>RXPK01000042.1:751389-1951389 GCA_004143645.1 Protaetia brevitarsis
AACCAATGATGTATCAGGTACATCGCTCGATGTAATATGTACAATCGCAAGCCTGGCTCATGTACTCAGTAACATGGATGCGCTTCATGTTGAGACTTATGTCCGAAACAGAACAGTTCCAAGAAGATACTAGGCATTTGATAGGTATATGCTGGCGATATTGAATAGGTATATGCCGACGATATTGAATTAGGTATATGGCCGGCCATATTGAATAGGTATATTGCCAGCGATATTGAATAGGTATATGCCGCGATATTGAATAGGTATATGTTGGCGATATCAACGTTACATCGACACGATGACTCGGTTTCCGGGTTGAAACCGTGTCCTGCAAATACCTGTGAGCAACATTTCGCCCTCACTTGAATGAGACATCTTTAGGTATTGCTACTAATGTTGCTGTACAGCTGAAACTGTGGTTCAACCGCAACATAAGTAGCAGCTTCAAAGATATCTCATACGGGCGAGAACGATATGTCGGCCAGAAGCAGTTGCAGAACACAGTTTCAACCTAAAACCAAACAAAAAAAAATGTATAGAAAATAACACAAGTTATATGAAACTAGTTTTTAATGATATAAGTTAAAAATACATACATACATAATTTTTTGTACACCGTTTCTCGTTCATCGTTGTTCAGAAAGCCTCAGCTATTCTGCAGCTACACATTCAAATTCCATTTTGGTTATTAATTATATGATATTCGAATACCATAATTTAAAAATATATTTGCATTAAATGGAGACATGTTCGAAGGTATAAAAAAATTTTGCCCACACTGACGGCATTGGCATTGATGGCCGAGGAGCAAAGCATCACATTATGAGATGTCTTGCGAAAATGTACTCAGATACCATATCCATTAGTTGTTGATGGCTAGGACTGAGGAATAATTGTAGGGTTTGTGATTCACTGTCAATCGGTGTTTCAAATAGTATGTAGCATTTTTCTTCTTAATATTTCAAATTCTTACTTCTTCACAATACCCATCCTATTTTATAAGAGTTCGTTTTAAACTTCTAATTTGACTTCAGTAACCGTTTGTAGTATGTGTTACAAAACCTTAACAGAGTCTGAAAATTAAAAGACCATTGTATTAAACAAAAAAGTACTAGAATTTATGATCTAAAAAGTAAGAATATGTAGTATATTTACATATACCTAGCAAATACCAATAAAATTTGACCGCAAAAGTGACTAACCTAACCTAGCAACTGATATAATGAGATAAAACTTTTACAAGAACAAAAACAGCTTAACCTACAAAATTAACTGTGTTGATCACTTACCTTCAATGAAAAGCAGAAAATTGAAATTTTGGCAATACCCTTGGAAGTTATCACAATAAATATTCGATGCACACAAGCTGATACACGTTGTTGCACATATTCTAGACCATTTCTAGACCTAGACGACATAGACAAGAATTTGAAGAAGTTGCAGAGCGGGCTTTGGGGTGTATGAAATCTCTAGTGACGCCACATTTCGATAAAAAAATATGTACCATACGCAGAATTGTCACATAGTTTATGTTCCCTGATGTTTTATATCAGCTACATAACAGGCATATAAATAATAGATATCGTATTCATGTATCTGTCTTACATCCTCACCATGTTAATATATAATATGTTATATACCAGATACATAGAATTGTTATATAGTTTGTGTTTTGTATCAGGTACATCACAGGCATATAAATAATAGATATCGTATTCATGTATCTGTCTTACATCCTCACCATGTTAATATATAATATGTTATATACCAGATACATAGAATTGTTATATAGTTTGTGTTCTGTATCAGGTACATCACAGGCATATAAATAATAGATATCGTATTCATGTATCTGTCTTACATCCTCACCATGTTAATATATAATCTGTTATATACCAGATACATAGAATTGTTATATAGTTTGTGTTCTGTATCAGGTACATCGCAGGAATATAAATAATAGATATCGTATTGATATATCTGTCTTACATCCTCACCAGGTTAATATGTTATGTCGCAGGCATATAAATAATAGATTATCGCATTTACATCTCTATTTTACATCTCCTGTACGTCAATATATAAAATCAATGTAGCCAGTACATCTGCATCACGAATGACTTCCTGGGACTGTATCTATTATTATCGAATAAAACAGTACCCCTTTTATTTGCCTGATTACCTACTTGATTTTTTTAAAGCAATTTAATATCATGAGCTTTAATAAGTAATTACATTTTTCTTTTTATTTTCTAGTATATTAAATCATACTTTCAGAAAGCAAGTGAATTACAAAAGGAAACATTCCAGAATTAGAAAGATTTACAATTTCGTCATATCGTCTGAGGCTAATTCTCCAGTATCTTTACGAATGAATTATATTTATACGCAAAAATTATGTAATCCTGCTGAAATACATACGGCACAATTAGATTATCAACCTTTTTGTTGATGGAACTGTGCTTAACTTTAAATGAAAACATAATATAAATTTGTCAATACAAAGTTTCTAAAAGTACTTAAATTTTAATTTTAATTTTCGTTCTAAAAGTAAAATGCACTTTATAAATGGTGACGACCAGATGGGATCTCTTGGACCTGTGTTCCGCAAAACACACGGAACACCGGTAGTTACGCTACTGCTTTTACACACTCTCAATCTTTTTCTCTCAGAAAATAAAATTTTCTTTCTATACTGCGACTGCTAGTGTCTGTCTGTTGTATGTCTGGTACCGCAATATCAACAAAAATCTCCTTGTCGTACTAAACTTTAATTGAAAAGAGTCTTCTGTTAAATAAACTTCTTAAGGGAAATGTAAAATTCTGATTGGTGTGCTCGTAGTTCACACTCGCATACAGTTATCTTAAAAAAAAAATAAGTTCGAAGCAGAAAAAGATACCCGAAAATTACAATTTGCTCGGCCAAAAAATCTAATACAAATGTCGTGCGTTAAGTCATTTACAGCGCTCGAATTCTCTTTCTCATCTTCTGAAAATGAATTCTCGCACTGTTAGCGACACCTACCGCACTGTAATATAAATAGCTACTTCACTATTTCAAATAGTGTAGGCAGAGCCTGCGCACATTAACCTAAAAAAAACGGTTTTGTCAAACTCGGTTTTTTTTTTCTTTTTCGTTTAGATCACCAATAGGAAATTTCTACCGCTTTCAAAATAACAAAACGTTTCTAAAATATGAAAATATTTCTAATTGATTTTGTTTTTTTTTTCTTTTTTGTCATTGATCTAAATGCATTAAATCTAAAAATAAAATAGGGTGGTTTAAAGCATCCGCAAATAACTTTTTTTTATTTATTATTATTATGTAACAACTGTGTTTACTAATATAGGCAAGAACTGGATGCAACTCTTCGTTGATTCAAGTGCCGCCCATTAAATTTTTTTTTTTCGAGATATAGAAAAATTCGTCTTACAGAAGTTCGAGTTATGAGAGTTCGACTGTATCTAAATTTTATCAATAAAACTTCTAAATAATTAATGTCTTTTTCATAATTACATTTATATAAAAGTATATTGTGAAAATATTTATACAATTGTAATAAATAAAAAAAAAGTTGATTTGTATATCCGTGTGTTACTCTTTATACAAAATAAAAACACACTTACTTACCATACGAATACCTTAGTGCTTTTCTGTTTGTTGCAGCACGACTTTTAAGATTAACATATCACCAATTTCTAGTTATCTAATGAGTTTGAAAAAAACTTGTTTTCATGTTCAGAAAAAAAGTTTTGTAACCATTACTAAATGCTATTACCTTTAAATAATGGATAATACACATTTCATTATAAACTGTTCGACTTTACCTCTAAAAACAGCAATATTTCCTTTACAACAAATAAAACTCCGTTAATTTGGAAAAAAGAACTTCATTTATTTATTAATCATACTTTCAGGAGATAACAATAAGATGGAAACATCTCCCAACCAGGTAATTCCCTCTCTACTTCAATTTCTTCTTTGGGCGCAAATTGTTTGTGTGTCCACATTTAGTTTTGCGACAATTAGTTGCCCTTGGATGTAATCTAGCATAACACTTGCGGCAGATCATCTTGTCACAATTGTATTTTTGTGCCAGCAGACGAAGTGACGGCTCAATGATACCACCTCTCAAACGCAATACTAAATGCAGAGTGGACTCCTTCTGGATGTTGTAATCGGAGAGAGTACGACCATCTTCTAGTTGTTTACCAGCAAAGATCAATCGTTGCTGATCAGGGGGGATGCCTTCTTTGTCTTGGATCTTGGCCTTAACATTTTCGATTGTATCTGAGGGTTCGACCTCAAGGGTGATGGTCTTCCCCGTTAACGTCTTCACGAAAATTTGCATTGTGGCGTCTCTGTATAAACAAAAATTTCATTTGTCAGATATATTTGACATAACCGCAACCAATGCTGGAATGCGAACAACTTTTCTACCGTAAAACTATGCTAACTTCTGGAATTTAATAATCTACTCTATACAGTACGAAATAAACTGAAAGTTTAGGAATTGAATTGTGCAAAATAGTTACAATAACATAAGAATTATATTCACTTACGTATCTTAAAACGTGCTTGCCACAACTTTCCCGAATGAGAGACAGACAATTGCAATCTAATTTACCGACATATTAAGTTGGCTGTGCTTTCCGGCTAAAAATTGAGCGAAATTCAAATATATTTTGAAAAAATTAGAAATATACTAGTTCTCTTTATAAATAACTAATGCAAACGGTAAATAAAAATTTTTATGATCTAAAGAAAATCCATGTTTTATTATTAGTACAGCTATACGCAAACTTTTTTTTTTTTTGATGAAGGAGAAAGGTCATGCTGCACTTCGATTCATTTCATCTGCTGCCGACTAGGGCATGTTTTGCGACATTTGTGTAAAATATATCAATTAAGCAATCAATAACATAACTTGTTGAATTCGAAGTTTATGGGGAAGGAAAGAGTTTTTTTTTTGGGTGCCAGGCGTTAAACGTGAAAGGAACGTACACAGTCAAACGTCGGGGCAGCTAATAGCCTCTTTTCAATGATTCCAACATGAAAGAAAATCGGAAAAGCGCTTTGTCAAAACCAACATTGCGCAGATGGCAGCACTGAAATGAACCGATTACCGATTACCACCATTGTAAACATAACCTCACATAACGCAATATAACGTAGTTTTTGTTTTCAATACTTGTGTTCCTTGTACCATGTCCGAAGATAGTGTATGTAAAATTAAACCAGAATTTGTCTTACCAGAATGTGACCGCGAAATTGCTTTACAATGTGTATCACAGAAGGATAAAGATGGTTTTAAATGAAACAACATTGCACCCGGAGCAGATAAGAAAAGAAAGGCATCTAACAGAATCGAAAAAAAGAAATTAAAAGGCCAAAACAAATCAAGACCAACTTTTAAATGCGATAAAGGTAAAGAACTCTGCAGCTCTTTAATAAACTACACAGATAAACAAAAAACTGTAATTTGTTCAAGAAAGAAGTGTATTTTTCTCCATAACATACAAGAATATTTAAAAGTTAAACCCGATGACATAGGCACTGCTTGTTACAATTTCCATGTATCAGGGAAATGTGATAGGGGAATTGGGTGTCGCTTTGGAAAGTGCCACATTTCAGCTGACGGAAATAATGTGATTAATCAGGAGAAACTTGAAAAGTGGAGTCAAAATGGACCGCAAGTTGTTAATATTTTAACATCTGAGTTACAACAATCTTTGAGAAAGAAGCAATATAATTTTAGCTTATCAGATAAACTAATTAAGTATAATGATGAGTTGTATAGAAATAAAGTTGTTCCTGATGTAAGCAATAATAATGTGGGCAACAATACTGCTGAAACAAGTGGAGCCATAACTGATGAAGATGTTATTGTGGTGCTGAAGAGGGAAAAGAAGAAGTTAGATGTTCGAGATAAATTGATCCTGAGTCCTTTAACAACAGTTGGAAATCTACCATTTAGGCGAATATGCAAAGAGTATGGGGCAGATATTACTTGTGGTGAAATGGCTATGTGCACAGCATTGTTGCAAGGAGCTCCACAGGAATGGGCTTTAGTTAAAAGACATTACACAGAGAATATTTTCGGTGTACAACTTTGTGCCAATAATCCTTATGTACTAACAAAATGTGGTCAATTGTTAGAGAAGGAGATGAATATAGATTTTATAGATTTAAACTTAGGATGCCCAATCGAGCTTGTATACAAACAAGGAGGTGGTTGTGGTCTATTAAGACGTCCTAAGGTTCTAGAATTGTGTATTAGGAACTTGAGTAATATTCTTTCAATTCCACTTACTGTAAAAACGAGAACTGGAGTTTATAATAATGAAAACATTGCCCATAATTTAGTGCCAAAGTTTAAGGAATGGGGTGCTTCTGCTGTTACAGTGCATGGCAGATCTAGAGAACAAAGGTACACAAAATTAGCAGATTGGAATTATATAGAACAATGTGCCAATACTGTTCATCCTTTCCCTGTCATAGGAAATGGAGATATTTTAAGTTACGAAGATTATAAATTAGTACGAGAAAAATGTAAGAGCATAGTAAGTGTAATGATTGGTAGAGGGGCATTAATAAAGCCCTGGATTTTTACTGAGATCAAAGAACAGAAGCTGTGGGACATTTCAAGCAATGAACGATTTGATATATTGAAAAAGTATGTAAATTATGGCCTGGAGCACTGGGGTTCAGATAATAAAGGTGTTGAAAACACCAGACGATTTTTGCTTGAATGGTTATCATTTCTTTACCGTTATGTGCCTGTCGGTCTACTAGAACTACCACCACAAAAAATTAATGAACGACCACCATTTTATAAAGGAAGGGATGATTTGGAGACATTAATGGCGTCACCTGCGGCTTCGGATTGGATTAAATTGAGCGAAATGTTATTAGGACCAGTACCTGAGGGTTTTCAATTTTTACCTAAACATAAAGCAAATTCTTATAAATGAAAATGTTATATTTTCAATATTAATAGTAAATAAATTAAGTTGTAACAATTAACAGATTTATTTATACATTGCATATGATTCATAAATGGACAAATCTTTCTTCGATGGTTCATCAGCTCCTTTAATACCAGTTTCTATGTATTTTTCATAAATATCTATGCTTGTTTTTGATATTTTTGGAATATCGACATTCAGTGATGAATCAGAGGTAAATTTTGACTGGGAAAGATGTGACGCTGACGACATTTTGCTTTTGACTGTCTCATTTGCTTTACATCCAATTAAAACGTATCTGAAATAATTCAATATTTAATTTAAAAAATTTACATTTACTTACAGCATTTCTCACTTTTTGTATAATAGTATATCTGCATTATTTGGTTTCTGTGGTTCATATCCGTAAATTTCCTTCATCGACGGAAATAATGAGCTAAATGTAATAGGAGTATTGTCGCTATTTCTTGATGCAGTCATTTGAGATTCATTTGTATTTATACTGCTTTCATCTTCTGATGAATTTGTACCACTGCCTGAACTTGACGTACTGTAATAATACAATAATGAGATATATTTTGCAACATATGTGAAGTGACTGCTTTTTTAATTTTAACAAACCCAATTATGTGTGAAAGATATTGAAACTAAAGGGAACACAAAACCAGAAGCAACAAGTAGAACTATAACATAACATAATTCGTGAAAATACCGTCGAATGGAGCAATATGGGACAGTAGGGTAATATGGCGAATCTTGGCGGTTTTCTCATAATAAACAGTAAATATTTTGTTTATTATGAGAAAATCGCAAGATTTAAAAACGCATTTTTGTCCCATATTACCCTACTGTCCCATATCACCCCATTTGACGGTATTTACAAAGAATTTTTTTCTTCAAGCCGAGTATTTCAGGAATCAATTTACTTTTTAACAAAACAACTTATGGATACAAATGATTTACAAACATTTTTAGAGCAATTGTTGGTCATTGGTGTTAATGAACAGGCTAATGTAGACTTTAGAGAGAACTGGCAAGCACATCTTCTATACTATCATACGCAAAAACATTTGCACAAACATATTCATATTATTTTTAAGATTTAATGATGGAAGCATCAGAGCACACCATCAAACAAATCAATGGATACACTTGCACCTATCAGGGAATTGTGTGAAGACTGTGATTAACATACACAGCTAACAAAATTTTATTTATCTGAAGAAAATTATATGACTGGTGAGCAACTGACTTCTGTAGTTAAAAAATTTTGAGAACTTAACTAAATATTTTTTCTAATTTGATGTTACAATAAAGCTGTAAACACACTAGACGGAATACGTTTATTAGTTCTTGTTTTAGTATCAAATGTTACATTACTATATAACATTTAATAATTATTTCACAAGTCCTGAAGCTGCAAAGTCTTTGTTTAGCAAAATGAACTAAACACAGCATTCAGTACTAATTATAGGTCTAAGTAGTTCTAATTGTGGCTCTAAAGTTAGCGCTAATTATAGCTCTGAAGTTAGCTCTAATTGGAGCTCTAGAATTATGAATATAACTTTATTCGTAACTCTTGATCGTAGAGCTAACTTTAACGTTAACCTTGGAGCCACAATTAGAGCCTTTGTTAGAGCTAACATTCGCGCTACGATTCAAGCTAACACTAGAGCTATAATTTGAGTTAACGTTAGAGCTACAACTAGATTTAGTACTAAAGTACTCTAGTTGCTACTAAAGCTACAATTAAAACTAATATTAGAGCGAAATTTTGAATCGACTTCAAAGCTAACATTAGAACTGAGATTAGAGCCAACGTTAGGACTATGCGATTAGCGCCAAGATTACAGAGCTGCAATTAGAGCTAACACTGGGGTTAATATTAGACCTTACGGTTACAATTAACATTAGAGCTAGTCTTAAAATTGCAATTAGAGCTAATAGGAAAGCTAACGCTAGAGCTGCGATCAGAGAGATTATTTTAGCTCTAGTACCTCTAATCAAAACTGGCTTTGAATTTAACTCTAATCGTAACTCTTAACTTTAGTATTAGGTCTATTGCTTTACTGTTAGCTTAACATTACGTCTAATATTGTTAACATTCGTACCAACATTAGAGCTAACGTTAGGGCTAATTTTAGAATTAGCGTTTGAGTTGAGCTACAATTAGCCTAAGAATTTTTACTAGCTTTCCAGCTAGCTCTCACTTTGAAACAATGGGCATAAGCCACCAGTAACCATTAAATAGAAACATGTAATATTATTTCGATGGCCTATCCCTTGCTGTCGTGTCATCCCACGAGTCCAGTATTGCGAATTTAACATGGTTGTACATAAGGAAAAAACACAAAAAAGGAAACATTGGATTCACCTAGCATTTATATAAATCACAATTGCCGTTTTATTCATATATTATCTTTATTATTTATTATTGCTTCATTATCCCTAAGTTACTTTTTGATCTTTTAGTTTTGTAAGTTTAAGTTTGGAATATCATGATTTTTCTTTTGCTGGCACTACTTCATTATTTTAGCACCAAATGCCTCAACTTTCTTCTTTAATTTACTAGGGAAGTGCAATCTGAGCTCAAAATGGTGGGTATTTATCATCTGCTGCTATTTACTGCGTGAAACGTGCGTATGTAGATCTTATGTAGAATTTGATTGTAATAAACAAATTATGATTGATCTTATTAAATAACAAAACCGTAAGAAACAAACTAAATAATAGTAAATTGAATTAAAAACGCGTTACAATTACTCCAGAAATATTGTTAAATTTTCAGTTATGCTCAACGACCGCCAAACTCAACACCAGAATAATGACTGCAGTGGCCCCCCTCTCCAAATTTATAGTGCAGTCAGGTTGCCAAAGTCGTATCTGCTGAGAACAGCAACTGACCCCTCTTGTCTTATCTCTTCGCTGATACAACCACATAATGATCTGTCCTTAGTAGAGCAAGTAATTTATTGCAAACAATCACCAATATTACCTTGTACTTGAAGTTGTTGAACTTGTAGAACTTTGGCCAGTAAGGGATGGATTTTTCATAGAATTCTTATTTGAAGTTTCTTCCCTCCTTCGTCCCGGCCTTATTCTTATTGTAAATGGACTGTAATTAGTAGTGTTATTTGGCATAAAATCTCGTATCGAATTACAAATTTTATAAGCAAACATGTCATTTAAAACCGTGAATTCGTATGGCCTATGATAATCTGTGTAAGCGTCGATCATCTCTATATACGCAGAATGTACTTGAATTATTTCCGAACAGGGTTTCACAACGTCATTATAGGCATAAGGCAAACTAGCTAACACTTCTGTATTCCACCATTGTGTTAAAGGCCTACTGTTATCAATAGGATTCGGTTTATGATGGAAATAATAATCTGAAGAATACTCCCATATTTGTGGTTTATATTCATCGGGAATAAATATACCCAAGAACAGATTGATGGTGTTTTGTTTCTCAGCATCGGAAAATGTGTTACTGTAATATCTGCTTAGCGTCTGCATTATATCGTTTCCTTGCGATGTCCATGGCGCGGTTTTTCTATATGTTTTAACTCGATGGACCAATTGTGATCCTCCATACTGTAATGCCAACGTATCGCCATGGTCTTCGTACATGCTTTCCAGCATCCTGACACAATCGGTATCGAATTCTAAACGAGGTGAATCCAATATTCCCAATGCACATAGCTGATACCCTAACACACACTTTCCTATTGCGAATTGTGCCGTATTAGTTCTATCGAGGCAATCGACACAATTTGTCCTTACAATCCCTGTTTGTATGCTACATGAAGACTCGGATTTGTTTTGCCCTAAAACTGTATTAGGTTTTTGCACATAGTATTTCGGTTGATTGTGAAATATGCCAGTTTTCATTACAGCATTTCGCGCAATAACGGCTAAGTGTTCCATAACATTGGCGTTGGATTTATTTTTTCTCGCCATATCGAATGTCTTGTATTGAATTTGGAAATCCGGTGGCAAAAATTGGTTTAAGTATTTAACTGCGGTACTTAATTCATCACTAAGCAATCTCTCTTGCCTCTTCTTCTCGCGTTGTTTGACTAGATTCAATATTATGATCGTGAACCGTATCGTTTTAACAGTTCATTAAAATGAGCACCCGCAGTTTCGACAAATGGATCGTAAAGATCGATAGTTATTGCAGGTTTAGCTACCATTTTTCCATTTCTTGTCTCCAGTGACCTATATTTTATAAAATATACAGTTGGTTACTACTAACTATCAAGATTGTCAATAATATTCATTTTAAGAAATTGTTACATGTACAATTTATTTTCAAATTTTTATCTGCACTTGAGAATGCGTATTGGGATGTTTTTTTTTTTTGTCTCTTCAATTGTTTGTCAAAGGTAAACCAGCTAAGCATATCCTGGTGCTTAGAGCATTTTTTCTTTTTAAAATATTTTTATTTATTTCATTAAATTAATTTCAGTAACACTTTTACAAGAAATAAATGTCCAATTGAAGTAGACATCACATTGACACGATACTTACGGCTTTACTTTTTATCCAAGGGAAAGCATGTTCTGATTTCTATCCATAATTAAAAACTAGTCAAACGTTCAGCTAGAAGGTGAACATATCAACCATCCCACCCAGTGTTAATCTTAGCAGTTGGGAATTTAAGTGAATATGAACAAAATGCTTAGGTATTATGGAAGTTTATGAAAATAGATACAGACATTTACAGAAGGCTTCTTATTTATTTTATAGTATTAGGCATTCAAATAGAAATCCAATTTCTAAATTAGTTGTAAAAAAAAAAAATGGGCAGCGTTAAAAGTTTTGCCAAGAAGTGATAGATCAAGAACAGCCGAAAGCAATGATAAAAGGAACTGAATGTTTTATGGGTTGCACCTGGTGATCGCAATATATCAATCACTAAATCTCAATATTTCACGATTATTGGTCCAGTCAATTTAAACAAAAATAAAAGTCTAAATTTTATAAAGTTCTGCTTGTACTTGAGTTAAGGCAAAATAGTTTTAACATGGGATTATAAATTTAGAAGAAAATGCCAAATATTTGCTATAATAATCAAAATATTGTCAACAATACTTTTCTCTGCCGAAGCTACTTTTCTTCTCCGGCAAACTGCAAATACTAGTTATCGAAAAATTATTCCTGGTGTTTGGACCACCGTACGCAGTTTCGTCAAAAGATTGATGTTTGATTTGGAACTGTGATAAACGAAAACGACACAGCGATCAGTTTTGAAACCTGCAATAGGACGCTGTGGTATGATGAATGCCTTTTATTTATGAATAAGAAAAACGCGATCCGATAAGCATAAATTGGTAAACCCAAGAATTAAGGTGTCTGACAATGTGGTAGTTTCCAAAGACTTGCCAAAAGACAGGATATGAGGTACACAGTTTAAACTACCTTCAAAGGAAGATACAAAAGGCAATTAAAATAGTACAAGTTAAGTAAGAAGAAATACATTGATATAATCAAATATCAGCCAACAAGCAGAAACAAAGTGGTATGGTGGTAAGGCAGGAAGGTCATCTGAAAAAATGCATGGGTCATCGAAGGATTCTGACAGATATAGATTTTAATGACTTCTTTAAATTGGTAGCTGCAGTAATGAAAATGAGAGTCACGAGGAAGATAAGACACTAAATATGGTCAAAAAGAAAAAAAAATAATAATAAAAACTCCATCTTCATGGCAAATATTACTAAAACTGAGGTACTAAATAGGTCCAAAACCAAAAATAGTCACTTTCCCGGCGGTATTACAGCTCTTGTTGCTACGTTTTGCCAATACATAGGAATGGAGACATACATAATCTTGATAACTGTATACTATAGTGAATTCTATTACAAGAAAATCATAGAATTACAAGAAAAGGAACAATTATAGTGAAATGGGGGTATTAGAATGAAACGGACCCTTCTGCAATTGTTCACACCTGACCTACTGGGAAGGAAACAATAAGTAAAGTCCAAAGAACAAAAAAGGAACAAAAATATTGCAAAAAGGAGAAATACTCTATAGTATAGTAGAGTCAAATTCACAAGTTCCCACTTAAACAAAATTAGGCGAAGAAGCATAAAAATAATTGCAGAAAAAAGCTTAAGTATTCTCAAACATATAAGCTTCAAAACAAGCTTTTATATATACTTGTCCTAAAATGAATATTAACGACAATGAACCACCCTTTTCATATAAACTTAAAACAATATGATTTTTTTAATTACCTGGTATTGAGCCACGCATTTGCACAAATGAAGTTATATGACACTCGTTTAGAGATGACACCCCAGAATCATGAACCATTTGCTCTGTCTCTACCTCATTGGCGACGTCACCTTGGAAATTAGCACCTCTCTTTAGAAACCTCGTTCCTGCATATTTACAAGATCTCCTTGCAATTAAGGTAACATAAATCGATCTACCAAAAACGCTCATATTCGATTGACCAACAAAACCATGTGTAATATACAAAATCCAGTCTGGATGCAATTCTTTCTCAATATTACTTAATAAATGAGAATTCCATACAAATTTGCGGTGTGGTTTCATTCTGACTCCGAAATTCTGTCTCTCTTTTGAACCATTGAGATCAGCAAACATAGATGGGTTTAACAACTCATCATTTTGCTTATAAGTGCATTCTAAATCATCAATAATGTTTGGAATGATCTGTTTTGGTGGACTTAAATTATGTTGCAAAGTGTGTGTTAAATCATAACTATAACTAAAATAAAAATTACTAGATAAATCAATGTTTTGGAACATCTTTTGATAGCGTGTTTCATCTGGGTGTAGTAATCGTACTGAATCATGTGGAATATATATCATTGAAGTGTGTTCAATTTTATAAATGGTATGGTGCCCAATAACAGCCACCTTCCTTCTTTTTGTTACTAAAATAATGTAATATCCTTCTAAGAATCTAATAAAGCCTAGAATGTGAATTTTAATAACATATTTAAGATAGATTTGATGGTATTTAATTAACTAACCAACTATGCCAAATGCAGATATTATATTCAAACCCATTCTAGGTCTATTACCACCTTCTATCATACTAATGAGGTCATGGATCTCATCCCGAGTATATTCCACTTTGTCATCATATATTACTAATTTTCGTGGTTCTGTCCGGTCTATCTTCAACACTCTATATCTAGTTAAAGTATTATTTGACCCAACTAAGTAAAAATTCTAAAATGTAGTTAATTCATATGTTTTTTTTTTTTAGGTAACATCCTATGTACACTACCTGTCTGGTTTCATACAATGCAATTTTTTGTATTGAACTAATGATGGGATGAAATGCTACAGAACTCATCTTAATAAAAGTCTGTCTTGTGATTTTCAATTAAGTGTTACTTTAGTGATACACTTTAAAGTAAGACTTCCGTAAGAGGACCACTAATTTGGTGATTTATAAGCATATTAACGTAAACAACATGTGTTCCTGAGTGTAAAATAGCTATTCATTTTTTGAGCAAATTAAAAACAGTGTTCGAAAAGGGGTATTTCGAGGTTATGTGCGAGGCGTTTTTGACCGATTTAACATATGGTACTACTGTTACGGAAGGAAAAGTTACTAACGGCCGTTTACACCGTCTGTGATTAACATTTTAATTAACTAATCAAGGATTAAATTTAATTACGAATTAAATATGATTAGGATTGCACCAAACAAATTTAATTAATGATTAGTTAATTAAATAGCTTGCGACAGACATATAGGTTGGTAGTGCGTTAAGTTTAGTTTTTAGTCAAAAATTGTATTTATATTGGGAACACTGTTCCATCATAACGAAAATTGCCGCTATGCGAATGCGCGATTTTAAGCGGCATTTGAAGGTTATTGGAATTTAAACTGAAGAAAATTGCTACAGAATCAGATATTGAAATAAAAAAAGTTGAGTAGTAGTTTTAAAATGGTAATTAATATGTGAATGCTGTGGGAGAACATGATCCGAACGCGAATGTTGGCAGCACTGAGGGCGGTGTTCAGGGGGATGTGGAAAAAACGGGGGAAAGAAGGAACTCTAGAACATTCTAGAGAAGAGATTAAGAACGATTAGAAAAAGTATATGTAAAAGAGAAAATAAAGAGAAAGAATTAACGAAAAGTTTGTGAGTTTAATTTATCGAATTCCGGTCATTCCTACAGTATCAGAAGTGGGATTCGATTCGAATAGAAGAGACGATACAAAGATGAGTAACCCGTCGAGAATTTATAATAGTGAATTTGAGCAATTCCAATATGAACAATTATCTACAACGGCTGAAGATGTACAAGACGAGTATGGCACGATAACGCAAGAGATACAACGGCGTGATACACCGCTCAGTAATACTGCTACGAACAAGACTGATGAAACAAACACGGTAACAAATCGAGATATGTCACGTTTAATAGAGAAATTAATAATGGAAAATCACAGAAGAGATACACTATTAGAGAAGCTAGTAGACAAATTAGTAACGAAAAATGAGACGCCTACTCTACCACTCATGCCCGAATTGTTGCGAAATATACCTGATTTTAACGGAGATCCTACTAAAGCGATGGTATGGCTAGATAGGTTAAACAGTGCACAAGCACTACATGAATTACCAGATTCTTACATGCTGGAAACAGCCAGAACAAGGTTAACTGAGGGAGCACATCACTGGTTTTTAACTAAAAAGGATTCTGTCAGGACATGGAAGGATTTCATGGAGAATTTTAAAGCCACCTTCATTACCGAAGAACTCACATCGGTGAAATACAAGAAAATGATTGAGAGAACCCAACAACGTGGTGAGTTATTAGATACATATTTTCATGAAAAAGTTTGCATGTGCACAAAGTTAAAACTAAGCTTAGAGGAAATAAAACACGAAGTCTTAATAGGACTCTGGTCTAAAACACTGTGTAATGCAATGTTGGCGAAAGCTCATTTTAGTACTGACCATTTATTACATGATATGCATGAATTCATGAGCGTTGAGATGAAGCGGAACGAAGGAATGACACGACAAAAGAATACAACCCGGCAAGACACACCCCAACGAAATAAACCACAATCAAAATCGACGTCTGCATCAAGCGAAGACCAGCGCAGCACACAATCTACATTTTTACCATCTAATGATGAAAATGGTCGTCCCTTATGTTTCAAATGCAAACGCTATGGGCACGTCTCCAAATATTGTAGAACAAGAGCGCCACCAGAGAGAGAACCAACTGCGGCACCTAATATAGTAGAAGCAACCAAAATACCAACCATGAATGTTGACACGAAAGGATCGTCAAAGTATGAAAAAATTATCAAATATGATGATTGTCCCCTCCATATCTTAATTGATACCGGTAGTAAGAAAAACTTGGTAAAGTCTACTTCAGTAAAGCACGAGACTGATCGATGGGTAAGTGAGGCTATTACTTTGGTAGGGTTAGCCAACAGTAAAGTAGTTTGTAACGAATTTATTAATATGCATGTTACTATTGATAATAATACATACAAGTTAACTGCTGTAATAGTGCCCGATAATTCTATGAGTACTGATATGATATTAGGGCAGGAATTTTTGGACAATGTTATCTGGAAAGTTGGTAGAAAAGAAATAGAATTTGAACCGATTAATAAAGTTGTTGATTGCGAGTATATTTTAAATATTGACGTTGACTCTTGCAAATCAGATGTAGATTTAGATATTAATCCTAATGTCCCTATTACAAACAAAACTGATGTAGCTGAACTTATTCACACATACCTTAATTCAACAACCCAAAAATCAGGAGATTCTTGTATGAAAATGAAAATCGTACTTAGGGATAAAGAGCCCGTAAGATCGAAACCACGTAGATTATCTCATTTAGAACAAATGTCTGTAAACACGATAATAGATGATTTATTGCAAAGAAATATAATTCGCCCTAGTAACTCTGAATACTCCAGCCCGATAGTTTTGGTTCCTAAAAAGAACAAAGAGTTAAGATTATGTGTTGACTATCAAGCACTCAATGAAAAGACATTAAAAGAAAATTTTCCCTTACCTGTAATAGACGATCTTATCAGTAATTTAGCACGAAAAAGTATTACACTCTGTTGGATCTAAAAATGGATTTTACCATGTTGATATGGATCCTAGTTCAGTTAAGTACACTGCTTTTGTTGTACCAAATGGCCAATATGAGTTTTTAAAGATGCCTTTTGGTCTCAGTAACAGTCCATCAGTTTTCCAGAGGTATATAAATTACATTTTTCAAGACTTGATTAAGGATAACCGTATACAGATATACATTGATGATTTATTAATAGCAACAGAAACAATAGAGGAGAATGTACAGGTATTGAAAACTGTGATCGAGCGTACCATAAAATACAATTTGGAATTGAGACTCGACAAATGTCATTTTTTGTACACCTCAATAGATTATCTAGGCTACAAAATCCATGACGGCAAAATTAATATCAGTAAATGTAAAACAGAAGCCATAAAAAGATTCCTATACCGCATAATCAGAAAACAGTTAAATCCTTTCTTGGATTAACCAGTTAATTTCGTAGGTTTATAAAAGATTTTGCTATCATAGCACGACCGTTGACTGATTTGTTAAGCGCAAAAAATGAATTTAAATTTGGGAATAGGGAGCTAGCTGCTTTCGATGCGTTGAAGACTGAATTGACGAATTATCCGATCTTGCGAATATATGATCCCCGACTAGAGACGCAACTACACACAGACGCATGCACTAAGGGATATGGAGCTATACTTCTGCAAAAACATGGTGAGACATATCATCCGGTATATTATTTTAGCGCTAAGACCACCGAAGTAGAATCCCGATACCACAGCTTCGATCTTGAAATGCTGGCAATAAAAAAGGCGCTAGAAAAGTTTAGAGTATATTTGCTAGGAAAACCTTTCACCTTAATTACAGATTGTAACGCTCTAACACTGTCCTTAAAGAAAAAGGAGAAAAATCAACGAATATTTAGGTGGAGCCAATATCTGGCCGAATATGACTACACAGTGGAACATCGACCTTGTAGCAGAATGCAACACGTGGATGCCCTTAGCAGATGTTATTGTATCGAACTAGACGAAGATTGGTTAGCTGTGTCACAAGACAAAGATGAGGACCTGCAGAAATTAAAGGAAGACCTTACAGGAGAACCTCGTAATGACGGTTTGTATCTAGTGAATGATAAAATTTTCAAAATGATGAATGGTAAATCTCTTTTTGTGGTACCTAAGAGGATGCGTAAAAATATCGTCACAAAAATCCACGAGAATATATCACATTTGGGCGTGGATAAAACAGTGGAACAGATCAGACAAAATTATTACTTTAAAAATATGAAGAAGTATGTGAAGAAATGCTTAGAAAACTGCGTACAATGTATACGACACAACTATAAAAATGTCACGAATGAAGGATACTTACACATCATAGATAAAGGTAATCGACCTTTTGATACCTTACACTTGGATCATTTGAAGGTACCGGAAAAGTCAAGACAAGGGTACAAGTATATTTTGTGTGTAGTCGACGGATTCTCGAAGTTTTCATTTTTGGAACCAACTAAGAGTACAAACACTGATGAGGTGCTGAAGACAATGAGTAGATTAATGAAGATATTTGGAAAACCGAATAGAATTATTACAGATCGAGGAAGCGCATTCACAAGTCAATCGTTTAGAGAATTTTGTGAAGAAAACGACATAAAGCTCGTTAATGTCGCTGTACAGACACCACGTGCAAATGGGCAAGTGGAGAGGCTGAACAAGGTTATCATGCCTGCGATACTAAAAGAAAGTGGTATACCTGAACAATGGCCAGAATCCCTAACGAAGATTCAACTATCTTTGAATTCTACCGTTCAACGAAGTATAGGAAAGTCACCTGTTGAAGTATTCTTTGGTTATAAGATAGAATCAAACCCGGACACGACGTTGGAAGAACAGATGCGAGAAGAAGTGAAGATTAACGATTACGTCAGAGAACGAGAGAGGACAAGACACGGAGCGAGTGAACAAATCAAGAAGGTTCAAGAAGAGAATCAAAGATCCTACAACAAAAGGAGGAGACCTCACAAGAAGTTGGAAGAGGGAGATTATGTTATGGTGAAAAGAACGGCACCGGAAATGGATTTAAACCCGAAGATGTCTCCCAAATTTACCGGACCATACCAGGTATCCAAAGTGCTCGATAATGACCGATATTACGTTACAGATATCCCAGGCTATCAAATAACTTAAAAACCCTACACTGCCGTGGTCCCTCCCGAGAGGATAAAGAGATGGATTGAGTACGATGACATAGATGAAAATGACGAAGACGAAAGTGACGAAGATGGTAGAGAAGAAGTAGATGGAATGGGAGAAGCAGAATTTGGAGAACAACCTGTCGCATCCACGACGATTGATGAGGACAGTGACATTGGGACAATGCCACAGCAGGATGGCCGAAATGTGGGAGAACATGATCCGAACGCGAATGTTGGCAGCACTGAGGGCGGTGTTCAGGGGGATGTGGAAAAAACCGGGGAAAGAAGGAACTCTAGAACATTCTAGAGAAGAGATTAAGAACGATTAGAAAAAGTATATGTAAAAGAGAAAATAAAGAGAAAGAATTAACGAAAAGTTTGTGAGTTTAATTTATCGAATTCCGGTCATCCTACAATGCAGGTTTTTTTTTCATTATGCAATTCTTTTATTTGTTTGTTCTGCAAATGCTCCAATTTTTGATACTTTATTTGACCTCTGCTATTACTTGTTAGAATTATTTTATTATTACCATCATTTCCTTATATATTTTGTTCCTTTTATTTAATAAGTAAATGGTTAATTACGTACACAATATTTCTTTTAAAAAAATCAAAGTGATAATGCATTTAAGGAAATAAAATATATTTCGTTTATACAAAAGCCAAAGAAAACAAATACAAAAAAAATATGTTCAAAAGTTAATTTCTATATAGCAATGAATTACAAATTGTTGAAATAATCATTAATTAGTAATGCCTGTGTCGCAGCCGGTACATCATCAACAGCGTCATAATTCATCTCATGAAGTTGTCCATTTAAAATTTCTTGATTTAATTTTTATTCATTGATTTCCTCTATGGATTTCCTCTTCACCCACATTTATGGCTATATTGTATCAATAGGTAGAATAGGTATTTTATGGTGTTGTGGTTATGTATAGTATAGTATAGTCGTGGTATAGTCCCAGTCCACAAACATGCTACATATGTGGCCAGATGATGTGAGATCAGAGTATATGGTAATATCCTCAGTAATATCATTTTTATACTCTTTAATTTTAGTTCAAATTATTTCAGATAAATAACTAAGAATATTATATTTGTTTTATATTTTTCAAGGCCATCCACATGTTAATGTTAAATTTTTTTGGTACAGAAAAGAATTTCGTTTTTATAAAAAGTGATCTGTTTTGTAAATGCAATGGAGGGAATTCTAGATTATATTCAGTTTCAAATGAAACTGAAAAAGTGCAAGATGCAAGAATTAAATATGTATGTAGAAGTCAGTTATAATAATATAACTGTGGTAGGCAAACTAATAAAACATCAGCTTTTGGTAATTATACAATTAGAGAACGAGGAAATTAACCTGGATAATGAAAGAGTAATCGGAGGCTATAACAATATTGGGCAGAGACAAATAAAACCAGTTCATGTTCAGAAGGGTGAAATTACAATTACATTTTGAGACAATCTCAGCAGGGATGGAGCGATTAACCTATTGCGGAACATCTTCAGATAATTAAACATTATAAATTATTTGATAATTATTTGCAAATAGGCACCTACCTATAGTAATAGTCGATGTTTCACACAAAATGTATTGTGGTTGTTGCAGTGATGAAAGCAGTGACTCGGGTGCATCATCATCAGGATCAATTTAATTAAGTTTGCTTTTCTTTATCATAAAATAAAATTTTTGTAAATTATTTGTCTTTCATTGTGATTTAATTTTTGAAAATTATAAAAAAAATGTTTGATCATTGTAAACATGTCAAAAGTTATAATCATGTTGCATATAGGTATATATACACTGAGAAATTAAATAAAAAATCGTGTTATCTAAATATGGATATTTTTAGCGTTTCACAATTTAGTGGGGACTCAGAAAATTGAATTTTTATGTTGATTTTTGGTTTGTACAAGCAAAAATTGATAAAAAACATGGTTTTTGATATAAATGTGTTAAAATAATGATAATGATGAGTAGAGTTTAAGTAAAATGTGCTGTAAAATCGATAAATATTTCTGAATTTGTGTGTTCAAAATTATGTGGTCCCAAACCGGCATTATATAGACTACCTATGTACATCGAAACTTGAGTAGACACTGAAATGGGATCATTAAATCGAATATGGACTATCTTTTGTGTACACTTACCCTATTTTAGGGCCAAATCAGTGGTCCTCTTACGGAAGTATAGCCCACTTTCAGTATAATCACCATCATTTGACAGATTGTTCGACTATGTAGGTTATGCACAGGAAATGTAAGGTTATGTGAAAAGTCATAAAAACAAAACAAATCCAAACTTCAAAACTATACAGCTCTGTTCTGACTCGAATTCTGAACGGGTCTTGAGAAAACCAAAGGCGGATTAGGTTATCCATTCTATTGCATTTTGTTTGTACATTGTTACTATTTTCTTTCATTTTTCTATTGTTTTTTATTTTTCTAAAAAATGTGCAATATATTACCACACCAAAAAAGGTTAATTATTTTTTTTTTTTATTTGGAAACAAGACAAGAAACTGTGCTCGCTTGTTACTTGGTGCAGTTTAGAACACATGTTTATGTGTTATGTGTATATCTGTGCCAGACGAATTGAGAATTCCAGTTACTAATGCTCGTTTGTAAAATAGTACTATTTTGAATTGTTCCAAATTGTCCAATCCTACACTTACTCTAGATGAAGAACAAGTTTGAGCTGGTTAAGGGGAATATAAGTTGTGGCTATATGGCTATAGATGTATGTTAAATTGTGAACATATGTTTGCAATATTTTTTAAGAAATTTATTTCGGACATTATTATTCGCCACGTAATAGGGGAAGATACTATCATGTTGTTCAAGACAAAAACACCTGCAGTTTGAGGTTACCATTCCTACAAATACTGAATTACAACTTCATGAAAAGCCTGTCCTTTTGTATCTATTTAGTGCAGTTCTGTACTGTTCAAATTTACCACCACGTGACCCTTAATCACGTGACTTCAATTTTAGAGACGCTACTCCACTTATGACAAACAAAGCTATAATGTAGTATTTTTTCTGCTGCGACTTGAAGGACTTTAATCCTTCAACGGCGGAATTTTCATTAAACAAATTTTGAAGATAACATTTTTTTGGGCAGTATGAGTGAGAATTTGACCAAAAACAATCAGGCAACAATCAGTTACCATACGGTAACGCTAGTCGTTGGCGGGTTAAGTTCCCAAGTAGCAAAAGTTTAATTTCCCGTAATTATTTCAGAAAATTTAACGCTTATGTACAAGTCCCCATTTTTTTTTTAAAGAATGGTGGACCAATAAATTGATTCCTAGTAACCAAATCTAAATCGCCCGCCATCATACTTAACTAATTCAACGTAGAAGTACTAAAATAACTATTTCCAGTAGGTAATTTTTTGTTTCAACGTTGGTTCAAAATTACTAAAAAAAAATTGCGGGAAATTTAAATTTGTCTATTAGTGCCATAGGCAGTGTTGCGTAAAAATTATAAAAACTTTTGTTGTAACCTTGTTTTTTAACGTTATTTTAACAGAGATTTTCAAATAAATTGTCATAAATGCATGGAAACACCTAATTAATAAATGGTTTAATTAGAATTATGTCATTGTATTACTGAGTATAATTATAAAAGCATAGTAATGTGCATTGCAATAATTAGATCTATGCAAGCCAAATTGATTTCTAGCTTATTTTAGAAATTGGCAAAGTATTCAAGTTAGCCTATGGGAATTTGACCAATTAGTGCTACCAGTATGAGCACTAAACGTACTGAAATTCAAATTCGCCGCACTGAGATTCAGAATTTTTCTAGTGATTTAGTAGATTGTTGAAAAAAAAAGTGAACGGAGAAAAAAATCAGTCCATTTACTTTTATACTTTAAAATCTAACAAATTTTGAAAAAGACGAAATACTTTTCGTGTTATTTATACAATTTTGGGTATTTAATTAGGAAAGAAATAGCTAGATGTAGAAAGATAAATATCGTGCTATTTTGTAAATATATTATTAAAAAATAACAATTTATGTACAATGGAATATAAAACATTTTTAATTGCATACAGAGAGTAATAAGTTCCTTTCTTTTAACAAAACTTTTTTTACAAATATTATTTTAATTACTATAATTATCACCTAAGAAATGATGATAGGCATTACATATAAAGTATTTCCTTCCCTAACGTTTTCAGGTCCATCTGTTCCATACTGTATAGTTGCTGTAGAGGTAGGGCTTTCTGGCTTAAACTTGCCTTCAGTTTCTTCATCCGGTAGAATACTTTCAATTCCCTCGTTTTCGAAATGTTCGATTTTCGTTATTAGTGCATCAGACGTCGATGCCGCTCTATTTACACGTTTCCTATTGTGGGTTTGATAATGTCGTTTCATATCAGATCGTACTCTAAACCGTTTACCGCATAACTCGCACGGATGGGGTTTTTCGCCTAAATATAAAAATAGACAGGCGAATAAAAATTATTAGTTGGAAGGTTAAAATACTAAACAGACCTGTATGTATTCTTCTGTGATTTTGAAGATACGACGATGCTCGGAAGGTTTTCCCACAAAACTCGCACTTATAATTCTTCTCTCCAGTATGAATCCGTCTATGAACGATCAATGAGTACTTGCGCGCAAAATCTTTACCGCAATATTCGCACTGGTATTGTTTCTGATCAGAGTGTATTGATACACAGTGATATTTCAGATCTCCCCACTGTCGGAAATACCTTCCGCAAAATTCACATCGGTATGGTTTATCACCTAAAAAGTTTATTTCGTAAGTGATGTAAAGAGATTGGATTAGCTGAAATGGGATTAAAGTAAATTTATACATATGTAGATATAAGTGAAATAAATTCAATCTTAAAAAGGGGTCGTAGGCAAGGGAATCTATTGTCGGCAATGTATAATACAGTAGTAAAAAGCTCCAGAATATCCAAAACTGGATGCAGATTGTAGCGTAGTTGAAAGATTCTGTTATTAATAAAAAACGAAAAAAAAAACTTCCTATTGCAATCAAAATAAGGCACGAATCAACATTATTTATGAAAGTTGGAAAGTGTTCCAAAACACACAAAAAATAAAAAGGTTTTGATGGGATTCCTTTAATTTTAAATGGAGTACAGCAATTGTTTGACAATATACGCCACAAAGAACTCATGCAAATATATGGACAACCCTCAATTGTTGAAGTGATAAGGGCCCAAAGAATGAGATGGTTGGGACATGTCGCCAGCCTACCAGACTCAAGGCTAACAAATCAGGTTCTGGAGGGAGGCATATCAGGTAGAAGATCGAGGGGAAGACCAAGAACGAAATGGCTGAAAGCGGTGGAAAGAGATCTGATGGAAGTGGGGGTCAGAGGTTGGAAGAGACTAGTATGGAATAGAACAGAATGAAGAAGCCATGTGCACAAGAGGCCTGCAAAGCTGAACATACATACGCTACAAAAGCTCACATCTTTTAACATCTCGGTTAAAACAAGATTCACTAGAAAATGTGTTTTCAGTTATGAGACCTTCCGAGAGTTTTAATCGAAATCCGATTGCAGAAACTTTTCGAGCAAATTTTAGAACAAACGTCAGCAGCAACTTAATAAGATCCGTTATAAATGAAAATTGCGAGGTGGAAACGTAGACAACTCGAGCCTAGTACTTCATTCCAGAAGACAGAAAAGCGTACAATAGCATTTTCTGTGGAATACGTATGCAATTAATTGATTACAACAAAATTCTTGCAATAACTGTGAAAAAAAAATATTTTCTCTGAAGATGACACCATACAATATTCAACACATAATTTATTTATTTTCGAAAACACATTCAAAAACATTTAAAACTTTCCAAAGGGTTTGAAGAAACCTACAGTAGAAATTTAGATTACGGGAAAATGGCACAAATCCACATTTTTAAATAATGTTTAATGTTTTAAATTTGTAACCGGAATAAATCCGTCACAAAAATAATGCTTAGAATAAAAGAAGACATTTCAAAATATGGCAATATTTATATTGCCCTTTGGTGTTCCTTGTTGGCACAAATTATATCGATACCATATAACACTTGTGCCAACAAGGAACACCAAATTCTTCATTGACAATTTATTGAGAATAAAACTTTATAAGCAGTGCAAATGGATTACATCCCAAAATTGTTGTAGTGACAAGCTGAAAATTTTACCAAATAAGTAAACCGCTCCAATGTTTGGATATTGTTTTACTTTATTGTTGCCCATGTAATCTATTTTTTTTTTTTGCTTATCTCTATCAAATAGAATTGTGTGAGGCGTCTTATTGTGTTTTTTTTTTTAATGAAAAAACTTTCTGCATAAGTTCATTCGTGTATATTAAATACAATATACATATCCCAATCTCAAAGCAGAAGATGTGTATTAAGTCTGATAAAGAAAAGTTTATCCGCAATTTCAAAATTATAACTTACATTGCGTTTACCGTCAATTGTCTTATATTTTAATACGTAAATTTAGCATTTTAACAAAAGTCAATAATGTAAATCATTCGAAATCTGTAAAACGTCGACTTAGTGCACATCTGTTTTATGAGACGGTCAGGGACTTGGACCGGAACCATTTGGAAGGGTGAACCAGATCGTAACCACTATTTTTTCTTTGGACCGGAACCGAAATTGAACCAATATTCTATTTGAAATCAAGTTTAATCACTGCACCGAAACTGCTGAAAATTAAAACAATTTTTTCCCCTTCTTTTCTGTTTTTTTTTTGGATTATTACAATAGTTCATGATTATTTTGATTAGGTGCCGATAGCAAACAAATCAAATTGTAAATTATGTAAAGAAACAATCAAGACAAGTTTCGTGAGTTTAATTCCTGTTGACTAATTGTGCTACTAAGCGTTTGTAAAAAAGTTATTAACGTAGGTAATATAGTTTAGTACTTGGTTTTTAACAATTATTCCCCAACCAACACTGAAATTTTACAAGATATCGGTTTGCTCCATATCTATGCATTTTGTTGTTCTCAGATCTTGAAGAAAACTTGGTTTTATTTACTTTTTTTTTAATTTTGTTCTTATTTCTTGTTTAGTATAAAAGATAGTACATCTTCTCAAAGTATTTGCATCTTTATTTATTTTTTAAAATTTTTCGGTATTATAGTATACGATTTAGATTTTATGTTTTTTCTGTTTATAATATTCCAGATAAAAAATCACATACTTATTGCGAATGCGAATAAAGGCATTGGGAAGATATTTAATTGGAAGAATGAAAACTGAGAATAAAAAAGTAGATTATACTATGAGAAACTTTGAAAGAAATCTAAATAACAAAACAATTTGAAAACTATATTGAGAGATTTTCTAGGTTAACTAAAATAGTATTATAAATAATTTAAAATTACCAGAGTGTAAGCGTAAATGGACTTTCAAAGCACTTGCTGCGAAGAAGCTTTTACCACACTGATTGCAAGGATGTGGTCGAATACCAGTATGGCCCCGCATGTGATAAACTAAAGAATTCTTATGCATAAAAACTCTTGAGCATTCTGAACAATGATACTCCGTCACTTTCTTTTTTCCCTTTTTCTTCGGTTCATTCGGTGGCAGTTCTGAAATAGTATCTTGTGTAATTCTTCGCAATTGCATATTGTGATTTCTATAAATGACTTTACCTTTATTGGTAGCTGTAGTCGTATTTTCAATTTTACATGTCACCATATGTTCCTGCAATATAGTTCGATGATTAAAAGTTTGCATGCAAATATGGCAAATGTATTCTTGAGCTTCCAATGCCCGCAAATCCTCTTCAGTAGCCTGCAATTCATCTTCACCATTGTACCTGAAACAAATTATTACTTTTTGAATTGAATAATTATTGGCTTAAATGTTGACGTTGCTACCATTCCTTTGTATCATGCACTGAATTTTTGTACTGATGTACTAACATCAATACCAGCCATGAGATCTTCAGGTTCGCTAAATTCATTGAGATCATCTTTGTTATGGAAATCCCTGACATGTGCTTCATAAGCTTTTTGTCGACGGAAAGTTTTGTTACACTCAATACACGTTGTTAGGAGATTTATAGATGAAATCAAATTATCAGATTTTGTAGGTTGTTTGGGGACATATCTGTTTAGTTTTTGGTTCCTATAAATTATAATAAATATGTATTTTTAATCAAATTAGACAGAAAAACAAGCTTACTGGACTATTTACTTGTATTATAACATCCGGCTCATAATGAAATTTCAAATGCTCAAAAAACCGTAACTGATCCTGAAAACTCCCATTGCAAATTTGGCAAACAAAGGCAGCTTGATGTATTGGAGTTATCGTCGTTTGACATAAACCCTGATGAGTAGTAAATTCTTCGCTATTATTAAAAATTTGTTCACATAAATTACATTTATAGACTTTTCTTAAATTCTGTGAGCTTTTTTTTAGTTTTCTGGAAATTCGTTTCTTATGTGGAAGACTCTTTTTGGACGATCGATTATCGGATTTAGTTTCCCCATCTGAGTCTCTCGTAGTTACAGTTGTTTCTAGTTCGTCCTCTGCTTTAATTGTTAATAATTCTTGATTTCTTGTATAGACGTCATGCGAAGGAAAAATCACGAGTATCGAATGCGGAAATTTTTGGCATTAATGACTGCTTATATATGCTATCTGATTCTACAATTTGTAAGTAACCATTACTTATTGCTCCCTTTTCATTTAACATTAATTGTTGATCGTTTAATTTCCCATCGTCTAAGGAAGTGCCAGTTACCAACGATGGTAAGGATGTGTTAATAATTACATTAGAATCTTGTAATTGTTGTTGTTTTTGTTGTTGGCTCAATTGCACGGCAACTAAAGCCGCTGCTAAGTTGCGATCTTCTTCTGTTAAATCTTGCGAAAGTAAATCCTCTGAAGTATAATTAACTGGTATAAAATCTCCAGCTCCCAAATCGACCACTAATCCATTATGATGCTGTAGTAATTCAGTACTTAATAATTGAGGACTTACAACTGGTACGCGTTGTATCATATACTGAGATTCGTTAACGTTGGAAATCGTCACATTTTCGAGTAACTCCCGTCCTTCCGTATTTTCCATTATTCACATTTAAATCGCAAACAATTGAATTTCGCGGTTTTCCACTACAGCGGATATGAATTTATTAAAGTTACACGACGTTTCAAGGTCTTTATTATATGGATTCCAAACAATGGCAGAAATCCATATTTTCGCGTAGAAAATGGTATAGAATCGATTCAGATATGTTTAGAAACATTTGTAACACAACCCGAAACCACAATATTGACAATAGGAACATTTTAATATGAATGCAGCATAACAAATATTCATCTATACAGGGAAAAGTGACAACAATGCTATGTCAAACGGAAACAATAATTTCACCATATTGGTTTATATTGGTCGCCGCCATCTCGCGGTTGTATTCGGAAATAATTAAATTATTTTTATAGTAACTATTTATTTAAATCGTGAAAGTTTACAATTTAATGTGAAAAAAAATACGTATACATTTTTAATAAGATAGGAAAAATGCTAGCCCTGTTCTTATCCATTTGTCTCTTTCTTTTAGATCGCATGGCACTTGTATTTGTGTTACTTGTTTTTCTCTATCCGTCGTGTAATATACTGGGATATCTATTGTTTTATCGCTGATTACCGCATTTTTCTGAAAACATGAAACTTTTAATAAGCGATAAATTTGTTTTGTAATTGCATGTAAAAACCTTATGTATCCAAGTGACATAACAGCTGGGAATTGGATTTATGGTTTCTGTGTTTGATGTACAAGGCGAGAGTAAATATCCATCAAATAAAGCTCCTGTAACAAGCAAACCTTCCAAGATAACAGAATTTGCGGTCATCTTCCAATTGGTTTGCATTACCAATTCATCAGAAGGTATTTGGTGTTGTCTAAAAACCAATAAGTAACTTATTTATCCACTAATAAGTATATAAAATTCCAATGCAGTTTATTATTTCCAGTAAGTTCAATATTAACGAATGAAATTTTTTATTGAAGATAGTTGTATGAATTTTCAATAATTTTTACATATTTCGTATTACGTTTATGAACATTTTGATGTTTTTATAAGGACCTTTTGTATGATACTATTTATTAATTAATTTGTAATTAACTATACATTTACGCAACCCGCAATAATTAAAAATTGACCTACAAATTGCCTGGTGTAAAACGGTCCTATATGTTGGGGTGAAATAAAATAAATAAAAATAATTGCGAAAAATTTTAATCTACACCTTAGGAGGAATTGTTTAAGGAAAACTTTATTCAAACGATTGTATATATACATTTTCAATAGCAGGCGGTAGTTTAGATTTTAATTGAATTTGGGCAATTTAACGGTTGTTCAGAAAGCGGACAGTTTTTAATTTTTTATTGGGGTATTGTAAACGAGCGTTATAAGAATATTGTTGCAGTGAAACCGTAAATCTTGTTTGTTGTATCTAAACTGAATCCTCTCATTAAAAACCTTTAAACCATTTTGTGCGTGTGTTAATGAATGGACAAGATAAAAACTTCGAAACCTATAACACTGCAGGTCTCAAACAAACTAGGCGACTAGGCATTGTATACTGGGGGACTATGGCGGGCGAGGATTCAATATAGATCACGGGAAACGTGTTATACGTTCATCGGAGCCTCGATGATGTAAGTGAACGTATCGAAGATTCGGTGAGTTAGCTTACGTTGCAAACAGTGATGTACATACACCAAAGCCATGATTTCCAGATTTCCTATTTTAATTTGATAGAAGTACTTTAAAATCGGCAAGTACTTATTAAGGCTGCCAGTTGCCACCTTTTATATGTGTTCGGCGTGGACAAACTATCAGGCTAAAGTGAGTAAATTGGTGACATAATCAAATTTAATGATTCCTTATTAATTCAGTACTGGGACCTTTTTTTTAGGTCACAACATTAATTTCATCGTTTTGTATATTATCTATATTCTATTCGTATCCCTAATGTAATAATATTTTTTTTATTATACATAAATGAGCCTTTGCGAGGATTTCTCTTGTCAAAGGAGGACAAGAGCACACAGTCTCAAAACGAGGACAATCCTCGCGAAACGAGGACTGCTGGTAACTCTAGTACTTATTCTTGCCTAAACTATTTCTATTACACTTGGGGACTTTGGAAATGATCACTCACATAGCAGAGTGATCATAGGGCGAGTCACTAGTTATAATAATCTATTAAAGAAATTGCATGCAAAACTTATTTTTTGTATAACCAATATCCAAATTTCGTATTAACTTGCTTTTTCATGATTATTAAGAAAAATCGTTGGTATTTATTTAAATTTAGATATTATTACCGGCGGAATTTTATGTAAGATGTTATATAAAAACAATTTTTTGTGATATTTTTATACCAGGTATCCGGTACCCTTTTACTAAAACTGGGGAAACATTAAATAGACTTCATTTAATGGCTAAATATAAAAATAAATGGTAAATATATTTTGTTTATTGATGAAGATATTCGTCCACTAACTTTTTTTTTTGCAATTTATTGCAGCTAGATTAATACTATATATTTTTTTTTTTGATAACGCAGCTCCATTTAAGGAACCACTTAAAAATATTTTCATTTTCTGGACGCGTTTATTATGCTGTCAATATAGACATATCTTCGTTCGAGTAATATTGTTAATAATTGTATTGTTATAATTATATATTTTATTAATTTTTAGATGTTTACAATATTAACAATTACCGCCTAAAAATCGCTACATACGTAACCGGGACGGGACGGAAACCGGACGTAGAGTTGCCAGATTGGGCTACTAGTCGTTAATTACGCTATCTTTTAACTACTTTGGCTACACTTTACAAGTACTACTACTACGGTTACTACTTTGGGCTATCTATCAAAATCTGCTGACATCTTTCTTTAATCATTTTTAAATACTGTAGCACACGCGCCTATTTTTAATTTTGAAATTTGCGGTTTCCGCTGTGCCGGCAAATGGCACCGCCCCTAGATCGCGAGACTGTTCACAAAGGGCGCTAGTATAAGGTGCGTCTATTCACAATGAAAATTTCTAGCGTGAATTGACGGGAATCTTTAGGAAACATGTAGATTTCTTCGCAAGTTCACGCGAGTGGGAACCAGTGAGGCTATGGCTGCGTTCCGAATCATACATTTTATGCGATGCGTGCATTAAAAGACATAAAAACCGTGAGCGTTCCGATTTACTTGTTGTGCATATGCTACGCATAGGCGGCATTACCATTTTTCCTATGCGTTATATGTCCCATTCTGTCAGGGTCTAAACTGATTTCGCGGCAAAACTCTTTGCACGCATGTATGTTAAATCGGAACGATGTATCGTTACATAACACGCATACACTGCATTATGCGCGACTCGGAAGGCAGCCTATATCGGAGAGTGCATAGTGAAAAGTCGAAGCGAACGAGCGAGCTGTGGAATAAATCAAATAGCGGTTTAAATTAATATCAGTAAGTATAAGTCGTAAAAAGTAAACATTAGAAATTAACTGAATTAGTTTAGTATTTTTAAGTATTGTTTAGTTATTTATTAATTAGTATTAGTGTTTATTTATTTTATTATACCTTAAGTGTCAAAATAAATCCATTTTATTGAATATATCGCCGTGGTGTTTATTCAAAACCCAAAAACGTTATAATATTCATTATAGTTTTTATCAACATTTTTTTTTTTTGTGGAAATAACTATAATTTAAGCTTAAGGAGACAATGCTAAAAATGTCTCTGTCCAATGTATACACTTTTTTTACATTAACTCCTTCAATTGAGTCCTTAATGCTGCTGATATTGTTGTTTAAAATCATGGTTAGAACTACTAGTTTAATGTGGTGGTTGGTAACTACAGCCGAAATTGCGATAACTAATTAGACAACAACTCAACTTCAACTAATATTTTTTGTTCTTATTTATGCATGTATATGCAATAAAACATGACAAGTATCAAATGAACAATTAACTAATGTTGAGTACGATGATGTGAATAAGGTATATTGTTATGCTAGTAAATTTTGTTGTAAACATTTTATCACATCTGTCGACATACCAAAATGAGTTACATCGCAAATGTATATTGATTTACGGGTAAGCTAAAGATGGTAGAAGAAATAGAAGTTTCATTTCTGGAGTTTCTTGAAAAATGCAATTAAGTATTTAATTAATTTTATTTTTTAGAAACTCATGAAATGAAAAATACTTATATTTTCTCACCAACTATAGCTCAATCTTAACAAATTTCAATGAGACTGACAATGAGTGAGGTTGAAACTGAACAATTGATAAAAGCAGTTACTACTGTAAACGATAATTTTCCAGATTGCTATTTATTTGAGTGTTTTATATGTACTTTAACAATGTTCCTATTTCAAAGGGTGTATTTTTCTACTTTAAGAAGAGATTTTATTGCGAAATATTTAATATATATTTGTTATATTAAAGAACTTTAGTAAAAACTAAAAAAAAGGTTTTTGAATATTGGTATTAGCCGACTACTTTGGGCTATATTCTTTCTGCTTGTTGGCTACTTTGTATGTTTTTGATCTGGCAAGCCTAACTAGACGTGGATATGACGGGACGAATGCCGCGAGGGCGGGACGTGGTTTTAAAAATATTGGATATATTACGCGTCGTACGTAATAGGAGTTTTTCAAATGAAGAATTACTGTTAATTGTTGTTGCTATAAAGAGCAAGCTATCAATGACAAAAAAAGGCTGTGGTCTGTACATACTATTTAGCAAAACAGTGAAAAAGAAAGAGAAACGTCCTGAAGTCTCTGACTATATCACGCTTACCTAGAATAATGCAGCTTAAAAGCGGCTAAAAACGTTTCCGGATTGAATAAAAGTGATAAATTCATTGGCACTTTAAAGAAATGCTCGATTTTCTCATTTTGCCAATTTCTTATTTTAATCGTTTTTACGATGACGTAACGCAAATACTTATTTGGATCTGTGGGACCATTCCACAACCTAGACCATGATTTTGGCACTGTTTGATTTAGCAAACTCATAGCTATCTGTGTGGTTTTATCGTCAGGCAAAGAACTCGCTCTTAGTAATCTGTTTAACGAAGTGAAATTCTTATGGATCTTTTGAATTAAGACGACTGCATTGTAGAATTCCTCTTGTATAAAGTTTATTATTGGAGATTGTTGGGGTTCGACTGAGAATGGTTTCAAAGTTATTTTTACAAAGTCTTGACCTTGATTTATCTTCTTCCATAAATTTATGTAAGGATTTAAACCCTTTTGCCAAATTTGGCGATTAAATGTTAATTGTTTGGTCTTATTATTTTCCAAAGCTAAAAAAATTGAAAACTGTATAATAAAAATTATAGTTGAACTCATTTTACCTTCAAGATCTTTTATAAGCCCGCTTGAAACGTTCTTTTCCCAACTTCTGTCGATATTTTCTGATAAGCCAAAATAGCTAGGCATATCTCTTTGGGATAGTTGGGAGATAGCGTTGATGATCCTAAAATAATTAGTGATAAGGAAGTAAGATTTCGGTAAGAAAATCACATTACATCATATTTTATTGATAAAGGTATGGAATTGTTTAAATTAAAGGGTTTCCAACGATGAACTTCAACACCTCATCAACCAGGAATTGGTTTAGATAACTCTCTAGGATTGAGTAATCTTGAATATTTTCTATACGCCCGCCGTATACTGCGTCTGCACAAAGTCCTTTCAGAAATTTCCATGGGACTTGCGAGTTGGTTGGCGATAACACAGGTGAAGTTAATTTAATAGCTGAAGTTAAATCAACATCACTGAAGTCGTACCACTTTGACCATCCTGCAAAGTACAAATCTGAATGCATACTCTTACGGAAATATGTTTCTGGAAAAACTTTGAGCTACTCTGAAATATTTCTGATAAATTCTGATTTGGGGGTGAAAAGGTCTGAAATGTGTTGAAATCTCCTAACAGGCACTGAAAAATAGTGACGAATATGTCCAATATGAATATATTCCAAATGCCAGTCAAAAACTGATTTTCTCTAGGAATTAGGAGATGCTTTCTTCAAAATTCACCATACTCTAACAAAATGTCGTACAGAAATATTTTTTTCTGAAAAATTTGTAATTACTTTGAAATACCTCTGAAAAAGTATGTTGTGCTCTTGAAAAACCCGAAAAGTGCTGATTCAAAAGTAAAAAAAGCAGGAAAAGTAGTGAAAATCTGTTAAACAATCTGGAAAAACTCTGACTCTATCTAAAAAAATAGAGATTTCGCATTTGCATAAGGTGTAGTGTTCTCAGTCCTCTCATTACACAGTCTGCTGTTGGTATCTCCGGTGTTGATCCCAATTTTCTTCAGGCGTCCTTTCAGTTTAAAGTGATCCTGTTAGGAGACCTGTTACGATGCGAAGATGATTCCTGTTGAGCTACAGTATTTCTTCAGCCTGCTTTTTTGATGGTCCCTTAATAAAAGTCTTAGCATGAGTTTGTCTGATGGTTGTATTATTTCAGTATTCTTTTTGTTTTCCGTTGACTCAACTTCTTACCTGCTGTCTTGTTTTTAGATACTCCTAAAATAGAGGTTCTGGGCCTATTTATGAAGCAGACGATCTCTTTCTTGCTAACTCATCAGCTTTTTCGTTTTTTGTTTTTCGATTGCTGAATTTCCGGGAACTCACAGCAAAGTGACTTTATTGCGGTCTGTAAGGCCATTCAGTTCTTGAATACATTCCCAAACCAGTCTTGATTGTATCTTGGGGTTCCTTAGTGCCCTCAGTATCGTCTGGCTGTCTATACCAATATAGAAGCGCTTATTTTCATAAGCCCTCTGATTGATTTCACTTGCGCAATGCAATATTGTCGTATGCCTTTGGTTGAAAAACTGTGGTACATTTTCCTAGAAGAAGGGTGATTTTATGTTATATACCTATGTAGGTGAAGTTGTGATAAATTAAATAATACATTAAGTCCTAGAGAAATTGAATGTTGATCTTGGACTGGCATTCGGCATATTCATAGATTTTCATTGTTTATCAGGGTTTATCAGAAATTTTCCACACTATTAGACTTTTGTACAAGCAAATCAGAATTTTTGAGAAACACTTTTCCAAGTAAGGGTAGTTTTTGCAGAAAAATATTTTCATTCGGATATAGACTCTTGTTGAAGTAGACAGTGATCTATACCCTGAGGTATGTAATTTCTCCTTTCTTGTAAAAGGGCATTTATGCAAGCCAGCACAAAAAAGATCCTAGCTCCTGTGGGCTTAAAATTTTTGAAATGATCTGAACCCCAAGTTGCGTAAGTCCTCAACAAGTTATTTCTGACCCCTTGCGCTGCTTCGTAGGCAATTTTAAGACAATTCTGGGCGAGAACTAAGTTGAAAGATTTTGTGATTCTGTTATTAACCATATCCTAAAATGAATTGTTAAGGAATTAAATATTGATGGTTTCAATCGTTCTCTTTAAGTTCAATAAACCTGAATTCGGGATGAGGTTTTATGCTCTGCAGTTCTTGGAGTAAGATCGGTAACCAACCAGTCACCAAGTGTAGATTTTTTAATATTATCCATTGGCCGGAATTACTTGTTTCTTGCAAGCTTAAAATTGCTTTCGATTCTTGGCCTTCGCCCATGGCTATCTGTAATTTTGTTTTTTTGTTAATGCAATGGATCATACGCATAAATCAAGAAGTGATGGTGGGTATAACAAGTGCAAAACCGATTGTGTAGACATCTAGATGGCGTCTAAGTGAAGGTGTTAATTGTGAATGATAGCGATGGGATTTTAATTCGTCGCACACAAAGTTAAGATATTTAGATATAAGAGAGTTATATATAGATTTGCAGTAAGCATTAATTCATATATTAATAAGAAATCAGGACGTATGTTTTTTTTTTTTTTTTTTACACGTGTATAGAGGTTTCTTAGAGGAGCAACACTTATTGTTAGCAGACATTTAAAATTAAAAAAAAAAAAATTGCAGTTTTAGTTAATTTCACATTATTAAATGTTTATTAAAGATACTTTTTGCATTCATTTATAAAATCATTTGTGATTTTTTTTGCTGTGTTATCACATGGTTTTAAGGGAATTTTTTTAAACGCTATAATGAATTTTGCTTCTCTCTTTTTTTTATAAGGCTAAAAGGATACAAAAACATATCCTTTTTTTTCATGCGTTGAAAACGTAATTTACTAAAGAAAAGATTTGACAAAAATGAATTCTATTTTAGACTTGAAAATACAACTGCGTGATTTTAGTGATGAAATGATTGAATGGTCATAGAAATAGTTTCTTTTTAATCGTCAAATCGACAAATCAAAAAAAAAGAAGAATCGATTCTGTTTCTTTACGTGCCTCTATAAATCCTCCAACTCCTTTCCTATTTTCAGCCAGCTCTCGTATTTCCACCGATGGATCGTTACCAGAAGTAGTAAGCAGTAGAATTGGTTCGGAACAAGAAGATTCTTGTAAGATTTGACCCAATTGCAACACGTCCAAATTCAAGGTCTTTAAACCTAAAATATCTGTAAGAGAAAGAACTTTAAATAATATCTTTTCGATCCTTACCTGTAATGTGCAAACTAAATTGCATTAAAGCTGAATATAATCTGTCAGGTCTTAATGTTTGTATTACTAAAATTTTTCTGAAACTCGGTGAGTTTTATGTGGCTGGGGAATTTGACTTCACAATCGCTGCTTTCCATAAAATTCTTCCAGACTGTCGACTCGAGCAGATTCAGAGCCGAGTAGATGTTTGGTTGATACAACTTAAGAGTGAATCATTTCAATTTGGAATTCGTTAAGTCCACTCGAAACCTACCTGCAATAATTGTACTTGATGGTGTGTTTGCTCGGGTAACCAATTCGGAATGTTAGCTTCACTCATTAAATCCAACTTTGAATTGGTCCTTCGACCAAGAAAGAAAATCCACTCCTATGAGAAAGGAAATATATTTAGAATCCATAGAATGTTATCGCAATAGCTATACTTACATCTTCAGGAAGTTGTTTGGGATACATAGAATGTATAAGGTGCAAAATAAATGTTGGACGGTCCGCTTTAAGGATGCCACGACTAACAAATTGATAAACAGACTGAATCAGAATCCGTTGCATAAATCCAAAAGTATTTTCAACAGCCTTAAAATCAGTTTTATATATCGGGAATTCCCATTTTTATTTTAAATGATACTACCTGTGTTGAAGATAAAGATTTTAGAAATAAAACTGTATAAGAATGAACAGAAATCGAGTAGAGAATATTTATTTTGGAAAATTCCGTAACGGCAAAATACAAAGAGCTCCCAAATGAAGAGATCTCCTTATACACTTCATACTCTTCGGATAGCTTTTGACGGATTTCATTCGATTGAATCAAGGCTTGGGAGATCGCATTAGAACTGGCTTTAGTTTCGTTCAAGGATTCTAGTAAGGACTGTGGAAAGAAAATAGAAATATATCAGTATTATAAAAGGAATGCAGTTGACTTTGGTCTACTTTATTTTCAAGTATATTTCCAGAGGAGTGGGCCAAATCTTCCAACAATTGATTTTGCAGGTTGTATTGCTTTTCTTGCATTTCTTCCCTTTGCTTCAATAATTGTTTACGTTTCTCTTCTAATTGTGGGTTTTCTTGTCGTATGGCACCAATTAGGAGTTTCTCTAAATATGGTTAATTCAACGTATGTATAAGGAAAAAAATATAGCACTAAGAACAACCATCCAAGATGATTACCTGATAAACCTGAATGGGTAATTGAAAAATTTACCACCAGTATGCTAGAAGATAAATATGCTGGAATTTTAAATTGTGAATTTCTACTTGTCAGAATTAAGCGAAAATCGTTATGACAATCGATTTGTTTTCCATTTATGGTGATCATTTTCCTTTCTCCTGTAAACATGGGTTAGTTTATTGATGCCGAAACTAGAGAATATATTACCTGAATGTATAAATTCTTTCCGTAGTATTGGTGTAAGGGCAGAGGAAATGTCGTTAAGATCCTCGATGATCAAAATTTTACCAAATCTGATTGCTAATTCCACAGTGCTATTAAACTTTGGTGAATTTTCGTTAATGCTTTCCACAGTCCTATTCCTGTAATGCTCCTTTAACCAACCGAAAGCAACTGAAGTGGGATCAATGACTAGTGGAACAACGGTCGACTAAAATTTATGCAATGATTAGTCGATGAAACTTAGAAATAATTACTTTATTACATTCAGCATTACTGTAGCATTTTGAATCGATAACTGATCAGAAGAAAGACCTTCACTTTGCCATTGCAAATTTTCTCTCTCTGAGCTTAAAAAACTTTCCAAAGTGAATTCATGTATAGCATCGGATCCAATTGTATTCTTCCATGTTTCCAGTAGTTTCCTAAGGGAAGTAGTAAGATCATGCTTTACAAGAAAGGATCTAAAAGTTTACTTACAATCGCATATTTTCAGGTTCTCCAGATAAATAAGTTACGAAAGCAGCTGCCAGTAAGCAATAATTAGGTAAACGATGTATTTCGTCTGATAACTCTGACAACTAATAGTAAAATGAATGATTAAATGAATTAATGTGTAACTAAATATAATTAAAGAAATACCTGATTTTTCCATCTATTATACTCATCATCTAGCTTGTCCACAAGCCCTTCAGCTGCTTGCAGTGTCTCTTGAGCCTTACCTAAATGTATCTCGATTTCGGCAGCTTCTTTTGTATACGTGGATAATTGCTCTTTTAGCTTTGCCACTTTGGCGTCAACAGTTGATAGTCCAGAACTCAATTCGCCTAGTTGGAACTTAGCATTTTCCAAATTCCTGAGTAAAATGAAATTAAAAATTATTCTAATTCAGTAAAAGTTTCTCCAACCTCTGCAAGCGATTCTGCTCTTTGGTGAGCGGCTTAATTTTATCCATAACATGCGAATATCTGACGTTGGCCTTCACCCAAGCAGCTAAAGGGGCTGCCGCAACAGAAGCCCTTTTTGAAGATTTCGGATCGAACGAATCGCTTTTATTTTGCATGAGCCTCTCTACGGCTTGCCGACTATCCGCCGTTATTCTGCTGGCGTCGAAAGACCTGATGTCCTCTTTGACTCCGCGTTTGGCCAAGAAGACCTTCATGCTATTCCATGACGTGTCTTGGATTCCCATTAATCTCAGGACCCCTTCCAGTATATCTCGTATGATTTCCGGTGGTGCACGCAGTGATCTAATTTCCGATAACGCTTCTGGTTTTATGTTTCCAACAGCAGCACTAGCTTCTTTGATTAAGGGCTCTACTTCAGCCAATTCTTGCTCGATGTCACTTTTTCTGCAAGTAAAATGGATTAGAATTTGCAATTACGAAGGATTACAAGTGAACCCGAACCTTTTCGAGAGTAGCTCATTTTCATTCTCTGTATTCCGCTTCAGGATTTCCATCTCCTGCTTTTGCGTATTAGCATTTTCCATTGTGCTGCTGATCATATCTAGGGCAACGTTTGCTTTGCTTTGCTTCTCAGCTAGTTTCTCTTGTTGTTCGGCTGCCTTTAGTTTCAGATCTGCTACAACTGATCTTGCTTCTGTGAGTTTATCGACTCCAGCCTGTTTAGGATAGTTGTTTATAGTTTATTATAGGACTGGTGTACAGGGTGTTTCCCTCGGATAGAATTCCTCTATAACTCCTAAACAATAACCGCTCGAAAAAAAGTGTTATAAATTTTTGCAGGATTATGATTTCTCTCTATAACATCAAATTATCAGCATTTTTGTTCCAGAGCCTCCTACGGCGTTGGAGCTGGAATATATGCTAAGAACTCTTTCGATAAGCTTCAGCAAAGTTACGACGGTATTCCAAGCTGAGGTTGCTGCAATCCACCATCGTGTCAGAGAAATAGAAGGATGTACCGAGCCAAGTAAAAACGCCGCTATTTTCTCTGACTGACAGTCCGCACTTAAAGCAATTAGTTCCGTAAATGTGGATTCTAAGCTGATTTGGGATTACGTAAGCGCCCTAAATGAGGTGGGCACCCAAAGGAAATTAATCTTGCTCTGGGTTCCTAGCCACTCGGGCGTGAGAGGAAATTAGGCGGCGGACGAGCTGGCCAGGTGAGGTTCGTCAAGGTCATTCGTTGGAACTGGCCCTTCTTTTGACACTACTAAATCGCAAATTAAATTCAATGAATGGATACATAATCAGTCCAGAGAGTGGTGGCACAAATCACCGGGACAAAGACAGGCAAAAGAGTTCCTAAATAAACAGAGGTCTGAATTTACTAGAGATCTATTGAATAAAGACAGGAAGACTGTCAAAATGATAGTAGGTTTGCTGACTGGTCACTGTAGACTAAATAGGCATATGTACAACATAGGCCTGGCAGATGAGGCAACCTGCAGACTCTTCCAAGAGGAGGAAGAAACACCAGTTCATGTGCTGCCAATGTAAAGGCCTGGCGGGGACAAGGTTTCTAGTAATGAGTATGGAGAACCTCACAGCTAGCAGCTACACAAAGAAACCGCTCTCAAAGATGATAAGCTAATTAAGAGGGCAAAATTAGAGAGCGTCGTCTAGGAAAAAGAGATCACAATAGATCTGAAAAGGTCACTGTGAAACAGGTCCATAGGGCACCCCAACCCTAATGTAATCTAACCTCGGTACACCCTTCAATTTTATTTTCTTCAATACAATATCCCCATTATTATTAGTTTTTACAGATATCAGTAAATGTTTTTTGACAAACAATATATAACACATCTTGGGTCTCCTCACCACAACCACACACATGGTTGCAGAAGTGTGCTGTAATGTATTGCCTTCTTTGATTTTGTTGCATTACCTGCTTCAAATAGCATGCCCAAAGTTTACAGATTTCATATTGGAGGACCTGCCAAATAATCCTCCACTAGACACTGCATTTGTTAGGTGTGCCAGATTATTGTGTGGAACATTTTAGGTTCAAGGTGCTGCGGTTGGTTTATAAAAGTTTAAGAAAGGTGCAAGTTCTAGTGTGTTCGTCAATTTATATAAGGCAAGAACCGAACTTAAACCAAAACCTAAGGGAGGTGTAACTTCGTGCAACTGTGATTAGCTGTGTTGCGTGTGTGCAACGACAGTATAATGTAAATAACATTATACAATCGATGAGCATTTTTATTTCATTTACACTGAGCTAAAATATGTCCAATTATTTCAATTCAAGATTGTTCCGATGAAATAAACGGATGATTTAGAAGCGTAGGTATATAAGTGCTACAATACTTTTTGTGTAATTTTAGGCTGTCAAAATAACTTCATAAATATTCACGGTTCTTTGCATAGGTATGACTAAAATATTGATTTAGAAACATATTTAATAATGATAATAAATACTGAAATAAAATGATCTCTTTTTGTAGCATTCTTTTCCTGTAATTTTACTTTTAGTAAATTAATAAAACTTTGTTACATTAATAACATAATAAGCACAATTTCATATTAATCTCTGTTCATGTCTTTTACAACAATATCTTGACCGGCGCAGTGGCGTTAGGTTAAAATCAAGTATGTATGTATGTATGTATGTATATGTTGCAAGGGCGATATTACACTGCGACCTAAAAGATCTATTGTGTCCCCTTGTGTTTCACAGCCGGCCTTCCAATCCTATTCCTTTCAGAAAGTGCAGGATATCGGAAAGGCCCAGGTTAGGTAAGTCTCCCTCTTCGCTTTCACGTACTCCCAGGTGTAACGCCCTTGAGTTACACAGTGCTACGTAATTTGAGAGGGGATGGATGCCATCCTGTTCCTCCATCTGCTCCAGTCGTTTTGCTCTGCCCTTTGTTTCCTCCTTGTGAGGTACTCTCACTTTGAAAGTGGAAGGCTTCTTATGGGGGTCCTGCTCCAATTCCTGTTTATTGGCGGTGTCGTCCCGCTGATAAACGTCCTTCCTGCATGGTTGATCCCACGAGTAGCTAGGGAAGAAAAGGTCCAGCTCCACAGAGCCCCACATGCAGAGGTAAGGCTAAATACAGTGGGGCCCAGGTGCCCCAAGGTTGGACTAGTAGACTGGTTTTATATCCAGTCACGCATCCCATCAGCCTAGTCCGCCACCTTAGGATTTAGGTTTTTGTTGAGGTTGTTTCCTCTCGGTCCGTGGAGTTAAGCCAAGATCCCACATCCCTTTCGGGACGTGGTTTAACAGTTGGGCTTTCGGTAGCCGAAAGCAACAACTGGCATCGTTGTGCATGCCCTTAGCCACGACACGACATCTCGGATGAGGGGAGAGTGGTTCACGGCAACAGTTTTCATTAACGCCTGCTCCGGCGCGTTTAAGCGAGAAGGACAAACTGTATAGCCGCCACTAACCAATCTCGTTTTGAGAGAGCCCTGACAGGATGGCCTTTCCCCTATCCACCACCCGGGGACGCGCCGGGTGGGTACTCCCAACCGCCAGGATCAAGTACGTATGCCATCACTTATTTCTCCGTGAAAAATAAATCCTTGGAATTTTACACGGCCCGCGGTTGCCAAAACTTTAACTATATCTGTATGCGTATGTATTGTTAAATATAGATAGTTACCACACCGAATAATACCGATCGCATACGTTTTTCTTAGTTCATTAAATATACCGTTCATGTAACAAAGACACAATACGTAATGTATGTACGTATGTCGGCACTATAGAAGTAAGTTCTGTAGGTCTATACTATATATTTAAATGAAGAGAGACCAACGTGATTTTGATTGAAAGTTGATCCTTAATCAATGAATAATAGAAATAGAGCGAAGAGAATCAGGGTTCTTCAATTAAATATTGTTTATAACGAAGCTACCTTGACCGTGAAGATGGTTATTTCCTTCATAATACCTGAAAGTACATCCCTCCCAAACAACCGTTAATTACAATCGTCACGCTCCTCTGAACCATAGTTCGACCTTAGTTTCTAGAATCGTTATCCACTACCATTTACCAGTTATAAAAGAATTCCCTCCCAATGAAATACCCTGTATATTGAGATATTTTTCTTTAATTTGCATTACCTGTAGTTTAATCTTCTTTTCCACTACTAATTTTTTCTTTTGGACGTAAAAGCTAATATAACTCTTCACTAGTTCTATGTAACGTTGTGGAGTTGTAATACCATTAGGTTCAATGGATGCCTGAATGTTATTGAAACCAGAACATAATTCGACGGGTTCTTTAGGGTTTTCTTTGTTATATCTAAGATATAGGGGAAACTATAGCATTGTTTTGAATGATATTCTATTTTCTTACTTATCTATAAGCATATTTGGAATATTCTCCATAGTTTTAGCCGACCATGAACTTTGCCAAACAACATCGCATTTTTGGTATAAAGCTGGACAATCAGCTAAGATCTCCCAAAACCTTTCATTGTTAATATCTAAACATACTGCAACGTGCAGCCGTTTTCCTACACGGTCCACGAAGTAATCTCGTAGATCGCCATCGAATCCTTCTCTCGAAGCTTCATCTCTCAAGCCAGATATCAAGGATTCGAATTCAATTGGATTGTATAATCCTGGAACCTGAAAAGACAAGACAAACAACAATGAAATTAAAATTGAGTTAGTCAACTGTATGCTTACTTCTCCTGATGATAATAAAGTGCTGATGACGTTTAGAGTTGCATGATCGTAAAGATGATCTTCCAGAAGAAACACGACATGCTCACCTTGGACACCACACTGTTGCATTGCCTATATTAAAAGTACGATAATGAACATATAATATCGAGTTATATACGGAGTATTACATATTTAAGGTCATTATTAAATAACTTTGTGGACGTCGGTATTATCAGCTTTGCTGATTGAAGAGCGGAAACTATTCTAACAGCCGATTTTCTTCCAATACCTGCGCAACCGACTAGGAGAACCGAACCACCGTCTGTTGTTAAAGACCTGCTTAAATCAGCGGTTAATTTTAGCAACTCTGGCGTGAATAGGAGGTTTAGAATGTGCCCTTCGCGCTCTACAACAAGCCAGTGATTAATGCAAGAGTGTAAGGTGGAGTACTTACACTATACCGTATAACATCACACCTTTCTTGACCATGCTGAGCCAATCTTCCTCCTTCGTTTTGGTCAAGAATGGTGTAGCACGCGCAGAAACCGTGCTTGGTATGAAGAAGTAATTGGCAACCTTCTCTGTCAAATAAGATTTGCCCCAATCGCTTAAAAAGACGTTATTTAGTATGTTGCTTAATTTTATCCTATCGCTGTCGTCTACTAATTTGTTTCCAAATATATGCAAAGCTTCTTTGCAGACAATCTAAAAAAAAATCATATTTGCTTATCGCTGAACCAATTGAGGATTGTATACAGGATGATTCACGTAACATTCCCATTAACAGTTCTTAAATTTACAATGATATCTTGATCTTGAAACTTCGGGGTTAAGCATAGTTAACTATGATCTATTTAGGAAAAGTAAGCTTTCGGTTGCAGCGAAACTCATGGCCAACTTTGATATTATAACTAGAAATCTTTTAGTGCATTTTTGGGTTCTACTAAGTATTTTAAAGTCAATTTTGTCAAACAGCTTCTTGCCTGTCGGTTACCGTTTCAGAGTTGTTTTGGTTTTTGTAAAAAGCACAAAAAAAATGATACATTAGGTTATACATGCGTATAACAACTATACAGTAAAAGGTAACTTTCCCGAGTTGGCTGTGTTTGATCGGAGAGATTGCTGGTACTAATTGGATGGGGCACTAGCTTATTCTCCTTATGAGGTAGATCGTTTACTGGGTATAATTTTTATAGATCGATCTAGGGCCTCGGTGTAATAATGATCCATGTGGGAAAAGCCTAGTTTTGAGAAAGACGAAAAAGCCTACTGTTTAGAATCTTGTTTGGTGCAAAAACGAGCAACGAAAGTAAAGTGTATTCCATAACTGTATTCCATTGTTATTACACCAAATTGTACAGTGTATATCCAGAAGCCATTTTATACCTAAAACTTAATTTAACAAAAACTGGCATATGGCTCATTATTGCACCAAGCTCTCGATTAGACCCAATGGACCTTAGGTTTCGCCACCAAGATCTCCTGATTTAAGGCGCTTGGATTTTTATTTATGGGAGGACACAAAAAACCATTGCTGTATTTGGTGTTCTGTCACCAAATTAAGCCAAAATAAAGGTATTGGCAAAATATTGGCCAAAGCAAAACTAGGGCGACGAATAACTGAAGCGTTTGATAACATACCTAGGACGCTGAATAAATAAAACAAGCTACAGTAAGAGGAGTTTATATAAAATTTGCCATGACTTTCGATGTAACCGGAAGTGCGACGTAGATTAAGTTATTTTTTTCTAAATAGAGCATAGGTAACTATTAACTATGATTATTCCCGTTTAAAAATCGAGATATCATTGCAAATTCAAGAACTTTTAATGGACGTGTTCCGTGGATCTCCTCATACATAGATGAACTATTTACTTCAATTATGAAATCATCAGGCTCCATTTGCTGATTCTCGTTCTTATATCTAACTAAAGAGTTGCACCAATGATTTATTTCATGTGGACTGAAGACGTAATGGCGATATTCATTTGTTTTGAAGGTTTCTTTCACCTAAGACAGATTGAAAGCTATTTAATAATCGCTAATTGCCACAAGTTTTTGTAACATGAATAATTTTTCTCTTTAAGTATTTTTTTTTTTGTAATAAACTGTATCAGTTATTTAAATGTGTGTTCACCAAAAAGTTCCATCACGTACCATTTTTGTATAAATACTTACCTATAGCTATCGTTAGTAAAATAAAAGTGTGCTCACATATAATGAATGATTTGATACATACAACTGATTTAATAATAATATTTCAATCGATATTCATCCTATCTGATCAATGCGTCATTTTTATATACAGGTGTATCAAATAAAAAAGTAAATTTTGCTTGGGTGTTAACTACACGACATATAAAGCACAAACCCACCAAAACCGGATTTCATTATTAAAGAATAAAAAAAAGTCAAATTTAGAGCCAAAAATTCTTTAGTCCGGGTCTGATGCAAGGAAACGTCATGTTAAGCACCCGCTAAACGTGGTATTATGTATAAATACATTGCACTCATTTAGTATTATTCTTAATGGTATGCCGTAAGTTCATTTAACGTCATTCTGAATAAATAAAGGCCAATCGGGCAGTGTGCCCTTGTGAAAATAGCAAAACTGAGGCATTTTAAATTTCTTCTTTTTATAAAATAAACATTCCTTTTTTTGTTAAGAGCATTCCACGTAAGTCTACAAAGTATTATTTTTAATATCCTGATAAGACGTTCGAGTTTCACCGGATATGCGACTTCAGTAGTTACAAAAAACGTAAGTATTTTTCTTTTGCTTTGTCGAATCGAGAGTTAGTTGTTAATAAACGGTACCACATGAATCTGAGTTATTTCTTTTAGATTTATTAATCATATAACGCAAAATAAATTGAATCGAATTACACAGAAATAAACGTAGATACAGAAACACGCTTTTCACTATGATATCGCGCGAAAATGAATCTATACATTCCCGCGCTTTGGCCGATGCATCAAGTTTCGATTTTCTTTATATGAAATCATGATGGTCCTGAAAAGGATGGTCTTTTCGAGACGGGAAGAATTTAAATAAAATGTTCGAAGTGGTTTGCACTCCAAGCGGCCATCCACACAAAACTAACAGCGGTAGTGGCTGAATGATAGTGGTATGTGGGTATACTCGGGACAGCATTTAGGTTGGGCACAGGTGCGGCTCTAGCCCGCGGCATTTATAAAATATTTTTTTCTCGTTAATGCTTACAGATAGACCCCCTGTGCATTAAGACTTTTTGATTGTATATGATTACAGCTGCTACATATTATTATATTTACCTCTATATCTGATACACCCTGTATTTCTTGGCTAAAATAAAAGCGCAATTATCAAACACCAACCGACGCAGGCATTCCAATGAATAAGTCAGTGATGGTGATGAGCCTGTGTTGTAAAAAAAACATCTTATTAATTTTTTTACTCCTCCCACCGAAGTTAAAAATAATTCAATAATATGAGTTGATGTTTGGGCTGTTTCCATTGTCTGTTGGGTTGTTTAAATCCAACATTTAAATGATCCAACAGACGATGGGAACAGCCCAAACATCAATCCATATTCTAATAATCACGAAGAATTTCACGACATGAGATAATTTTTTTAATAATAGGTCGTTGAATCTGGCTTTCTATCAGTGGCGGCTGGTACTAAAGGGCACAAGGGCACGTGCCCACCCAACAACCAAGATAAACACAGAAAGAAATTCGCATGTAATTCAGTGCATTATTTTTATTTTATTATTTTTACGTATTTTTATAACGATGCTATCAAAGTTTCCTTCCGCACCACAGACGCTAGCATATATGCGAACATTATGCGAAGCGAATGTACCGGGGCACTATTTCCGACGTACCTATTTCCAGTATGAATCGGACGGCTTCGTTTATCTTCGCCATATGCGCTATACGGTCGCTTTGGGGCACGCAAATTCGTGTCTCCAGTTAACGTCTCGCTTTCATTGTGACTGCATCGTTTTCAACGCGCACCGCGCATGTGTGATTTCAAACGCTTGAAGTGACGTTTACTGTTAATGATGAAAGTTAATTGAGTGCAAAATCTTGCGCCCGCTCTCATTTGAGGAAAAACTTTTAATTAAGAAGAAAGGAAAGCCCCTGATCTTCAAATAAACTACACTTGCAAACACTTACTAAAAAATAAACTATTTTGTTTCATCTGCTTAATTTTGAAGAAAGAGGTTAGTGCGTGGAATAAACAAAGGTTACATGATTTAAAGCATATCGCAGAGAGGGCAAACTAACACGAAAATTCCCTTTCTCACATGAATGCATGCATGCATTTTAATGTTCTAGGCAAAGTGGACATACGTGAATAGTTAGACAGTGCTTATTTGCGACATAGAATTAAGTACAACGAAGATGTGGAAAAAAAATCGTCATATTTTGCGTCGGTTAATTATATGTATAAAAATCTGAAATCTTATCCTATGTTGGACAGCTTAAAATTTAAAAATTAACTTTCAGTAATTTATGAGCGCGATGACATGTGTGACGTAGGTGTAGGTGGTGTTCTGCCACATTTAGTGTTCATAACAGACAACAACCTAAAAAAAATTTTGACGGAAACATTGCTACTGGTAAGATCTCAGGGCGTAATAAATAGTAGCAATTTTCCAGAGCATGAGACTAGGTTAAATAATAATGAAAAGTAAATATTGTTTATAAAAGATTATTGATATAAAATAAAATAAATGATCGCAAAGTACCAAAGGATGGGAAAGAAGGATAAATAACACAACGTTTATTATTTATTTATTTCCCACGCTGCGACTATCGGAGTCGGTTCGGCCAGGGAGGCGCCGGAGAGATGTCGGAGTGAGCGCCACTGGGTTATCAGCTGTTGCCTTCACTAGCCCGACGCTGTCGCCCGGTAAGTTAACCACAGCCCAGAATGGCTATTTACCAGTCGGGGAAACAAGGGATTGGTACTTGCGGAATTTTTTAATATGTTGTTAAATAGTTAAATTTAAATGAAAATGTTATTTAAATGACAAGAAAAACAAACTAGTGCGCCAAGGTCGATTAAATTAAAGTAAATTAAATAAAACGCAAAGAGAATATATTAACTGTTATATTGACACTTAATTCGGTGAAGCCTCGTCTTACATGGTTACAATGTATAAATATATGACATGAACTGGTGGGAGTGCCGGGTTATTATTCAAAAAATTGTAAAATTATCAAGAAACAATAACATCAAATCTACGTACTCGATCGAGCATGCAAATGACTACGACCTACCATTGGTTTTAAGGTGAAAAGATAAAGAAAGCAACAATTAAACAAAATGATTTCACAAGTTACATTAAATTTTGACAATGACCGCAAAGACTAGATTAAAAAAAAAATTAAGTTAAATTGAATTATGATATCAAAGACCGAAATATAAATAACAAAAAAATTACGTTAAATTATTAATATATCAATGGTAGTTCGTTACTACAAATATACAAGCAAATAACTCTTAAAATTAACTTACATGTAACACAAACAATGCACGAGGGTTGATAGTCACCACCAGGGGCGGGTAGAAATAGAAGAAATAGAAGCGTAGAAAGATGACGAAAGAAAGCCCGGTCCAGGGACGACGTAGAGCGGCGTGGCTTGCAAAATCCGCGTCGGCGGGCTCCAAAAAAAAGAAGGCTTCGTAGTCAAAACACAGGGACTCAAACGGCTTCCAAGGAGTAGATTCTTTACGACCAGAGATCCCCCCACAGGGGTTACCAAACGGGTAAATTAGGTCGAAAAGGGTTGCAACAGGGCGTCGTCTATTAGACTTTTACGTCTGCACTCTTAGCGGGCTCGAGTGTAAGTGAAAAATCGGAAGGTAGAGGTAACTAGTTCCCGCGCTATGCCATTAAGTGGCCAATAGGATTCGAGTATCGAAGATAAACAACATGCAGGTGTGCGAGATTATGCGAAATTCTAACGTTTCAAGTACAGCACGCACCAAAAAAGGTGCAACAATTAACAAAAATGAATAAATTCGGAGCTAATTATGAACGGAGTTTAATGAAATTTACGTTATCAAAGCATCTAAATATATGTTAAAATTTGACAATTTAAGAATTTGGAAAAAGGTCACAAATAAAGCGGTACATTACAAAAAAAACAAATTCAAGGTCAAACGTGACGTTATACAAAATACGTAAATAGCGACGGTAACTAGGAAAGGTCAAGGAACTTGGATAAATTCAGAAAAGATAGTGTACAGTTGGAGAAATAAGAAAAGGTGTTTTCAACACGTAACAACATACAAACTGTTGGATATTATTTGTACAACCTCATGTCGACAACAGAATGTGAACGTTGTTTTTCCACCCTCGAACGCATTAAAATTTTTCTGAGAGGCACAATGTCAGAAGATCCACTGAACGCATGCTTACAACAAAGTCATAGACGTCTTTTTCAACATGAAAGATAGGAGAATGGATTTTATGTACAAAAAATAGGTAAGTTCTTATTTTGTATCCACCCTCTTTCATAACACACGAGCCGCCACTGCTTTCTATCGGCAAATGGGAATTTTATCTGCGCCAATAGCCACTAGAGATGGTGCAAAATACTTCTAACGGTTGTTTGGTAACAGGTATGAATATAGAATAGCTTAACAGGTACACGATTTAATATATACCTATTATCATCCACTACATTTTGCTCCGGTGTTAATAAAAAGTGTATTTTCAGATTTCCATAATAATAATAATAATAAAAAAAAAACGGTACGTGTTAGAGATTTTTGATTACTGAGCGCTATTAAAACATACGTATCTAACTATTGTACTTATTGTTACTAGAAAAAAAAATTGTTATTTGAATGTAAATAAAAAAAAATAAAAGACTATCTATAAATGCGTGATTGTAGCATCTTACCTCGTTGTAAATGGAGATCATAGAACTAGCAAGCTTGCTTAGCTTCCTTTTCATCCATGAATCAGTTAATGTTGTAATTTCTTGTAAATTATGGCGTAAATGGCTCGAGCATATCAGATGCAGGTCTTCTTTTTCTGGTAATCTTTAAAATTATTGCATTAATTGTATCAATTTCTTCAAATTTGTGATTTTCTTACTCTATATTATAAACATGAAGAAGCGAAGAGAATCTAGTTGACAAACTATTGCTTGGTATCAAAGAACCAAGAACCGTAACATTTTCCGTTCTTACCCACTCCAATCCATCGTCGAAAAAGCCTCCGTAAGTGATGAGCTGTGAAAATTCGCAAAAATCCAGTAAGTTTCGTTCAAAATTACGTCAAAAATGTTCACATTCATCAATTCATTCACACTACAGCCGTGGTCCAATCTCTATCTCCTTGTACCCTTCCTTTTCGTTTTGAAATTCGTTTTTATGGATTTAATAAGAGTAAGACAATGAGGTTGATCAGTTTTCTTAACTATTAAAAGAAGTTGCAGGTGTTTCAGCCGGCGAAGAACTCCTTAATCGAAAACAACGTGTTGGATTTGAAGGGGACGGCGCAATGCTTCCAGGAATCGCTGTTACTGGAAGACGAGTCGGTGAGCAAATACAAAGAAAAAATTATCGAACTGGAACAGTTGGTCGCGAAATTGAAGGATGAAAATTGCGAGTTACAAAGGACCGTCAGGGAAAGCGACGAGAATAAAGACAATTTGACGGGTGTCATTGTCAGTTACGAGAATATGTTGGAAAATTAGTGCAGGAACATCAGATGGTGAAAGGGGAACGTGACATCGCCAAAACTCACTTGGCCAACCTGGAATTGGCCTTCCACGACCTAATTGAGAAGTACGAGAGAGCGAAGACCATCATTAAGGGCTTCGAGAATAACGAGAACTCCTTGAAGGCGCACATTGAGAGTTACGAACAGGCCATTGCGAAGATCGAGAAGAAGTACAACGACTTCAAGAGTTACGCCGTTGACAAACTGAACGAGGCCAATCAGATATTAAAGAAGAACGATCGGGATTATTTGCAAGAGGTGGGGAAGCTCAAGGCGAAAATCATACAGAGCCAGGTCAGAATAAACGAATTAGAGAGGCAGGTGTCAAGGATGTTCTTGAAGAATGGGGATTCCATTGGTAGCGGCAGTTTCATCTTTGAACCTTTAGTGAATAATATAAGTTAAGAAAAAACGAAAACTTACATTAACAATAAAAAATTGAAAAAACAACATTTCATTTAGAATTGAAAAATAGATGAAATCATTAAACTACATATTTTAGATTTTAATTATCTAATCCTGAGTAAATTATCTTTGGCTATTTGTCCTTAATAAGTATGTCATTGGTTAACTCACATTGTACGCATAAAATATCCGATCACTGTGCCACACAAGAATTTATTAATTTAGGACAATTATTTCGACGAGGAATTATCTACCGAAGACCGAATGAATTAACAAAAATAAGAAGGATCTTATTATCTATCTAAACTAAATTATTTATGTGCGAACAGTAATCCAAGCTACCAAAACACGGAACGAATTAATTAGGATTATTAAAAAAGAAGTAACCCTTACCTGATGTAAGAACTCTATCAACATATTAGTACCCCACTTATCCGTCTTCAGAAGATGCAAATTCTTAAAATAGATCACCAGGTGACCTTTCTTCGGTTTAAACACTTTCCCTCCACTGCTGTTTACTATTATGCAATTCTGAAATATTACCACTGAAATTATCATGCGCTATCTCCATTTTTCGAGAATATTACTTGTCTAAACTTGTGTATAAGATATTGAGGTGTCACGTGGGCGCTGCAATGCACTATTGCCATATCAATTTCGGATCTCGCCCTCACTAAATGTTCCACTATAAAACTGTGGGGAAATTGATGAATTTGTGAAGTCGTCTTTTACTTTTAAAAAATACCTTTTGGCAGAACCGTGAGGGCCAATGAGGAGGAAATGTTTCTCTTTACCGGGTGCTAGATATCTTTGTAAAATGTCAATGGCTTGAGACACTTGTGCCGTGAAAATCAAAGGCGAGTTATTCTTGTCGAAAATTTGATTCGATTTTGTAAAATAACTTTCGATGATTCCTTGGTCACGATTGTAATACACTCTTTCTGGCACAGAAGGTGCTGCCTCATCAGTCCAAGCAAATATCTTCAAATGAACGAGGAATAAGAAGTAATAGAATGGTTTGTATGGAAATTACAAAGTTGTTTAAAGCTTGACTGAAGGGAATAAAACAACATCATACCTGTTGAGCAAAAATTTCTCTGAAATCGTTTTGTAATTGCCCACCCAATCCATTTATAAGACCAACAGCAAATTCACCCTTATTCGAGGCCATTTCCAACTGTGCTAATGCAGTTTTTACAATTCCAATTCCAGATCGTTGCATTATCAATTCTCCTTCGCTTAAAACCCAATTTACAGCTACAAAAACATATTTGCCTGTACGAATCGATTGAATATCATTGCGAATTCCTTACATTTAAAAAAATAGTCATTGTAAAAGCTCTCGAGTGTCCCAGATAACTCCAAACGGTTATCCATGATGTTGCTAACATAATTTTCGATCGTCACGATTTCTTCGCTGAAAAACACGATTCCCATACGCGAAATTGTAGCCGGAGAAGCATTTCGTAGCTCGTGGCTTTCAAAAATGAAATTCACATTTGGTCCAAATTGTATCCTCCACCCCGATGGTAGGGATAAGAGTCTATTGTCATCCAAAACGGAATTTAGGGATTCCACCCATTCTGGATCTATATCACCATCGCAAACTATCCATGACCACACGTCTAGTGGCTCAGACGTGACCTGCAAACTATATAGGGATAAAACGCCATCTGTCCATTGCCTAGTATCTGGATCTATTTGACCGAGTAGCTGTGCCCTAGGCAAAGATTTTGGATTGAAGATTTTCTCTTTTAGAGTGTGTGCCGTTTTGTTTAAAGCCTGCAAATATAGGAACGAATGAAACATTCGCTTTTAAGCTACTAATTACGAAAAGAGACCAACATGGAATAATATTTTCTTCACTGTGCTTTTACCAGAAGATGGAGGGCCAATGATTGCAACCCCCATTCGTTGCTTCAGTTGTTCGTGAAGTTCTAAACATTTGTCCAACTGCAATGGAGAATTAGATTTTACCTTTTAGTAAATGATATACCTATTTACATATACCTGCTTGTCGTTAACATAAAATCCCAGTTCCTTACAACTTTCCTCAAGGGCTATCCTAAGTTTGTTACTGTCAGGAACATTTCTTGGTATCTCCCGGAAGATATCATTTACAATGGCTTCAAACTTTTGATGATCATTGTAAGTTAATTTGGATAAAGTATCCATCTTCAACGCCTTAGTTGCTATAGCAAATTCAAAATTTTCCCCAGTGGGATCATTCCCTAGCGAAATTTTCTTGTATTCCTTCATCCCAAAGCTACATCCGTTAAGAACCGTTTTTAGGGCTCGTAAGCCCCAATCGTAGTGTTGTTGTTTGCTGAGGAGAAGACTGCAATTTTCAAAAATTGTTTTAGTTACCTCGCTCCCATCTACAGGATATAATATTACTTAGACAGTTTGAAGATTTCCACCAATTTGCTTGCGATAATATCAGCTTTTTTATAACCATTACAATGCAATATAGTCCGTGCGATTTGCTCATGATCCGGATGGGTCATGACTACAGGTCTGAATAATTGCTTGAGATTGTCAGGTAGTTTATTTCTTCCTCCGTAGCTGCCTCCAGCTGGATTTAGTGTTACGAATATACCGCAATGTTTATTTACGTTAATCTGCAATTATAATGTTGTGTTGTTTCTGTTACTCCATAATTTACACTATACTATACTTCTTGTTCCAAAAGAATTACTTTATCCTTTTTGTTTTTCAGTGCCAACTGGATTGGCTGTATGTACATTGAAATTGCAGATAAGGTGGCTTCGTCCAATCGGTTAAATTCATCGAAGCAACCCCAAGCTCCTGTTTTCACCAAACCAGATATGATACGACCCATAGATGAAGCATCTATACCCTAAATCATAACTACAATTACAATTGGATGGTGACCACACGCATATAACTTTACCTCATCGCAATTAAAGACTAATACTTGCCGCCCTAATAAACCACCTAGGGCCTTTACAGATTCAGTCTTACCAGTTCCAGCCGGACCATAAGGATTACCACCCATTCCCAAAAACATTGCCTAAAACTCTTTACATTACCTCGATGTTCATAATAAGTAAATTGCATACCTGTGTTAGCGTTAGAAAGCAACGTTCTGTCAGTGGAGTTCTCACTAGTTTCTGTCCATTTCCCAAGTATTCGAAAGAATATTCCATTTCAGCATTGGCCATTTTTACCACTACATCTCCTGTGGCTGGTTTCGAGTAGAATCTGAGCTGTTTTTGCCAGGTCCAATCTGAAATTTTAGTGACGTTGTCTTCGATTAATTCTCCGATTACGTTTATGTGATGTATGGTATCTAACAAGAGAGCTTTTAGTTTTAATTCCAGTACGTTAGAATTGTCTCCTTCTTCTGCATTCGAGTTAGCATCTGTTTGAAGCTCTAAGGAGCTGTAATGGTTTAGTTGGGCCTATATAATACGGAAAAGAGTTTTTGCAAATCTGTAAATTATGAAATTTGTGGAGATGTAAGATTACCTTGTAGGTACTTAACAACGTTGGTAAGGTCATACTGTTAATTGCCTGTTCGCATCTGGTGGTAAATGTAATGGAATCTGCTAAACACAGAATTTGCGAAGGATATTTTGTTGGATCCAAATTTTGACCGTCGGCTAGACACTTTATCAAAAATTTCTTTAGTGAGGATTGCATAGCGTCCACAAGGCAATTCAACCATATCTGTAAACATAGAAAAGCAATGAAAATAAAATTAAGAGACTTTTCTCTCAAAAATCCATACTTCAACTGGTCGTCCTACATCAACTGGTTTCTCTAACTTTACTACTTCACCTTCCAAAGATCGCATCTCATAGATTTCGTTACTCTCTTTATTTAACCCGATGTTGTGTATTCCAGCAAAGAGTTTCTTTAAATGGGATTGGAGCACGTTCTCCTGCGAAGACTGTCCAACTACTTCAAGTAAATCATCATCACCCAGGAAGAGGAATCTCGGAAACTTATTTCGTTTTTCCTAACGGAATGGATTAATTAGACAATGAAAAAGACGACCTTAATGTAAACTACCGTAAGGAATTCGTCCAAACTCTTTTGACATCGCAGTAGTTGATCTTGCAGATTTTCCAAAATCGATCTTAGATTAGTATATCGTAGCAAAGCGCACACTCTCGAATCTTTTTCGATGAAGTGGAGCACGTTACGAAAATCCCTGTCCAATCTTTCGAATCTAGCTGCTTCATGTGTTAATGTTCCCGATCCGAAAATTGGTTCGAGATACACCCACCTGAAAGAAATTGTATCAGATTGGATACATTAATCTTGTCACTATAGCTACTTTCGTTGTATTTGGGCCAAGCTCGTCAAATAGAATTCCAAATCGGACAAACGATTTTCCCATATCGTTGCCTGTTCTGAGAAACTATCGAAATCGGCCGAGTTTTTGACTGATTGTAAGAGACTTTGATTATCACCAATCTGCAATGGATAATTATTGATAATCTAATTTATGCGCGTTGTTATTTTGGGTAACCTTATTTAATATTTCTTTAAAATCCTTAATCAAAGAGACATTTCGTTTTTTGAAATCCAAATGACTCATTAAGTTGAAATGTGATTGCACCTCCCATTGATTCAGTTCTGCTAACGCTTGCCGGACTATGACCTCGCTTGCAGCTTTCTTGCAGATGATCTTCGAATAGAATAAATTTTTATATACATTTTCAAGTACCTTAATTGGTGGTAATTACTTGTAATTCCTTTGTTTTGTTATTCAAAGCATCTGATATCATCAGAAAGTCTCTAAGGTATAAGCTATCTAAAGATTTCGGAGCTATGTCAAGTAAATTGTACACTTCCATCCAGTGCTTCTCAGTAAAATCTTCTCCTTTTACCAATTTTAATGTAGGCAAGACTCCCTAAAACATATCTGATTGTTCTTTATGGTGAGCCTGAGAAAACTAGTTACTTGATAGTTGTGAATCTCTTTGAGAATTCTAGTGACCAACGGGCTTGGTTCTAATTTTTGCAATTTACTCTGCCAGTCATATAAGAATTCTTCCAAAATATAACTCTTCTTCCGAAAAACTATCCACTCTTCGCTACCCAATTTTTCGAAATCTAACAAAATCATTATTCGATTAGAGAAAGCAAGTACCAATGCTTTTTACCATTTACCGGTATAGAATTCCTCGAATAGAGACCAAGTATCTTCGATGTTCGTTAAATCAATTTCAATTTCATCCCACATGAGAAATTCCGGAACTGGCATTCCGAATTTTTCCAAAATCTTCAACTATTTTCTGTTTTTCCTCCATCAATTCTTTCCATTGTAATCGTTTCTGTTTTATGTTGTCCAAATATTTTTGAAGTTCGGCCAACGTATCGCTTGCTATTTGCCCGAGTTTGGACGTGGTTTTACCTGATCCCATTTTGCACTGAACTTTTCGATCTTCTTAGTTAGATTTTCACTCGCTATATTCAAAGTAGTTTTTACAGTCTGCAATTGTTTAGCTATGATGTGCTCGTGATTCTCAAGAAGGCTTTGTAGTCGCTCCCAGGCCGCTTGCAGGCGGTTAACTGAGTCTATCTGCTCCCTAGTCCAATTGGCTAAAGTTTTCGCTTTCAGACACATGCTTTCATGCAATTCCTCCATCTGCAAAATAAAATTAGGAAGTATTAGTGGTCTAAATTTTTTTGTTTAGCAATACCTCTGGCCTATCGCGTAGAATGTTTGCATGCGAAGCATCAGCTTCTCCAATTTGCTTCATGGTAACTGGTTGTCTGTTCAAAGTAGCAGTTGAGGTATCGACATAAATTTGCAGTTTTACCACGTCTTGAGCTATAGAATCTTTTAGTGAAAAAATTAGTTTATCCCAGTAACTCCTATTATGCGACTCTAAATCGCTTCTTAATCTTGTAAGACCTACTATGAAACACCCAACTTTTTCTTCGGTGCTAAATTGAAGAAAATAATAAAAATTCATTTCATAGAACTCGTTTGAAAGAATACCTAGGGAGCTTAGCTATTTCTTGTCCGAATGTTTTTGAAGCTCGAAAATGCAAATCCCAGTCTTGCCATGCTTTTAATTTTTCTGTGTCTAAAGATTCTAGTGTCAACCAAGATTCCCAGTGTTTCAAAACGCTTTGCAATTGCTCGAAAAGGCTTTCTGTGTTTTGATTCACTTTATCGATTTCGTATTTAGATCTAAAACAGCAGAAAGCAATTTTTTTTGTACAGTAATAAAAGAAATCTTTTTTATTAAAAATTGATTATTTGACTCTTTTTGAGCCCACGTTTCTTTGGCCTAAAAAAATTAATGAAAAAACATAACTTAGTTTGTCTTACTTGTCGATTATTTCACCGAAAATTTCGTGGTTCTCTGATATGCCGCGAAAATTTTTAGGGATTTCTAGAAACCTTTTCATTTGACTTGCGTATTTTTCACGCAGAGTTTTTACGTCTGGTGAATACTGCAAACGACTCTCCCTGTATATGAGATCGGCGAATATTTCGGGCAAATATAAGTGAACCGTATGCAGACTCTTTAAGTATTGCATCTCCAATACCTTAGCCAGTTGCCTATCGAGATCAACTTTCCATGACTGTAAACTTTTGAAACCTTTGATCTGCACTTGCGATACTAAATCGCGAATATTTTTAGCAGAGTCTTTCCATTTTTGGTATTGGCGGATCAGATCAACATTTTCCAAATCTCTAATCTATACAGAACCCAAATTTTAGAGAAGTCGTACAGGATTTGTGATAAATTACCTTCTCAAGGATTTGCAAGTGGTAGTTGGTCAAAAGATTATTTTCCGCAGATAGAATTTCTACTGCAGCCTTTAATTTATCTATGTATTTCTCTACTGCTTCAACGTTCGACCAATAAACCACCGCCTCTTCCTGAACAAGTCTGGAGAGATTTAAAGCGCTGTTTAGCATCAAAGGTCTTTGTGAAGGTATCATGCGATCTCCTATGGTGTTGTGAAAATTAGCGATCTACAATTAGTCATTACCAGAAAGAGAAAATAAGATGAAATTTAGATGTCCTTAAGTACCTGTTCCAAAATTTTAGCATACTTTACGAATTTTTTCGCTTGAACGTAAGTTTCTTCAATGTTGCTTGGTATTTTATATCCCATTGCTGAAAGCTGCCGAACCTCTGCGATCATTGAAACCAATCCCGGAGAATAAGACACCCTCATTAATTTGTCGTTTGAGAATTGTACCACTGGATCGTTCTCTTTTAAACTAATTAAAAAAGAAATTTAAGAAAGTTCTTAAACCAGCAAACAATGTGAAAGAAAAACACGGGAAATTAAACTAAATGATTCAGGCAGTTGGCCGTTATTCATGACTTTGAGATTTAATAACAGTACCTAACATACATTATATTTCGATTTTTGTCTCATGATTCATGAGATAGCAAGAGCATCATTAGGGCAATGCAATTGAATTTGAATCACTTTACGGCATTTTACCTATGAGTTTAATTCAGTTTATTTTTTCATATTAACAAAAAGATATAGTAAGTCGTTTTTGCAACACATAAAAATGTTTAAAAATTAAAAGTGATTAAGTATTGAAGGACTTATTATAATAACGTAATATACCATAAGTAAAAGTGAAATAAGATAATATTTTGAAAATATCGTAAAATTTACTAGCGTTAAATTTAAAATTTAGATATTTTTAATGAGTTTATTAGATATTTTTCTGATAAACTTCTCTGCAAAAGGAAAAGGAAATATCATAATCTTGTTTAGCATCACCAAAACCCCTGTACAAATTTTAGACCACTACTTTGCAGAGCTTTTCACACAATAAAATATTAAATTTTTACACTTTAAACACAGCAGTAGAATGAAATCGGAATGGTAGTTCGCCCACAAATTAGCGATTTAGGGCTGAAAAATAAGGAAATTTTTGCGAATATCTAGGAAGCGGTTAAAGATATCGAATATCCGGTTTTCCGCATTCGATTCCTCGTTAAAATGCGTATCTAATCTAATAACCCATACCAGAAGGCTCTAGCGTCGATTTAATTTTTCAAAACTTTAACCTCGAAATTCTGATATTTCTGAAAGGGTTAGAGATAGAGGATTCCTCTTTGCGTCATTCGATTCGCCGTCGAATGACGCTTCTAAAGGTCACCTCGACGGCCGAGCATCGATTCTAATTTTCAAACTAGAGCTGAGAGGATGAATACGATGCCGTTCGATTTCTCTCGAAGGGAGACGCTCACTTTGGTGTATAATAATACATTGAGATTATCTCAGTTTTGGTGATTTTACAACAACACAGATGACTATAACACTAACCATTATTAAAATAAATATGTATTTGGCCCTATTTCTTGTATAATTTCTTGGTTTAGCGGACATTTTCTTATATTAATTTTTGGTAACAAAAATCATAATAAATTTGAAATTAAATTTATTTTATTAAAGACTTTTCGTCGTTGCATACAACGACTTTTCAATTTGTTCAAATAAAACTTAAATCATATTCTTATGTATAAAGTTTTCAAATTATTTCAACCTTCTAAATTTGTTCTTAAATTAAAATTTTGTAATAACTACACCATTTTATTTAATATATATTATATGTCAATTATCTAAAATACTTTTTCTTTGAATTTGTGATGCATTTTGCATGCTAGTCAAACGTTGTTTCACTAAAATTTAAACGGATGAAATAATTTGAAAACTTTATACATAAGAATATGATTTAAGCTTTAGTTGAACAAATTGAAAACGTCGTTGACGAAACGTCTTTAATATAATAAATTTAATTTCAAATTTATTATGATTTTTGTTACCAAAAATTAATATAAGAAAATTTCCGCTAAACCAAGAAATTATACAAGAAATAGGAAGATTTTGGAACAGAAAAATAAAATAAAATTGGACCCTATAGGTTCAACTCGATTTACACGAAAATGATAGTCAAAAATCACTATAGTTTACGCGATGTTAACAGGATCAGTGTCAAGAAAATCCTAACTTTCCTTCCACAATTATGTGGACAGATGAGTACACATTTCAAATAATGAAATGTTTAATCGTAACAAACATTTTCATTGGAGCACGAAATCCTAAGCAAGTTAGGTAGATCAACATGCAAAGACGATTTAGCGTGAATGTTTAGTGTGGGATTTATAACAACAGCATTATCCATATTTTATTAAACCTACATAGCAGTACTACACTCAAAAAGATAACTAATTTAATTTAAAAGAAAAAAAAAATGATGAGGTCCACAGCTACATGAGTCATAAAATAAAATTTTGTTTATAACAAATTGTAATACAAGTTATAATATAATACTCGTATCAACCGAGGTTAAATATCTGGGTATCGTCTTGGGCGCCAAACAGCTGTACAAATCATACCTAGAACATGTGACGAACAAATCCATGAGGAACTTCTGGGCCTGTAGAGGTATGTTTGGTAAAACGTTGGGGCTAAAGCCTGCAATGGCACACTGGCTGTACACGAAAGTTATAGTACCCTCTATAACTTACGCCTCGCTGGTATGGTGACATAAAGCAAATCTAGGCTATACTATAAGTGCGCTTAGTGAAGTCCACACGAGTGCCTGTTTTGGCATCGAGGATATGGCATGGGGGATACAGTGTACATCCGCAAACCAAATCTGGGTCTATCCCGCTGGTTTGTCGATGTCTCGAAAACGCGTAATGGCACGGGCATTGAAATCTGGAGGGACGGAGAGCGGGACGGCGTAGCTTTTAGCCTAGAGGTCACCATTTTTCAGGCCGAAATTAATGCCATCCAGACTTGTGCTGAGGGCATCTCAAACTGCCTGCACAAGAATGGAAGAGTAGAAATCATCTCCGACAGCCAGACTGCCCTCAAAACTTTGCGGCTGTCAAATTTGACTCCGAGGTGGTACTGGGGTGCCAGAGAAAACTTAAGCAGCTGCCGGAACATCTAAATGTTAGATTGAGATGGCTGCCAGGTCACTCTGGGATCAGAGGCAATGAAATAGCTGGCACGTTAGCAAGAGGAGCCAGTGTGCTGCCGTTCTTAGGTGGTAGCTCATATAGCAGCATTAAAAGGTTTGTCAGGTCCCAACTTGCTGCTAGGCAATGCTCCTTTTGGAATGGACTCGCCGGTGCTAGACACTGTAAATCCCTAGAGCTTCAACTAAATGAGGAAAGGCTCCGTACGGCAGTCTTTATGAGCAGGGACAGGTTGAGATTACTCACAGGAATCTTAACTGGGCACCGCGCACTAAATAAACACACGTACCGCATGGGCCTAGTGAACTTTCCCTTGTGGAGAAAGTGTGGGAGTGCGGAGGAAACTCCGGCTCACCTTCTTGTCAACTGCCTGGCAGTGGACGGGAGAGGCAGACGTAGTTTGGGGTCGATCGGTTGAACGAACCCAGAGTCGGTAACTTAACTCTCAGCCAGATTGCAAACTTTTTTGATAGGATGCAACCTGACTGAGAGGGCTCAAATTGACATGGGGGTACAATAGGTCTTTCTGACCGAGTTGCCTTCTTCGGGTTACACCCGCCAATGGAAAAAAAAATATAAGTTATCCCAACAAATATTTGACAATCAATATTAAACTGACAATATTTAATAAATATTACGTACATGTTGAAAGTTAAATTAGTGATTGTTACATGTAATACAAATATGGTATCTATCTATAAGAAATATTATTTTAAAATATTTTAGAAATATATTTTTAGTCTTAGAAATATCTTTGAAACATATGATATTTATACAACACTAAATACCTATTCTGTATTTGGGTTTACTTGGGGAGTTAAAGGTCTTATATTATTGTTTATAAAATTCGATAAGTTTGTTGAATAAATCGTTTTCCTCAATATTCGACTGTTATTTGACCATATATTTCTTAATGTAATAACATTAAATCGCGCTTGCTGATGATCCTCATAGCGCTCTATTCCTTCTTGTCGATTGTGACGTCACACACTTCGAATAGTGTTGCAGACGCAGGTGCAACATATGCATGAAATTGAAACAATATTATGGTAATAACACGACAAACCACAATTCTAACAGTTTTGTTTCATTCATTCATTAAAACATTATATGCCACAAAAATTAAAAACAAAAATACGTACCGTTTCATTCGTCTCTGAAGGTCCGTAATGATTTGATGGCAGAAAGTTTTCATCCATCACACAATCACCACGAATTTCACCTGAACACGAACTATCACTTGAAATCTACGTTACAAAATGCAGTAATTTGATTTTTAACATAGTAGCTACATTGTTTTTGGGCAGCGGCTATATTTCTTTTGCTGTGGTTTACCATGTTATTCGTTACTAAAACCCAAGAATTTGTTTGTGTGTTTTATCGTCTTATTACAATAAACCCTTCAAGTAAGAATGCGTATGGCTAGCCTCGCCTCCCAGACAACTAACCAGAATCCAAAAGTATTGTAAAATTAAACTATGTTAAACTACTATAGTATGAACAGCGAAACGTCGAGCGAAAGTTTTGACACACGACGAAACCCGCAAGAAGCTGTTAGTTATAGTTACACCGGCCGTGAAAGCCTACGCAGTGTTATTGTAAAATTAAGTCAATACCTGAGAGTTTTGTTCTTAATTTGATTCGAAACATCAAACACCAAGATTCAAACAGTTCATTATGCTTGCTGCTTGATATTATTCTCCAATTCGGTCGCCATATGAAGCATATCATCGTAGTTCTGCAAATCATCCAATAATTTCTTGGATACCTTCAAGACTTCGTTAACTTTCGCTTCTATTTGGCTAGCTGACGATATTTCGCTTATAATTTGGGGCGTATCGTATCTCATTGCTAGGGTGGAGGGTCCTTCAGTGCTTTTGATCACTAAAGTGTTGATATACTCGCGTAGTGCCTCCAATAGGTATTGCCTCTCGTTTTGAAGCGCTTGCTTCAACGTCGGTCTGCTGATTAATTCAGAATATCTACTGTATTGGTGCAAAAGTTGACGTGCGTTTGCTTTAACGCCACTCAATTGTTTCTTCAATTTCTGCGCCACTTTTTGCTCGGCGGGTTGTAAAAGGTATTCAAATTGTTTCTTCGCTGTACGCCATTCTTGGTCAGTATGGGGTCCGTAGGTCAAAACTTGGAGATCTTTGAGATTCTTAATTTTATTAATTGGAAATAAAACTTACGAAAAGAATACCTTTGAAGGGATTGAAAATCTCTTCGCTTACCAAATCTTGTTGCTCATTAGCCGTCAGCAATCTGGTAAGTTGTCTGTGTATCGTTCTGATGTTTAGAACCTCTTCTAAGCCGTTTATCAAGTCGACTAAAGTGATTGGAACGAAGTAATCACCACTCCAAACGTGCAATGAGTAATTCGGCCAAAAGATTTGCGTTAGCTGTTTGCAAGTGTTCACCCAACGATTGCCCAACGACAAACACTGTTCTAAGACATCTCTGGTTATATTAAAATCTTCTGTCCAAAAATTGATTTTCTGAAAATCTTTGCTAATTCGCCGTATGACATCTGAAGCTATACAACACCCTCGTTTTAACTGTTACAATACTTAGAATTTATTATTACCTATGATTTCCATCAGATGCTCCATTCTAGTTCTGGGATATGGAGGCTCATGCCTCCACAAATCGTCCAAAACATTATGTGCATTCTCCAAAACATCTTCAACATCCGGTAGAGGTAGTGCGTCTAAGACACTATAAGAACACTTTAACTGTTTCAAAGATTCAGATGTTAGCTTTAGATATTTACCTAAAATCTCTAGAAAGCGGTTTTATGATATCTCTAAGTGAAGCGTAGCTGGTTTTTGCCTCTGCAGATTTACCACTATTTATTGCGGTGCTCCAAAATTCTACTTCGTGCTCTAAAGTTAGGATTACTGCAAATACATTAGATCGTTATTATGCGATTTAATTAAGTGCGTCACTAACAAACCTGAGAGACTATTTGTGTCAACATGTTTCAAAGGATCTGCGTCTAAATTGCTTGTCAATATTGTGGTTCTAAGACCAGCTTGTAATGTAGCTAATTGCCTTTCAATGCTATTCTGGTTTGCTATTCTTTTTTGATTCTAAAACATCGTTTTCTAAGATATTTCAGTATTTGTTTATTTTTTAAAGAAACAAACCTTAACAATTAGCGGTGTGAATACATTACTCAGCGTTTGATATAATGCAGTTGTTGGTGGTCCTTGCAAAGATATTACTTGTAGAGACGAAGCTAAATTTTCATCATTTAATATTAACGGTTTAACTTTTGATAAGATAACTATTTTATCGTTTAAAGTATTTTGGGACTGAAATTAAATAAAGACGTTACAAAATTTTTGTGATCAGTGTTTTTAATTTGTTTATAAAAGCACCCAGTCCAGTGTGTTTATAGCCTAGAATTTCCGGAAGATTTACGAGAATCTTTTATGTTCATTACGTTAACGCTAATAACTCAGTGGTCAACAATAAGTTTTTCTAGGTGCTGGTTACATTAATTGATTTTCAACAAATATTGTATTGTATTAAGCATATACAATTTTTTTTTTCAGTTTGCTATGAATGGTAAATGAAACTTGTTCATTTAGTCAACTTCTTCTTCTACTTTTTCCTTTGTTGTATGTATCTAGGTATATTATTGAAGCATATTTTACTATGAATCATATTTAAAGCGTATATTGCGATAATAATAATGATCATTTAAATATTAATAAAAAAATTATTAAATAAAAATAAATATTGATTTAAATTAATTTTATTTCTCTGAATAAAAGAAAATATATAATAAACTTGAAAGGCACATCAAGCGAGTGGATTAAATGATACGAATTCAATTTATCTCTACAATTAAATAATATGGATGAGTATGGCCAATTTGTCCACAAACGCAATTTGGATTACTTAAATTTAAAATATTCAAGTTTATTAGTCGAAAATTTTAAAATTCTAGTAGTTTGCCTCATGCATTCGCAAGACTGATTTGTCTGTTACTTTCAGGGCCGCACTAAGTATTTTTTCTGCCGGGTGCAATTAAAAGCGTGCTGTCCTCATTCCTTTTATACCTTCCTCCTGCCACATACTTAAATAAAATATGTATAAAAACTTTCATTTTAAACTTTTATTAAAAATAATTTTTTTTTAACATAAACTAAAAATAGATCATCCCCAAAAACGTAAACACTTAACAGAGAACTAAATAAGGAACATTTTACTACGATATCTATGGGTGCATGTAATAATAGACAAAACTTGTGATTACATAATAATTAAAATAATTTAATAAATATAGTTAATACAGAAATCATACTTTATAGGAAAGTACATTGCCTTGCTTTAATTGTTGCGAAATATTTAATAATTATATTTTTTTTTGTTTTTTCTTTCTGACATAGCGGCTTTTTTGCACAATTTAATGAAAAATTTACTAATCAAACCATTTTTTTAACGTTTCGATATTTTTTTTTATTATTGTCTTCTTCAGAAAATGCCTTTTACATTAAACATTTAAAAACACAACACAAACATTTTAAAATTTAACATTAAAATTTACATTTTTTTTAAAATTAATAACAAAGTTATTTGTCAAAGTGTGTGTAGCATACTGAATTAAAAAAATTCATTTTTAATTCAACTCTAACTGATGGATTATATTTCAATACTTCTTGATTCATGTGTATCAAAATTTATGAAATGTATTTCTTATTAATTTTTTTTTGCGAATGTCTCAAATGCCGCCCCTCTCAGCGTGCCGCTTGGTGCGGTGGACCCCCTGCACCCTTGGTGGGCTCGGCCCTGGTTCCTTATACCAGTTTAATATTAATTTCCGTTGTAATTGAGGGTGTAGAGAAAACTATCAATGAAGTTTTCTTAATCTTACAAAGCAAGGCATATGAAAACACATCAGTTTCAATTTGTTCATCTCTTTATATGATTATGATTTGCTTTAAATGTACCACGCAGAAAAGATCAACACCTAATTAAGAGATATTAAATAACGTGTACAAATGTAATAAGTGTAAAAAAAAAATTTTAAATGTAAAGAAAAAATACTAATTCGCTAGATGATTTTTCTCTAATATGTTATGGAATGAAAAAGGTTAAAATAAATAACCGAAATGTAATAAAAATAAATTTATGTAAAATAAAGAGTAAAACGTATAATTACTACACCGATCAAAAATACACAGTAAAAAGAAATGTATTTAATACAATCAAAGAAAACAGTCTTAAATACATGTCAACCTTAGCAAACATTTTTTAAGGGTAGATGAGCCGAACTAATTATAAGAGAATGTAGGTGCAAATGGTAGTGATAAACTTTCCACGAGACAAATAAAAATAGAAAAACCAAGGTATTCTATCCCAAGTACGTGAATTTTCGGATACTATTGCAAAATATGTTTATATATTCAAGCATTTTTTTAAGTTTTTCATAAATGTTGTCATAAACTTCACCGCGATCCCAATTATTGCCTCTACCTAAGGATAAATTAGGATTTGAAAGTGACATTCTTGATTGTTCCCTTATCTACGGAACGGTACAATAAAAATTGTGAGCTTAAAGAGGTCATCAGCATCGCAGTTTTTAATGGAATTTCGGCAGATGTTGCCTATAATTCTATTATATACATATAATAAACTAAAAACATAATAACAATCTAATTTACATTAGATATTAATGATAATAGGAATATGTTAAATTGCCATTTTATCTATCAAGTTGCACCAAAGGCCCACAAAAAATTCTCTAAATGCAACCTAAAATAAATTGTTCTTACTTCAAGGAAAGACTATTACTTAAAAGTATTTTAACAAACTGTGAAGATCAAATAGATAACTTAGAAAAATCAAAAAAAATTATAAAATATAATACAAAAGATTAATTAAAGCTAGGAAAATAGACAATGCAAAATTATGGAAAGTAGAAATAAAATGCTTTTTCTCACAAACTCTTTATTGTGTAATGTGCGATCCGTTTAGAGTTTATATGAACACCATTTCAAGATATATCATAGAACTAGTGATTGAGAGAAAAAAATTAATCTCTTAAGAATATTCCTGATGTCTATTGTATGAATATTTCTGTTTGATTCGTATCACATTCAGTTTATTATATGTCTAGCTTAAATACTTTTAAATATTATAAATGTTAGTAAAAAACAATTGTCAAAAAAAAGAGGTTGTTTTGAAAGAGGAAAATGCCACTGTAATCTGCTTACATTTTCTGTCCCGAAAATGTTCTTTGTAACAAACACTAAACCCCCTTGGCAAAATTTTAATTTCCCACAATTATTTTTAGTAACTTCAACAGAAAGACATCAAAGTAACTAGTAATCTGATACAAAACCATTGGTAATTTCGTGTTTCAATATTGAAGTTACTGAGAATAATTGTGGCAAATTTAAATTTTGCCGAGGGGGAATTCACTATCAAAAAATTGCAATTTGTACGCGCTCTTAACCGTCACATAATTTTCCTATATTAGCAAATTTCTTTCTTTTCATTAAAAACGCAAATTACAAAAGAACATGTTTCATAATAATCCATTTATTATTTTTGGTGAACTTGAATTCGTGATTTAAACCTTCTCTTATGAAAGTAGTGATTTAGTATAACTATAGGAAAATTTTATTTTATTAATTTGCACATTTGTCGCACAAAGTGCCAAAATCTTGTCAATCGTGACAAAAGTGTCAGAAATACATAGATACATACGCTTTTTTGAAGTTTGATTTTCCTTTTGCCATTACTTTCATCAACATATGCCCAAAGGGTTATTACGTTAGCATTTTGAATAAAATCCAAGAGCTCATCATGGCCAACGATGTCCTTATCCCACGTGTCGTCAATTATTTGAAAATCTAAATGTGTACCTGCCAATTAATTTTTTTTTTTAATATCTTATTATATATCGAATAACAGTACTATATTACCTAAGATATTTATAAAATATTTCTTCTTGTAATCATTCATTGTAAGCTAACATTTGGGAACTTCTAATGTTTGAATTTAAGTCGTTTCTATAGTAACGCAATATACGAAGGCTGCTGTATAAGTTTTATGATTCCTTTAAAAATAGCTTTGGGAAAGGTAATGTACTAAAATAATATATACAAAATTTTATTTATATTAAGTGTTATAAATCTTATCTAGTATGTCATTTATAATGAAACTTATATCCAAAATATCGCTCTAAATCACATATCAAAGCCTTAACTAATATTTCAGTTTTATAAATTGTAAAACATTTGAGCGTTTTTTGTTCATAGTGCCTATAAACTTCTTGACTCGTTTGATAATGTTCTCTGTGCACCGCTCTAGCATTCTCATCGTTTTTTAATGCGCGAAAACGTTTTACGTATGCGTCTTCAGTTAATGTTGGATATATTATGATGTATACTTTGCATATCTCAAACTCGAACTGCTTCGCTTGTTGTAAATCTAACGGGAACCCATCTAAAATGTAACCCTCAGAATCGTCACAAGTAAAATAAAATACTTCTTTCAGTAAATTTAGAACTATTTCGTTAGGGCAGGGCTCTCCGTCTTTTGTATACTCTTCTATTATTTTGCCTCGCCATTCATCTCTTGCAATTTCATCTTTTATTAGTTGACTTATTTGCACTAATCTGTACTTGCTTGCCGCAGCAAGTGCCTTTGCTATGGTTGTTTTACCACAACGGGGAGGCCCATTACCCAAAATATCGGCAATCTCAAATCGAGGAAATGTTCTAAATCATAACCGTCTTGCAACCGCCTTTTGGGCCAACACCAGCACCAACCCATAGCTCGACAAAATTTGATTAAAAACTCCATTAAGATGAGAATTCTATTATATAAAAGAAGCAATATGTCATAATAATGACAATATATGACAATCACAACTCATTTTTAAATTTGCCGCGTTTAAGAGTGCGTTCTTTATTTGTACGAAAAGTATGCTACCTGGTACAATCAAGTTTTCTAATAATCTAATAAATTATTAAACATTGTTACATTTGGCAATTATAAAATTCCCTTGATAGCGCATAGAAATGTGTCAAAATAATATGTTAGCTAATTTTTATCAAACCCATATAGATAATTTCTGAACAGACTAGCTAGGTGACAAATAACAAGTGACTTTAATCTGCGAATATAACCTCTAATTTAAAAATTTAAATTGATTGAATTTGTATCTCTTATTAATAGATTTCTCCGTCATAGATTTAAATTATTCTAAACGCATTGATCACATAATGTTGCGAATTTGTTACTGAAATAAGAAGGTCAACTATGATAAGGTTAAAAAGATGCTCTAATCTTTACAGATATTTAGCAAAATATAACAACAATCGTAATTTAACATCAATAAGCAGTTCGCGTAATGTAAATGCTCCCCTAATTAAAGTACAGGAAGATAAATGGAGTGGTAATAAAGATGATAACACTAGCGGATCACACAGAAGTTGGTGGAAAAATAGTAGTATATTGGCATTATCTTCCATAGGCATTGGATTAGTATTTTGTGACTCGCACATAAGTAACTCCAAAATTAATCAAAAGAGATTCTTTCGATCAGTTCAGTATGGTATCGAACATGAAGTGAAGAGGTATGGTTAATATTATTCTTTTCTTATATATATGTATGAATTATCTATTTAAATTTAGAATTATCGTATCAAAAACTGTTGATGTAAATGTAAGGCATCAATTTGGGTGGACACCCCTAATGGTAGCAGCTGTTAGTGGGCATGCTCACATATGTAAAATATTATTAAGCAATGGGGCTGATCCTAACTTAGGTGATCAATATGCTAATGCTTCCCGAATGGCTAGTGAAACAGGATTACATTCCCTAGAAGGTAAGAGACTATGCTATATGCTTTGCCTTTTATAATTTGAGATTTTCAGTATTGATTGCTAGAGATGAGGAATTTTCTAGTCAACTTAATAATAGGGCAACATTCCTGGGGTTCACTGCGCTGCATTATGCTGTATTAACTGACAATGCAGAAGTTGTAAAGGTGTTATTGAGTGCAGGTGCTAATCCACTAATTGAGAATGACTCTGGACATAGACCTGTGCAATATGCCAAGGAAGGGGAAATTAAACAAATGCTGGAGGAATATGGAGAGAAGGTAAGTTGTTTTGTGTTTTTTCCTGCTGGTTCTTAAAATGTATATTAAAAGTGTCGGCTTGAAATACAAATGATATGGGAATATGAACCATTAAAGTTAATGCTGTCACTATGTTTCTGTGAAAGTAATTTTAAATGTTCACTCACTATTAGTAATTTATTGGACTTAATGCCAATTATAGGGCTATATTAGACTTCCATATACTCACTGAAAATGTTATGGCAAACTTTATATTTTAAAATTGCACTTTAAAAATGAAACAAAGAAGCCTCTATATAGCAGCTATAGATCAGTTATGCCTACTCTTTTTAATAATTAATATATACCAATGGATTAATGGACTAATTATAAGTTGTGTGTAGTTGATTTTACAATTTTGCCAATTGTTGAGTAGCTTCTTGGTAATGCTTGGTTAACCCAGTTTTATCACTAATTGCAATTAATTTTTTTTATTTTGTTTTTGAACACATTTTAAATTTTATTTTTACAGATATTCTTAAAAAAAAACACTGCCAATTTTATTATATGTATAACAAAAATAATTTTTATAGACATTTTCTAATACCTTCTTGGTCGCTAGTTTGCTTTTTCCTGTCGGGACAATAAAGTTGATCTTAAAACATATGCGTACTAGGAATTATTCTATCGTGCATTGCTTTATATAAACTTTCGTCTGGTGATAACATCTTTTAACGGGCATTTCTTTTGTAAAAGATGTGTAAAAGATTTGTGTATATTATTGGCGTTTCTAACATCTTTTTTGTCGCTAAATCAACCTTTACTGTTGAAACAATAAATTTAACTCTATAAAAATTAGTTAGTTGTGAATTTTTTGCGTAGTGTTGCGAAGTTTTATAATAGAAAATATAGAAAAGTACGCAACCAATTATACACTATAGTTCCATGTTACATATTGTTTAATGCGGCAGTTACCATACCCAGTGTTTGCAGGTAGTTCTTGCTTGCAGAAAAAAATCATGGAAATCATTCGTTTCAGGCTGAGATAAGCACACTTTGCAAGTTTTCAGCATTATGATCCTTTCTAACCGTCAGAATAGTTTATAAATTTGAGGTACACGTTTCTTTAGTTCCGACTTACCATACTCATCTGTTTGCAGTTGATTCCCGTTTGGAAAAAAATCCGTGTAAATCGTTCGTCTCCGGCTGACAATGAGATTTTCGACTTTATTATCTCTTCTAAACGTCAGAACCGTTTCAAATGTGAGGTATACGTATTTCTTTTATTGCTACTTACCATATTCATATGTCTACAGTTGATTCCGATTTCAAAACAAAAAAAATCCATGTTTGTTGTTTCACGCTGAGATACATCTTGTATATTTTCGGCTTTATCACCCCTTCTAATCGTTAGAATCGTTTCCAATTAGAGGTATATGTTTTTCCTGCTATATGTTTTTTGTGATGCAGAAGCGAATATTAAGACTTCCGAGGCGTTTTAGGACTAATAATATTCTAACAATTTTTGCAATTTAGGTTTACAAATCCTTAATTTTTCTTTTTAAGCACATCGATTTCAAATCAATAATTTAAGCATCCTTGCTACCCTAGACATAAGGGTAACTACTACAAACATCAGAGTGCCGTTGACGGAGAGCAGCTTAGCTTATAACTGTTACATTTTTTTTTAAATAAACTGCTAACTGCCTTTAATTGAATTAACAATCTCAGAACGTTTAAAACAACAATAATTTTCAAATTTATTTGCGAATTAGAACCCTGTAGCATTGACAATTTGTTAATAGTAGTGTTGCGATGAACGTGGTTTCATTCGCCTGTATAGCTATGAGTAAATATTGCAGTGCGAAGCCGCATAACGAATGAAACAAAGGCTCAAGGTTGCTTTTACGCTATGAATGGATGTTTTTGAGCAAATGTCTTATTGATAATAACTTATTGAGAAAATAAACAGTAAATTGTTTACATACAAACAGGTTCCTACACGTTTATTCTCGTGAAAATAATGTGAAAGATTTACTTCATGCACAAGCCCTTCATTCACGCAATGAGTGAAGTAGACTGCTTGAAGTCGCATTATGAAGCGGACGATCTACCGTGAATGAAGATGAAAGTTCCGTTTCCAACGCTAGTTAATAGCTAGTTGATCTTTGTTACTTTGGTACTACATTTTATTCTCGATCTTCTTTTTTTGTGACTTTTGCTTAATATGAATTTATTTGCAATAGACTATTTAATTATTTATAATCTTATTTATTTGCAAGTTTGAAAAAATAAAACGTGAAGAAGAATTGGAGGAACGAAGACGGTTCCCATTAGAAGATCGTTTGAGGCAATACATCGTCGGCCAAGAAGGAGCAATCACTACTGTTGCAGCAAGTATTTAATTTTTTTTTTCTCATTAAATTCAAATTCGTTTCTGGAACGTTTTAATTTTCCAGCTGTTCGTCGTAAAGAGAATGGTTGGGCTGACGATGATCATCCTTTGGTTTTCCTATTTTTGGGTTCGTCTGGTATTGGCAAAACCGAATTGGCTAAGCAGCTTGCCTCTTACATCCATAAGGATAAACCAGCGGCATTTATACGAATGGATATGTCAGAATTTCAAGAGAAGCACGAGGTAAATAATCATCATCTAAAAGCCTAATGGAAATTATGAAAATGCTCTCTTAATAAGGTTGCAAAGTTGATTGGTGCTCCCCCTGGTTATATAGGCCATGATGATGGAGGGCAATTAACGAAGAGGTTAAAAAAATTTCCTAATGCAGTTGTACTCTTTGATGAAGTCGACAAGGCGCATCCCGATGTACTAACCGTCCTTCTACAGCTGTTTGATGAAGGTAGATTAACTGATGGGCAAGGGAAGACGATTGAGTGTAAAGATGCGATCTTCATAATGACATCAAATTTGGCTAGTGATGAAATTGCTGAACATGGACTTGAGTTGAGAAGAGAAGCTGAGCGAGTCAGAGCAGAAAGATTAAAAACCAGTGAAGGTATTATATATTTAACGGCTTTTAATAATTTTCTTTGCTCATTTTTATGTTTATTGTAGACGATAAATCTTTAGATAATATTGTCATAAGTCGCAAATTTAAAGATCAAGTAGTCAAGCCGATATTGAAAGCACATTTTAAACGGGACGAGTTTTTAGGAAGAATTAACGAAATTGTGTATTTCCTACCATTTTCTAGGAGTGAATTAATACAACTGGTTGATCGAGAGTTACAATTATGGGCTAAAAGGGTAATTACAGAAGAATTAAGTATAATCACCTGGTAAATTGTTTATTTTTTTTTTATTATTTAGGCAAAAGACAAACATAAAATTGAACTGAAATGGGACAGAAGTGTAGAATCCGCTCTCGCTGATGGCTATGACGTAAACTATGGCGCTAGATCCATAAAATACGAAGTCGAACGTCGAATTGTCAATCAACTCGCCGCTGCTCACGAGAGAGGCGCCATAGGCACCGGTTCTATTGTAAAGGTGTCCGCTGCGTCCGTCTGCTTCTTCAGAAACACCCCTGATAAAGCTTGCTGTGAAGAAACAGGGTGTCAGGGATTTCGTGGATATAGATCATGGTCACTACCCAATTCAAAACAAACGGTCCTTTTTTTAAATGTTTTGTTTATTTAAAATAAATATACATCATAAATATAATAATATATTTTGTTATTTATAAATCATTTCATGTGTAATAAAAATAATTGTAATTAATAAAAATAGGAACCTTTATTCTATTTAATTCATTCTATGCTATTATTAACGTAAATTCTACTTTTAAATGCAAATTTGATTTCATTTGATTTATTGTACGTCTCAGAAAATTTTGCATTTTCTTTAAAATATTAATTCAAGCTATGATATTGAATCCGAATTATTTAGGATGCAAGAAAATTAATTAAATTATATAAGATATTTTTGGCAAATACATCGTTTGCACTTATATGAATGTCTTTGCTTTGAATTTCGATATCGTCAGTTAAGTTCAATAAAAATAATGTAATGCACGGGTACTACTCAACCTGACAAGAGTCCACCAAAGCATCACTTATCTAAATTTCAATATAATTTTAGAGTTGCAAATTATTCAATAATCTACCTCCACACATAAAAAATATCAACAATTTAACCTTGTTTAAGAAAGAAGTAAAAGAGTTTCTTTTAACTATAAATTGTTAAAAATTAAATGATTTTTGGTCAGCTACTTCGATGTTTTAATACATTTTGCCGAGTTTTGTTTCTTATTTTAAAATTTCTTTTCTTTATTAGATACCTTTGAATCTACATTTAATTTTTTTTTTGATAATTTGTTTCTACCATGTTTTTTTTTGTACATGTTGAAATAAACTATACATCTATCCATCTATCAGCTATCTAAGAAATTCTATATATAATATTCTTTTACGCCAATCATAAAGAGCATGTGTCAGAGAGGGAAGTACTATCGTAACTCAAAATGGCCGCCATTTGTCACCTGAGGTTTGTTCACTGGTGTTACACCAATTACATTGGTGTATATTGTCTCTTTCTCAGATGCATACAGAGTAAATCTTTTATCCTGTTTTAAGTAGGAGTCAGTGTGGAAAGTGTAGCACCAGCGAACAAACTTCTGCTGTGTTAAACGTGTCTAAATACATCTTTTACGGAATTTGATCAGTAATAAAGACATTATTAGCGTTCTTTACCGGGAACATGTAAGATCCAGTAAAGATTCTGGCACCGGGTTTGAAAACCTACAGTTGTTTATTATTAGTGTTATTATTAAATAACAATGCAGCAAGAAACAAACAAAATAACAATAAGTTTAATTAAAAAGGCGGCAGAATTATTCTAGGGATAACATTTAATTATTCTCGTTTACTCCAAGCCGTCAATCGTCAAGATCAACGCCAGAACTGCAGTGGCGCCCTTTCTGTAAATTTACAGTGCTGTCAGAACGCCAAAGTCATGCACGCGGACCCGTCAAAATTCACATGTGTCGCTTCTTGTCTTCTCTCTTCGCTGTTTCAATAACCCAGCCTCCAATATAGGCAATCCAAAGCTTCCGAAGAAGCTTTTCTAAATTACCATATTTTCTTTGAATTTCCTGAGGCATGAACTCGCTAAATAAATGTTTAAAAATTTCTTTTTTCCCGCAACTTGTATATGTAAATAATCCCTAATAGCCAAATTTAAATTTCCCGCCACTATTTTTAGTGAATTCAACGTAACAGCATTAAAATAACTATTAATGTAGTACAAAATGGTAGGTAATTTTATGTTTCAAGGTTGAAGTTACTAAGAATAATTGCGGGCAATTTAAATTTGGCTATGTGGGATGTAGCATCGCAAAAGAATATGTTATGGACATGTATAAAACATATAAATTTGATACTACCATTTTGCTATGTTTCAGAAACATTTTTCATTGTACAAAGTTCAATGCGCAACACGCAATACTTTAGCATTTTTCAGTTGTCAGAAGAAGAAGTAGAGGTTATGCCGCGATACGATGCGATTTTCGGTGTGAGTAGTTTAGTGGTGGTTACAAAATAAGTTACAAGCTTGTTTAGCTGATTATGAATGAGGGACATAAACCTGTGGTAAACATGTTTAATGCTTTATAACACACCTTTGTTTTGATAAAAATTGTAAGCACAAAAATGTGCAATAAGCTGGGAAGGGGTAGCAGTTTTACCAATATTACTATCAAAAAAAGAAGTTGAACGAAAATCTTCAGGTATGGATGAGAGTATAATAAATAAGTATATAATAAAAAAAGCGAAGAAAGGTCTATTTAACAGGTAGAATATTTTTAACAGTCAAAGTCTTCATATGTATTGTTGTTTTTGCTATTTTGCAAACATATTTCGGTTACTTTCGAAAAAAAAAATACCTGGTCCACTCAAGGCTAGCTGCGCCACTGGTTCAAATGGTTGTATTTAACATATGCACGGTTTATAAGAATACTAATAAGACAATAAAAACACTTAAACCTAGATAATGTTTAGTTGTGGGTTAAAATGACTGAAAATTTAGGTGTACAAAAAACATGTGAACTTTTGCGGGCATAACGGAAAAATATCATTCGATCATTGACGGTCATTCGAGAACTCGATTATGATCATTTATTATTGATTGAATGATAGGTATAATCGAATGAATCATCCATAATCGATGTGAATTTAGTAAGAATCGACTAATAATCACTGGATGGATGGATGAAGGAGTGGCTGTTATCATTGATGTGAACAAACAATAATTACGATAAAATGCCTACCACCACATATTTTGAAAAAATATAAGGAAAGCACTAGACTAGAGGTTTGTTCGCTGGTGTTACACCAATTACACTGGTGCATGTTTTATCTTTCTTAGGTACCTACAGAGTAAAGCTTCTATCTTATTTTAATCACAAGCCAGTGTAGAAAGTGTAACACCAGCGAACAAACCTTAGATATATAAAAAGTGTTTTAATAACACTTCGGAGCGGAATTTAAAATTTCAGTGAATAAGCAAAATGCGATTGATCTCCGGAATTTTATACCGATAGTAGAAGTTTAACAGTATTTTATTTTTGTATTCACGTTGTCTGGATAATGATTTGATTTGAATACCTGCTATGTGGATTGAATAGACCTGTAGACAAAGATGATATTGTGTAAATCGTACTTCATCCTGTGTAAATGCTCGTTTCTTTGTGTACTATGATTTTGATTGGTTTGGTGAGCAGTGATAAGAAATAATAAAATTGTATCAAAAATCTGTTTTATAATCTCATAATAATTGATTTAGTAAAAAAATATATATAATCAAAAGTAGTCTTCTGATCGGTAAATAGGGTATAAATTACATAATGTGTGGCACACCCAATTCGATAGAGACACTAATGGTAATTTGTCGATTTCGGCCGGTGGCCGTACTTTCCTTGCAAATGCCAACGCCACAGATTATTGTATCTTAGATACTTGATTTTACGGTACAAATAATACGGTATGCTCGTTTTGAATCTCAAATTCGTCAAGGCCGGTCAGATGACATCATTAAGGAGCGTTTAGAAAACAATAAAATATATGTATGGTAAAAAAATCCAAATTATTGTAATTCAAATGCAGCTTTGCTTTAAAAAAGCCCGTTTTAAGTTGAAATTTACTTTATCTATCTTGTCGCCATTTAGTAGCGTTCGTGTTTATTTCTACAATTGTAGCGAATTTCGTGTGTATTTACAAAGTGTTTTCGTGGTTTTTCTAGAAAATTGAATCGTGAAAACATCTTAACGCTTTTGAAATATGTTCCGTAACCCCGTCTGGATTTTCTAAACTTCCCTTTCGCATTAACAAAACCCTCACGGTCGAAATCGATTTTAATATAATAATAATTATATATGTGGCGCCATTTATGCTCCTATGTGACGTAACTGTTATATGCGCGTAAGCATACCGTATTATTTGTACCGTGATTTTATGCACAATCTAGAAATTATGTTTAATTTTGTGGCTTATGTGAGGAATTGCGTACAATGCAAATGCGTCTAATCTTCATCATCGAATGAGTAAGCAACATAATTTTATTTAAAATTTGTATATTGAATTAAGATAGCTATCTTCAGTTATAATTATAACAGCGTACTATTTACAAACAAGATATAAATGTTTTAAGGTGTAGAGGTTATGAAAAAATAAGTTAAATGTGAAGATATTTTAAACAAGCAACATTTCGAAATAAAGGCTGAAAAAATTAAATTAGTGCTCGTGAAATCAATTAAAAATTTTACAAGTTAAAAAAATATTAAAAACGAAAAAAATATTTAAAAGTCTGCTTCTAATGGTGAAGTTTATCATTTATTTATTACCCGGATAATTCCGTAACCTATATAATTTTAAAAATAAAATTCGTGAAACTCAAAGCATGGCGGATTTCCGACATTTTTCCATAAAATTGACGCAATAGTCATGATTTGATTTTTGCTGTTGGCTATTTAATAAAAACAGTAAGGAAAGCCTGAATAGCTTTGAAATGTGACCCATCTTTTCCTATAAGTGAAGTTTATTTACTAGCGACGAATAACTAACATCACAAAATAATGAAACTATATTAAAATTCGTAGGTAGAATTTACGTTAACTTGCAGATTCACAGGTACATTAATTACAAGTTGTATCTAACATTTATACGTACATATATCCAATTCATTTTACCCAACAAACATATTGGATTGATGTATAATATACACAAATCAGTAAGCATTTGTAAGTAACTCTATAGGTATACGGTTAAATATAATTGTTTTATAAATAAAAAATTGACGTAAATACACTCAATTACATAAATCATTTGTTTTATTTCATTTTTATAACACGATGTCTCTGATACATATTTACAGTTGTATGTATGCTAACATGTATACGTAAGTATGTTTATATAAATATTTATAAACTAATCCACACTATTTGTTATATTTTGAAAAAAACGTATGTGTATAGAATATATTATGTCATATTTATATAGTGTATATGTATATCTCTTTTTAACATATTTCTTTTTATACATACAAAGCCTTTGTTGCAATATTTGTCCATAATTATTCGTTAGGCCTTCTGCTTTAATATTCACTAGGTCAAAAAAAGTCTCCATGCACGTCAGGACGTTTTCAATTTGCGACTTCAATCTTTCAATAAGATAATTACCCAAAACTTACTGCAAAACGGGTGGTAAAAGAATGATTAAAATTTGCTAGGAGTTTTACTTCCCAAAGGCTATAACACAAGATATTTTTAGAATTTGTCAATACAAAAAAAAAATACTGACGTAACAAAATCATACCACTTGAAACAACAGTAAGGGAATCGACAAGATTAATGGTGTATTCCTGTACTACAGTCGATAACATATTTACAAATACCGAAGAATATAAAATAACAATAACAGAATCAAGGTTGGCAGACTACATCGCCAACAAATATCAATACCGACCAAACATACAAAAATTCGAAAACGACTTTTTACCCATAATAATCTTATCCAGATAAGACAAGCTTTGGGAAAAACTGACTGGTCAAGCGTATTAAATTGTGATGACGCAGATATTTGCTATGAAGGCTTTGTACAGATATTGCAGGATAAAGTTAGGAATAATTCGTAGGTAAAAGTCCTTCGACCACAAAACTAAAGGTTTACAGATGAAATAAGAACAATGTCAAAAATAAAAAGGCAACTATATGAAGGAAAACTGCAACAAAAAGTTGACAAAACAGCTTATAGATCTTTCTGTCAGCAATTAAAGCAAAAAGTGGAGGAAGCAAAGAAAAGAACTTGTTCACATTCCATAATAAGCTCTCACAACAAGGTGAAGTGCAGTTGGAATATTATAAATGTACTAATAAGAGTAAGTTTGATGATATAGCGGATTTTAAAGAAATAAACGAAGGTAGCACGAATATTCTATTAGATTTTAACGGCTATCCTATTAATTAACGTTGGTCTTACTAAAGAAACCTGCACTGTAAATGATATAAATGAGCAATATGTCAAATATGTATCTGATACATTTTCGTTGTTTTTGACTGATCCTGCAGAAGTGTTTGGGGCTATACTTTCTCTGAATAATACATTGACTGTTGGGCAGGATGACAGATACTTGTAAAAGTATTGATTTTTTTTCAGATATGCTTTCGATACCACAGTGATTAAATACTTTTTTTTTATAACAGGAAGATTTCCAGGGTATAAGAAATACCTACATCATCATAAAACCAATATATAAAAAAGTGGGATACATCCAATTTTCAATACTATCGCTCAATTGCACTGATTTCAAACATATCGAAAAATTAGTATTTAACCAAATATTACGCTTTATAAATGAAAACAATATATTAAGTAATTCACAAAATGGATACATTAAAGACAGACCTTGCGGGGAATTTTTTAGTTTCCGGAGGAAGTGATCAACAGTATAAGTTCAAAAGACTGTACAAGGGGTATCTTTATTGATTTATCCAGAGCTTTTAACCGAGTTAATCACGAAATACTCTTGACTAAATTGGAGTTTTAGAGGCGTTGTCTACGATTGGCTTACGTCATATTTAGTAAATAGAAGAAAATGCATTCAGATTAATGATTCTCACGGCAAGTAATGTAGGTCGGAATGGTGTGAAAATCCTTATGGCGTGCCTTAGGGATCCATTCTAGGACCCTTATTGTTCTTATTATATGTGAACGATATGCCAGAGATTGTCCAATACCAGATGGTTTTATATGCGGATGATGCTTCCTGCATAATAAGCGCAAATTCAACTAGTGAAAACATTGTTGAAGTAGAAAATTGTATAAATAAACTCAACAAATGGATTGACGATCCATGGCCTTGAGTTAAATATTTCAAAAACGTAACTTATGGCTTTCAACAACAATATACAAGATGTGGAGGTTCGAGGTAGGGCGAATGGTACTTACCTGGTCTGAAGAAGTTTCTTTCTTGGGAATGACGTTTGATCCCTCTCTGTCCTGGAATGGTCACATTGAAGATCTTGCTTCAAAGATGGCTAGATTTTGTTACAATCTACGTGTAATAGCAAAGTGTGTTAGTGCTGAAGCTGCTCTAAGTGCTTACAACGCATACATAAACCCTAGACTGCAGTGCGGTGTCATTTTTTGGGGCAACTGTGTAAATGTAGATCATATTTTTAAGCTGCAGAAGTCAAGTATCAGAGCAATTTTTTGAATCTAAAGAAAAGGGACAGTTGTAAATTGTATTTTAAAAATAATAATCTATTTACTTTACCATCTCTGTATATTTTGCAATGTGCATTATTTGTTAAATATAATTACAAAGATTTTTTTTTTGAAAAGCATAAATTAGTACATAAACATTATACAAGAGGCGCTTTGCGCAATTTTTTTCCTGCATCCAAAGACACATTTAACAAAAATACAAAAAAAAATATTTTGCATCAAAGTATTAAGGTATATACACATATACCAGATGCTATTAAAAGTGTTCCATATAACTTGTACAAAAAAAGAATTGAGACAACATCTAGTTAGTAATGTACTCTACAGTGCTAACGACTTTTTTATTTGAATTTATTTTTGACATTTTTTTATGCTTCTTGCATCACAAAATGAAATATAGATTATTATTATTAAAAGTTTAAAAATGACCAAGTATTTATGATGTATTCTGTTATAAATCTCTTGTATCGAAATTATTGTTCCTTTATTTATGTTTTGTAGAATAACATTATTTATGTGATAAGCATCTATTTCCTTACTTCTATGGTTCTAAACATCAGATTAGATGAGTTAGAGCCGTAAAATGAAAAAGCTCTGAGGCGAATGGAGACTTTTGACCCAGTGTAATTAGTTATTGAATGAAAGTTGAATCAAGAAAGGGTTGAGTTAAATAGAAGAATAGATATGCCGAGAATATTCGTTGCTGTGTTATGTATCTATGAATTAAAATTTTAAAATATTAATAATAGCCAGTAACTTTGTACATATAAAAATACATAATCATTGATAATAAGTATATAGCAAACATTAATCATCATAAGTTCGTCATACATAGGGACGTTATTGGATATGAATAATTTGCTTTAATTTTTTTATCGTTAGTAATATAATCATCCCTGATTAAAATTTAATAAGCGTTTTTTCTTTCATGGAAATACACCGGTGCATTATTATAGACAGCGTAACAAAGTGTTGTATTGTAAACTATGATTCTGAATATCAGTTTGGAATATCGAAACATTCAACACTTTATGTGGTAATATGTAAGGTATTATGAATATAGGCATGTATCAAGAAGTTTTGGGAAATATTACAGAGATATCTAAATATTTTGCTATTACGAAATTGTCTATCAAGTCGTTTAAATTCAAAATGCCGATACCTACGTAAATACTGGATGGCAAAAAGTATACCCATGTTAGAAAGAAGGTCTTCACCAAACTTTAGTATTTTATGATCACCATGTGTGTATGTTGACAGGTTGTGTGGTAGTACCGCATTTTTTCGCGAAACTTTTTGATAAAGGTTTAGATAGAGGCATTTTTTCCGGCTTGCTGGAAATGTCAATTAGTTAAGGAGAACCGGGTAAAACTGATATGACAAATCCAAGTAGTTATAGGCCTTTTAGGTTTAGTGGAAATCTCTGTTTTATTCATTCCTAAATGGGCATAGTTTCTGTGTCGCCCTAATTAAATTAAATTAGTAATTTTGTCTTTTTAGGCCTCTAATGGTAATAAAAATTGATGAAAAATCTGTTAACGATAACTTTTATTATTTTCGGTACTGTCCATTTATTAAGATAATATACAGATCTTTTAGAATAAATAAAGACCGTGGCTGGGAAGATGCAGTGAAAAATACCTGCGAAGATATAATATTTTATCTTATAAGTTGGCTGTTTACTATAAATTTGCGGATACTAATTTGAAAAGGTAACACTTTTCGTGTAAAAGTAAATTATAATCGAAGTCGACTTTGTGTGAGTACATAATACCAGATGGAGTTGAAATGAATGGTCTATTTCCTCACAAATTCTTTAATAAACGGTAGAAAAAATTATGAGGAAATAGATTCCACCTGGTAAAAATAAATTTAATTTTTCGAAAAGCGATTTTTTTCACGAAATATATTTGATTTCTTTTTTTGTATGTTAAAATCATTTATGGGGAAAACGTAAAAATTCTACTTTTTCTGAAGAATGTGTCAAAAATACAAACAATATTTTCAATGAACTCAATGATGTATACCAACCATTTTCCGCCAAAACAACTACTCATTTCCTTCTACTCTGCTCCTAATCCCTTACTATCATGTACCAATTAGAGAAATATTGAGGAAGTGTAATATACTTATAAAAAAAGTTGTTGCATAGATGTATCTACCTAACATGTGGAGAGCTGAAGTTTCACTACAACTAAATTAATATGTATTATGTTCTTTATATACACAAGAGAACAAGGAAGCACAACCTCAAGTTGAGAAGCTAATACAAGACGAAAATCAGGATGAAGAGAGTCGCAGTGAGGAAGAAATATTGAAAGAAATAAAAGATTTGAAAAATGGTAAAGCCCCAAGCCCAGGACGAAATAGAAGCACCTGCGCATTAGCTAAATTGTTACAAAGTATAATTTTAAATAATTTATTTAAGCATGTGTTGTTTTAATGGTTTTTTTAATTTTTTTTTAGGCTAATGTGTTATACTGCCCCAACACTTTTCAAATGAAAACATATTAAAGCACGAACGTTGTCTCTATTTGGATAATTTTTAATTTTCCATAATGTCACTCCTGAAACAATGTCAGATATTTTTAAATAAAATATTTCTATAAAATTTTAAATTTTGATTTCTAGTAGTTAGGTACGATATGCAAATTCAATTCAATTCAATAAATGAATTTTTAAGTTTCAATTTAAAAAAAAATGATCGAGACGTCATTCATTACACAATTTAGTTTCAACAGCGCGTTTCATTCATTAAAAAATCCGCAAAGTACCAAGAGAGGAAAAAAGACATTTGGAAAAAGTAACGATCGTTTGAGTAAAGAATGGTGGACCCAATTGAAAAGAAGAAGAAATTGCAATAAAAGAAATATTTTTTTTTCATGATCTTCTAGAAAGGGCACAGCTTTTATATGTTTATTATAAATACTCTTCACATATATTTATCACATATGAAAAAAAAGGAAATACCCAGGTAGAAGAGTGACACAAAACGACGTTTAATTAAACGTAGATATTACGTCTATTACGTCATATTGACGTCTATTAAACGCCACTCTGCTATTTGGGCATCTATGTAGAGAAAAATTCCTTTTAAAAATGTATTCTAATTTTCTGAGTTGAGATCTTGCAAAAAAAAATATAACAAGCATTCAATGTTATTTGTAGGAGAGAAAGTTAAGAAATTACCTTCAAGGGTATGTTTCACTGAACATCTTAGGGTCTTTTTCAATGCTTTGCTTCAGTCATCTTTTAAAAGCAATATAGGACAAAGTTTTTTTGAGCCGCTGTTTATGAGATCAATAGACAATTTTAGATTGACTATTCATTTGCTGAATGTTCCAGCCTCAATTCCACAACAGTTTTTATTTATTTTTTGATTAGTAATTAAACTTTTTATATTTTGCCAATGAGCGATGGCGTCAACATGCAATAAACCGGTATTTATTTCATAATTACTGTACAAACAACAACGGCTATGTTTAAAGTGTTTTTAAGGGTATTTTAAACGAAAAATTGATTGTCTAAAATACATCCAAGGACACGTGTAATCATAAGTATTTCTTCTGAAATGTGTAGTAAGTACATATTTTGTATAGAATATCGTTAATATAGGTATATAGCTTTTCTTCTCTTACGAATGTATGTATATATATAAAACATTTAAATTCATTTTTTCTTAACTTTATTTGTCTTTTTTTTTTTGACGAGGCCGATTAGAAAACCTACAACAGTCATCACCCCGCTAACATTTTTCCTACGACGAAGTGTGTAAATTCGTAAAACATTGTAATATATATGTAGTACCTAAAATGGATTCGTTTAAACTATCTTTGACCGGCTCAACATTTATTAGAACAAAAGCTTTCAGGAGCTTGAAGTTTAGTATTTTCCAATTTATCGTTGTCTTTTTCTCAAAATGGTTTCCCGGATTTATTCAGCAGTAAATCTGAAATTAAAGTACTTCATATGTAGTTGTGGTGCTTACTTTTTAACAACAATCACCAATGGTTACTTTAACTTAATTTGATCATTGCAAACTAAAGCTTATTTATCCTGGCAATTTTACAGATGTTAAATTTAGTTCTTGCTTCTTAGTTTTTATTTTCTTTCTTGTTTTATCTGATCGTGAGTTACTGGAGATATATTTAGAGTAAACTGTAGAGATACAATAGAACTTTGTTAGTTTAAGGTTTCATGAGATATGTGTTATCGTACTAATTTTTTTTCGAGTAAATTTGGGAAATGACTGAAGAAGAAAACTGAGCACATGTCACTAAATATTACAGTCATTTCTCTGTGCAACATTAATTTTAACACGCTATGTTGTTTAAAATCCTCAATCCTTTTCTCACGTAACAATGACGAAAATTACAGAGATGTTTTTTTTCCACAATAATTTACCATCATTCGTTTGTGTAGAAACATGTATAATGTACATATCCTAATATACGTATCACATCAAGAAAGCAATTAAAAATCCAAATAAAATTATTGTTCGGATTTATATATATATTATTACACGATATTATCTATTAGGAATTTATTGGTACACATTTTGATATTTCCGAAATTGATTTGAATATCTGTGCTTCAAAACTTACAATCCTTTTAACATCAAGCTTGTACTTATGATTTGTACGGACATATAATTGCGTTCTGGGTCTTGTCTTGTTTTGTATTATCGTACATACGTTTTATATATTGGTAACAGCAAGCAATGTTGCCGTTTTACATAAGTAGATACCTATTTCACGTTGGTTCTTGAGCATCCTGTTGCAGTTAAGCGTATTTACCGTAAAGTATGCCAATAGGCAACCGCCTTTCTTGGACTTTGAGTCATCTCTATCCAGTGTTCCTTTTCGGCTCCCGTTTCTTTAGGCCCTATTAGACAACCGCCTATCAGCGGATTAGTACCTATGAGATCGTTTTCTTGGTCCATAATGCACACCTACAATAAAATAATTGTTCTAAAATTAGCAATCAGAATTAAGATGACACAAAACTAATAATAAAATAACAAATTGGAAACTTGATAACTTCTCTTTTCAAATATAATACAGAAAAATGGATACCAAATTATACAATCGGGCAGAATGAAAAGCAAAGACTTACTGAACAATATAATTATACAAAGTAGGAAATTTTCTTCGATTACTTGGCGTTTGAATGTAAGAGTTTAGTTGATACTCAAACTATCAGTACTGTTATTTCAATTATGACCAGTGGCGCATTTGATGGAGATGGTCTTTCTATTCACATTATCAGAATGTTGTCCTATTATTTTACAGCACATTACTCGTATTGTTAACTTCTATATTCCTGAGAAACTGTTTCTGACAGCTGAAAAGGGGCAATAGTTGTTCCTTTGTCAGAAAAAAAAAAACAACTTATAAGTTTACTTCCTGTGTTATCAAAAATTTTGGAAAAAATGATCGATTTTTCAAATAAGAGAGCATTTTACTTACAACCACATCTTACCGGAGTATCAGTCAGGCTTTTGTTCTGGTTGTAGTACTACTACCACATTATTAGATGTAAGGATTCTAACGTCAACAGATCAATCGAAATTAACTTCGCTTGTTTATTTTAGCAAAGCCTTTTATACTCTGAATCATAAAGTTCTGTTGTCTGTTCTGCATTATGTGGAGTTTCACTATGATTCTATATTCCTTAGTAGTAACTATTTATCTGGTAGAACACAAGAAGTTAGATTAGATGGTAGTAAATCGGTGTAAAGTGTTTGATTCTATACTGGTGTCTCTTAGGGTTCCACCATTGGTCCACTAATTTTTGCTATTTATACGTGTGAGTTATTTAGATCGGTAAAATACTGTAATATACATATATGTATGCTGGTGACTCACAGCTTCTGCATTCATTCACACCAGCAAATCTGAATGATGCGGTGCGTATGGTTAATTATGACTCGGTGACAATCCAGTCTACGTGTACTCAGCATCAATTGCAACCAAAACTGCAGCAATATTGTTTGGTAGCGAAAAAGACCGAGCAAGAGCCGTACTAGATGTCATAATTAAGGTTAACAACGTTACTATTCCGGTTTTTCAGACTGCCAAAAATCTAGAATTATTAATGGATAATAACTTTAGGTACAAATCACAACCTAATAGATACATTCAAAGAGCGTATGCTTCCTTAAAAATCTTGTACCCACATTGTTCATTTTGACTTGTAATACAAACGCTCTTCTATCTGAATCTTAAATTCTTTCACACTTCACCTATCTGGTCCCAATTTATGGACCAGCTAGCGATGCTTCTGAGCGCAACCCAGGTAGCAAGCTGTCGTCATTATGACGTTGATTTTAAGTCATATTGGTCATAATGACGGCAAGTAACCAACAAGCGACGATCATATAACGTGATTTAATACACGTAACTATAACGGGAAATTTGACGTTACAAACACGTCCATTTCACCTTGTTTATCATCATCATGTTTTTTATGGTTTTCTTGTTTGAAAATCAATAATTACTTACTTGTTTGACCTATTTAACACTTATGCGCTATTTGTACTTTAGTTGTCAGATTAACCACAATTGTATTTTTTTGTATGCATACACATATCTTTGTGTGATATCTTGTTTGATATTCCTTGTTTTTTCTTTTGGTCGTAGTACATATGTAGGAGTTAAGTGGGAGAGTAGTCACTAGGTTTTGGTGACTGAACTTCGCCCCATTAGTTAGTTTTTATTTTTTTTTATCTTCATTTTCTTAGTATTGTATTTTGGTTTATTTTTTTATTTTTTGGTATTGTATTTCTGAAATTTAATAAAGACATGTTATTATTATTATTATTATGGCAATCCAACAATTCAATTATGAAGTTGCTTCTAACATGCCCAACACGTGGAATCACACTTGCATATAATATTTAAGACTCTTGCTACGGTTGAGACTAGGCTATTTCGAAAAAAACAGATATACAATGGCCAATTTACTACAATTAGTTATTACTACATTTATTTTTTCTCTTTTATTCGCACGTGTAAATTAACGTTGTAGCGAAAAGAATTTAAAATAAAGAATTGAGGAAAAAAAAAGAAAAACAAAACGAGATTAGAAGATACAGCTGATAGTAGCGAAGATCTACATTCATCAATGCCGCTAGATTGGTACTGAACGCTTGAAGCAGTGTTCCCAACCTTTAAGCATAGAATTTCCCACGAGAACTATTAAAACTTCCCTTTTTTTTAAACAAAATTCCCACGAATGCGCAAAACCATGGTACAAATATACAAGATATGGATCTTGCGTATCTCGTGATGCTGCGGTTGGGATCCAGTCCTACCAATAAAATAAACTATGGTGTGCTGCTATAGTCGCACCATTCTATTGAAGTAATAAAACTTCATAAAATCACGCATTACCAAATAAATATAAATAATAAATCCACATGTAAATGGAGTATACATTCAAAGTGTTTTAAATCACAATTGAATCTTAATTTGCAACGAAAATATTATAGAACAACGTGAACACACAATGACGCGGTTGGGAGCAGCGACTTTGAGCGTATTTGGGACTTCGGAAGAGCGTAGCTTGTATATTTGTACCTGGTCAATACGTCTTATTTTAGGATATTACAACGTTGCTAAAAAAAAATCCCACGAATACCACGCTATTTTGCTTTTTCCCTTCGACTTCAAAACTTCCCACGAATCTGGAAATTTCCCACGAGTTGGCAACACTGGCTTGAAGTGTTTGGAGATACTGCGGGGCGAGTTTTTATGCATAGCTTTATTCCTCGATTATAAATGTTCACTGACCGAATGTGTATAGGTATACGTATAACACATCAACGCCCTCGATCAACCGATCACTAATGGAACGGAACATTGACCACACGACTAGCAGATGGGTTGACTGCATGCTAAGAGGCAGAGTGGTCTACGCCAATATGACCACTAGAGGGTGTCCTCAAGGGGGAGTACTGTCACCACTGCTGTGGAGCTTGGTCGTGGATGATCTCGTCAGATCATTAAACGACAAAGGAATATGGACGCAGGGGTACGCCGATGACATTGTCATCGTAGCTAGGGGGAAGTCCCCAGGCGTGGTGACGGGCATCATGCGTAATGCACTGCGAATGGTGGAGGAATGATGCCTTTCACAAGGACTCTCAGTTAATCCACAAAAACAAAGTTGGTTGCCTTTACCAACATGAGAAAACTCGATGACCTAGGCGGCATTAGACTGTTTGGGCAGGAGTTACAATTAACCAAGGAAGTAAGTATCTGGGTGTTACCTTGATGCGAAAGTGAGCTGGAAAAATCACTTAGTTAACACAAGACCAGCCCACGCAACTATTCTGGCGCTGCAGGAGAGTTGCTGCAAACCTGGGGATTAAGCCGAAGGTGATCCATTGGCTATATACTGCCGTGATAAGACCAGCGATAACATACGAGGCAGTAGTCTGGTGGAGGAGGACAGAAGTGTGCGTGGTGATATCACTGCTAACGAAAACTGGTACACGGATGGATCCAAATCCAGCCAGGGGACAGGAGCCGGTATTTGTGGGCCCAGTTCTAATCAAAGGATATTCATAAGCCTGGGAAACATACAACGGTCTTCCAGGCAGAGTATTCGCCCTTGCAGCCTGTGCAGAATGATTGCAACAGGGCTAGGAAAATTAATATAATGACTGACAGCCAGGCTGTCATTAAGGCAGTCTCAAACCCTGTAACTAGGTCAAAACTAGTTAGGGACTGCAAACAACCCCTCAATGCACTGGCACGAGACAACACGGTGTCTCTGATTTGGGTGCCGGGACATGAGGATATAAAGGGCAACGTAATAGCCGATGAACTAGCCAAGGAGGGCTCTAAGAGACACTTCATGGGTCCAGAGCCCATATGTGGGATTAATATAACCTACTCAAGCGCAGTAAGAAAGAAATTAAAACCATTACTGGGTTGGTAACTGGACACTGTCCTCTGAAAAAGCATCCATACAACACAGGCCGTGTAAGCGAACCGTGGTGTAGAAGATGCGAACTACAGGAGGAAACGAGTTTACATGTAATCTGTACGTGTGAGGAACTAAAGGTACTCAGGCAGAAATATTTCGGGAGTGATCTATTAGAGCCCTCGAAGGTCCTCAAGTTTCCACTGGGCAAGATATTGGGCTTTATAGAGAACACCAAGCTGCTCGAGTGGAAATAAGAGAATCAATAGGGATGGTACAATGAGCACCAAGCTCAAGTGCCCGGACATCAAGTGCCTACCCTAACTTGAATGAATGAATGAATGAGGTATACGTAGAAAAAAATCAAATAGAAATAGGTCTTTACATGGCAATGCTATTAATTTACACTCAACAAAATCTTCAACTATTCATTCACTGGTGCTTCTGCCTTATTCATAAATTTTAGCGTATTAGTGATAAAATTGAAGAAATTGGTTGGCTAAATATGCAGTACAGTTGTGTCATGCAAGCTGTTTGCATCTTTTATAAGATCATAACAAATCATATTTTTTTTTCTCGTTTTATTTGATTAATAAACTAATTCTTTGTATTTGTATAAATGTATAATCAAGGTATGAGAATCTGAACTTCACCTTGCGGTTTCCGGTTTTCTTGGATGTTCTTTTTAAATTTTGATAATTTGTTGATTAAGTTTACATAACATATAAATTATTATTTTATAATGTATATTAGGAAATAAAGACATATTATTATAAGCCAGGAAGGCCAATTATGACCAGTTTTTTATGTTTTTTATGAAGCGAAATAATCGTCGGATTGGTGAAAGAAATATGGACGACAATAAATTGCCACCTTCATATTTTTAATTAACCCTGTATATATCGTTGTTTGGTATACCTAAGCTGTTAAGGACCAGAAGTAAACAATAAAAAAAAATCTTAACATTAAATGTTGAACCGAAATAAATTCAAATAAAACATAGGATTCAGGAGATTTTTACCTCAATAGCAGCGTTGTTTAGATTAGACGATGAAAGACTGAACGTGAGTGCCTCGTTCCAAACCGGATTGGTCGTTGCTTTCCTAGTCGCACTTTTTTTCTTCTTAATTCGTTTCCCATTAACGACCAGATATACTTTAACGAAAGGATCTGCGAGGAACACGCGGAAAATAAACTTTAGAATCGACACCACTTAACGCTTACCTATATTTTCTTTGTCCTGCGGCAGAAACAGGTTCCTAGCTTTGATGAGGACCACGGTGAGCCGCTCGGCCGAAGGTAAATAACTCAGTGAGAGTAGGACCTCTTGTAATTCCTCTGGCGGTTTCTTGTTCTTCGTTATCTCGCCCCACACTTCGATGCTAGAAGTGACGTCGAATTCGTCCATTGACATCCGGACTTCCCCTATCACGTCGTTGCGGGAGAAACGGTCGTAATCAAACACCTAGAAACGTTATTGTGACAGTTTCTTATGTAAAGAGTAAAATGATTAAATAGATTGAAGAGAAGTTGAGTCACAAAGAAGGTAAAAAGTGAATGAGAGATGTAAGGTAATTGCGGAGTTTCGAATAACAATATAGTATTCCAGCTCTTTCGAATATTCGAAATCAAAGATCGCCTTACCAGATGGTTACTCGACATAATATGAAACCAATATTCGCCCAATACTAAACTAATATTTATTGTGCTCTTCACGTTTCGTAGCGTAGGGAGATTAATCATAGAAGAAGTGTTTATTCGTGGAAATATAGGCTAGTTTAAATTCTAATTAGTTCATTTATATAACACTTGGAACCGTTTATTGTATTATTGTCTTGGTTAGTTTTGTTTTATTTGCAGTTTTGATGTGTTAATTATTTGTCAGAACATGGTAATATAGCGCGCGTTTTTCAATTTTGAATTTGGGTTTCCTGGCGCCACCCGCTCTTTAGAGCGGAGATTATGGAACTGCTCGTACAGAACGTTATTGTTTATCGCGTCCATGCGCAATGGAAACTTCTGGTTGCGAATACACTCGAAAATTCCTGGAGAGCTCCAGGTTATTCCAGACTCAAGCATGCCATGACATTATAGTCATGCAAGAAAAGAAATACCAAAGCAAATGGAGCCCTACTATGTTGGTAGACTATTGCTGGACGCTGAAGAGAGATATTCCTAATGCAAACTATAGCCGAAAGCCATATATCAGCACATTTTCCAAGTAAATATATCGCTTTGCACGTCATTTTTTCATGATTTATACACATATTATAATATACAGGCTGACCCAACTTAAGTGGTCAATATTGCTATCTCCGTTAATATTAATGCTATGTTGTTGGTTAAATTGGCAAACTAATAGTATTTTTCATGTTCATTAACGTACATTTAACAAAAAGCAATTGACTTGCGCATTTGCTAGATAACTGTCAAAGTAATGTTTGTTTTAACGAGTCACCCTGTATATTTCTTAAGAAGTTGAAAGATAATATCATTTACAATAGAAAAGGTTAAATACACTACTACACTAAAATGAATAATAAGGAAGTTATGATGTTATTTTATTATTATTATATAATACATAAGAAAATTTGTTACATGTGTTTGCAGTGGCGGCTGGTACTAAATGGCACAAGGGCACATGCCCACCCAACCACCAAGATAAACACAGAAAGAAATTCGCATGCAATTCAGTGCATTATTTTATTTTATTGTTTTTACGTATTTTTATAACGATGGTATCAAAGTTTCCTTCCGCACCACAGACGTTAGCATATATGCGAAGCGAACTATGTACCGGGGCAATCTTTCCGATGAACGTATTTGGAGTATGAATCGGACGACTCCGTTTATTTTCGCTATATGCGCTTTTACGGTCGCTTCGGGGCACGCAATGCCGTGTCCCCAGTTAACGTCTTGCATTCGTTGCGACTGCATCGTTTTCAACGCGTATACCGCGCATGTGTGATTTCAAAGGCTTGAAGTGAGGTTTATTATTAATGATGGAAATTAATTGAGTGCAAAATCTTAAAAAAAAACCCGCTCTCATTTGAGGAAAAACTTTCAATTAAAGAGAGAAAGGATCAGCAATAAGCCTGATCTTCAAATAAACTACACTTCCACAAGTAAAACTCGAACTTACATTACTTTAATAAAAATATGAGTGGATGTGCGGATGTCCACTAACAAATAAACTATTTTGTTTTATCTGCTTAATTTTTAAGAAAAAGGTTAGTGCTTGGAAACAAGGGTTAAGTGATTTAAAGCATATCGCACAGAGGGCAAAGAAACACGAAAATTCCGTTTCTCACATGAATGCATGAGCGGATTTTAATGTTCTAGGCAAAGTGGACATACGTGAATAGTTAGACAGTGCTTATTTGCGACATAAAATTAAGTACAACGAGAATGTGGAAAAAAACCTCATATTTTGCGTCGGTTAATTATCTGTATAAAAAACTGTGAAATTTTATCCTATGTTGGACAGTGTAAAATTGAAAAGTGAACTTTCAGTAATTTATCGGCACGATGGCATGTGTGACGTAGGTGTAGGTGGTGTTTTGCCACTTTTAGTGTTCATAACACAATAACTTAAAAAATAAAGAAAAATAAAATGGATATTATTTGTACAACCCCCATATTGATATATCGACAGCAGAATGTGAACGATGTTTTCCACTCTCAAACGCATTAAAACTTTTCTGAGAAGCACAACGTCAGAAGATCGACTGAACGCATTTTATAACAAAGTCATAGACGTCTTTTCCAGCATGAAAAATAGGAGAATGGATTTTATATACAAAACAATTGGCAAGTTCTTATTTTGTGCCCACCCTCATTCATAACTCACGAGCCGCCACTGATTATTGTACTGCTGTAATAAACTGGTTTCGCAAATATCTTACATGCTATTTGCTTGCATGGTGAGAATGGATTTTATACACAAAAAAATTGGTTCAAAAAGTTCTTATTTTGTGCCCACCCTCTTTCATAACCTACGAGCCGCCACTGCATTTTGATGTTGTTAGGTATTATTTCTATTAAAAATCATCACAGACTTAGTAATTAGCTAAACTGTAGTCATTAGGGATGGAGGGGCTATGCCTTTCAAAAAGCGGAATTTAGTGAAACCTGACGGGGGTTAAATTCGCTATTATTTATTTAAAAAAAAAATGAATATTTTGTAAAAAAAAACAATAACTAACAATTACAGAATACAAATCCCCAATTTGAAATCCCGGGTTCTCGGCATTTCGACGGTTTTCTAGCCCCGAAAAACCTGAGACTGTTATTGATTAATTATTGGCAATTTTCGGGATTGACACACAGCCCAGGTTTCGATTGCATTTCATTCCTTTTAAATTGCTGATACTATTTTCGGTAATATTTAGATACGGCTGAAAAAAATCAGGATTAATTATACTTCTATTGACAGTTCTATAAGCCATACTATTTATTTCAAGTTTTGACAAAGGCCTACTACACTGAAAAACCGATTTATTAGATAATACCAAATTTTGCTTAAGTTAACTAAATATTGAGTTAAATATGGGCAAATAAATATTTGGTTAATTCCACCAAATTATTTGTTCATTTAACCCTTTATTTATTTGAAATAACGAAATAGTTTGTTGGATTAACTAAATTTTCGTGATAAAATTTTATTTTGTGTGCAATTTCTTTTCTAGAATACAATTACTTCTTCGGTATACGTCAATTAAAATCTATCATAACTGCTTTATTATTTATTTTAGTGTAGTAGTGTATTCAAGCTTTTATATTGCAAATGATATCACCTTTCAAATTTTTGAAAAGTATATAGGGTGATTAAAAAAAAACAATACTTTGTCATAACTAGCAAGCGGGCAAGTCAGTTGTTTTTCTATTAAATGTGCATGAATCAACATGAAAAATACTACTAATTTGCCAATTTAACCAACCTCGTAGCATCAATATTAACGGAGATAGTATAGTGATCACTTAACTAGGATCAGCTTGTAGGGGAAGGTGGGGCAAGATGGGGCCACGAGGCATGATGGGGACATCGTCTTATCTACAAAACGACGGTAAGCATCTGTCAAATAATAGCAGTCCTAATATTGACAAGTGCTGTTTTATGTGTGTAATGTAGGAAACTTTACTAGTCGCAATAACAAAGTTATTGCTGTTTGTGCGTGAACTTTGCAATTTCCAGAATTTCGTTATTATTTTGATGGTGAGTTCAACGCCCAGTATCGGAAGCATAAGTAAATTATTTACAACTACACTTTTTTGTGTTTATTAATTGACATGTATTGCATGTATTTTCTATAGTGTGTTATTGTTTATTTCAAACATTTAATATGTTATTATAACATAACCAGAAAATGTCCCAAAGAGGCAAGATGGGGCTATTGGTATGGGGCAATATGGGGACATCATTATCTCACTCTTCAGTCTGGTCCGTTATGCCTGGATATGCCATTATGCTTTCTCGAAGACATAATGCCTATTTCTCATGTATTTTATGGTGGCATTCTGAGCAGAAAGTTTTAATTTCCAAATTCAGAAATGTGTAATGTTAACTAGATGAAAGGTTTGTAAAGTAACTCGTTATATAAACACTGATTTATAAAATATAGGAACGAAATAATATATATATAGTGCGGACGCGTGGATTGGAACAAATTCATTTAAAATTCAGGAATTTGTTTTTTTAAAAAAACGCTCGGATACGTCAATTTTTATTTTTGGCTGCAGGTTCTTTTTATGGTAAATTCATGTATACAGTGTGGTCCAAAAAAAAGTTACAACGACGAACTAAATTTTCTCAAACGAAAACACATATTTTTTATTTCACTTTTAAATTCTACATCGAATTTTAAGAATGTTTCATGTACCATGTCCTATACCTAAATTCAACAGTTCTCGAGAAATTTGCAATTGATTTTTCAAAATTTGTGAGGACGCGTGGGTTGGAACAAACTGATTTATAATTCAGAGGTTTGTTTTTTGGAAAAACGCCCGGACACGTTGATTTTTATTTCTGACTGACATTTTTTTCATGGTACATTCTTGTATACAGTGTAGGCCAAAACTAAGTTATGACTACTAACTAATTTTTTTTAAATGAGAATACCTGTTTTTTATTTCTCTTTTGAATTCTGCATCCAATTCCAAGTATGGTTCTTGTATTAGGTCTTATACCTAAATTCAATCATCGAGGAATTTACGACTGATTTCAAGTCGATATTCGATTTCTTGTAACACTTCAGTTAAAGTTTGTGGCTGGATTTGTTGTATTTCGACTCCAATTCTATTCTTCAGTTCTGCGATATTTTCTTGTTTATTGAAATATATTTTGGATTTTAGATAACCCCATTGATAAAAACCTAATGGGGCTAGGTCTGGAGACCTAGTCGGCCATTCGCTATAACCTCTTCTTCTGATCCATCTGTTTGGGAAAATATTATGTAGATAATCTCGTACTGTTCGCGAATAGTGTGGGGGCGCTCCATCCTGTTGGAACCATATGGAATCTACCGGTGTATTTGGGTTCTCACAATTCGGGTAAGTGCATTTAAACTTGGTATTATGGAATTTTGTAGTAGATTTGAATAATTTTACCCGCAATTCCGGCCCACACATTTACTTTTTGAGTTGATTGTGTACGACTTTCCATACTTCAGCGTGGATTTTCTGGTGCCCAATATCGACAATTTTGCGTGTTTATCGAACCATTCAAACAAAATATTGCTTCGTCGGTAAAAACTATCTTACTTAAAAATTGCGGATTGGCATTGCATCCATCTATCATTATTTCGCAAAATTCTAATCTGCGGTTGAGATCATCTTCAATAAGTTCCTGAACTAAATGTATTTTGTATGGGTGCCATTTGTGCTTATGCAAGTATTTTAGAACAGAAGATTTACAGACTGACTGGTCTACAGCTACTTGCCGAGTTACTTTTTTGCGGATTTTCTTTTAAATTGAGCAAAATATTCAATTGTGTGTCCTGTGGAACTGGAAGATGCTTGGTTTTATAATTGTCTTATACGTAACCCAGGTCTCTAAACTTGTGCACTACGTATAAAAATCTTCTACAAGAAAATACAAGTCTGGAGAATCCCTAAGACAACTAGAAGTGCTGAGGGAGAGTTAAAGGAAAAAAAATGACAAAGAAGAAAACAGAAAAGATCAAGAAGCCGAACTTTGTAAGAAAAGCAAAGAGATAGATTTTTAGAAAACGTCAAGGAAATAATCAAGTTCTTCTGTTGAGGAAGATGACGCTCAGTGTTAGTATTGTAAGGGGAAGTATTGATACAATGCCATGGATGGCGAGGTTGGGTACATGGAGGCTGTGCGAATAACGTGGATGCGTTCGTCTTCTATTGTCTCAACTGTGAAGATTAAGTTTAATATTCTTATCGTTATTGTATTTGTTTTATTTTAAGTAGTTCCGCTCTAAAGAGTTTAAGCTTTGTTCCTGCATGTTTTTAAGAATATTTTAAAAATCAAAAATTTTTTTTTACCTATTACCAAGATTTATGGTACGACACATTCTTAACTGGAGCCCCATCTTGCCCCCATGGTGGGGCAAGATGGTGTATTTACACATTTCTTCTCAAAATTTTCTCACAACATCAAGAGTACCCATCGAAAAATTGTAAATTCATCTATCAGCAGATAAATGTTTAAAGATTACAACAAGCGTACTTAGAACCTTGTATATCAATTTGCAATCCTGATGCAGTGTTCTAAAGCTTAATGTTCCCATCTTGCCCCACCTTCCCCTATGCAGCTATTTCATTACTTTGTCACTTTGAAACCCTAATTGATAGCAAAATTCTGAAAACAGATATGGAATAAAAGTTACTACCAAGTTCACCCACTTTACCTAGTGGGACAAAATAAACCTGAAATTTCGTTGACCACTGTAATTAGGATAGGAACTGTATTCGTAATAAAATAAATAATTACTAAATTATTAATTTCATGGGAATAAAACTCTTAATGGTTTTTCAAAAACAGTTACCAGGATATAACGATTCGGAAACTGTACCTACAACATCGCTTTAATTACATAATACTACTTTTAATCTGTACGCGAAATTACAGCTAATATTTACCCGGACTGGCTTTTATTACTTATTCACCTTCTATGTGGTTCTTCGTAATTCTCGGCTTAATCTAAAGTTTTATTTCGGCGTATAAAGAGTAAATTTTGAATCGATATACTGCCGAGCGAGCGGGAAAACCGTTCCCTTTAATTTACTTCTAAAATTATATTGCTTCGAGCCTCTCCGGTACGTAAATGGAGTTTCATATTATAAATTGACAGCATTCCGGCGACAGCGCTCGGAAACGCAATCATCGTCGCCGGCGAACCGCCGGAAAAAGAAATCGGCGAGAACGGGAACACGACCCCTTAAATATTTCATTTGTAATCATCGTACCTGGAGGATGAGCATCTTCGACTGTAGGTCGTCGTGGGACACGGGAAACTTGAAGTGCTGGTCGAAGAACGGATTCGGATCGTTCCTACGAATGACGGTTTGCCGTTTCCGCGTATCGACTTCCGGTGACAGTGATATCCTAACGTATGGATCGTTAAAACCGCCTTGATCGCTTCCGGCCAGATCGTGTGCTATGTGTGGAAGAAATAAAAAAAAAAAAATGAGAAGGATAACACATATTTGTAAAGCTTAGAAATATACTACGCCAATAAATTAGAGAAACATAAATAATTGTTACCTGTTATACAGTGTGTTCACGGGAACATTCTACAATAGCTAACTTTTTTATTTTTAGAGGTACAGAGTCGGTTAAATGGAAAAAGTTCGTGTACTTTTCCATTTGCATTTGGTGCTACGACATAAAAAACAAAAGAGCGCTTGGTTGCTAAGATACGACTAAAGCATGTATTTTTTTAAATGGGACACCCGGTATATTTTTACATTTTTGAGTTTCTCTAATGATTGACTATAACAAAGTATAAAATGACTTCTCTGTAAAATCACGATTACGAGAGTTATAAAGAAAATCATACTCAGTCCATTCGAGGTGTTCACAAAACATTCTACAATGGCCAAGTTTGTTCTCAATGATGCAATGATTATAACTAAAAAGAAAGAAAAACTTAAATAACTCAAAAACGGCAACATGTAGCTATAGGAATAACTAATGAGTACTGACGTATTTATGGTCGTAGAATCCAAAAATGAATAAAAAATTATATCATTTTATTTAAAATAACAAAGTTGTCATCCATTTCCGGTCAACCGGAAGTGATAGTTTGGTTAAAGTATTTTACATTAATAGTTCCAATCGAACAGATAATGGTGCCAAAATCTCAAATATAAGTAAATAATAGAACATCCATATTTTTGTGTAATTATTCCTCGATGTCAATTAGACAGACGACCTTTTTTTTTAGATATCAAATCTCCCATGTCCAATATAATAATAATAATAATAGTAATAATTTTATTAGTCCATTTAGATCAAAAAGCATTGATATAGGACAAGTCAAAGAAATGGGAGAAATAAGAATACAACAAAAAAACAAGAAGCAAATATAAACAAATTCTTATGAAAAATAGAACATAACATAAACTGTGTTTTGAATTAATAGTAAAAGAAAAAAGAAAAACGAAAAATCTATTGAAAGTTATCATTAAGGTATTCGTTTACCGAGTAATACGCTTTCTGAATTAATAATAATTTTACTCTCTTGTTGAATAATCTAATGGAGTTGATGTTCTTTATATCTGCTGGAAGATGGTTGTACAGTACAATGCCTTTGTAAACTGGATTTGCATCGAAGTAAACTAATCTATGCTTAGGAATTTGCAGGTCGTGGTTAAATCTGGTATCATACGTGTGTATATCTTTCAGTTGTGTGAATTGTGCAATATGTTCTTTAATGTATACTATACATTTCAAAATATAAGTGGCGGGTATTGTGAGTAAGCGATGTTGTTGGAAAACGTGTTTGCAACTGTCTCTATAAGGTAGTCCAAATATGCACCTAATGGCTCTCTTTTGTAAAATCAATATTCTTTGCGCTGCAGAGGCACTACTAACTACTAACAATGCCATATGTCGCTTTTGCCATGAAGTTGGCATGGTAAAATGTTAAACAGGTGCTAGCGTTTGCGATAGTCTTAGTCTTAGTCTCCGCAGAGCGTAACAGGAACATGCAATTCCCTTGATGAGAGCATCTATGTGATTTTCCCAGTTTAGAGACTGATCCAGAGTAATACCAAGTAGTTTTGCCGACGTTGTTTCTTCAATAGATTTATCTGCCATTTTAACAAGTATGCTTTTGTTTATTCGGGTACTTGATGTTGAAAACTGTATTGTTTTAGTTTTAGCTGGATTCATAGAAAGGCCATTTTTAGAGAACCACTTGCCTATATCGTTTATTTGAATCGAGCAACTCTGGGACAATTCTGTTACATTTGACTGGCTGTTGATAATAGTGATATCGTCTGCATACATTACAAGTTTTACTATTTTCAATGTTCAACTTGAGGTCGTTCATGTATATTGAGAACAATAGTGGACCTAATATAAAACCTTGAGCCACACCAGCGCGTAATCTGATCAAGTTTTACTACTTGCTGTCGGTTTGTAGTATAAGATAGTAACCAGTTCTTGCAGTTCCCTCTAATTCCAATGTCTTCTGCGATCTGCTACACTCACCGACAATCTGATAAATATGTTACCAACAGAGATATACATAGTTACAATACGCGACATCTGAATGATTTTCACCTACCGAGATGCGAATTGCAGGTCACCGAGCGGGGAGTAGAATTGTTAGGCAGAAGATTGTATAATAAGTTACCAATTGAAATAAAAACCTCCACCTCTTGCTTTCAACATACTCTCAAGAGATTTTTAATACAAAAGAGTTTTTATAGCGTGCAGGAATTTTTATCTTGATTGTTTTTCCATTTCACTTTTCTTTTCACCCTTTAATTTTAGTTTTGTTTCTTTAATTTTAATTTAGTTTTTTTGGATGTATTTGGTGGTAGCCCAGATGGTATATTTAGTTAATTTTAATTTAATTTTGTTCTATTAGTTTAATTTTCATTAGTCTAGTTACTTACTTATTTAATATTTCTTTTTCTCTTCTTATGACTGATTTCATAATCATTTTTGATTTTATAAATCAATAAAAATTATTTACTTACTCTTCTAGTTTCTCTTCTAGTTTATTATGGTCTATGCTGTCAAATGATTTAGTAAGGTCTAGTAATGTAGTTAATACAATCTCTCCATTATCAATCCTCCTATATAATTCATTTAGAATATCAGTAAGAGCCGTTATGGCCGAGAATCTCTTACGAAAGCCATGCTGTTGGAGGTTTATCAAGTCAAACTTGTTTAAGAAGGATATCAGTCTCTTTGCCATGATCTTTTCCATTATTTTTGATAGGATTGATTGAAGTGCAATGGGCCTGTAGTTACTTAGCTCCTCTATATCACCCTTTTTGTGAACGGGAATCACTTTGTTAGTTTTTAAACAATTCGGAAAAACTCCTGTCAAAAAAGATTCATTTATAATGTGTGCGAGGTGGTGATGAGATGTAATGTATACAACATTTAATTACATTCGTAGGAATTTCATCATAGCCTACCGTTTTCGAGTTATTTAATTCTGATACAGTGTTTATTATTTCATTTTCAAGAACGGGTTCCAAATATATAGTGTGATTGCACGTTGATGAGGGTGTACTTTTGTCAAAGTTTGAAGAGACACTGGAATCTTTTGAGAAATAAATATCGAAAGCGTTAGCCATGTCGGTCGTATTTGTCAAAATACAATCATTTGCTTTTAGTTGTTTAGGCAAGTTTCGTTTCGAAGCAGCTCTCACATTATTATTGATGATATTCCAAACAGCTTTTGATTTGTTTTGGGTGACAGCAATTTTCCTGGTATTTTCCATTTTCTTTGACAATGCAATTGCTTGCTTGTATATAGACTTGTATTTATTGTAGTAATCTAGGTTAATTAATCCTGATTTATATGATTGGAAGAGTTGTTTGAGGGTTTGCGATGACTTCCTAATACCGTTAGTTAGCCAGCATTTATCATTTTGTTTATTCCCCTTTATTACTGGCGAATGATATATCATGGTAGTATTTTATTGTCTGTATGAAGTTATGCATTTTAACGTGTAAGTCAGTGCTAGAATAAATATCATTCCAGTCCTCCATTGATAAGCGATGGATAAAGTAACTGTAATTGGATTCCGTATATGATCTGTAAGGTATGGTACAGTTACGTTCAAGTAACAGCTCATCCAACTTGATTAGTTGTACAGAATGATCTGAGAGGCCATTATGTAATACAGAACACGTTACGTTGGTGTCATTGGTTATAACATAGTCAATGCCAGTGCTGGAATGTGGTGTAATACGCGTCGGTTCCCCGATTTTGTTATAAACATTGAAGGATGATAAAAAGGTCATACATACTATCTAATTCTTTACTTTTTACTAAGGCATTGATGTTGAAATCTCCACATATAATAATTGTAGACTCGTTATTTCTTGTAATTTTAAAGAGACACTCTTCTAGCTTAACCAGAAAGTTGGTGAAATCACTGTCAGGTGACCTATATATACATATCATGATCAGTTCGCTACAATTGTTTTTAATGATTACGCCACAAGACTCAAATACCTTTTCACAGTTTATGTCGTTTAAGAAACTTAATGTACTAGTTATAATATCGGATTTACTTAATATTAAAACACCACCATGACTATACTGAGATCTACAATAACAAGCAACAATATTGTAATTAGGAATACAAACAGAATTTATTTCATTTATAGTATACCAATGTTCTGTAACACACATTAAGCTAATATCATGTTCATCTAACAATACTTCAACTTCATCTAATTTATTACGCAAACTTTGGGCATTTAAATGGCCAAAAATAGAAAAATTTAATGTAATTCTAGACTTTGCATTTTTATTTATTTTGTCGGTGTTTTTTCTAGTGTTTTCTTGTCTAAAAAATCGGAATTGCTTATAAAATTAAATCGTCTTATAACTACATTCTCAGGCCAAAAATCACTTTGATAAAGTAAGTCTTTAAGTTTGAACTTAGCACTTATCTTGAAAGCACTTTTTGGTCTCTTTAGTAGCTAATTGTTCACAAGTAAAATCCTCTTCCTTTGTTTCATCCTTCAGGTATTGAAGCACATCGGATTGTGTAGTGCTTGACATTACGTTTCCAATATATAGCCATACTCTTTTTTCAGAGCCTTGAAATTATTCCGATTCGGTTATTCCAATTATTGAAATCATCCGAATATGTACAACTTATACAAGTATGTTGGATGATGAAATATGGAATGAATATCATTCCGAATATCGTAGTCTTCCGATTCGGATATTCCGATTATTGAAATCCTCCGAATATTTACAACACTAGCACTAATATTTAAAGTGTAACCTGTTGCGAGCAAGACGCTCGATTTGTAGGTACGCCATTCATTGGACAGAGTAATATAGTTCGCAATGTTCTGATTTATAGATACACCAGTAATGTTGTGTTTTCTTTTATCTTTGCTATGTTCATTTCCAACGCGCTTCAATAAATTCTACATTTTTTTAATTTCAAGTTTTGTTTGTTTCCGGTAGTCCTATTGTGTTCTATTGGCCACTTTCTAAGCATGCCAGTATTACTGCAGCCAGTCCTAATCCTGGTGAAATGCGAGGGGAAGGTGGCCGGCGCTTTGCAAATCGCATCTATCATGAAAAACTGAAAAATCGCGAATATCTCCAAAACCTTTGGAGATAGACACAATGACACTCGTATAAAATCGAAAGAAAATTAAATTTTACACCATTTATGTAAAAATTGCTACACCATTCAATTCCAAAAAAATCAAGTTATCCATTATTAAAAATTACAGAGCCCTATTTAATACTTCTGTAATTTAAACGAAACAATTTTAAAATTAAAGACGTGTGCTGTTTCATGATTAAGCGAAAACTGAAAACCGCATCTTTCTAACTTCCGTATATCCGTAGATATTTCCAAACATTTTTTTTAGAAAAACGTCATGTAATTCGGAAACGGTATAACTTAGGCCCAATGTATGCCTAACGTATTGTTATTTAAATTTAACAAGGAATCCAAAAATACAATAATATATAGGATGTTCCAATTAAAATAATAAAGTTAGTATCTACTTCCGGTACAACCGGAAGTCCGCCATTACTGAAACTAATTTTAAAATATGTAGAATATGATTCGAGGCAACATTTATTTGAAACATTTTTCCAAAAAAACAATAATCTGCTATGGATCGTTGCATCTTAGGCTGGACAGCCGGTATGCATTCCTACTTTCTGGATTCCGTAGCACTTCATGCACTGTATATAGAGCTTCCAATGTATTTTTCTTTTTCTCTGTCGGTATTATTGTAATTTGTAGTTATTTTATTTTGTTTATAGGTTATTATTTTTTCAGGAAATGCGGTGTTAAAACATAATGCCATTAAGAGGAGAATCCCGTGTAATAGCTCGAAAACTAGGGTATATTTGGGTTTTTTTGGGATGAAAAAATAACGAACCCGTCGAAAACTTTTGTGGTTTATTAAGGTGCTCCTGTTTTTCATGTAATAAGTAATAGTAGCACATGGATAATTCATTGTTACTGTAATATATTTATATACATATGTACGAAACAAAAAACTTAACATTTAACTTAACTATCTACAATAGAAACTACAATAGAAGAAATAAAAAAATACGTTTTCAAAAAACTTCAAATGAAATATCAAGAAATCATAACAATAATAATTTTTATGGGACATATTAAAAATTGAATATTAGATAAAAGGATTTTATTTTTAAGGAATAAATTCAAATAGAAGTAGGCCAGTAAATGGACCGCGTAATGGAACAGGAATTATCAGCAAATATTACGTCTGCATTTAATACTTTTTAGCCTTAATAGTAGTCTATAACACGCCGGTTTTGGACCGCCAATTTGTGAACCATCATATTTAGCTTTATTCTCCTCTTTTTGAGATCAAAACTACTTCTAGAGCTTATCAATTTATCAGTCTATAAACGGTACAAAAATTTGTGTTAAAGCCTCAGTAATTCTCTTGAAAATGCATAAAAACGTTCACAGGATGTTATGGTCTTTATCGTATATTTCTCACTCAACGACTTTTTCCACAATTTTTATATAAAAACATAGTTTTTGTTAAGGATTTTCTTTGACACTACGAAAATGCTACGAAGGAGAACAAATGCCAGCAAGATGTGGTATCAACAGGTCACTATAAGATTTAACGATGGCAGTGAAATAGAAGCGGAGATCGAAGTACCGAATAGTAGTATGTTCTACGTGCATTATCCAAAAGGCAGCCCCAGCCTGGCTACACATACTTTCTTCACAATTGATTGTCAGTTGTTGCCAAATGAACAAGTAGATTCCGTCCAATTTTTCCTTCGTGGTGACACAATTATTACATTGAGATTCCCTAGCCCAGAAGCCAAGGAGGCCTTTTTAGAGGGGGTTTTTCGTGATAAGTAAGAAGAAATGATCTGCATATGAACAGTATCATAAAAATAAGGATAATTTCTTAGTCAAGTTATTTTCAAGAGTTTTATGATTACATATATAAGTGTATTTTTAAATTCGTAACGATCTGAGAAATAATTCTACCATTAAAAGTGTTCTACATTTTAATCAAGTTTGGGTATAATTTAATTCAAATTATTTTGTATAAATTCTTATCTTTTTTATAGGAATGATAATTCCGGAAATGATACCACAGCATCAACACCGTCGCCACCCCTTCCTTGAAATAAAAAAAATATAAAATACAATGTATTATGCAAATAGGTATGCTTTGTATATTTATATACTGTTTATATAATTAAACTATATTTTTGAAATTATGTGTGTGTTTTTCGAGTATAAGAAAAGTAATTGAAACAGATAGTTGATGCATAAAAAGTTGAAAGGAATTAAAAAATCTGTACTTGACAAAGAAATTAAATTTTGGCATTATAAAAAAAGTTTGTTTGATCAAAAGGAATATTTTCATAAACAAAGTGTTATTGTATAAAAAATCATTCTGTTGGAGGGATGGTAAAAGATATATTCAACAAAATAGTACTGACACATTGGCTTGGGGGCATTGGAGAATTGAAAACAATTGAAATTTATTTTATTATTGTATGGGAATAAAATTATAATTTTTATCAACAATAACTTTTATTGGAAAGAACTTTTCTTTTTTCATCATTTGATAACTAATTATGTAATTAAACAAAATGTTCATTTTAACTATATAGTTTCTATTTATTTTATATTTCTTATTTTTTACAAATACTATATATTCAAATGAATTTGTCAGAATGTTTTCATACTTTGATAGGTTTGTAATAAATATAATTTTATTTGTTGGTAGTTTAAAGCTAAAGAGTTATATGTATCTATGTACTTCATCGGATCCTTATTAAGTGATTTAATTCCCTTCGTGTAACTTTTATCAGGATCCATTCCAATTTATTTATATTTAAAATAATTATGTAACTAATTTATTTTTTTAGTGTTGATATTTTTTATCAAAAAATTTGGTTATTAATACATACTCTTTGACGTTGATGTTATATTACTAGAATTATTATGTTTTATGTTCACGCTTACATTACGTTCTATGTTTCATGTTTACGTTCGCTTTAGGATGCTTTCCTGATAGTAATACATAAAGTATATTACAAAAATATTAGTATAAAATTGAAGTAATATCTGTAAATATAGCTATTTGGTGGCGATTAAATAATGTCAATTTTTTATATAATTTTGAGGTGTGAACGATGTGATATGGTAATAATTTTTTATAAGATAATTGTGCTACATTAACAGAGAATATGGGCGTTTATGTTCGTTCACAATTTGGTGGCGATTAAATAAATTCAATTTTTTATGCAATTTTAACTTGTGAACGAGCAAAATTGTGACTATAAATTTATGGATAAAATTTGGTATAAATATATATATAATAGCTAAGAACCCCAATCGCCGCTCCTAGAGCTTTCTAGATCTTCAAAATACTGGTAGATCAATCCCCATCCTCTCCTATATCCTCTCACACACATCCCTCCACCTGTCCCTGTCCTGTGTCCTCTCCTGCCATCGATGAATACCGGCTTTGTTAAGGTCTTCTTTAACTTCTTGTAGCCATGTAGATCTAGGCCCGCCTCTTCCTCTTCTGCCTCCTGGTTGCCATTCCAAGATACTGCGAATAACTGCACCTTTCCCGGCCCTCCACACGTGTCCCAACCATTTTATTTTCTGCCTCTTAATTTTTTTAACCACGTCACCTTCCATTAGCTCGCTTGTTAATTCATAATTGGATCTTCTTCTATATTCACCGTTGTCCATTTTTACTGGGCCCAATATTGTTCTCAGAATTTTTCTTTCTTGTATCCTAAGCTCCTCTTCTTGTTTTTTGGTCATCGTTATTATCTCTGCAGCATATAGTACTATCGGTTGTATTATCGTCTTATAAATTCTCATTTTTGTTCTCTTTCCCAATGTTTTACTTTTTAAGAGTTTTCTATTTGCTTAATAGGCCTTGTTCATATTGGTTATTCTTTCTCTTATTTCTTCGTCATTTGTTATTGTCACTCCTAAATACTTAAATCTGTTCACCTTTTCAAATGTGTAGTTTCCTATTTTAACTGAATTATTTTTACTTTCTCGTTTCGTGTCTAGTCTCATTAATTTCGTTTCCTCTTGGTTTATCTTCAGTCCCACTTTGTTCCCTTCTCTCACCATTTCGTCCAGTATTGTTTTGGTCAATTGTCGATTTTTTGATACATTTACGATATCATCTGCATACGCTATTATTTGTGCTCCCTTTGTTCTTATGGTGCCTTTATCTATTTTTCTTAATACATATCCAATGCTAAGTTAAATAATGTCGATAATGAATCTCCTTGTCTTATCCCTTTATTTATTTCAAAATCCTCTGTCTGCCCCTTCTGCGTGTTTACACTTACTTTTGTATTTGACATTGTCATTTGTATTAATCTTCTTAATTTATGTTTGATTCCCATTTTCTCTAAAGCTTCCATAAGTTTGTTTCTTTTGAGGGAGTCAAAAGCTTCTTGAAAGTCGACAAATAACACTTCTATTCCTATTTTGTATTCGTGTGTTTTTTCTATTATTTGTTTGAGCGTATATATTGCGTTTGTTGTTGATCGTCCTTTTGTAAAACCACATTGATATTGTCCTTTTGTTTTGATTGTTAGTCGTCTCCGTATTAGTGTTGACAATATTTTATAAGCTGCACTTAGTAATGTCAGTCCTCTATAATTATTGGTATTTTGTTGGTCACCCTTCTTATGTATTGTAATAATTTGTCCAATGTTCCAATCCCGCGGCATCTTCTCTTCAAGCCATATTTTTATAATCAATTGATATATTCTTTCTTGCAATGCTTCTCCTCCGTACTTGATAAATTCTATATTAATGTTGTCTTTTCCAGGGGCTTTACCATTTCGGATTTTGTTGATAATTTCATTTATTTCTTCTTTTGTTGGTGTCTCGTCTTCATTACATTCCATTGCGCGATTTATTTTATCATCTTTTTCAATTTCTAGATTATCGTCGTGGTCGTATAATAATTCTCTAAAGTGTTGTTTCCATACCTCTTTAAACTGTTCATCATTTTCTACTATTTTACCGTGTCTGTCCTTAATGCCTATTGGTTTCCCTTTATACGTCTTGTTTTGTTCGCTGATCTTTTTGTGGAATGATTTTGTATTTCGATTCCAGCTTTCTTCTTCCATCTTCTTTATTTCTTTGTCCAACCATTCTCTCTTGACTTTTCTTATGTTCTTTTTAGCTTCTTTTTTGTCTTTTCGTATGTTTCCTTATCTTCTCTTTTACTACTATTTATCCATTTTAGTCTAGCTTCGTTTTTCTTTATTATTTCTCGACACTCATCATTTAACCAGCATTTATTTTTCTTTTTTACTGGTCCTATTATTTCCCTTGCTACTATGTTTATGCTGTTTTTGATTTCTTCCCATTCTTTTTGTATGTAAGGGGTAAGTTCAGAATCTATGTAAATATTCGTACCTTTTAACTTTTTCTTCTATTTCAGGACACTAATTTTCTCGCACCATTTTGCCATTTCAGCTACACATTTTTTTTCAATCAATTTTATAGACATTTCTTACTTTTACCTTTACCCCCAGGTGGGTATCAATCATGTTCTCAACCTCCTTTTTCAGTGTGTTTTCGTTGCTTGTATGAATCTTAATTCCTGTTATTACTAAATTGTTACGTATCTTGGTTTCTCTTAATTTTTCCCAGTTTCTCTTCAGAAGCTTTCATTCTTTGAAGGTAGCTTTTTTGTCTTCCTCCCGCGCCTTTTTTACCTTGGTAATTTCTTCTTTTATGTACTTTATTTCTTCATTGTACTGACTCATTTCTAGTTCTAAATTTTCTACTCCCATCTTCATTTCCTCCATATCTGTTTTAAGTTCTTTCCTTATTTCGGCTATATCTTCCTTAAATTCATTTTTAAAATCCATTAAATTTTTTCGTATTTCATCTATATTAAGATGTGCAACTTCCTTAATCTTGTGTGTTTTTGTAGGCGTCCTTGCCGTTAATTTACTTTTTTGGAAGGTGTTTAACTCTTCAAATGAGCTATCGTGTTCTGGTTTGTTCCTCTTTTGTCCTTTACCCCATTCGTTGGGTTCTTTCTCTGTATTCATGTAGATATTTTATTTTATGTTTATGTGCAAATATGCTTAAAATATACCTGAAGCCGACTCTGCCTTTTTCCTATCACTCACAATAATAAATATTACTGTTGTTTACTCTTATTTATGCAGCACCGCGCAAAAAAGCCACAGGCCGGTCGACCCGTCGGACCTAGGCTTTTTATCGGTTTAGGATTCTTCTTCGTATTTTAACAGTCTTATAAACAATTTATTTATGCCTATTTACTACTTTACTAACCTTTTCTTTCAACAGCTACTATACACTCACACCTAGCTATCACATTTACTAACACCTTGATATACTTTGATCAATTATTGATTTATATTTCTTGAGATATCTCAGTTTAATACGGAGCGAAAATTCACGCCAGCCTTACAACTTCAAGTCAGGACAGGACTCAATTTGGTATAAATGCTTTAAAATTTTTATGATGCATTTTCAAGAGAATTACTGAGGGGTTTTAACACAAATTTTTGTACCGTTTATATACTGTTAAATTGATAAGCTCTAGAAGTAGTTTTGATCTCAAAAAGAGGAGAATAAAGCTAAACATAATGGTTCACAAATTGGCGGTCCAGAACCGGCGTGTTATAGACTACTCGTAATTAGTAGAGAAGAAATGAATTGAATTTTTATTATTGTTATCAATATCACTAGATTTAGCAGTGGTGAAGCAGTGAGCAGTTTGCCGTGTTGAGTAGAATATTCCAAAAGTTATCTAATGAAAATGTCTTAATTTTTATAATTTCTCTTATAAACACGTATACACTAATGAAATACTTTTCATTCTTAATTAATTTTCCTACGTTTAATTATCGGATAGTTTGATTTTATAAGAAGGTTTTTTGATTTTCCTTTTTTTTCCAAGAATATGCGTGTATTAATTACATAAACATTTTTGGTTCTATTGTAAATATTTAAAATAAAGAAAAAGTTGAGTGGATAATTGTTTCAAGTAATTATAGTATTTAAGCTTAATGTTATTGTGGAATAGTAATAGTAGAAAGTAAAATGTAAAAAGTTTCAGGCAGTAGTAATAGATGGCTCTGTTACAATAAAGCACAAAAAACTGAAAAGTCCATTTCATCATACCTGTTGTCCATTTGTTTTAAAATTTTGATCGTTCAATGGAATTTCAATTCTGTCAAATAATAAATGCGTTAATTCCTAATAGGGTACAAGAAGTAATTATCATAACGGGTATTAGACCTCTCATTAACTGTCTTACAATTTATATTTATTTAATTTTTACATTTCGAACATTTCCTTGTATTTTTTGTTCTATGTTTTGTCGGTGTTTTTTTTTGTTTTATTATGTTATTATTTCATATATTTTATGTTCCTTTCGAATTTAATTTTAATTTATCCTTCGAAAAAAAGTCGTAAGCCCGCCTTTGGTATATTATGTTTATTAGTTAATGCTTACATATCATAATATCGGCTCACTGCCAGTATAGATACCTAGTAAATTCTCGGTACTGCTCTGGGAAAAAAATTAAAATTTAAAAATTTTTCTCAACAATTATTTTATTTATGCAGATGTTAAGTTATAAGTATTACACTTACTTACACACCGGTAAATTAACATTGATAATACTAAACACTACACATGATTAGATTAGATTAGATTAGGATTGGGGTGGCCTATGGACCAGTTTCACCGTGACCTTTTCAGATCTATTGTGATCCCCTTTTTCCTAGAGGACGCTCTCTAATTTTGTCTTAATTAGGCCTATCATCTTTGAGAGCGGCTTCTTTATGTAGCTACTAGCTGTGGGGTTTCTCCACAGGCACGCCAGCCTCTGCACGCCACCCAGCGTGTTGGCCGTCCCCACCTGCCGTGCCTTTGGCCACCATACTAACGCTCCATATGTCATCATGAGTCTAATTGCCCTTAATAATAATAATAATAATAATAATAATAATAATATACGTATATTTGCAATAAAACCATTACAGAAAAGTCGAAATAAATTGTTTGTAGAAATTTCTACAGATGTCAAAAAAAATATATAAATACAAATAACACAAAGATATAAATAGAAAGAAACTAGACTGTATACAGACAGAAACAAACAAACATTGAAGAAAAAGAAAAAAAACAGTATATGTGTATATATAAAATTTAGATGCACGGATGTGCCAAAAAATCCTCGATTTCGTAGTATTCTCCCTCGACTAGCATGCGCTTAACCCTGTGTTTGAAGGCTCCAAGAGGTAGACTCTTCAGATGTTGCGGAAGGTGATTATAGAGTTTACACCCCCAGAAATCTGCCGCCTGTTGCGTACGTGTCAGTCTATGATATGGTGTTCTTAGTGCGTTACGATCACGGGTGTTATATGTGTGATTATCTCCGTTCGTTCTAAATATCTCTTTATTTTGATGGACATAGGTAACGCAACAGAATATGTAAAGTGAGGGGAGAGTGAGTATTTTCTGATTAATAAAATATGTTTTGCAGCTTTGTCTGCTTTCAAGGTCACAGAGATATCTTATTGCTCGTTTTTGTAGGATGAAGATTCTCTGCGATCCAGTTGTCATTCCCCAGAAGATCAGTCCATACCAAAGGTGAGATTGGAAGTTGGCAAAATATGCCATCCTTGCAGCATCTTTACCGGCGATGTGCTTCAGTCTTCTGATGGCAAAAAGAGCAGATGTTAATTTATTAGCCAACTCATTTAGGTGATCCTGCCATGTTAAAAGAGAGTCTACCGTGATGCCCAGAAATTTTACTGCCGTTGATTCACCAGTGGTCTTAGTTGAGAAATGTAAGTTTTGTGTTTTGTTTATATTTACTTTTAATTTGTTGGCGGCAAACCAGCTTTCAGCCTTTTGAATTGTCTGTCTTGAATTTTGTTGCAATTCCTTCGGATTTGATGCATGCACTAGTAGTGAAGTGTCATCCGCATACAGGCATATCTGAGCTTCACTAATATTGTTAGTGTTAGTTAACTTGTGTATAACCAAAGAGTCATCTTGGGGCTAAGTCCCCAATTCTTTCCACACAGCCTCCTGCACCTACCTAGGGCGATGATGGCTTTGCTGGTCAATTTCTGGATATGTGAATTCCATGTATACCTTTGATCAAACCATACCCCCAGGTATTTCACCTCTTCGACATATGGAATCCTTTCGCCTCTTATCCCTAGTGGCTGTAAGCCCTAGCGTTCGTTTTCTTGTGAACGTGACAACATGTGTTTTTGAGCATTGACTGATAGTCACTCTTGTTTACACCATTTGTCAACTGTGTTTAGAACGGTTTGCATACGCTCCACCAGAACCTTTGGAAACCGCCATCTGACGGCTATTGTAAGGTCGTCAGCATATCCCAAGCAATGGAAACCCTTTCCGGTCAGCTTCCGGATTAGATCATCTACTAGGATAGCCCACAGCAAGGGAGAAAGAACTCCACCCTGCGGGCACGCCCCTCCCGCCTCCGCCGCAATGGTGACCTCACCAATTGTGGATGTGATTATCCTTCTTTCCAGGCTGGCTCTAACACTACACATGAGTAAAACTAATATCTGTTATCAAAAAATTATGACATATGAGATTTCAGAGTTATCAGCGTTGAAGCGCTGAACATCACAAGAATAATGGATTCGTTATTACTGGAATTTATAATTGAAGTCAACGCTCTAAACACTTTCTTGTGTATGTAGTTCAGAACAGCCTTTTTTAATAATAATTGTTGACACATCACTTGCGGATCACCCCGTATAATACTTTAGTATAATAGATAAAATATCACTTCTGCAATTATAGATAAATTGTGTCTGTTTAAAATAACAATTTATTTATTTATTATCAATTTATGTTGCACTCTTTCGTAAGTTAAATGTTAACCCTGAATAATATTATTAGATCTTAATGATTGTTACTGTATAGTAAGAATACTATACAGTACTATACTCTGACTTAACATTTCTGGGTACTATTTGCTTCAGAACTTAATTTGTTCGCTTATATGCATTCTTATACTTTTCAATAATATTTCAAGTAAAAATTTGGTAAATACCATCATTCAACTTCAAATACTGAATGTTAGCACTTTTAATTTATGTAACTATTTCTAATCCTTCTGCTTCAGAATGCACCTAAAATAATAGTTATAGCACATATTCGAAAAATAGACTTTTTTCCGCCTATATCTCACTGTGCGGCGTTGCTTTAACCAGAGCAAATGTTGATGATTATAGTGGATACCTGTATATAATTATGTCGATTTTAGTTTCGCTGTTATATCAAAATGCTATGTATGCTTGGTAGATATTTAAAGTATGAATATCTAAAACAAATTCAAATACAAAGTAGGTCGCCTTAACTGAGAGCAATGGGGTGTTCCATTTAAAATAACGGAGGAGGTATGTGTTTACCTATTTTTGGAGCAGCTTTTTTAGGTTATGCAACACTTAATTCTATAAAATTTTTGTAGAAATGATTGCGTTCTAAAACGAAAATTAACTTCTTCGGTGGGACACCTATACATATCAATCGTTAAATCAACGATCCTATTTCGGAACTACAGCCTTTCTCTTATTTAATTGTTATATATATGTATGTGTATATGACGCATCTGACAACATTCTATACTGAAAGGGTGGTTGACTATCTTATTACTTCTAGCGAGTGAGCAGGCGCCTCCACCAAATATGTAGCACTATATTTTCCCTAAATAAATGGAGATACGTTTAGCTTGTTGTAGTGACAGGGTTCGCTGATTATAATAGAACTAATGTCTATTATATCTATGCACATAAAGGTAATACTGCTGGTGTGTACTTTTGAATGTAGTGAAAGCGAAGCAAATTTAATTTAACTGACACTTCAGTAAAATTTGTGAAATATATACCACTTTTAGTATTGAAGGCTACACAGCAGGACCCTCTTTATGGTTTAATCAATTGTCTTTAATTTAATACCTATCTTGTTATAATTTTTAAATAATAATGTAATGTGTCTTAAATGATAGAATTATCGATCTATCTGTATTTATATGCATCATCCGTGATCCATTTGTATTAGTCTTTTTCATCTATAAACTCAACCATTTTTGAGATATTGGCAATTTTGTTGAATTTTTGACGTATTCTTTCGAATAAAATGAAATATTTCATAGAGTATCAGACATTAAGATGCTTTAGTAACGTGTAGGTAAGTACGAGAATGTAGTTACTCAGTGATGCAGCATGCATGACCAAATCATATACAGGATGTTCGAAACCTTATGTTCAATATGGGTATCTTTAAGTTAACAATCTTTTTTGTCGAGTGGAATATGATATTTGTTATTTTTTGATAGCTTGTGAAATATAGTAGTTTTCTGCATCAAACTGCCTTTTTAGGTAATGTAAAAATCCTTAGTTTTAAGCCAGTAAAACATTTTCTTACACAGAGCACTTTTTTGTTTTTTAAAGTTCAGAACTCTGACAAATGTAACTTTTGTTGCAATTATTGCAGTTGCTTATAGTTATTTTATTGATTTTGTAAACTAAATTTGTTTTTCTCTATCAGCTGTTGTCTGTCTTTAAAATCATTAAATATTACCAACTTTTCAAGGGTATTATCATCATAAAAAATCAAGAATAGTGTGGGAAAACCAAAGACCCTCTAAGTTGTGCTAACAGTAGCGATACTTCCATCAAAATATGTCTGGAAGTGTGAACCAGAACGCAATCTGAGATTTCCTAAAAGCAACGAACGAAAAAAAAAAATTAAAATCTTTTAGAAAATTGTAAATGCAGAAATTTGAATTCTGCTAATTCTCTCCTTTTTTCTATTTTTATCATTTTTTGTTACAAATATATAGTTGATAGTTCTAACCATTATAAGATATGCACAATAATATAATGTCCAACAATATATTTTCTATATTGATTCTACAAACAACGAAACAGAAAAAGTTCAAGAGCGACAAAAGCTTATGTCTGTGATGCTAGCGTACTTGTACTTGTCACTTTGATAAAAACAAAATTGAGGAAAATAACATAACAGTGCAACCAAATAATAATAATATTGCATTTTTTTTTTTGTAAAGACCCCTCTGGCGATTGAACTTTATGTAATGTTTTAAGTTATTTTAAGCAAAATGATAATAAAAATTTCTTGTTCGATACGCCATCGACTAATCCTATGAAAACAGTAAAACAATAATTTTGGAACAACATATGAGCTTATGTTTTTCAAACATCATGGTATTTCGAGAGTGAATTTAAAAAAAAAAGAAAAATTTATAGATTTCATAGATACACTTTTTTAATGTTTTCTGATATTTTTATTTCAGTTTTTAGCAAGATAATATTCTTTCGCTGTTAACTGCAGATATATTTACAAGAATTAGCAAAAAAAACATAAATTTATATATCAAGAAACAAAGATTATTTTAAATGTCCACTAGTCCACTAAAAGCAAAAATATTTTATCACCGCAAATAAATCAACAGTGGTAAATAAGATATAATATGTGCTATGAAAAAGTTAATAGGCATTTGACGAATAATATAAAGCAAATATTCCGTGTATATAGCTTCGCTTTATACAAAAATATGTTTTAATTTCATTATAAAACGAATATTAATCCATTGAGCCAATATGTGTGTTTTGGTTTTTGTTTTATTTACTAAACTGTTACTTGTTTTGATTCCTTTAATATTCATTTCATTCATTTTAATATATAATAATTTTTCGAAATGACAATTCATTGAATGAACGCTCTACTACTTCGCTGCGCGCGCAGTTAAACCACTTTCATTCGTCTCGCACCGACTCTTCGGTTATCTTATATTTTTACGCGTTTGTGCAACGGAAAATTCCACTTACGTTTAATCACGTCAGATCACGTTTAATATTTGTTTGGTCGTACACTTTTCTAAAATCAGCCTAGCTGGGACATCTATAGTACGCCAGCGGAACTATTCTTTGTCCGTATATATATTTATACAAATAATGATAATAATAATAATAATAATAATAATTAATGCCAAAAAACAATTGCTAGATCAAGTCTTCTTCGTTTATAATGAACATGATTTACATTTATTTGTTGTAGTTTTCTGTTTTACACAGTATTTACAGACAGTAATAGCAGTTATAACACGATTCGACAAAAATCGTAGGTTACGCCTATGCCATAACAAATAATAGAACAACTTTACCTAGTAAATGACGTCGGTTACATTAATATTTCACAAAAGACTGAAAGGTTTCCAATTCTTTTGAAACTTTTCCATTAATGTTTTGGAACCTTTCCTTTGAAATATTTCACACTCACATCACCAATCGATTGTAGTTAAACTTAATAAAACTGTTTTGAAAATATTATAGAAGAGCACGGTTGATGAATTTATTTTTATTTTAATTCTAGTATGTATTGCAAATGATTAACATTTTTATATTTACCTTCAATCAGATGCACAATCAAATCGCTCTTATCGAAATCATATTTTAGCCGGAAATGCAGCCTCCCTAAGCTGGGACCGTATTTCGGGCTTCCACCTATGAAAAACGGCCCATCTTGTCGCGTGTAAAGATCCGGCTGGATGGCTCCCAAAGGACTGGCAGGAGGTTGTGGAGCCCCCATATCTGGAGTATGCCCCCTGGAGGGTATCAGAAGTGGAGATAGGCATCGTCCCAATCCGGCGTTTCTCGGAGAGATCGGAGCTGGTGAGTTGCACGTGGAACTGACGGAGCCGCCTGTAAGAGAAGTCAAACTGGACTGCGAAGGAGAAGGGGTCCTAAGTTCGCCGCTGAGCACAGAAGTTCCTGGAGAAGAACATCTGATGTCCAAAGAAGCGGCTCTTAATGGCGATGGTGATCTGCTAGCGTTGCGCAAAGGATAGCTGCTGGAGTGGATCGCTTCTTGATGTTGGAGTGCTGTAGTTCTGCCGTCCGGTGCGATTGTTCTGATTTGTGGTGAAGATCCACGATGACCCTAATGAAAGGAAATTGCTTGACATTACTGGGCATGTAACGGCTATGCATAATTAAGACACCACTTATATCAGGATTTACGATTTTCAGTTCCTCTTTCCTCTCCTGTATTAACTATGTTACACATCCATTGCATTTTGGATACAATGACTTTAGACAATATGAAGTAATGTGCTTTTCATATTTTTTTTTTTTCAATTAATGTATAGGTAGCCACTTTTTTTTCAACTTTGTGCGACCACATGTTTTTTTTTATGCCGAGTTAATTTTGCAGCGAAACTGCAGCAGAATGGTGTACTGTTAAGGTTTGTAAAATTTTCGCCGTTAGTATTCTGCAAAATTATTTCAATAAATGTTTGCAGAATCCTTCATTCTATCTCATCTAGAGGTGATAGAAGATATTCCTTGCATTTAGCACTGATAGAAATAATAATGTCATTTCAACGATTTTTACAGTTTCAAGTGTTTATTCATTTATAGAAAGATGGTAAAATTAATGTAGAACTAGTAATAGTTACCTATTTCAAACAAGATTAGGGTTTTAACAAAAATTCTAAAATTTATGGGTTTAGAGTGACATTATTTGTTGTTATATGTTATTTTAAAGCTTAGAAGTTATTGTATGTACGCATGTTGCAGTTTATATGATTTATATAACCTAAAAAAACTGAAATAGTAATCGGAATACAGAATAAATCTTGGAATTATTAATGTGAACCAGAGATAGCTTATTGGACATATGTATTCTGTAAAAACATTGATTTGATCATTTGTTTATCCAACAGCATTAACAAGATATATATTTATTGGGGTATAATAGTAAGTACTAAATGGAAATATATATTTGCATTACACTATTGAAAAATAGATATGTAATGTTCAAATAAGGTTTATATTGCTTTGCAATTCAATGCAATCAATCAAAATAAATTAAATGTTACTAATTGCTAATATTTACTACTAATAAAATAATATCACCAACAGTGTGTGTAAATTAAACCTTCTTTTGTATCTTAATATTTAATTTGTAAAGAATAAAGCATAAAAAAAACATTCCGCTGCTTGATTCGAATTTACACACGGATTACACGCCAGGCGCTTTACCACTATGTTATTAGTTATTACAGACTTGTGACTGTACTAGTTACGTGTTTATATATTATGACAGAGATGTAAAACTATATTGGCTTCTAAAAAGTTAATATCTGGCCATCTATGGCCAATATTTGGTTAAAAGTACGACAAGGAACACTATCAAAAGACAAAATCTGAGGTTAATATATATTTGGCGGGTTCTTCTTGCTAGGTATTTCAACTTATTTAATGTACCACATTTAGCACATGTAACACTGGAGCCAACATTATTATTCAAGAAGCAATCGAATGATTCTTGCTAGAATTGTTTTAATAAATAAGACTTGGTGAAATATGACCAAACGTTTTGGTGTGATAGATTTTTAGAAGAAGTATTTGGTAAGTGTTATTAGTATAACTGTAGCTAAATTGCTAATAAAATGAAATTTTAACGTGGTTATTTTATCTGCTTGGTATTGAAAACGTGGTAATAAATTTCAACATTAATGGAACTAGAACGTGCCTCAGAGAGATTTGAACTTTTTCTTTCTTGCTTTGTTGAACCAACTTTTTATGTCACATAAATTAGTGCTGTAAACTTCTCCTCACCACAAACTGCACTAAACTGGACGTACGTTTCGATAGCAAACGCACGTCCAGTTTAGTGCAGTTTGTGGTGAGGGGTTTAGGAGAAGTTTACAGCATTACTAGTACCACAGTTTGGAGTATTTTTGTTAACATAAATTAGTGTTTTTTGCACAAAAAATCGTTAAAGAAAATATAATTTCCCTGCATCAATTATAGATTTTGGATTAAGCCTAAATGTTATAAAACAACATTAACGTAAACAATGTAATTGAGATACATAAAACAAACAAAAATATAAAGTAATGAAATAATAATGAAAAGAAAATTCCTATAAGAATAGTTATTATTTTATTTTTTCATTTTGTAATCTCAATCCAGGGACATACTGTAGGAATAATAAAATAGTATTTACAGTTAAAAATAAGCTTCTTAAAGGATGTTATGAACCTATATAAACAATATAAAGTCTTAATGAAAAATTTTAAATATTTCTGGAAGTTCTCCTGAAATATTATTTCCTTCATTTCTGGTAATCGGTTTTTGTCGCTCTGTTTTCTTATAAGACGCACTTCCTGTACATCGAAAAACTTTCAGCAAATTTTCTAAAGAACGCTTATCGGGATGGCGTCTGTTAGGATATTTTTGCGCATAAATCCTTGATGCTAGCAAACCATTTTCTTCACATTATCAAATGACTTTTGTGTATAATGAATGATAGCGACACTTTTGTCTAAGCCTACTTTCGAAAAAAGAATGGATAGGAATTAATATTAAACTATAAAAGATAGGTATAGGAAGCATTAATACAATCTTAAAGACCGTTAAAATTAGAATCTAAATAAGGTAATAAATACAGGGTGTTCCATTTGAATAAGAAAGCTACTTGCCTTTAAAGATAGCAAAAATTAAAAGTATGTTTTTGTTCACCCTGTATATTTTTTTGTATTGCTTTTATTTTATTATCAAGTCTAATGCTTTAGTTAAAAAATAAGTACAGTTTAAAATATCTAACTTAAATATGTATGACAGGCATGCCTCTTAAATTTTGGTTTACATTTTGAAGAATAGTTAATTATCTCGTAAACGAGTTGAGTTAGGCATAAGAAATCAAACACCAACTTGTCTTTATTTAGTCTGTACTATCAAAATATGTCATAATATACAGGGTGTTCCGTTAAATTTTCCACAACTTTGGTGTATAACTTTTCTTTGAGTTAGCCTGTATAGTTCAAAATAATTTTGAAATATGGTCCTTCTGAACCTGTATAACCCTTAACAAAAAAAAAAAATCAAAATATGTTACCACTTTTAGTATATAAACCGACGCGAATTTGGTGGCCCACCCTGTACACAAAGGAAAAGATAACATTGCCACTAGTGCCACCTTCCATGTTCATCAAAGAACATAAGTTCATCTGTTCTCAGTAATACGGCTATCGTAAGAATAAATCTACTGTTAAGGCATTAATAAGATTTATTGAGGACATAACGAACGCTATTGACACATCACAGAGATGTTCTGCTACTTCATTAGACCTGAGTAAAGCCTTTGACTGTGTTGACCATGATGTTCTTATAAAAAAGTTAGAATATTACGGTTTAGGAGGTGTGCCTTTGCAATTATTCAAAACCTACTTAAAAGATCGTAAGCAGATTGTGGAAACTGAGCAAGCGTTATCTTGTCCGACAGAAATATCTTTAGGAATTCCACAAGGATACAAACTTGGCCCAATCTTTGTTTATTATTTACCTCAACGATTTGGAACCTTGTAATTTGGATCATTGCAGTACTGTAATATTTGCCGACGATACCACTCTCTATAGTAATCAAAATGCAATGAATGGCTTAATTGATAGTGAGGAAATATCTATCACACAAGCAAAAAATTGGTATGTTGCTAATAAGTTAAAATTGAATGAGAATAAAACACAAAAAATAAGGTTTATTTTGGGCAGGGTAATGTGTGTTCTTTTAATCTTCTAGGTGTTATGTTAACTTCTGATTTGAATTGGAAATGTCATATTAATCAACTATGCCAAAAATTAAATACATATGTCTACCAAATTAGAAAGATAGTGGATCTCACCGATACGAAAACAGCTGCAACGCTATATTATGCTAATTTTTTTAGTTTAGTCAATTACAGTATTATCTTATGGGAAGGTTCTCCTCACGCTTTAAGAATTTTCAAAATCCAAAAAAGATAATTAGAATAATTAATAAAAATTCACCAAGAGAGCATTGTAAACAATTGTTCGAAGAATTAAAAATACTGACCATACTTTCCATGTATAATTATAACTGTTTGGTGTATGTACGAGAAAATTTAAATTTGTTTACACAGCGCTCGCACTTACATGATTATAAGACCAGAAATCATAGTAATTTGCATGTACCCTACCATAGAGTAAACGCAACTCAGCAGACTAGTACATATCAAGCTATTAAATTTTATAACATTTTACCCGCTCACTATAAAGAGTTATCAATTTCCACCTACAAGTTGCATGTAAAACGCCTACTTCAGCAAGAAGCTTACTACAACATCAACGAATTTTGTTAGATGTCTTATTTTCTAGATATTCTGATTATTTGTCTTTTTTCATTTCATGCATGCCTTCATGTTTTTGTTTGCACCCTTTTTAATTTTAATTTCAATTTGTTTCTATTCATACTCAATTATTATATCTCTCTGTTGTTGACTTTCTGAATGTAATGTTGTCATTACTCGAAGAAATAAAACATTCTATGGTTCTAATTAGCTGAGGCGTAAATCTTCTGGGAATAAAAATATTCAACCACCTACCGTAAATAATAAAAGATTTCAAATCATATGGTATATTTAGAACCAAGTTAAAAACTCATCTCTTGGATTTTTTACTTATTTTATTCTTTGCATGATTATTTTAATATACATGCATGATTCTTTTTGTTACTTTATGTTTTATCTGAATAAAAGCACACATACTATTCTTGTAGTTTGTTAGTTAATATTATGATTACTTATAATTTATATTAATTTCTAATTATTAATCAAAAATCAAGGTTTAGTGGATTTATTGGCTTAATTGAGACACAAAACTTAATCTTGTAGATTTAAAAAATTCTTGAAAAAGGCAGTAAATATCGAAACATCGATAAATCAGTGTATTTCAGTTATTAGCTTTTAATTCATAATTAGTTATTAAACTAAAATAAATAGGAAAAAGAAAGAGTTTATAAACAAAAAAATATTTTTTTTATACTTATATTATATAATAGATTCTGGCTAATTAAACATTAAAACATTATTCTAAGGAATAAGCGATTTTATTCTACTAATGCCTACTCCTACTTAATTTTGTTTCTGCTGCTTATTTTGTACTTAAGAAAAAAAAAAAAAAAAACTACTGTTTTGGTACCCCTGTTAAGAGGTAGTATCTTAACAGGAGTGGGGCAAAGGTTTTTTCATTTATTACGAAATTATTCTCCCAATTTTTTCGCACTTCTTAATTTCCAAATTTTCAAAAATATTGCTAATTATTTTTCTAATGCGCCGCCGTATTCATACTTTTACCTTCAAGTAGTCTCAATACTTTATTGTTAGAAATCACTTCGTTAATTTTGGAGAGCAAATGACTACATTTTGCACCTGATGTATAGTCAGTCCCTTTGCACGAGGATCTTATTTATCGCCACTACTTGCTAAAACAATGTCCAATGAACGAAAGGAAATGAAAGTAGTATTTCATTATAAGTGGCGCTTTAATTATTCACAGTGGCGCAGAAGATTTACCTGTCTGGAAGCGCCACTATCTAAACTGCTTTGCGACGATACGCTCGGTGTCCTGCATAGTAACGGTTGCCCGCCGGGATAGGATTTTGATTGGTGCTGTAGATGAGGGGAGCCGTACGAATTCGAACATACCTCCAAGGGTGTCTTCATCAGTTCGGCGGTCACCGCCTGCGAAGAAGAATTCTGCGGCGGTTGTATGATATGATGTTCTTTCGCTATGTTGAAATCCTACAACAAATATTTTTATCATTTTTCAAAACTCTCGACATTTCCATCTCAAATACGCCCACGCATGAACGTGTAAACAAAATTCCCCAAAGCCCTAGGCGCAACAACAAACGGTATAAACACGAACAGGGAGTACTCCGAAGCTACTATCTAGGTCAAGGTAATGTAGCTGCAAAGCGTCTGGATAGGGAAACTGGGTCACGCGGCAATCGACTACGGTTGAACTTGGCAGTGGGAGCATTTTAAATAATATTTAAATAAATATTTTTCTGCCATTTTCGTACTTTTTGCTCCGCTTCCCTTAATTTTACTTCCTATTTTTGTTATCCCACACGTACTCATTTAAAATTATGAGAGGCAGTATTAATTTAATTTATTTCAACGAATATTTATCTCGACAGTTCTATCTTTAAAATGCTGCGACCGGGTAAGTAGAGCATGCAATACGGTTATATCGTTATCGCAGTTTTGCAAAATTTCGCACTAGAAAAAGAGAAGCTGAGAAGGAAATGATACGAAATATCCTTAACCAAACTTTCTGATGGCTTTTGATAAAACTCGAATTTTTCTACGACACTTTTCATACCGTTAAAATATTTTTTATTTTATTTATTATAATATCTAAAGCGGAATAATAATCATCAATCTTGGAATGATGTAGAGCATCTGCCAACCTCTCGTCCTCACACAATTCGTCAAAGATTTTTTTTCTTTTTTTTCAACGTTTAGAGAGAAATGATGTATTGACTTGTGAAACTCCATTACGATTTTCAGAAATTGATATCTAAAGTCCGCTAAAAAGACGAACTAATATTTTTCCATTTGTTTTCGTAAAAAAATGCTTGACTTTCATTCCTTCAGTGTTTTTAGTTAATAAACTAATTTTTGTCAAATCTTTTAATACATCCGTATATCTGTATTTCAGTGTAACTATCAACTCGTATCTAGACGATCATCGTGTAAAGTTCATTTCTTTTTTTAACGTTAAATCATGAAATGTGCTAGTTCTTTTAGAATATTCCACCTCTTCAGGCTATGGCAAAAAAAAGTATAGATTTTTTAACAAAATCGTAGTAGTTCTGCCATTTCTGCACATTTTTAACATGGTTAGTGGTTTGCAATAAGCCACCATGATAAGCTAATTTGATCATTTCTTTTTTGCACTTCCGTCCAAAAACACTCATTTTGCAGTACTTAAAAGTAAAAGGTGAAAAGCCTATGCAGGAAAACGATAGGCAGGCAAAAATGTCACTAAAGGTTGCCCATACTAGATTCGCATGACAGACGTGTAATAATTGTCATTAAGCTACTGTTAAACCATGCTAAGATTAACTGGTGTCTTCATTGCACTTCTTATTAATAAATAGATATTAAACTAGAAAGAAAATTACAGAAAAAGATTTATTATCGGAAAAGTCAAAACACTAAGGTATGTAACATGTGTGCCAACTTGTACTGTCAACTCCCTACACAGGTAAAAATTTGACGGAGTGAAATAGGGAGTCTCCGTTTTAGAAATAATTTGTTCCAAAAAGGAGTTGCCATAGCTGAAAACAGAAAGTATTTCTTCGGTTTTATACAAAATCTCAAACAAAACGGAGAGATTGAATTTACTCCGCTTTCTAACACGATTTCAAGGAAGAAATTTCTCTCCGCATCTAGACTACCGTATTTAAGTCCTAAATGTGAGCAAATATCCTTAATATTGCATTATATTTTCTCCTTCACGGAGGTGATAATTTGTTTACTTAACAGATGTTTCTATTTCTAATACCTCAACGCCAAAAAGGGAAAGGATACCTCCGATTGGGAACATTTGTTCTCCAAATCGTAACTGCTTCCCTAAGCATTTTAATTAATTATTTTCACGTGGACTTACTTGCATTAGCAACGGAGATAATTTTATCTGATACGATAGTATATATACATACATATGGGGGACACAATATCCATTATTCATTTTAATAACAGCAGTAAGAGTTAAAATTTCTCCATTTCGGAAACTTACATTTATTACAAATAGTAAAACTGCATAAGAGAGACAAATTGGTCCTTGGTTGCCTCGGTTAAAGATGTGTTTTCGCTATGGAAAACAAAATTATCTCTGTATTCTATCCGTTTAGTAGCAAACATTTAACTCCGAAATGGAGGCTCCTTGAACGTATGGTCGCGAAGGACACCGGAAAAGAGTTAAAACGGTGTTAGATTCAACTCCGTATTTTATCTGTGTAGCGTCAAAATTTCTTTTCTATTTTCAATTCAAAATTAAGATTTGTCGGTCCAAAAAACCATATGTATCACACGGCCAGAAACTCTTTTGCGAGTATTTGTACTTGTGAGCCTTGGCTACCGCCTCGGCCCACAAACCGTACTCATACTCGCAAAACTGCAGTTTCTGGTCTAGTGATACAAATAACTTTTTCTTCTCATCCAGTTGCTGCTTTTCTTTTTGTAAGCACCATTTTTATATCTTGGTTTAAATGACATCTTAAAAATCATTCACGTACACGCAGTGAATTTCACTGCCAAAATTAAAACATATCACTTTTCGCATAATTTATTTACTGTCGGAGATGGAATTAAAGCCCCCGTCAACGAAAACCGAAGACTGAAATTTACAGCAATACAATAAGTACAATATTTTCCGAAATAGCGTCTGGTACACGTATCTGGTTGTTCAGTTTTGTTCATTTTGGTGCCGCCTGTGAAAGGCGTTACATAACAAGAAGTTTTGCCTATTATGTAATCATTAAAACGTCTCGTGAAGGGCTTTTTAACATGTCCAAATCGAATTTAATATGTAAATTTTTAGTTGTTTATACAGGTATCGTAAGAAACAACATCGTATACGAATAAATTCAAGCCGATAATAATTACCGTTATTTAGGCACTCAACGCAGAATACACAGATGGTGCTGCTGACAAAATGCTGCCTTTGATTATTAAGTATACCTATGACTAATACGTCACGCATGGACGTTTCTACATGTGTGTACTAGTAGCTACATAGCCGCAAAAACAAAAGTAATAAAGTTTTTTTTTTACTGTAAATCTTGAATAATATTTTTTAAAAACTGCAAATTAGCACTATTTATGTCTAGTGATGGGAGGATCGGGTCCCCAGCGAGTGTGCGTGCACCACCACTGACTGTAGAGTGGCTTTCGTCGTTGGTGTTCCACAGTAGTTATATAGCGCTTTCTATATTCAACAATTCTAGGCTATAATTCTTTATGTATTTTATATTATTATTACGAGCTTTTGTCCCTTAGTTTACGATCTATTCTATGCTGACTGTAGAGATGTAAATAAAATAAGTATTCGTTACTCGCCGAGATTCGCAGTAAGGATTACCGGTGCCGATTCTCAATAGTGGATGAGCATATAATTTTCGTAGTTTAGTCTTCTTCTAATGTCGTCAACCGTTTTTAGAAACCATACAATGCATTACTGATCACAGTCCATTGACATTTATCTATTTTACAATGCTATAAAAGTAGATATAAGAATGCTGTAAGAATGCAAATGAAAATGTTATCATCAGGTAATGTGCTCACATACCTTTATTGGTCGTAACATGTTAATATGGGAAACTCATATCTGCTAACTCCTAAAATTTATGGCTTTTGGTAATGCAACCTATATTCATGCAGTCATGTCAACATATTACAGACAGTATGTACAGTACGACCGACTATTATGATCCCATTACGCTTTCCACGAAATCCATATGAATATTTATATATAAAATTTCCAATGAAGTTCACTAATGTAACACAGTTGCGTGCAATTTTTATTTTATTATGTGTATATGTAGTATCGCCAATTTGGTAGTGCACTAAAATTGCATTAAATTAGGCGTCAAAGTAACAAATTAGTGTTTCTGAGTTAAATAAAGTTCCTCGCAAAAAAAATATAGTAATAAACATTCTAGTGGACGCTATATTTCTGATAATAAATAAAACCAGGTTCACCTACCAGGTTGCAGACGATTCGAAGAGAAAAATATGCATAGTTTTTACTCCTTCTTACAAACCAGTACTCTTTTCTGATTGAATGTTTGAAGTCTTACATTTTTTCAACAGTCATTATTAACAATAGTGCGTTAAAGTTTGAAAATGCGAGTGAAGTAACAACAACGAAGAGATAAGACAATAAATGACGCTTGCTGTGAACACCTTAGATGTTTAGTCGTAGTCGTTTTATTATTTTAATTCCTACACCTTGATTGAGGTAAAAGGAATTATTGATTATATATATTCATTATTTTAGCACCTGATGCCTCAACTGTCTTCTTGTATTTATATTAATTATAAATACAATGTCAACTGAAAAGGTGTTGCTTTTATTTGGAAAGAAACCTTGCTTTCTGCAGGTATGTATTTCGAAGCAGAATTTAAGTCGTGTGTAAGTTCTTCTAGTTGTGCTTCTTAGGATGCGATTGTAAACTTGCGTATCATATTCAGTAGTTGGAATTCTCTTCATTAGTCAAGGATATGTTGGTCCTATTAATGACATTGACATCTGTGTTCACATGGGGTATGAAATCTGTAGGTAATCCGGTAATCTTGTTTAATAAAACTACTTTTTCAGAACCTAAATATTTCATCATTTAGTTTATGACTTCTTCAGGAGGTAATCTACAATATTAGAGCAAAATACGAAACAACAATAATTAATTAAATAAATAATACATACAATTTGAATATAATAGTATGAATTAAATTATTTTGGTTTAGTTATACTCGAAAGTAAAAAAAAAACACATTTTCGTCCACAAGGTAAACTTGTTATATATATGGTAAGATATTGCAATGAGAGAAATATCCTTTTCATTTAAAAGGAATTGCATTAAACCAAAAGTTTTTGCATGTTCTATATGACCAACATAATTTGGTGTTTCCTTGAAAAGGAATACAACTTTAAATTCACGCATTTCTTCGGAAATAATATATTTTTCGTTGGAACAATTTATTCTTTTAAGATAGTTGATTCAAGTCCTCTTTATTTTTGACTTGAAAACTATGCATATTGGTAGAAAACCGTAAGCATGTTGATTCAAGAGGTTTTTCTTTTCTTATAACATTTATTCATTTTAGACTTAAGCCTAAAAATGCCGCGATCATTTTCAATCGAAATGAAAATGAATTACTTCTTTCACGGCACTCTAGTGTGCCATTATAGAAATCGTCCTTTCAATGGCGATGACTCCTATCAGATGTTGTTCTAGTAAATATACCAGATTAGTATGTTAAGATCGCAGATCAGCCTATTTTTGTGCGAAATTATCTGTTATTGGAATGAAATGAGGAGATGCGCCATCTATGCGATAATTTCTCTACTATACACATAAGTATATCTGCTCATTTGCTGTAACTATATGGGGAGAAAACTGCTATACGAAAAATAAATGCGATATTTATTTTTACTTCCATGTAAATATTTAGTTAAATTAATAAATACTACGCTAGCTTCAGATAAATCTACTAACCGAATTATCTGTTTGATTGAATACAGGAATATTTTTAATATTCCTAGATCAAATAATAATTTTGTAACTGTAACCAAATACATGAAAAATGGTTGAAAACAACAAGATCGTTTTTCCCGTGTATAGAAGTTTTAAATCCTTCAAACATTATATACTACTGTAAAGTTCCTTGGCTTATAAGTAAATCATTAACTGAAAAGATTCCAATTATCTCTAAAATTTCTTTAACCTCGCGCGAAAAATATTCACTTTTGTTCATTATTGTTTGTATATCTGAGACTTAAACGTGGGAACATGAATAAAACTAAAATACTTCCGCGTAAAAAGCACTTAGCTTGAATACAGGTGCTTGTATTTTCCGTTAAAAGGCAAAAGTTTTAAATCACTGTATACATACGTGTCCACGCAAATAAACCAAAACGTCCGGCTTTTTTATTTAAAATACTGTTTATAATTCAATAATACTTAAAGGAAACTAAAATATGTTGTTAATATGTACATAATATAACAATATAATATGTAATGTGTATTGTCTTACTTAAATAGAAGTTTATAAAGACATTATAAAATATTACTCAAAACTAAGGTGCATTTAATTCCGGTTACTTTTCGTCGAAAAGCATGGACTGGACACAACGAGAAAGAAATTAAGCCTCAAGGGCATTTCTCACTATACTAACCGTAGTGCATGCAATACCGGGCCATATTTGTAATATGGCGGTAGCGGAAGTCCGAACTACTAATACCGCTAAGCCCCAGTGATCTGCCAAGTCTATTCACAAACGCATATGGTCGAGTAGCAACTGTTGAAAAAAGGAATAAAGGGATTTCAGGCGACGGGAATTTTCCCAGTGAATCCAGAAATATTTTCTGAAGAGCTGTTTGCTGCATCTAACTTGTTGGAACCAAATTTTCGGGACAATGGTGCAGCAAGTAATCAGAAAGGGCAAACGTCACACCAAAATGATTCCGCAGGTAGTCAGTTCACTGAAATCAATGAACAGCCATCTACGAGTTCTACTACTGCAGAAATCTCGACAAACTTAGCAATAAATAAAAATTCAACAATGTTAAATGAAAATACTCTGCATAGACCTTCAACGAGTGTCCATCTGATTTCGTCACCATCAACAGGAAATCAACAAGAGGCAACTGTATCTGTTGCAATCATTTCGCCTATTCCTCAAGTCTTCCCGACTGGTCTTACGAAGAGAAGCAAACGTCAGCATTCTGAAATCTTGACGTCTTCTCCATTCAAAATCGTACACCAAGAAGCAGAAAAGAAAAAGAAAACAAAGAGGCAGCCCAAAACTGTAAAAGGTAAAAATATTCAGCGAAAAAAAAGTAAAGTAGGGAAACGAAATTTAATGAAAGTTAACGATACATCATCAGATGAATCTGCCCGATGAATTACCAATATGTAGCGATAACAGTGACGATGATTTAAGTGCAGCTGCTTATTTTCTACCTTCAGAAACAATAAATAGTGCCCCCCCAACACACCAAGTGTGTATGTTTTGTAAGGAATTCGGCAAAAACAATGAAATTTGGTACCGTTGTACAATCTGTGGCAATTGGGGACACGAGCAGTGCACAGGAGCACAGACACCCGTGTCATATGTGTGTGACTACTGCACATAGTTTTAATTTTATATTTGCGATTTAAAATAAAATAAATATATTTAAAATGTTGTTTCTTGATTTCCTTCTAAATACCATCAATTATTTTTCCTGTTTTTACTATAAACTAAACTAAAGTAAACTAAACTGAGCGCAATTACCCACATACTTGTGGGTAATTGCGCTCACTCGTTTTAACTTTAAATCTTAATAACTAAGTTACTAAGCTTTATAACCAAGCTTTGCGTATACAAATTCATTTAGCAATAGCTTTCAAGTGAAACTACATATTATGATATTCTTAATCTCTAAGAAACGGAAATACTGTGCACTTTTTCTTACGTGAGCGCCATTACCCCTCTCTCCCCTATACACCGCCTTAGGATATTACCTCTTACTCTTCCAGGTTCGTATATGGCCATGTCTTTTTTGAATATCAAATCATACTTAAGCTTGGAATTAATGCCGCCTGTGATCCAATAATTAGAATCTAAATCTAAACCAATCGAAACTTTAGAGAAACATGGTATTAATTGAATAAATCTTTCTGTCATTACAGCTAAACTACTCCTACGAGTTTTGCAATTTAAAAGATTTAGTTCCTTATCTTTTTTTTGCCGATGGCTGGGATAGCTCTGTTACGTAATCATATTGGTCGATTGAAGTTGGGGGTCGTAACTACTACTTCAGTGCACTGGCTGCTACTGCTAGTCTCTCACCGCAGCACAGCCGTCCCGTCGTTCGAAATTGGTAGCTCGTTAGTGACAATGGTTTTAGTGTAAAATCCATGCTTAGTTCTTAAATGAGTATAAAATCCACTTGTCGATCTTCCACTATTTTTTATTGATAATTGGATATAGTTTACACTTCTCTGATTGACAGTCTTGTCATCAGAACGTAAGAAATGTTTCGACACTGCTTTAAAACTTTTAAATATACGAGCACAACACTGAATATGTAAATACATATAGTACTAATAACTGCTTATATTGCTCTATACAATACACAAAACTGCGAAATGTTTACCTCAAACTTCGTTAATTTAACGTAGCAAGTGAATAAAGAATTCAAAACTAGTAATTGAGCTCGCTCACTAGTCGTATTACGAGAATTTATAGATTTATTCGTTGGTGTTATACTTTTTACACTGGCTTATGATTAAAACAGTATAGATGATTCTCTTTTTACGTACCTGAGAAAGATGAAATATGCACCAATGCAGTTGGTTTTTTATATAGTTTTTTATAGTTTTTCATAGTCAGCACGCTTTACTCAAGTCCATGAGTAAAGCAGCAGTATGTTCTCCATTGTTAATAATAAAATTTTTGATATGATGGACAGAATCGATATTGGCCTGTAGTTGTTAATGTCTGTCTTATCTCCTTTTTCGCAAATAAAGATAACAGTTACCTTTTTTAATTCGCAAGGGAATTGTCCGTACCTCATACATGAGTTAATAAGAAAACTTAAAGGTGGTGCAAGATGTGAGGCACAGGCTTTGATCAACTTTACAGGTATGTTGTCATGTCCTACGGAGTTCGAAGGTTTCAAATTTTGAATTGTAGTTCGTATTTCCTCTGGTGTCGTTGGAGTCAAGATGATTGTAAGGGGATTTTTGCAAGTGCTATTTGCTTCTGCAGATACATTGCTTGACGCCGGCTTGCACATGTCAATTAGGTGCGCATTAATACATAATAGCTTTTCTTCAAATGATGATGTGAGTGTTTCAATTTCTATATCATGCATATTACAATGATTTGTAGTGGAGGTGGATGTAGGTGAAGCTATTTGTTTAACTAAAGACCATGTTGCTTTTGTTTTGTTTTTAGAATGCCTTATGATTTCTGAATTTGTGATTACTTTTTGATTTTTTATTCCAAGTTTCAGCAAAAAGCCCTTATATTTCTCCTTACTAATAATATAATTCAGCATATTCTCGTATAGCTGCCTTTTAAGGTGACATTTTTGTTTCAATTCATTAGTTAGCCAGTTTTTTCCAGTGTGGTTCGTTTCAAACTTGACAATTCGTTTTGGACATGTAATTTCTATCGCATTCCTCAGAATTTCAGAGAAACCATTATAGCTCTTATTACAATTCACCTCATCTATGGTTTGATACCAGTTAATTAATTCTAAATGTTTTTTTAGGTGGCGAAGATTAGCGTCTGCGAAACTGTACGACTGAGCACGGACATAGGAGGCCTGCTGCGGTACATCAGTTGGAATGGAAATCATTTGAGCCGTATGATCGGAGAGAGCTGTCACGACAACACAACTCTCGAAGCTCGCAGTATTAGTAAGTATGTTATCAATGGTAGTAGATGAATTTAAGGTTATTCTAGTAGGCGTATTGATGCTAGTTTCTAAATTATGGCAATTGATTATGTCATAAAACTTTAACTAACTCTTAAAACAGAATGTTCTCTATTTTGGATGTTTATATTGTCTATAAGTTACTGCGCAATTTTTTAGTAATATTTTGAAATAAGTCGTGATTTGCTTAGCACTGGAACGAATGGCTCGACGCTTTGATAGTGTTAAATGTTAATGTCGGTGACTGTACATATGTCAAGCATATCACAAACAAATGCATACCCGCACTTAGAAATGAACAGATTATATGTCAAACATAAACATCAGTTGATTTGCACTAAACCTATTCCTTTGTATTTCTGTTTTTGCACTGCACCTCAAAACAGTTCATTTACACTAGATAGTGTACAGCTCCTACCAAAAAAAGTTAACGACCTACTCGAAAATGTATGTGGCAAGCGCATTTAGGATGGACTATAGCTTTTACTACGACTGCGACTTATCGGTGTAAACAGATGTTATGTATGATTCGTTGTGTATTTATCCGACACAGGATTTCTTGTTTTTATAATTTAGTGTTTCTTATTAAGACATAAACAAGCACGCGTTGAAATAATATTTTTATGTACTCCTTGATAAAATAGATTTTCTGTTTCTGAATGTTCTTATTGATTTATTAGAATACCTGATTTCGCATATATACCGCCAATATGGAATATAGTGGATAGACAAGTTTCTTTCTTTCATTTTCGCAATTTTTTAATTGTAACATTTAGCAATAAGTGAATTTGAATATATATAAAATATATAGTTTTCAATAGTAAATGCAAGGACATACTTTGCTAGTAACGTATCATACATATGCACATGTAATACTGTAATAACAAAATGTTCTCACTATAAGTTTATTCTATTGTTTTATCTAATTATAACATTTGCACAAATTCATTTCTTCAGTCTTGAAGCATCCAATGTCTCCAATCCCCATCATTATTTTCGATTACTTCCTAGCAGTTTCTCATAGTTTATCTGCATTTTCTGGAATGAAGTCTTTATATATGTATAAATATATATTCTGCTATAATGCAACTCAAACAATTTCAATAGGACTTAAGTCCGGACTATTTAGAGGCCAGGTCAATACTTGTTAAATAAATGTTTGGGGAACCTATCCATTCTTGCACAATTTGCGATTTCTGCACGGGACAGTTATCGTGCGGAAACACAAAATTATCCCCATACCATCCGGTACCGGATGGCATCATCAGATTTATAAGGATGCTTGATTTCTGCAACACCTACTGCTTTCATTTGAACTATTCAGTGTTCTAATTTTTTTACTATTAAAAATATAAGAGAGACCTAATATTGGTGTCGTGATATACAATCGCAGACAAGAATTAATTCCAATTTATTTTTCAGTATTATGTTGTAAAAAGCAATGAAAAGCTAACTACTTATGAAGTATTGAGAGGTAATAAAAAAAAAATTAAAGTTATGTAAAATTTTAATTGAAATGTTTTATTAATTTTATTATGAAAGAATATGCGTATGACATTTGTCCGTAACTGTATCTATTTTAGTTATGCGAGGTTTCAATGAAAAATATAGCTTTGTTTGTTTGTGTGCTTGGAGCAGTACCTACTGACGTCATCAGAGTAACTTGAGAGCGTCTCAGAGTTGGATTTAAAGATGGTACAAACAAACGAGCTCGATTGCAATATAACCTTCATTTTATTATTTACTATTGTCAGATTGTCACAGCTATTATGAATAGGAAAAGTAAAAGTAATTTTTCAAATTAATGAATCTAGACTACAATAAAAATGCATCATATACTAGTATTTATGTACCTACCAAGTGAAGTTTTTAAAATATAATGATCGTTTTTTACATCAATCACATTGGTATCATTACCTATATTATCTATTTCGTGCATATTTGATGCGGTTATAAATCAGATTACATTTACAAATGACAGTTTACAACACGGTGTTAGTGCGAGTAGGTTATATTGCACAAATTGCTCGTAATTGCTCGGACGTCGGATCGCGAGCAGGAAGAGCAACCTCTTTGTGATCTGGATTTGCTTGCTCTAAACAAACAAACACGCATAAATCATGCTCTAAAATACAAACAAACGCGTAAAATTCCTCGGATCTGCTTAGATCAGACAAACAAACAAACCTTATGTTTATACATATGTTATAAGAGGCAAATATCAAATAAATACTAATGCTTCCCTTTGTGGTTTTTGCCGCAAACTTGTTGCGCCTTAAACTGAATGGATACCCTTATTTGAAAACTAATAATAATAAATCAAAGTCGTCAAAACAACTTTCATAGACAATTTACCAAATGGATAGCCGACATAAAATATGAATTTATCAAATACGAGTAAACATTACTCTTCGACTGGCATGAATAAAATTACCTCCAATAAACACAGTTGTATGTATAGTTCAACCTGAGAATATATAATCAAAATCGTGATTCAGATTGTTAACCTTTTTGTGGGAGGAGCTGTACGTTAAACTGCGCCAAAAACAAAGGAGAAGGCCAAATGTATCTGAGGTACACAAGAGCCGCACATCAAGCTATGTCGGACCACGCCTGGTGGGAAATTCATCATTAGAGAAGTAGTATGGAGAAACAACTTCAGTCAAAATAATTTCGCTAAATATTCCACAATATAACGATTATAAATACACTCTACTTTCAACACTGCTCCATATTTATATTAAAAACACTAATTACAAAAGTGCTTTACTTATGATTATATATTCTCAAGTCGTTGTGTATAAGTAGGTATTTAACATCAAAGGATATTGTATGCATGTGTAAAATTATGTATATGTTTCTAAGCGATGTATATAAATGCTTATCGACTTACAGATACTTGTCGTGATAATACGTACAAGTATAATCTTATATCATAACTTTATGAAAGAACTGTAAAGAAAACCATTCAGAAACGTCGTAAATTGCTATCGAAAGCGCATGCAATTAATGGCTTGAACACACGCACACAGTATTCTGAATAATTTCAATTGCAAATTAGAAATAAAGTGGCTTTTGTGTAGCGTAAAATGATCACTAAAGGAAATGGATTCAGACGAGCTTTATTAGATTCCGTGCTGACTTCAAAATTACAACCGTCTACATACATATGTATTTAAGCGGCGAATGAAACGACAGGGTTTCTCGCTGTTCCTCGAAGGTACACCTGTTCTTCCGAGATTATTACGTCGACTTGCGTGCATATGATTTTCTTAGCAGGCAGTTATGGTATAATAAAAATATATTTTTATTATATTTGACGTTATATTTCCCACAAAATTGGTTCCTTTAACGGAAATGAGATTGTACATTATTTGTGTTGTTGTTCAGTTGTACAGATTATAACATTATAATGAGAAGTTTCGAAGAATTTGTGGAATGAAGATTGGTATGTGTTTGATATAATCTATGATATGTTTTACTCGATTTAGGGTGGCTTTACCAATGCAAGGATAACGGTTATATGGAAGTTAATTTGTCCAGCATTTTATTTGAAAGGTAATGTAGATATCCATGAGATGCTTGATGATCACGTAATCATCGATGATGATAACCTATGAATGTAAGCAGTTAAGCAATTACAAGACAAATATTTGGAAATATTACAAAAATTCAGAAAGTTCAAAATAATGAAGTTAAAACACAGGGATCTAATTTCACGCCTGCTGAAAGAAACATCTTAGTAAAAATTGCTAATAAGTATAAGTATGTTATTGAAAACAAAAACAAAAAAACAGATCGGAAAATTTGGGGAGCTAAAGAGGAATGCTGGTAGATTACAGAAAAATAATTTAATAGTTGCTTATTGCTGCAAATGTCAAATAAGGCGTCAGTTCTGCTAACCAATCATAACGCATTATTTACCCGTGAGTGTTAAAAATATAATGTTGAACCGGTACAAAAGTTTAAACTTACGTAAACTGTCAGTTTACGATATCTGTCAGTTGCTTACCTTGCACTTTTATCCTTACATTGATAAACCCACCCTAAGTATGGATAATTTTACTAAATCAATTTCATATACCAAATTACTGCAAAAAGTTCGCAAAATAGGCGAGATTTTCATTTCTTATTTTTTTTCCAACAATTTGGCACCTAATCAAATTAAAATCTAAATATATGATGCTATGCACGAGCCACCCTTAATACATGCAGTTGTATACATTGCGCAACTTCTGTTCGTAGTAGCTGTGATTTTATACAGGGTGTTTACAGTCATATGAGTTTATTTTCAAGGGGTGATTAAACATGTTAAAATAAGGTCATTAACGTAAAAATATCTTAACAAAAGTTGCATAGCATAATAGGAGATACTATAGTTTCTATTTTGTTTTTATTTTTAAGAGGTGATTAAACACCTTAAAAAAAGGTTTTTAACGCTAAAACGATTGTTCAACAACTTGTGCAAAGTAAATGTAAACGATAGGTTATTAATTAAATTTTTTACTTGGCTGATGTCTGTAACCTTTCCTATCTGTTAGGCTTCTTCATTATGTAGTTGTCACTGCACTACTGGTTTGACATACATTTTTCGGAATAGATTCTAATAAGGAAAGTAAAAATGGCCCATCACACCAACAGTGAATCCGTTGGCATGTTGTTAATTTATAGTGATAGGTGGCTATGCAGCAAACTGCTATTTTGTAGCAGCTAACAACCGTTAACAGTTGTAGCAGCTATTCAATATCAAAAGAAGTTGCTACTTTTTGTAGCAGTTTCCTGATATAGTACACAAGTGCGAATGTTGTGAAACATACCTGTACATCCGTAGCAGTATATACATATAACAGTAAAGCAGTGTATAATACTGTTTCTCTACGTTAGCAGCTACAACCTGTAAATGTCTCTAAATATGTTGTGAAAAGGGGGTATCGTGCGTCGGTTTGGATCGGAGTCGGGTGTTCTCGAGCGTGCAAATTTTGTAGTATAAAGGTATTTAGATCGTCTTGATGACTTTGGGAGGCGCGTGGGGCAGAAGGGATGATTTTTTTTTCAATGATTAAATTAATTATTTTTTTACAACACCGATGAGGAATGGAGGTAATAATATGAGTAAATTGATTTTTAATTTTTTGATAATTTATTAATTTGTTGCATTTTGTAGTTGTAACTCCAGTGCTTATGTAATGAAAAAATATATTTTCATGTGACTATTAAATTTAGTAAGTTTTTGTCAAATAGGTTTGAATATTATTAAAATCACATTGATATTATTATAATAATTGGCACTAAACTATTGCAATATATGTTGGTTGTAGTTTATTGTAGTAGTAAACTTTGGTGGTAATTTGTAACTGAAAGACTAACAATAATTTGTGTATGGTGTTGTTATTTATATAAATTTGAGTGGTGATAATATTACAAGGAACAATGATAAATACACAAAGACTATATTTATTTGATATTATAGATTCAGGAAATATTTTATGTAAGAAACAGTTGATGTTTATTTTGTGGTATTATATCTATGTATCATAGATGTTTTTTATCCTAAAAAGATGTAAAAATGAACAAACAAACATATTATAAAGGATATTTCTAAAAATACTTATATTTTAGTGGTGTGTTAAATAAATGGCAAGCGTACGCGATAAAAAAAGACTAGAAATAACGAATATACAAACATCGCATCCGCTTAAGTAAATAAGAGATTAAAAAATAAACAGAATTCTCTAACAACTACAAAGAAATATTGTTTTTGTTAAGCCCAGGGGTGGAGACAATTTTATTTCAAGTAATAATAGTTATTTTGTGTAACAACCCCACACAATGTAAGTTTCGCTGATTAGCTTTCTAGTTTTTATATCGATTTTGGTTAAGGAATACCTATGCAAAAACACATAATTAATCCATATGATTACAGAAACTCGATCATTATGAAACGTAACCCCTCAGAACCTATTACTAGTTATTATTTTTACTTGTTGCAATCACCGTTGTATAATTGAGATAAAAAATGCCAATTTATACTTTTCCGTTCAAGAAACTTTACTTTTTCATTTATTAATCAATTATTTATATTATTAAATCATTATTAGTTACGAAAATATGTAGAATACCTAGGTGTGTATATATATAAAGCTATTCACATACGTACTGCTGTGGTATTTACAACCCAATAATCACTGAGGTGTATTTTAAGTTGCGTATTATGGTTGTTTTGATATTGATCAGCTAATTTCTGTTATCTAATCTTTGTTGCCATTTTATTATTCAAATTTATTTTAGTTTTTTCTCTCGTTTATATTTAAAGAGTTAATTTTTCTGTTAATCTATTTTGCTGTATCATTTTTAATTTCTCTATCACCGGTTGGGTGAGTAGAAGCATTTTTCTTTCATTTAGTTTTTTCATTTCTGTAAGTTTCTGGCATTTGTCCACGCTTAGATTATTTTAATTTGTGAAACCACTTGGATAGAAATTCAAAGATTTTGTAGATTGAATAATCTTCCTGAACAAATAAAACCCTTCGGTTTTGCTTTGCATAGGAAATAGCATTGGCCTATTTTAAATTAGAGTCTAGTGCAGTTTCATTTTAAGCCAGAACCTTCAGTTCAGGGTTTTTTTTCTGCACAATTGAAATTTAACCCGTTGTGTAAAAATAAATTGATTGTTTGATAGCGTCAGTGGGTTAAGAATTCTGTTCTTTTATTTTATTTTAAACCTTTACAAGTTTTTCGTGTAATTAAGAAGGACTGATTTCATTCAATCACAATTTACTTTTCGTGGTTAGAATAAAGTTTTAATTCGCGAGGGTAACTCTGAGATTTATTAGTTCTTTTGTTCATTAAAATCTTTTCTGTTAAGCTAGCTAATATTTTTTCTTTTTCATTTTTAAAAGTCAGTTTAGTATTCTTATTTACATCAATTAATACACAGTAGTACGTATGTAAGTACATGTATCTCCACTCGTTACTGAATCAAATGGAGTCGTCTGCAATATAAATAGATATAAATATTGAGTGAATAGCTGTAACAAGACGCTTTGGGGTGGTGTGCAAATATGTAGAAACAGTTTATCTGTTTAACGTATACCGCTATTCAAGGAAAACTGCTACAAAAAGTAGCAGCTCTTTTAAACTGCTAACCAAAATTAGCAGAAGCAGGTTGTAACTGCTAACGTAAAGAAACAGTTTTATACATCACTATTAATTTATGGGGAAGTACACCAGAATTCTGCCGCTGCAAGTCGATTGTGACCGCTTTTCTTGGACTCTATTCATAAAATTCACCGTTCTAGTAAGTCGGTACGAGAAACTGGTGCAAACATTTCAAGGTCGGGATGGTGGACCTGGCCGAAGAAGAAGTCTTAAATCTTGTCGAAGAAGATCCTTCTAGTAATAGTCGAAAAATATTTCGCCAAGTAAATGTATCAAATTGAATAGTCTGGCGAGCATTGCATGAGAATCAATTGTATCCTTTCAATGTAAATGTAAACAAAGTACAGGCTGTATAACCTGAAGATCAGCCTTCACGTTTACAATTTTGTCGATGGTGTCTACAAAAAAACATGCAGAAATTCCAAACTTTTCTTCCATTATATTGGGGAGTGATGAAGCAACGTTTACACGTAATTTAATAATATTAATATTAGTTAGCATGCTTTTAGCATACTGTTAAATAACGTCAGTTGACTAGCAAATGTAAACCCCCCTTAATTATTTTATGCGGTACACATTAAAAAAACGTTTATTTATTATTTCATTTATGGAACTAGTGGTTTGTTACATACTAGTTTCTTTTATTATTTTTTTCTTTAATGGCAATATTAATAACTTTAACAAGAAAACGCCTTTTTTCATACTAAACGAAAAAAAAAAGAGTTAAAGAGTGTGATACGTATACTTGCAAGCGACATTATTAATATACGCATGTGTTTGCAAAAAAAAAAACTTCAAATGAGATCTCTCCAGCGACGTAATAAAAATGGTATATTGCTGGAAAAAAAAAATATCGACATCACGACGCCCAGCGCCATGCAATTTATACGAGATAAAAGCAAGTTCAATGATGAAAATCAATCACCCTGTACATCACATTGACCAGATTTTAAGTTAGGCGGAGATTCCTCATTAATTTCTGTTCCTTAATCAGGGTTTAGATGAAAGAGCAGTGTTTACTGAATCTCGTCCGGCGAATTTTGAATAAATGTGAATATAATATTTATTTATTAATCTAAACCATATTTTGTTAATGCTCTTCATAATGAAGTTCTATAATTATTGTTATAAGTCATATTATAAATAAATATAAATAAAAAAAAATAAAAGAATTAAGACTGCTATGTTAAGGAAATACAAGACAACACGTGATGCGACGGTAAGGATCATTTATTTTCAACAACAGGTATGTACTATTCCCGAATCTAGAGGTCTACAGGAGGAAGGTCGTCCGAGTGAGTGGGGATCATATCGACCCGTTTCCGAGACTAACAAAGATGACGTCATAAAAAAGGATGCCACCATGTACACACTTCAATATAGTAGCCTTTACACACAAACAATTAATTTACTATGCTATTTTCAAATATTACTAAGTATGCTCGGGAATTATAGATAATTCCTTTCTTGTCAATGTTTACATCGTAACGCAAATCAATCAAGCAAAACAGAAAGATTAAATAAGTAAATAAGCGCCGGCTGAGGAAAGATGTCTCTGTATAATACAAGCAAACTAGCGTACCTCTAAGCTGTTATTGCTACTAGTACTATTGCTACCATTTTCGCTATTGTTGTGTTTCGGTGACGTAGTGCCTAGAGCCCTCTCCTTGGCCGCCCGTGCCCACGATTCTAACCTCTTGTGCGTGACCCAACAACTGGCGGGACCCATTCCAGACATCTTCATGTTAACGCTGATATTTTTTCTTTAATATATTTATTTTTATTAATTTATTATTCGTTTTTTCTGTAATTACTATTTATTTATTTAAAAACGAAGGCAACGCACTTTCTTAACGACACCTAGTAACAGTCGCGACTCTACAAGACAACGTGTTTCTCGCATTCATCTTTTGGTGGATGCGCTGGGATATGCAATGATATGTATGTCTTTGGAGCTGTGTTTCTTCGGTTTACTGGTGTAACTCTTGGACGCCGCGAGCGTCCAAAATCAACTGACTGCTTCGGCGCCGATCACGTTCCACCAGTCGGGTTTCAACAGGTTGAGGGGGCAACCTACGTAACAGATGATCTGAGACTTACGTCTCGGGTGCGATTTTTTCTAGTTTACTTTGAAGGACGATTCTCACTGAATATTTGCACACATATAATTCTGTAAGATTAGATTATTTATTTAGTACTTGCAGAGAGGTAAGAGTGTTGATGTGAATCTATGTCACAGTATTCCATACAGAGTAGTTGGTTTTGCATTGTTTACTCATTATTTCTGTAAAAAATGAAGTATTTAAACAATTGAAAAGCCAAAGACTAGAGCCGGGAAGATTTGGCTAATCTTTTTTTCGGAAGTAGCTGTATAAATATTAAATTGCAGAAAGTTTTAACTTTGTAATGTTAATAGTTTAGTAGTTAGTTAATAGTGTCTATTTTCCAGTAAGCCAACATTACATTCGATGCAATTGTCAGTATACACACAAAAAAAATCTATTATCAATCTGAATATTTTTATTTATTCAGAAATCGAAACTTAATATATATTTAAATGAACTAAATCTTGTTGGTTAGAACATAAGAGTAAATTCTCTGAAAACACAATATACTCTTAGAAGTATACTTCCTCCAAATGAACATTGTTATTGTTGTAAGGAATCAATCTATGCAATCACAGTGAGAAAGTCTGCAGATTCAAAATAAAATCCCTTATACGTTTGGTATAATGAATAACTATATGAAGTTATTAAATGTTTTGTACTGAAAACATGAAGTATCAAATTGAAATTACCATAATATTTAAACATTTGAAACGAGTTTTACCTCACCATTTATTGCACTAAAACTTATCTGTCATTGGTTCCCTCCTTTTTAGAGGGGTTCAGGGGGGTTTTACATATACATACTGCTGTGTACTGATGGTACCAGCATAAATGCAAAATGAAATTAAAAATGGAAAAAAATTAAATTTACTAGCTCAGTGAATAAAAATAAAGGGCGCAAAAGAATACTTAACCTCAAGGTTACCCTCACAATTAAACTAATCATGAAAAGTAAAATGTGGGCGTTTGAAAAATTGACTTTCATAAAATACTTCAAAAATAAAAGAACAGAAATTTTGAATGACGTTAACAATCATTAAATTTATTTTTATAAAAAAAAAACATCTAATTACAAATTACGCAGGAAAAATCAAACCTTGGACTGAGAGTCCTGGCCAAAATTAAAACCTGCTTGAATCTAATTTACTAAAGGACAATTCAAATCCTTTAACAAAGCAAAGAGGTAAATTTGTTCCAGAAGAAAATCTTATTTCACAAAAAATCCACGTGGTCTCAAAATTTAAAACAACCTAAATTAATTTAAACGTGGACAAAACAAGTGTATAAAAAAATTGAAATTTAATTTCAAGCACAAGGCTTCTTTTCACCTAAACCGAGGTGATTAACTATTAAGATCAAATCAGAAAACTAGAAAACGGAAAATTTAAACTCTTTACACAAAAAAAACAGCCTTCTAGAACAAAATATAAAATAACAGATCTTATAACTAAATTGTATACATAAAAACTACAATAACTCTTATTATATAACAGAGTTCCTTGATTAATGAGATAACTTTCAATTTAACCGAACAAAATTTTAATATAAAAATGAAATACTAAAAATGCAGCAGTAAAATAAAAATTCACATGAACTTACTTCTCGGCATCAAATCAAGTAACTGCGCCTCACGGGGGTTAAACATCGCATACATATAAAATTTACAATTGCGTGCGCTCGCAACGCGGAATTCGTCTAAGAAAATTCTAGAATATTACAATGAACAAAATATACAATACTGATGAACGCAATATGTACAAATGAATAAATAAATAATCAACAACTGAACAATTAAAATAAATTCAACAATCAAATCAATTAACAAAATCTTTTCAAAATAAAATATTAAAACTGTGGAAACTCTTTCGCGACATTGATAAAGATAATTTGGAATTAATAAAAATACAAATTTGAATTTTCGAAATCCGGGGTGCCAAACCACAGCAATACGCTTTACGTGGCGTGGAGTCTATACTCAAATTTTCCGCCATTACATAAACGAATATCGCTACAGTTGATACTGCTGTATACCAGAGATAAGAGGGAGGAGAGCAAAGCAAGATAGGGTTACGAATAAACGTGTCAAAAGAACCCACATTTTATTGAAAGAAATTAAAATAATAAAAGGCCATCAGACTTTTATAACTTATTTTATTTTAAACATACAAACAAGTTCCCAGGCTTATCGTTTTTTTTTCAGTCATATTGTACAGTACGGAGTCATAGTTACAATCGAGTATCAAAAGTCGTAGGACACCGATTCGCCCTGGACCTTACCCAAAACCCACCTTTTGCTATTACGAGACGATATGAGAGAGGCAGCAATAGATTTAGGCAGGTTCATATGGAGTGGTATCCTAAGACCTATGGTGATTCGTTGCACGTGCAAAATACTCGTGCAAATATTAAGTAATTTTTGTAATATACATAAATTTAAAATTCAACCACAGATTTTTACCACCAAAATTTCAGCCCCAGAATTAACGAACTTTTGGAATAAGTTTGTTCTGAGTTAGTTTAAAACTAGCTATGTGTGGGGTAGTGTTCGTTCTCGTTAGAAGATAATCACTGGAATCAAAATTTAATGTTTTTGATTGATATAATGGAACACTTACAATCACTTAACTAGAATTACAGGGTAAACAGAAAGATCACTTTCCTCAGCTAAAAAGTACAAAACCACAACTCAAAGATACAAAGCTTCAAGAATATCAAAGTTATCAAGTTACAAGGATTGATGGAAGATTTACAGATTTAAACAATTTTAAATCTTGTATCAATTTCTTGTAAATCCATCTGAAATTGACATAATTAGTGACGACTTCACACTTCCCAAGTATTTACCCCCTTATAAACTAGCCGGCGAGATGGGTTTAATCGAGATCCAGGAGGACCTGGCATTGAAGGTGTACCATAAATCGTTACAATCTCCAATAGTATTCTGAAAATTGGATGCGGAATCAAAATATCCTCTTTTAAAGAATGCAGCTTGTAAATTGATTTCGATATTTGGTACAACGTATTCCTACGAATCACTGTACTTAACATTGAAATTTATTAAATCGAAGCAGAGTTCCCAGCTAACAAATCCACATTTATCTAAGCTTATTCGTACGGCACTAACAAGTTATGAACCAGATTTTCAACGATTCGCAGCCAACATACAAACACATTCTATAAGTAAATTTATTGTTTCTGTATACCTCAATGGTTTTTCTTAAAATAAATTATAAAAGAAAATAAAGATGGTGAAATTTAAATACTACATAATTAAAACGTTTATCTCTTTGTGGTTCTCAAAATGCTCAGTTAAGGATTTTTTTTTCTTGTCAGGATAAAGTCTGGCCATCCCCGCACTATAACCTAGTAAAATAAAAGAATATTAATTAAATAAATATTTACATCACTGTATTGTACAAATCGTACTCGACTGACATTTCCATTTGTTCATTTGATGTTTACCAAATACAGTGGTGTGCATAAGAATGTAATCACTAGTCGTTTTCATAAGATATATTATATTATATTAGCATTAATTTCAAAGAAAACGTTTTACTTATGTATTGAATACGTTTATTTTATAATATACCAACGTAAAACATAACAATTTACATAAAACTAAGTACCTAATTGCTAATATTTAGTGTACCCACCCTTCGCTTGTATTTCTCAAAATATTTAATTACAATCAGTTAAATAAACGTTTTGGTGTTTAATTAGAATTCAAAACAAATATTTATAATTATTGGTTCTCAGTATATAAAACATTTGTAATTATTTAATACTGCTTATTAAAATACATCCATTCCGGAAGAAAACAGCGCTGCTATTGATGCAAACCGATCTTGTTGCAGAAATTTCTTTTTCAGTTATATCTTTGACATACGTGGACGACATTTGCTTCTTCTGAATAATTATTGTTATTTGAATACATCCATGTGAATCTGTTTCGTATTTATTCGTTGTATTTCCGTACAATAAACTGCAAATAGAATAATGTAGGTACTACTGTCACTTTCATTTCACAATACGTCACGTTTTAACTGCTGTTGTTTCCAGTATCTCTAAATACAGCGTTAGCTAAAACACCTCCCAGGGTGGTTTCGAACACTAATGCTTATAACGTTTTAATTTGACAATAAAATGCATGGTTTTATAAATATGGTGTAAGGATATTTGTCTCCAAAAAAGACCCTCAGTACACAATGAAATAAAAATCGAAGAATTGTGTAATACGGATCACAACTACGTATATGACCTTAAAGAGATTGGTTGCCTACCCAAAACGCCCCCACTATTCGCATTTATTTATTAATTCTATTATTTGTATTTATTATATATTATTTTGCAGTTTTACATGCCCCGTCTTATTATTACCCCAAGGAATTGTTAATAGCGATTAACGAGCAAATTATATGGATGTCTCACATTTGTCCCCAAGTGTTTCATAATTTCCCCAAACGATGGGTAAAAGTGAGATACAGTTTTTATTATCTTTTTTATTCATGGTTATATTTAAGTAACTGGGCTATTTATCAAATTAATGTATTTGTACTTTTAACTGTAATAATTAGGAGTAATTTTTCACGCAGGATTCGAACCTACACCCGCCCGCTTGCCGGGCGGGTGCTTTACCAATTAAGCTACTAGAGGACGAGGTTCGAGCGCTCTTACCGAAACTATGTCGATATTAGATCTTGGAAGGCCGGCAGTGCGGCAAATATGCAAAGATTGCAAGTTTTTTACAGTGAGAAAGTAACAAATTAATGTATTTCTGCTTTTAATCTTAAAAGTAAATTAAATACTACGGTAAATAACTGAAGTATTTACTATTTATCGTTGAAAAAGCTCAACAACTTTGTGTAGAAATTCTTTTTTTGAACTGTTATTAACAATTTAATCATAAAAGTTTTGAAAATGCCTCATAATTATCCTGGAAGACCCTGTATTACAGTGTAAGTATAAACATTTCTGAAAGTGTAAGTAGATCTTACTAAGATATCTCAAAATATCGGTTCTTATTATCACTACTATTCTTTTCTGTGAATAGCGCCTAAGCAATTTATTGCTTATCAGGCATCCATGCAGAACCAAATCTCCCGTCTAATCATTATTACGGCTTCAGAAAGAAACCGGTTACCGGAACTGACCAGAGTGAGATTCGAACTCGTAGTTTCTCGCACTAGACGAAATCCGTCAAAGCATTTAGCTAATGCGGGAGCTTTATTCTAAGTGCTAGTTAAAATTACAACCACCTTTTCTCAAAAAAAAGTTATATATTTAGAGAATTCCAGAAATTAATGAGTACAGGCCTAACGTATTTTATATTATTTGTTCAAAATTTACTGGAATTTTTAAAAATGCAATAATAGTGGGAATATTGTATTTAAAAGGACGAAATTGAAGTCTGTAGCGATGTTACGAAACATCCTATGTAAATACCACTAATTATACGTCTTGGAAAAACTATAATTCTGCAACAATTTATAAAAACTTTTTTCCCAGTTGTTGCTATTTACGAGTTAGAGAGGAATGCCCTCTAGTGAAACACTCAGACACTCTGTTCACTGTAATTGTAATAAGAGAGTATTGATGAATATCATTATGTGAACTGGTTTCTGACCTTTTTAAATTTTATATTATTATATATTCAAAAACGAGCCATTAGAACTTTATTAAGCCCTGACTCGCGCGCCTCCTGTAGAAGTGCTTTTAAGGAACACAAAATCTTAACTTTTTACGATGTTTATTTCTATGAAGTTTTGTGTTTTGTTCACAAGCATCGTGAGGAGTTCACCGACAGTGTGTCGCATAATTACAACACCAGAATATTTAATTATTTGTTACCGCCAAGACATAGAACTACAGTTTTTCAAAGGAATTTAATATACATGGGATGCAAGCTATATAATAAACTGCCTTGGAATATAAAAGCAGTTGATAACCTGAAAGGATTTCAAAAGCAAGTTAAATACTATCTTTTGAATTTGAGCCGATTTTCTTAATAATAATTAGTTTAATTTAAGTATTTCCTTATTTTTGTTTGTATTCTGTTGACATATTTCACCATTGTCTTTTTTTGTTTGATATTGTTTGAAATAAATAAATATTTATCTATCTATCTATAGCTTTTTTTTTGTTATTTATAAATTTAATTTACTATGGTAAATAACTGAAGTATTACTATTCTTTAAAACAACAGAATACCGGTTTTCTATTGCTTTGAAGGTAGCTCCATGTAGTTATCGCCAAATTTAATTGATACCAATCGTCTGAGCGTATATAAATAAATTGGAAAAATGCGGAGCTTAACAAAAAATATCCGCCCGTCCTTTTCCATGAACTCCCGCTATTATTCGGCTAACGATACCGAACCTATAATGACGTATTCGTTGCATGACGCGTGACCCTTGACCTTTCCCCTCAGAGGAACATTATTGACTGTACGTATCGGTGGTGTAGCGTCAAAGCTGCACGCGGCCATATAATTGTCCGATTTAATCAAAGAGAAAATATGTACATAGAATAAAATGAGTCACGCTATACAAGCGAATGGTTTTAAATCTTTAAGAATGATTGGAAAGAACATTATAGCGAATGGTGCCATTACGATCTTGGCAGCCGTAAAACAGTCATTTGGAACAACTTGACGTTCTGTGTTGATTAACTAAGTAATGTGAAACCATAAATGTGGGGCTATAGCTACATAATAGATAGTTAAATAATAAATGCCCTTTCAATAATTACTGAAGGCAACTTAATTTAAAATGGGATGACTGCACTGGGAAAAATAAATATCTGTTACTATTGTACTTTATTTATGGAAACCTAAATATTAGAGGAAGTAAATCAAACAAAAGTTCTAGTTCTTCACAAAAATGTCTTTAATATCACAGATGCGACGGATTTCGTTCTAATCGAACATCATCAGGCCAGCATTTTTTAAAATCAGTTTTGGAATAGTGTAGATGATGTTCGATTAGAACGGAACTGGTCGCTTCCAAGATATTAAAGGATTTTTGTAAGAAACTATAGACCTCTTGTTTGATTTACTTGCTGAATTATTAACTCACACCGAGTCAAATATGGATTATATAAATAATTACACTATATCCACATTCTAAGTACTATATGTTCCTACTCTAACTAAATAATTTCCTAATGATTATTAATAATAACAGAAATATAATAAATTGTTCAGCTATCAGTTGTCAGGGAACGACTTATCTCTCAGCATTCGCCAAGGGCTAAGGGAAAACCATGAAAAACCTTATTCTCGGAGCAGGATCTGGGAAACCACCCCAGACCTTGTTACTGCACTGAGAAAAATGAGCTAAGTAAATTGTTTACTTGATAAAAAATTATTTACAATAGATAAAGTCTTACTTGGAACTATTCTCGTTAATTAATATCTGCAACTAAACCCAGTTTCCTGAATGCAAGTTGTTACTGTAAATAGTGCTTTTATTAACGGCTATTACACAGCGTACCTGACGAATTTGTGCTAAGTAACGTATTACTTATGACTACAGCACATGGTTAGTAGAAGTAACAACAACGCTGATCGCTATTAAACTCATGTATTTTCTTAAATATGTAACAACTTGCCACAACTATATTTATTTGAGTTTTGCTGCCACCCCGTGATTGTTTTACTATTCCTGATTGGCTAATGCGGCGGAGTAATAAAATAGTCCCCGAGATTGCTACGCGCGCAAGCGCGGGCTAGCGTCAAGTAAGAGACGGACGTGTGAAAAGGTCGTCGAAAAAGAATGGCCAAGAAGTACGGCCATTGTAGGCCAGTTGGAACGCAAATATATTAAAAATACCGGGTGGGTTAACTTAAGGCCCCATCCGTATAAAGAATCCCAGCGAAAGAAAGAGTACCGAGCCTATAAGCAATCGGATGTTTCAAGATTGCAGTTTTAAACTACGTGGTGGGATATTTGAATTCCCCATCAGTGTCATGATATCTGTGCCCGCTGGTGAAGTTAAAGTGTGGATACCGTCGCTAGTGATCCGACAGTCCAAGTGCCATCTGCAGTTAGGGGTACCGCGACGAAGAAGCCGTTTTCGAGGCGATCACCGGATATAACCTACGCCGACAGAGGATCAACTCGCCGAGACAACGCCCAGTGCAAAGAACCAACAGAAACCGCAAGTTTACCGCCTAGGTATATTATTATATATTATTTCTTTTTGTCATTAGTTTGTATATATAACTTCAAAGCCATATTTCTTATTGTCCTTTGTTTAGATTTCAATAATTTCAATAACTAAATAACGTTTCAAGGGGGCCTCATTTGCCTTATCTTTTATTATTGCTTTGTTCATTTTTTTTTCATTATTTAGGAATATATTTTGAGTCATTACGTTGTAAATTGTTTAAAAAAACTGTTGTTAAAGTGAAAGCAATATCTTTCATTCATATCAGGTAGTCACTGTGTTTGTCCTATACAATATAAAACTGATACTAATAATACTGCTTTTTATTTAAATTTATATTAAATATTCACTAAACTTCCTCGTTTCCTGCACTACCCATAAGTTGAACAACAAATTTAAGGTAAGTATATTGTATATTCATAACAAACCATTACCTTTTATACATCAGGTATTTAGTGAACGTGCATTAATGATACTGTATCCTTATCACAAGTAATCCAAATAGCTTGCATTAATTGAGGTTAATAATGAAAGTGTGATAGCCATTATAGAATAAGGTACAGTCAGGTAAGTGTGTAACCGGGGCAAGTGTGTAGTTTGGCTACATTTTCTTTAAAATTGCAAATACGGACGTCCTCTTGTTATAATACTAATGTACTATACTTCAATACTAGTTTTACAAACAAAAGTTCGCATCTCCTAACGTGTAATAACTTGAATATCTTGTGAATAATATCATACCTTATTAAACAGGCATCAGTTTAGTATTACACTCTTGGCCGAACTAAAGGATAATGCTATTAATATATAAAATGCGGAACGATTACACACTTACCCCACTTTGCTGGGTAAGTGTGTAGTATTGACAATGTTTAAAATTTCTTTTTTTTTTTAGTAAACCGTTGATAATTATAAAAGGTGTATCTATTGAAGGCTTTCAACTGAGCATATATTACGTACTTCTATGTGTAAAATTTATCAAAATGTCTTATTATGTGAACAGTGTTACATTTTCTTCGCACTATACAATTTTTACTACACACTTACCTGACTTTACCTTAGTTTACTCATAGCAATACATCTACTTGACATGAGTAAATCTTTTACTTACCGCAACTGCATATATTCTTTGGTTTACTACTTCAGTTTAATTATCATAAGTAACTTCATAAGTTACCGGTATGAAGCAGATCGTAAGTACTTTGCTTGTTGCTTGTAGATTGCTTGTTGTTAGTATCAGTGTTTAGTCACAGTATAGAAAGATAACAGTAGAGACAGATTGGCTTCCCGCTCTCGTCCGTTTTTCGAATCTTAGTAAAATGAGCGTGGCTGGTCATAAATAAATCGTATTGCGCAGCACGTGATCGTGTACGATCGGTGCATTTCATTCAAGAAAATTTTGGCGGGGTGCTAGTGTTTATAGCAGCACGTATGTAAGTGTATGTATCAATCACGATAAATTAAATACCACGTTTAGGCACTTATGTTATGTCGCTATGATGTTCACCCCCATTTTATTTTTAAATTTCGTTTGTTCTCTTGATCTCTTATTTGTGATTCTTGGTTTACGTGTACGGTGTATTAGCCACACATTTTATAATCATTTTTTTCATAGACAGTTTTACATACGTTTTTTGTGTTCAGTTTTAAGTGATCATTCATAAGTATTTTAATATAATCAATTGTACACTTAAATGTCAATAATACTTACAACTATGGGACTAATAACACCACATACTAAGAAAAGGTGTTTTAAAGTATGAAGTGCACTTCAATGTTTACAGTAAAAAGTACCCGAGAGATCAACATTTAATTTTTTGTTTTTATTGAAGGTTGTAATGTAAGCAATACATCATAGCAATCATTGGTGATGCTTGATGATGGAACCAGAGGAATTTGGATCAACTACCTGCATTGGTTATAATCGTTGGCATACTCCCAACTGCAAGAATAGTGCGAGAAATAATTACAATTTAAGTTTTTTCTCAAAATTCGTTGCAATACATTTGTGGATATTTGATATGGAAATGTTTAAATGTTTACAATTGTGATGTTTGTGAAGGGTTTTCCCAGCAACACGATCAGTTAGACAATTCAACGTTATTTTGCCATTTAAAGGCATGTGAACATGCGAATAAGCAGAAATTTGGAAAATTAAAAACACCTTTGTTTTATGTTATAATATTAGAGAAAATATTTTTTAATACTTTTGAATTAGTGTCACCACAACTGAAGTGTTTGGAAAAATTCATAGCACAGTTCAGTTCTATTAATTTTGAACATCCATGTCAAGAATGCGATTATTTTACACATTGAAGTTTCTGATTTCAAAGATGTTGGGTTTCAGGGTACACTTTAAATAGAAGCACGTGTGAAATCGGCAGAAAAAGCTTGACAAAATGGAGTGACAAAGCCATATAACTTCATAAAGTTGTCAATTATATCAATATGTAAATAACTTTCGACTTGCTACTTTCGTTGCTGGAATAAATTGTTGACCAGTACATTTGTATGTAATCTCTAATGAAAACTTTCTGTTTGTAATATTTTTCATTGTCTATATTGTAGGCATAGCAAATATAAACTGTTCACTACTTATGTTTTTCAATATTAACCTGTTTACTCTTACCTGGAAATTAACTGGCAAAAGCCCAATCAAAAATGTCCAGTATATCGTGTAGGCATTGCTGTTATCATGAAAGCTTTCTAATCCAGACAATGCATATTTTTCCTGAGAAGCCAGACTTAATAAAATCCACATTATTTTGTAAAAATATTGGAAACGACGTTTCCATATGATAGGTAATTTCTTTTAGTTAATTATATAATTAAATTACAGCAATAGAAAATTTAACAGATCGGTATTTTTCAATAGATTAAGTGCTATCAACTAGGTATATCACTAAATTTCAAATCAAAAATGCCACTATAATAAAGTGGCTTATTTATGCAATTTTATAATTTTGAATATATAGGAAAATTTTGCGATCAGGTAAATAAATTCACTCTTACACTTTTATAATGTTTACTTACAGTTGCGTTATTATTATAGGTTATAGTATCAATAATAACGAAATGTCAATTTCTTAAAACATTTCTACAAAAAAATTGGTTATATGCACATTGCATGTTTATAATTCACAGCTAATATTCTTACAGCGACTCTTTCTCTTGCATCTACTAAATTTCGACCAATTCAATAATAAATATATGATATAACTTTGACATAACCTCCGCTATAAAGCATAGAGATCAAATTTTTAAATGTTCCTACATTTTTCCGGTAGACGCATAGGATGCGCGTGGCCGTGCACTCCGTAGCATCAATGTGATCAAGGTCCTTAAAATAGGACGAAGAATTTCATTCATAAAAAGGGATTCTGTCATTACTGATATATTTCTATACTGTGGTTTAGTATCTCTTTTTTACTAGTGCTAATTAATCTGTGCTTTTGTCTCCTATCCAGCTGAACTTTTTACTTACGATAATTGTATTTTTATTTATGATTATTAATTTTTTTTCTCAGTGTGGTAGTCAGCAAATTGTTATTATTATTATTCTGCTATTGGAAGAGGCAGCCTGCACTTCGTTCCAATTACGATGGCTGTACCGTCTCCAGGCAGTCTCTTCGGCTGTTCACGGAACCGAAGCTGTCTTTTCTATCAGCAGAAGGCCAGACCTTTCCATAATTGCTATGTAGTGAAGTGCAGACCGGTGTTGAAACACTGCGTAAATTAATCTCAAAATCTCAACAACAAACGGTGCAGTGAAACAGCAAGAGAGAAGTTAGGGTGACAGACTGAAGGAAACAAAAAAAAAAAGGAAAAAGATCCAAAGGTAAATTATACTAGTATCATTTAATTTTTATTGAACGATAAAAGCCAACTAAGTATTTTGCCGAAGCTGCAAAAGGATATACGTGTATGCAAAATGAAAGAAGTAGGTCAGAACAGCGACGTGCAGTATGAGAACACCGCGGCATCGGTCGACAAATGGATGGGACACAGCCAGCGATCGAGGTGGGCTAGGTCCGGATTGAATACTGCGCGATCGACGTTGATTCCGGTTTTAAGGTGAGGCAAATGAACATCGACAAACAGCGCGGTAGAGAGAGAGTAACAAAACAGAGGAAAATAAGGACGAGGGCGTACTTAGCAAAAGTAGAAAGACAATAAGATCGCCAGAACAAAGAAAGGCAGAGGAGAAAAGAAAAGTGAAGAAAGAAAGAGATACAAACGCACGAGATAAAAAAGGAAAAGAGGAGTCAGAAAAACAGAAGAATTGATGAAATTGAAGCTTGATCCGAAGTAGTGCGGAGTTAAAGAACGAAATAAAATAGCTAAAGGAGAATAGGAGAGAATGAGAGGAAGGAGGAAGACTCGGAGAAATAAAAAATAATTAATTAAGAAGAAAGTTTAGAAGCTGGAAGATAAACTGGAGAGTGACGAGAAATATAAGAAAAAGCAATATAATAAAGTATATATTGTATAGGTTACCAAAAACACATAAAATTAATATGCCATTGCGACCGATTGATAGTGCAATTACTTCGCCTTCTTATCAATTCTCCAAATATTTTAGTAATATTTTAAATGGGGTCAAAGAATCATTTAAATAGAGGGTAAAAAATTCTTATGAAATGTAATAAGATCAGTAATTTAAAAATACCTGCGGGATATGTGTTTGTTCACTTTAGATGTGGAATCTCTATATACTAATATTTCTAAGGATTTGGTCATACAGATAATTAAAAATAGATGGAATGAAATAAGGTTACTTACTGATATCCCATGTGAATTTTTCCTTGAAGGTGTTGAATTGTTTTTCAACTCCACATACTTTAAATACAAAGATACATCGTATAAGCAAATGTATGGCACTCCTATGGGAGATCCCTTGAACCCGATCATAGCTGAGTTGGTTTTAGACAAAGTTTTCGTTGATGTGTTGGGTAGTTTTGGCTGGGAGCCGATGTTTGTATGTACGTATGTGGATGATTCGTTTTTGGTTTTGCCTGCTTGACACATTTATGAAATGTTACACAGCTTTAATAATTACCATGGAAGATTAAAATTCACGGTTGAAATTCAACAGGAGAATAAACTCGCATTCCTTGACCTCATGGTTATTAACGATAATGACTTGGTCATCATTGATTTATAACGTAAGCATACCAGCTCTGGTCGGATTCTAAATTTCATCCTTTACAACACAAGATTAACGTAATTAATAACCAAAAACTTAGAATTAAAAAACTATCTAATAGTCGATTTTGGGATAACAACTTTAAGGATTTAAAAAACACTCTAAAAAATAATGATTTACGTATGACGTATTTCATTAATAGAATTCTAAATTTAAAAAGATAATAATAACAATCAGGAAAATCAACCTATGGTTGAACAACGCCTTAAATTAATTTACATCCCGATTCTGTCTGAAAAAATCAGACAGATACTTGAAACTGATAAAGAAAAAACTTGTTTTTTATTATAATAACACGTTGGAAAATTTAAATATATTTGATAACATGAAAACCTATATTAGATAAATTAAATAGTCGAAATGTAGTGTATATAATTAAATGCAAACATAGTCAGAAAAGTTATATAGGGCGAACTTCACAATCTCTAAAGAAACGTATCCAACAACATAAATATGTTTCGTTAAAAAAATCACTACAGGTCTGTGTCATCACGCGTTTGAGTTAGAACATCAATTTGATTTCGAAAAACCCATTATATTAGATGTAGAAATTAATTACAAAAAACGATTAATTTCATAGTGCCTACATATTATGAATAATCATAATTGTAACTTCAGATCAGATGTAGCGTTGTATAACAGTACTTATAATGTAATATTGTATTATAACGTAACATAGGTTGCCATGTTGTTTTTGTCTTTGGAAGGACGCAGTTACTTATGGTTCTTTTTAATTTTTACTTGTGGATGTTAGTTCACTATTTTATGTTATTATATATTACTATTTTACTTTACTATATATTAATACTAGGAACATTTATATATCTAGCAAACTAACAACTAACAAACATGTTTTTACCGATTTAAGGGTAAAAATTCGCTGTACAAGAAGAATACGTTGTATCCTCAACACATATAAGCTCAGTTTCCGTCTAGTTAATCACATATAAACATACATAATTTTATCCATCCTTTCAACTACATTTGATTTTTTTTTTTTTTTTTTTTTATTTATTTGGCTTTTCGGGATCTCTGCCCATTAGCCACTTCAAGTAAGACCTATTAGCGGTTCGAAAGAAAAGTTTAAGAAACTATGACATACACACAAAAGAATCATGGTAAGAGAGGTAACAGAGGTACCAAAACGCCAATACACCTACACTACTGTTAAACTCGAATCCCCGCGCTTCTAATGAATTTAAGCAAAACTTCGTACACTTTGAAGCTGTTCTCGGCTAAAAGATCAACCACCCTTGTAGGAAACGTTATTGACAGGTTCGCCAAATCGCGAATCAGTCGAGTCCTGAAATGCTGATATTTAGGGCAACCAGAATAATGTGATCTAAATCGGCCACTTCATACCCACACTCACAGACGGGTGAATCCACAAGCCCCAACCTATACAGATGTGCCGGAAATATTCCGTGTCCAAATTTTAGACGAGCGATGGTTGAACAACAATACCTGGAAATGGATCGCCCATGATGCCAACGGTCATGAAATATTGATGGATGAATCAGCGCGTACTGGGTTAATCTACTTTGACGGAAATTTTGCCATTGTGTCTCCCATAGGTCTTTCAAAAAATGCTTTCTTGCAGAAACGAGGATGTCCTGTACATACAGATCCTGGCACACAATCCTGTTCATCCCTATCGCTTCTTTCGCTAAACGGTCCACCCTTTCGTTTGGCGCTATACCACTATGGGCTTTAACCCAAAAAAACTTAATGGATATGGACCTACAAACAAGATCATCAAATTTTCTAAGAATATTCCATATCAAAGGATGGTATTTTAAAAATCGATTTCTATTTCGCAGGGCTTCTAGGATACTTTTCGAGTCCGACATGATTGTAACATCTTGGATATTATGATGATCTATATAATTCAATGCTTCCAATACAGCCTCGCTCCGCCGAGAATATAGTAAGTCCACTATTCAGTTTGAACGAACGATACACATTGCGAGTCAAATCTAAGAAAGCACATCCGCAGCCTCCCTCCGACTTAGAAGCGTCAGTATATATTAAGGAAGAAGGAGCTAAACATTCAATTAATTGTTGGTGAATAAGCTTATTCTCCGATGGAATATCGCCATAGCACGGGAAACTAATGGGCATGGTCCTGAGATTTTGATAATAATTGACCTCTGACAAACATAGCTTGGGCACAAATGGTTTAAGCGGCAAGATATACTTCAGTCCTCCACCAGTAACGGCTTACTTCTATTAGCCCAGTATCTCGACGATTCAAGCAGTACCGTCAATCTTCTAATGTTAAATACCAAGTGCTTGGAGTTGCCAGCAAGCAGTTTCAAGACATGCTTCGAAGCCAAAAACTGGTAACGTAAAATTAATGGAGGCTCTTCCGCCTCAACATACAAAGCCTCCACCGGCGTAGACCTCATAGCGCCAACACACATGCGAAGGGCTTTATTCTGAAGCACTTTCAGTCTGCGAAGTTGATTGTTTTTAGCAGCACCAAAAAGAGAACAACCGTAGTCTAAATGGGACCGTATACAAGCGGTGTAGAAAGTTTTCGCTACGACTCTATCAGCGCCCCATTTCACTTTTACAAACATTCGCAGTATGTTTAAGAAGCGTTCTCCTTTTTTGACAACATGACTTATATGGATTGCCCAATTCAGCTTACAGTCAAGATAGAAACCCAAGTACCTAACACTTGATTTAATCGGGAATTCGATACCGCCCAGGGTCATGCGGCCGATAGGGAGAAATCTACGTCGGGAAAAAATAACAATGTTAGACTTTGATATAGATAAATCGAAACCGTATAACAGCAACCACTGGTTACACTGTTCCATAGCATTCGACAGAGTGTCCTTCAGCACGTCTAGCGAATTGGCGGAGGCCATCAGACAGAAATCGTCAGCGTACTGTACAGTCTTAAGACGTTGATTCGACATATCATGAAAATGGGCAGTGTATAAATTGAATAAAAGAGGACTCAAAATCGATCCCTGTGCGAGGCCTATTTTTGCACACTTAGGACCTACCAAATTGTTCCCCCTCACTCTAATAAATAGCTGTCTATCCCGAAAAATATTGGTGATGCTTCTGGCAACATTAGCAGGGATAGAGTAATCACATAAAATACGTTCTAAAATCTCAAGATTTACGGAATTATAAGCTTGATGGATGTCCAAAAAGATTGCGCCAACATAAAAGTTCTTAGTAAAACCCAATTGAATATCTGTTATAACGTCCGTCAAGGCATCTAAAGTTCCCATATGTCTTCGAAACCCATACTGTTGTTTTGGAAGAATATTATTTTGCTCGGCCCACCATTCCAATCGGATTTTAATCATGCGCTCATATGTCTTCAAGACACAGGAGAGAAGGGATATTGGACGAAACGCTAAGGGGTCGCCATTAGACTTTGGGATGGGTACTATCACAATTTGCTTTAATTGGTCAGGAACTTCGTTCTCTATCCATAAGCTATTTAAAAATCGAGAGTAACAGTTCTTTAACTTGCAAAGGTAATAAACGTAATAAATCGTATGTAATATTATCAAGCCCTGGCGAAGTGCTCTTGCCAAAACGAAGTGCTGCGCTCAACTCGTCAAACAAGAAAGGCCTGGACAACCAATGGTCAATATCCCTATGAATATTGTCAGGGATTCTATGATTCGCTAAAGATGGTGTAACTGAATTCAATATAGAGTTAGCATTATTTTCGTCTACGCTGTTATTTTCATAAACTTTGCCTTTACTAAAACTCTTAATCTTACTCCAGATGTGTTTGCAGGGCATATCTTTATTCAAACCATTGCAAAAATTTATCCAACCCTCTCTTTTCTTTTTTTTCAAAAAACGCTTAGAGTAAGCCAGGGCCTCCTGGTAAGCAATATAGTTTTCAAAAGTAGGATGGTTCCTGTACTGTCGCAAGAAGCGTTTACGTTCGTTCACCACACGAGAACATCTCTCATCCCACCAAACTGGAGACGACCTACGTCCGACGTTGAAAGGTTTTTTTATTTTAAACCACCTACTAGCTGCATTTTCAACAAGCTCATAAAAGTGTGTTAACCTTTCTAAGAGTGGTGAATCCAGAATTTCAGCTTTAAAGTTTGTTTTTATATCATTTTGAAACTCAGAAATATTCTCCGTAATAATCTTCCACTTACTACTGGGATATATTACTGACTCATTACCAGACTGCGCAGAATTCATGGTGATATGAATAGGGGAAATGATCTGAACCGAAGGTATCATCCAAGACTTTCCAATTCAATAAAGCAGTCAATGAAGGTGATGCCAACGTAATGTCAACGGCTGAAACACACTCATTTGGTCTAGTCAGTCTCGTTGCAGAGCCATCGTTTAAAAAAATTAAATTATTATTTTCAATAGTTTTCAAAATAACATTCCCTGCGTTATCCACCCTACTTGACCCAAAAGCATAGTGGTGTGCGTTAAAATCCCCACCCAGAATAAATGGACTCCTAACTTGGCTAAAGAGATTATCATAATCTTGATCGCTTATACATGCGTGAGGAGGTTTATAGAAACTTATAAAAGAAGTATTAAGAAGCGATATAAAGACTCCACAATGTTTACATTATCCGGGATTGCATTAAAAACCAAGGAACACTAAGCAACGTCTTACTAACAAGAATAGCCACCCACCATAACCATCCCACGATCGTTTCTGTAAATATTATAATATTTAAAATTTACACTGTCATTTGCCCTAAACCATGTTTCTGAAATTAACGCAAATATCTACACTATAACTATCATTAAGCTTTCTAGATTTCTTTTTTAGCACGCACAGACTGCGCGTTCCATTGAATAATATTTAACTTAGACATGAATATAAAGTGTATATAAAAAAAAATAAAAATAAAAACTTATTGGCCGTTATCCGTCGTGTCGGTTGAACACTCCTGAGAAGCCCACCAATCCGAATCCTCCTGAGAGGAATTAATATGCTGGTCACCAAATTCAGGATTACTTTTAATTTTTTTAACTAAGCGTTTAATTCTAGCTTTTAGAGCACTAGTTGTAACCGTCCTAGCTATAGTTATTAATACCTCCACTAAAGAATGAATGTCCTGAGCAAAGGATTTTGCAATTAAAAACACTTCTTGTTTGCCCTTAGTTTCCTCTAAAAATCTACACATATTATCAAAAGTAATAACTTCTATTTGGTCATCAAAAATTTCTTTAAATTCGCTATACCGTGAGCTATCATCTGAATTACTTGTGTCTTTTCTTTTCCTTTTAGTAATAGGCTTAATAAAAGGCTCTCTAACTCGATCAATCACCTCTTTCTTATCAAGCGATAGCACTTCCGAAGGTAGCACCGGGCTGATATTATCACAGGCGGGAAGTAGGGCCGGAATCTGTTGATGACCTGACGTTTTTTTGAAAACGATGTAACCATTTGCGACGGCGGTGCAATATCAACAGAAGGAATGGACTGAATATTAGTGATACTAGTAGTACTAGTAGTATCAGTATTAACTTCTAATAACGAAGGAAACTTATCAATATTTTCTGAAGGAGTTATTGCTGTATTGTTATTATCTGCAATTACACTGATTGGCACATTTACGTTATTGGGGCATTTGGATGAAATATGACCAAGTTTCTTACACGTGAAGCATTTCAATTCATCAGTAGTTAGGAAAACTCTAAAGGGCATTGTCTTTAAAGTTAATGACTACAGAATCGGGCAGATTATTATGCTGATCCAAGACAATGAAAAGCGAAAACTCAAGATATGCCTATATCCCTCTTTGTTAATACCCGCTCCGATAAACTTGATGGGAGAAACTATCTTTAAACCTAAACGCTTAAGCTCTCTTTCTACGACTTCATGTGGCAAACTAGGCGAAACATTAGAAATAATAACTCGTTTAGCCGGTGAAATTAATTTACGAGCCGTCACAAAAGTATCCTTAATGGTGCACCGCCATATTTATCCATAAATAAATCAACAGTTTCCTTTGAACTCAGATATATACAAACTCTATTATTTGAAATACGGGAAGCAAAAATTACATTATTTGGACCTATAAGGTCCCCGACACCAATAATATAATCATCTTTCTGTGAATCATCGATGGCGTCAAAAACAATGGCTTGATCCCTTTCAGGAAAAACAAATTTCGTTACGTTTACGTCTTTTAAAACGGATGCAAAGGACTGAGTATTCGAAATATTTCCTACAGCAGGAGAATCAACAGAAACGGTACGAGAACTCTCTATATTGCGACTACCTCCGTCAACAGAAGTAGACGCGATAAATGTCATCTGGGCATCAGCGCTCATGCTGACTACACACCAATACGGCGTCGACGCACACCGCTAAGTGCCTGCTAAGCAGCGAGGTCACGAGACCCCCCCACACGCTACACAAGCGCGGTGAAGGGGCAAACACAAGAGCTGTGAGAAAAACCAAAAGAAGAAAAACTAAAACTCAAACTATGCCAGAACCAAAATTAAAATTTACCTGTGTTTATTAACAGAAATTAACTATTATTCACAGATGTCAAAATACATCGATAAAATAACGATAACCTTCACAATGGACAGAAAGGAAAACACCATTCGAACACACGTGCATCTGACACGCCGGCTCAAACGATACTGAACTAAGTATTTGATAAGTTTATAATTTTAATGTAAATGTTAAATTTAATCTACAACAATAATGACAGTTGCACTTTTAATTGATATTGACGTTCACTAGTAAAATATTTAAGAAGGTATACTTAAACTCCTGCTTTTATTTTATTCATAGTTTTAATACTAATTATTTATTTATCACTGTAGCTTGAAAAAGACATATGTTTGTCGAAACGTCGCTTTAAGTAAAATGTTATAATCCAGTGATTAATACAACTTGCTCAAATAAGCCGTTTCTTTTTATTTATTGCTGAATAATAAAGAGAGTAAATGTACGGAAAAAAGCTAGAGAAAGAAGGAAGAAACGAGCTGCAGATAAACACTAAAGTTAAAAAACATCAGCGATTCCAAATAATAAAGGCGGAAATGAAAACATTCGAAGCAAAGCAGGAAAAATGAAGGCGAAAAGTAAATATATCAAAATAGACAAACAAGTATATCGACAGTGATTTAGCAGTGGAGGAAAGGTTTATCCGAAAAGAACTAAGAAACATAGCGAGGGAAGAATGAAGCAAAATAAAAGTAAGCTACCAAAAAAAATTGTTATTAACGGGTAACTCTACGAATGGGATAAGGAGATAATGGGAGTTAAAGCAAAAAAAACAGTAAAAACAAAAGAGCAAGAAAAGGAGATGATGATATTGGCAAAGAATTGGACAACAAGGAGAATAACCAATCAGATAGTAAGCACATATCAAAGGAAAAGAAAATGGTACGAAATTACGGGGTTTAAGAAAATAAAAAGGAACATAAAGAGATACAAAGACAACTGTTAGAAAGGTGAAATGTACGAGGTATGTATGTACCTATTAATTTTTCTATCATTTTTCTTTGATGTATTATTGATAGAATGGCCTACATGTGTTTGCGAGAAAATGACCACTGGTTAGTTATTATTTACGCTGATTTTATCGGTTTAATACTCCGTCCTACGTGCGTGAGTGATTATGATAAGGTGCACAACTGCTATTAATGTTTCCGCTTTTATGGAGAAAAGTGGTGCTAAATATACGAAAAAAATAAATAAATGGCATTGGCAGAATCCAATATCTCGAAAAACTAAAGCTAGGTCTACGATCGAATCACATAATTAGTTTTTTTTAGTGGAAGAATTTGAGATACTGCAAAATAGGTACCTACTTAGAATTATTACGTAATTATCTGGTTCCTACAATTCGACAATTAATTGAAATTGACAGAAACAATGCGTTGTCCTACATACAATGCAAAATGATAAGGTTACACTTGAATCCTGGCCAACCAGACTTCTCTCTATCCATGCATATTTTACTGCCTTGTGCCAGATTACCATTACTGAAAAAGATGCACATTATAGCGACATGAATTTGAAGTGTTCATGTTCGTTGTTTGTATTTCTAGTCGGAATGATTGACAATCCTAGGACCTGCATTATAAAATTATGTCAAAGTGTTTGCGGGACATCGAAGAATATTATTTTTCCTGGTACTATAATTTAAGTTATAACGATGGCAATTTGCATTGACAAGTATTGATTTCTTTGTGCAGAGAAGGTTGAAAATGTTGTATGATAGAAAAAAAAAACGTGTATTCAAACTAATCGATGGTAATATTTATTTATCTCTTAGGAGTTCAATTTATAACCAATTTAGCAATTCAAATTTATTTACCTTACCTCAATATGTAAATTTATATAAAATAAAGTACTTTAAACAGGCAAATAAAAACATCATTTTTATGTGAATTTCATTGGTGAAGTATACTTAAGAATATTATAAGGAAGTAGTTGACTTCAAAGCAAGGGAATATGATTTTCTTACTTCTTTGAAAAATCACGTTAATATTGTCCCTTCAGGTGTGAAGGTTACCAGAAAGTTAGTCAAACTTGAAATTAGTCCTGAATAAGAAAATCATAAAAAATTACTTATGGAAGAAGCAGTTTCCTCTTACAGGGAAAGGTTTTCAGATTAACCCCGACTTTGTTTCCTTTTTAGTTCAATTCCTGTACCGTTCAAAGTCTGTTCTGTTGCGGAGAATTAAAATCTTTAAACTAACTCTTGAGATTTGCGTTTCGTTTGATCTTTACTGTTAGCCCATCTTCTTGGCTACTGAATACAATACTTGCTTAATTATGGCGTAGTTTTTGAAAACTTGGGTCCTGTATCTAGCAGAAAAGCTCAATCTTAAATTTTTCGTCTTTCATATCGATTATGTGTGTTTCTGGACTTTTGATTTTGGCGATTTTTGGTAATAAATTTTGTCACGAACCAGTTGCCACTTACATAATATTCCTTGCTTGACCATGGCAATAACCAAAACGTCTGGCAACCTGTCTAGAGGAATGCTCAACTTACCCCGAACAAATTGCATGAATAAACGGAGGTAAAACGAAAGTATTTTGTAGACACCAAAGATGATTATAACTTTTAATGAACAAATGGTCATCAAGGTCACTTCATATTTTTGGGGCAGTGAGTAGTATTTAGTTGATTGAAATTCGTAGGATCTAGCCGGATCAGCTTGATAGAATACCCACCAGAAAGGGAAAAGAATATTAGTTATACTTTGTCACACAGAAACAGATAAAAGTTAATGTTAACACCAGAGATGGGCAACTCCCATGTATATACTTATTAATAGTTTTTGCTAAAAATACCAAGGGAGTAGGGGTTTGTAGATGGCGTGCGCCAAACGAATATTAAAATGTACTTCTTGAATTTTTTTTATTTGAATTTTTATTTCAATTGACAATATATAAAGATGTACATAAAAAATTTGTGCGTAAATATAAAATTTATAATTTATTTTTGTAAATATAAATCGTGATTGTGATTAGGTGTGCGATTATAAATTATATCGTTGGAAAAGTATGAATTTAAATCACGTTTGAAAAATCAAATCGCAATTCAAGCAATTACAAATCACAATCATCGTACCTATGGAGCGATTACTAATGGTTTGTTTACATTTCAAACAGCAATATGGCTAAAAATATGAGGGTATATGTATTAAACAAATCGATGCGTTGGAAAACTAAAACAAATCGCAGATTAATCGCTGTGACGTAACGAATAATCTTAGAATCATAATCACAATCGCGATATATATTTACAAAAATACCTTGTATTATAATACTTGTATTTTAACTTTCAACGATTTAAGATGTAAGTTTTAAATTTATAACAGAAAATCCTTCCGTATTCCTATACAAATCGTAGTAATTATTATTATTTCCAAACTAGATCCTGCGCATCTAGGAGTCGAGGAAGGTGGTACTTGAAGAAGGTGGTTTCTTGAAGTCGGTCCCCATTCACTTGAGAATCATCTTTTATAATGTGCAATACGTTTTAAGCAGTTTTCTTTTGTTTTTACTTTTAGAACACCCTGTATAGTCGAAAATATGTTTAGGTTATGCAGCATTGAAATCTGTACAACTTTTGTAGAAAAGATTTGTTCCTAAAAACAAAAATAGAGCAATAATGAAAAAACCCAGTCGTCCTAAACACCCCGTATATTTGAAAATATTTTCAACTTATGCACTATTGAGTTCTATAACACTTTTGTAGAAAAGATTTTTTCCTAAAAGCAAAAATAGAGCTATAATGAAAGAATCAGTTTTTTTGAACACCCCGTATATTTGAAAATATTTTTAACTTACGCACTATTGAATTCTATAACACTTTTGTATAAAAGATTTTTTCCTAAAAGCAAAAATAGAGCTATAATGAAAAAAATCCATTTTTTTGAACACCCCGTATATTTTAAAATATTTTTAACTTATGCACTATTGAATTTTATAACACTTTTGTATAAAAGATTTTTTCCTACAAGCAAAAATAGAGCTATAATAAAAGAAATCCAGTTTTTTTGAACACCCCGTATATTTGAAAATATTTTTAACTTATGCACTATTGAATTCTATAACACTTTTGTATAAAAGATTTTTTCCTAAAAACAAAAATAGAGCTATAATGAAAAGACCCAGTTGTCCTAAACACCCCGTATGTTTGAAAATATTTTCAACTTATGCACTATTGAATACTATAACACTTTTGTAGAAAAGATTTTTTCCTAAAAGCAAAAATAGAGCTATATTAAATTTATAACAGAAAATCCTTCCGTATTCCTATACAAATCGTAGTAATTACTATTATTTCCAAACATGACAATATGGCTAACGTACCTTTTATATCCTCAAGGAATATCTAGATAATATCAAGGTAATCTATGATCTAACTGTAGAGTGCCTTAAATAACTAACTACACCTAAAACTAGAGTATAATTAAAGTCAATGTATTATTAAAAAAAAAAAAAAAAACGTAGTCACTAAACTAGGTATATTACAAATTTAACTTTAGTAAAAGTTTGTCAAGATATAAACATAAACCACCACTGCCACTGTATAAGTACCACGCCAGTAAAAAAAAACACAAAAATTATTATAAAAGTAATCACAAGCAAATCGAAACTCCACGTGTGTTAAAAATTACCAAAATACAAATAGCGTCCTTGTGATTGTACTTATGAAAACGAAAACAAAAATGAAGGCTGATGTATCAGTGCCACCAACCTAAATTTGCAATATACCTGAAAACAAAATAGTTTCCTGTAGTTTGTTACCAAACAAGAGTTATAGTGCCATCCACAAACGTCCCTTGTAACTACTAGAATTTTGTTAACACTTTAACCGATTAAACTTACCCGTCTCCTATAGTATAGTTATCTCTGTTAATACTGAGGCGAATTGTAAACAAGGAATACAAAATTGGATTTGCATTCATCCGCTATTGAGAGACATTTACGATCTTCTCGTCTTTGAATTCTTTGTCTTTTTATGCTTATACTAAAATATTATTTATCAAATAGTGATCATTATTCCAATAATAGCATCCGAAAGATACGATCTTGAATAGCTAATACAATTTTAATTTTTCAACAAATTGTGCTGGATAAAAGCCCTTTTATTACGCACAAGATCGGTTTTTCAATTTATTGGCCCTTGAAATGTTGAGTTTCCAATAAATATAAACATCATTTATTGTTTGTTATGAAGTAAAAATAATCATGAATATACTAGAAAACTTATTGAAGAGTTATTATAGACTGCGTATGAAATTAACAATAAACTATTTTAAATGGATTATATGAATTATGTTTGGTGAAAATGAACTTTTCGAAGGTACAATATTCAAACAAATAAATAATAGATAAAATGAGATTGGCCGTTGTATAAGCAACTATAGACAAATGGATTTACTTAAACCTACATATTAAAGGACATTGTAGTACAGCATTTGCAATAGATTTAGGCAAATTTGCTTTATACAAAAGTCAATAATTTTCGAGATATTATTTTTCTTTGTATTTTCTTCAAAAACCACTCGTACTCATATTTTAAATTAAAGAAAACAATAAATCTTTATTTAAATTTTTCAGTTTTCCTAACTAAAATATGCATTAAAACACATTATGTATCGAAAATTGTGCCAATGCTTCAAAGTAATAAAAATAGAGAAGGTAAAATTTCCACTGGTGAAGAAAAATTTGAAGTAATCTGTACGAGACCAAACGTATTGATTTTGTGGACCGATGAGTCTAAATTTGATAGAGAGGGTTTATCCAATTTCCACAATTTCCAGAATTTACATTATTGGTAGACGAAAATCCACAATTAACTAGAGCAAGAGGTTACCAAAGAAGATTTACAAGCTAAAAACAAGAAAATCAATATCTCCAAAACTATTGACTTTAGCATAAGGCAAATTTGGCTAAATCTGTTGTTAATGAGCTGTACTACCATCTGCTTTAATATGTAGCTTCAAGTACCAGTCACCCTGTAAGTATGGAAACAAGAATTAAAAGATAATATGTGTACTATATGCATAGCTATAAGTTAACCCGGAGTTGCCAAGACTGGAGCTCACCCGGTACTGGTAGTCATGGCAGTAAGTACAACATAACAATGTGAAAGAATGTAATAAATGGTCTTCGATGTTTGCAGCTACTATGGTAAAACTTTCTATCTAAAGCTCAATATTTTATTAAATAAAACTTATTGGAAAACGCAACAAAGTTTCAAATATAGCGAGATCTCTCGTAGCGGATCACGTTTTTCCAGCGGACATCCCTCCTAACGAACAATTTTAAATGCGCGAACCAGAAGTATATTAAATCAATATATTTAATATTCCTTTGTAGTCGACACCCCTCTAACGGACACATAATCTAATTTTCGTTAGCAAAACATTGCCAGTTTATTTTTCCTGAAAAGACATGCACAAAACAACCTTGAAGCTTGTACACACTCAAATGGCTTTCCAAAGTTATTTTTTCTTATTATTCTATGTATCCCCTGTCTGTTAAGATAAGATAGTTGCAGCTCTGGCCTTTTTTTATCATGTCAGCAAGAAAAGGGCTTCCCCACTTTTATTTATTTTTTTGCCACTTTTGTATGTCTAACCATAAAAAACAGTAAAATATAAAAAAATATAAATCCTAGACATATTATAAACCTATATACACATATACAGGGTGTTTGTAAACATGCAGCAAAAATTCAGGGGATTATTTCTTGGCTTATTCTAAGAATATTTTGTCTTATGATGATTTTTGAAGAAATCCCTTTGTTTCGAAGATACAGGGCGATCAAGATTTGCGACAGTAACAACATTCTATTATCAAAAAGTACATGTAAAGTTGCTCAATCTACAATAAATGTTTGAAATGACTTCCTCCAGCCTGGATACAAGCATTCAATCTTCTCGTCGTTGACTGTCGAACTCTTTCAAACACACCAAGGTCGTTTCTAATTGAGGTACACCCAGCAATTATCCGATTTCGCAAATCGTCCAAATTCTCCATTGGAGTAGCGTAAACTATTGATTCCAGAGATCCCCAGAAGAAATAATGTAGGGGCTTTAAGTCTCGGAATCGAGCAGACCATGCGTGTGGGCCACCTTGACCAATCCAGCGATCTCCGTATGTTGCTGTTAAAAATTACGAGCAACCAAACTGAAATGTGGTGGTGCACCATCGTGCATAAACCACATTGCAATTCTTGTCGCGTATGGTACATCCTCCAGAAACTTACGCAGCATTGCTTCCAAAAAGTTGCGGTACACCACGCCAGTAAGTTTTCCTGGTAGAAATACCAGTCCAATTAGATAGTCACCCACTATTCCCACCCAAACATTCAACGAGAACTGATGTCGAAAACGATCTTCAAATACTTCATGCGGATTTTCATCTGCTTCACATTGTTACTATGAAAATTCCTTATTGCATTTCTTGAGAAACTGACTTCATCGGTAAAAAGAATCTATGTCAGGAGTAGAGGGATGCGAACTAATGTTTGCAATATCCATTGACATGATGCAATACGTGGAGGAAAATCAGCAAGTAGTAGTGCCTGAACGCGTTGAATGTGGTGTGGATACAACAAATTGTCCTCAAGAATTTTCCAAACTGTCCAATAACTTACATTCAAAGTATTTGCATTTTTTTGCGTAGAACTACCAGGATCTTCCTCTATCATCTCCAGCACATTCTGTTCTAACTGTACCGTTCTTGCAGTCATTGATCTTCCTGGCCCTCCACTTCGTTTTATTGAGCCTGTTTCACGAAGACGTCGATGAATGTTTTCGAAGATTTTTCGGTCGGGGACATTACGGGCAGGAAATCATTCAAGTACAATCGTCTAGCTTCTAATGAGTTGCCATCCGCAAGTCCATACATGAAATGCATGTCAATCATGTCGACGTTCGTATACATCATGATAGAGGATTTCACTAACTATTAAAGACATTGTTTGACGTGTCTTGCCAAACGTCACTCAATCTAAACAAATGCGACCGATGAGACGTATTCAAATGAAATCCACTACTAGATAAAACAGCTGTTTCATGTGATCGAGATCGAAAAAATAACAACGCATTGTAAACAATTTCTTGTACTTGATAAACTCATTGGCGTACATCATACTTTTATTTACATTAATAATTTCAACGAATATCGAATATGGTTATCGCAAATTTTGTTCACCTTGTATCTTCGAAACAAAGGGGTTTTTCAAAAATCATCATACGACAAAATGTTCTTAGAATAAGCCAAGGAATAACTCCTTGAATGTTTGCCGCATGTTTACCTAACACCCTGTATACATATATACAATATCAAATAAAATGGCTAAGTAAACAATGCCAGTAGGTGCAATTAAAATATTACTAGAAAAAAAAAGTTTCAACATATCACAATCAATTTTTAATGTAGGTAAGTTTTTTTTTAATTTAATGAGGCAAAGAGCTTCAACAAGCTTCTTACAGTATGAAATCATTAAGGTATTAATGTATTTTGCTAATTAGTGTAATAATTAAAAAGAATTTTCCCAAGAAAAATTTTCTTCTTACGCAGGATTCGAACCTATACACTCGCGTTTAGCGGAAAATTGCAACCGTTACATTTTTATTGATTGAAAAATTAAATTAAAAGCGAAAAATTTGTATTCCAATCCTATTTTATTTATCCTGATAGGATTGGAATACGAATTTTTCGCTTTTAATTTAATTTTTCAATTACAAACACTGATCCTCTGGGACACCATATACTATTTTTATTGATATTCGAATTTGTCACCTTGACAGATATGTGACAGATGCATATATTTTTAATTATTACATCACATTGTTTGATTATGGCCTCCTAGAATCAACACAAGTACTCGTGATGATTATGCTGCGACAGTTTTTTTCTGAAATATCTCCTAACCCCTTTCATTTCAGCTAAAAACGGTTCTGTACATTTATACGTATTTTTTGACGGACAATCGATTGGCGCAGAGACATTTAGAGGTTCCTATTAAAAAAAAACGAGTTACCACAAATCTCTTTCCTTTTGCCCCCTCTCTTCCTGCAGTCAGTTTAATATTTTTTAATTTCTTTGTTGGAAATAGATACCCCATTTTGGTGGATATTATTTACAATGAAAATAAAATAAAAATCCACTGACCAACTGCAAATAACTTAAAAGTTCATGCACCACTGCATAACACAAAATTATTTAAAAACAGCCAATATCTTGTAAAGCATAAAGATTAAGGGCATGGTATGCTAGATCAACTTGACCCAAAATTCAGAGTAGAATCGAAATTTGAAATAAAAATACTACTTTTCCATTTGAAATAACAAAGTTGGCAACTACTTCCGGTATAAGGGATTCCGGTATTTTAGCTGAACTGACCTATATCCACAGACTTACTCTAAAAAAATTAAATCTCGCATTTATTTACTTCCGCATGGACTTTTAATGGAAGCTCGTCGTGACACACACACTGTATATACAGGGTGATTCTCAATATATGCGACAAACTTTAAGCGCTGATTCCTGGGGTTATTTTGATCATAAAAGTTCATAAGAACATATGTCCAAAATCGCTTAGTTCTAAATTTGTACAATGTTTAATAGTAAGTTAACATGATTAATGTTTTTATTATAAATTAACAAAATAATTAGTGAAACAAAACTTATACTAACTGTTGAAAATGACCGCCCCTAACTGCAATACAAGCTTCTATCCTCCGTCGTATTGACTGGCGAGTCCGTTCTAAAATACCAGGGGTATTTCGAATTGTTTGAAAAGCTGCGATAATACGATTTCTCAGTTCATCGACACTTTCAATGGGAGTCTATAAACTAATGATTTAAGGTGACCCCAGAGAAAAAAGTCCAAAGAATTTAAGTCTGGGGACCGAGGAGGCCACGGTTGTGGACTTCCCCGCCCTACCCACCGATCTGAATACGTATTGTCCAAAAAACTCGCGAGCAACTAAACTAAAATGCGCTGGAGCACCGTCATGCAGAAAATACATTTGTAATCCTAATTGCAACGGAACTTCTTCCAGCAGTAGGGTAGCTCCTCTTCAAGAAAATTGCGGTATACCTCGGGATTTAACCGAATCGGTAAAAAATGTGGACTTATCAAGTGATCTCCAACAATTCCGGTCCACACATTGACAGAGAATTGGTGTTGATGACGGGCATTCACTAGTTCGTGTGGATTTTTTTCGGCTCATATGTGATTATTATGAAAATTAATAATCGCGATTCTAGAAAAGCAGCCTCGTCGGTGAGGAATATTTGAGCCAAATAGTCAGGATTTTGTGCGATTTGCACAAAAGTGGCTGCACCCGTTAAATGTGATATGGATACAACAGTTGATCTTTCAATATTCTCCAAACTGTGGCCTGACTAATGTTTAAAGCAAACGCAATTTTTCTGGTGCTTGTAGTAGGATGTTCCTCAATTTCATTTAGTACCATTTCTTCAACTTGTGGTGTTCTCACTGTAGATGGGTGCCCGTTAAAAGTCGTCCGGTTTTTAAAATTTCCCGTTTCACAAAGACGTTGAGGAAGACGGCCAAATATTAAATGATGCGGGATGATACGGTTCGGGTATCGTTCTTCATAAAGACTTCTAGCAGCACGCGAAATTCCATTGGCAAGACCGTAAAACGAAATGCATATCACACATCTCAGCATTCGTGTAATTCATTTTAGAAAACAGAAACTGGCAATAAACTGAATGAATACTCTGACAACTATTTACAAATATTGAAAGGACCAATAAACAATTCCCTCTCAACACAATAGTTTTTGAAGAACCAACTGTGGTATTATATCGTGTTAGTCATAATTCATAATTTATTATTAAACATTCAATAACTTTAAAACCAAACCGTTTTGGACATATATTCATATGAACTTTTATGATCAAAATAACCTCAGGAATCAGCTCTTAAAGTTTGTCGCATATATTGAGAAACATAATTGGTGGTATTTATTTGACCATTTTGTTTATTTAAAATTGAATAATAAATAACGGAGCTATGACTTGGGATGTTTCTTGTTGGTGACCTCGTATAAGATAACATGCTTAGGATTTTGTTTTACCGCTGCAGAGAGATTTCACTACTTATATCTCAAAAAGTTTATGGATAAGCAACCGCAATGCAGACTAATGAATATTATGCTGAAAATATTTAAATTCATATATTCGACTAATTCGTTAGGACTACTCTATAAGTTTTAAAATCTAAGCCTACTTGAAGTAGGAAAAATCTAATGAGTCATTAGTCCTTTACGTACAAAAAGCTTTGTATATTACAACCCTTCAAGTAATCAAAAAGAAATATAAAAAAGTCTACACTAATAGGATGACGGGTCAACAAACTTGAAAGGTTAGCTACCACAAATGCATAAGTACTCACGTCTGCATAAAAGACAAGTTGTGTAATAACTCTAAAATAGGATATTTAAAAGTCAAAGTTCAGCAATTGCGTAAATGCTAGTACTAAAATGCATCCGCAGTCCTGCCGTGTGCACGAAATTACCAACAGTTATTAAAAGGGATCCGGTGCAATTAATTGACGCTGCTTGTTGTTTTGAACTCTTTCCACTCTATGCACATTGCATGGAATCCAAATAACGAGCGGAAATGATGTTTTTGCGAATACATAAACGCGTGGACGTTTGAACACACGCAAAATGCAGGCTCACTTAACGACCAATATCCGTTCATATCACTTTAACATCCAGTTAATCGATTATTAAACAAAGAGCTAATTCTTAAAGATTCATTAGTTACTGGGTCATCTATAATGCAGTTTTAGAAACAAAAGCGTACACTACTTTTGCATTTTGTCGTAATTTTTCATGGTCGCTAAATAAGGGGTTTGTTAAGTGGAGAGCACTATAGTTACAAAATGATTTTTATTGGTTTTTTACTTAAAGGCGTTGCTCCGATAAGCCATTGACAAGTGCCGCTAAAGCTATCGGGCTAAAATTAAAGCAAATGAGTACTACTGTCACACATACTGTAAATACCAAAAATTAGCTCAATCTATGCCACCCCATTCGAGATATTAGCATAAGGGTGGAAAAATTCAATATTTTTTTCTCAGAAATTACCTAAGCTATCACGTTAAAAAAATTATGTGAATAAACACTGATTATGGGCATTCTATAAAAAATCAAGGACTAATTCCGTTTACTCAGTTCATATCATTATTTTCCCATTTTTAGGGGTAATTTTTTTGAGCTTGGTTTAAGGTGCCAACTTGACTTTTTATTATATTAGACTATATACATTTAGGTTTATTATATATTTTTACAGTTTGTTTCTGTGTGGTAGAACATATAAATAAAAAATAAAATCTCTTTGAATGATCTTAGTAAGAGCAATTTGTTATTGTTTATTTTAGGGTTAAAATAATTATTCATCCATCAATTTCAGGATTATCTGTATGTATGTTTCAGCCCTAGTAGTTATAAAAGTATCGAAATGTAAAAAAGAAAATTATAATAACAACAAAATAATATTTATTTCCGTACACGCAGTTGAAAGTTATTGTTATTTTTCTATTTTGAAGGGCGGTTTTTTTTGTGGGTTGAGTTTAATGCATCAATCTGATTTTTTGTTATATAGTAATGTATCTATTTGGGTTCATTATATATTTCTTTAACTTTTATTTCTGTGTGGTAAAACATGCAAATAAAAACGGAAAATTATCGAGCGATTTCAGGATTATTGTATGTTGTACATTTCAGCCCTACTAGTTATGAAAACACTGAGCTATAAAAAATAATTCTGTAAAATAAATAATAATAAGTAATATATTTTATTATATAATATATTATCTGTTGTTACATTTATTATTAACATACCTGTATTTATAATCAATATAAAATAATATTTAGGTCAGTACACGAAGTTCAAAGTTCCCTTTGGGAGGGTGTTTTTTTGAGTTTAAGGTTTCAACTTGACTTTTTTCTGTATAGTAATGCCTGCATTTGGGTTTACTATATACTTTTTTCCAAATAAATTCTGTACAAGTGGTGTCATATGAACTGAGAAGTATGCTCTTGATTTGCAACCACTGCTTCTTCTGGGAAGAATGGATAGCTCCAAATAAGTATTTTTATCATCTTCACCGTTTATTTATTTATCTAGGTTTTTTTCTTCCAGATATTTTTATTAGCAGACTACCGCGATTAATACATTTATGTGAGAACATATTTTAACTTACTTTTTTCAGCACTGTTGTTTATTCTACATAAGGAAATTACATTAAGCAACAATCTCCAAACTCTCACAATCAAATAATTATCATATTAAGATAAAATATACATCCAACTGGAAAAAACATCCTTCAAAAGGAGAACATATTCATAACTTCAAACTGCGTGTACGGAATTAAGTATTATTTTATTGTTACAATATTTTTGTTTATATTTCGATATTTTTATAGATACTAGCGCTGAAATGTACGTAGAAATAATCCTGAATCCGATCGATGAATAATTATTTTATCCTTAAAATAATCAATAACCCAATGCTGCTGCTAAGATCAAAGAGGCTTCATTTTTTGTTATTTGTATTACTTCACTTCAAAGAACTTGACGAAATATATAATAAACCCCAAATATAATTATATGTACACCTATGTACCTTTAACCCAACTCAAAAAAATCACCCCTCAAAACAGGAAAATAATAATAACTTTAAACTGCGAGTACGGAATTAAACATTATTTTATTGTTACAATACGCTTTCGTATATTTCGGTGCTTTTATAACTACTGGGGCTGAAGCATTTATATAGATAATCATGAAATTAGTCAATAAATAATTATTTTGACCCTAAAATAACCAATAACAAATTGCTCCTACTAAAATCATTCAAAGAGATTTTATTTTTTATTTACATGTTCTACCACACAGAAAAAACTGAAAAAAACATATAGTAAACCTAAATGAATACAGTATAATATAACAAAAAGCCAAGTTGACACCTTAAACTAAACTCAAAAAAAACCACCCCTCAAAAAGGGAAAATAGTGATAACCTTAACTGAGTAAATATTTGTATACTTATACTCGATTAGAAAAAGAAAACAAAAAAAAATATTTTGTTGTGCCTGTATTATTTATGGTTTAATTCAGGCTCTTACTTTTTTACTTTAGTTGTCCTGTATAGAATTGCCTGTAATAATAATAACATTCAACTTAAAAGTATCTGCTCTTTACAGAATATTGACCTCACACATACGAATTTCCGGGAAAACGTACCGCTTGATGGGAATTCTTACATCAAACGAAATGAGGCCGCTGCAATCTCATTTTCATAGCTACGAGCTGAAAACTTAATTACCCTTTCCGCGCTTGCATCAAAGCCCTTCACTGATGTTCATCAGAGATTTATAGCTAAAGTACTTAATTTTCGTTTTATTTCTAAATAATAGTAACACAGCGATGAAGTAATTCAATTTATGGTATAGCCTGCAGCAATGGAATAGAGTTACTATTAATGTTAACACAACACAAATATTATACAGCAAAAGATGATAATGATATTTTTTTGGCCAAGAAAAATATTTTCCAATTGCATGACAACCCCAAGATACATACCTAAAGTAGGAAAATTATATCTAATAATAATAAATATTAAAAAACGAAATATTAAGAACTTAATTAACTGGTATACTAATATACAGGGTGAGTTCTTTTTTTCATTATTTGCATGGGGATCTCGAAAAATATAAGGAGAAAACAGAAATTCACCAAAACCTTTTCAGTGCTGTAACTCTTGTATTTGTAAAGATAGAAAAGAAAGCGAATATTGTTAGGAAATTTAATGTTAAACAACATCCTCTTCTTAAAGCCTGATCTTTTTAAATAGGAACTCTGGCTGTAACATATTCTAATAGTGCATTTTTCTCTGCTTCCTATGATGTAAGGCTCGTATTTATTTTAATAAATAACAGCACAATACACCAGAGACCAGACCACTAGCAAGACCAGATTTTTGTTAAAGTAAAAAACTTTAACAAAAATCTGGTCTTGCCCTGAAAAACGCGATATAAACAATTAAAGCATTATGTTCACTTTATCATTGACAGTTCGTTCAGTAAGGTGAGGTGGTAGATTTTGTCAGTGGTTTAGTTGCTTTATAAGGTCAGTTATGGTACAAATCTTGAGAAACGTGTAATGACCGAATGTTAAGGCCGCTTTACAATTCGCATTTTTTTGTATTGCGTGCAATAAAATGAAATATAGAACACATTCTATTCCGTGCAATACCAATAAAATTGCACACAGCTGATCGAAATCCACTGAATGCGCATTCGCTATTTGTATTGCACGCAATAAAAAAAATTGCGAACTGTAAAGCGGCCTTTACATTATTTGTAACAAAACTAGTCAGTCAACATGCCGCCGCATCATTGCCCTAAGACATGATTTTTGTTAAATATAATAACAGCATATTATGCCATCAATTATTAAAATAAGTACTACGACGCTTACAATGCAAGCAAAAAAAATGCACCATTAGAATATGTCATAGCCAACCATGGTTTCCATTTAAAATATTAAACTTTGCTTCCTAGCTCATTTGGCATTAAAGCTAAAAGCAATATTCAATTTTTCTCTCTTTACAAATGAAAGAGTTACAGCACTGAAAAGTTTTGGTGACTTTTCATTTTTTGCAAATATCCAGTAAACTATGCATTTCCTTAAAAGGGCAAGAACGTATCTGAATTAAGTTTATAAGGATGCAAATCTTTCTCTATTTAACCCAATACGTATCTCTAATGAAAGAAAACTCACCCTGTATATATAAGCGAAAATAAATAGCATAACAAAAAATGTATCAAATACAAAATATTAGATTTCCATCTATTTATCAATGTTCAAAACTAGGTGAAGCATAAATCACTGGTGTTTGCATCTATGGAGTTGTAGTTATTACAAATTTTCTATACGGGTGATTTAAACATAACACTAGTTCTAGGTTTAGCGTAGTAGAATGTATGATGTAACCTGTAGGACGTTTGAGGTACCACAAAATAAAGTTTTTCCAAGAGTTCTGGTGCAGCAACCATATTATTCAGAAAGTCATAAAGAAATTCTAAATCCATTCTTTTGCAACAAAGATCCAATTGATCAATATCAAATGTAGAAAGTAGATCTTTATGACTAAAACCCTGGGTGGGATAGATTCCATCGAGTTGGTATTATATAAAATGGACACCAGATTAACGAAGCATAGAACAAGCATAGAGCGCAGAAACGTGTGATAAAGAAGTTTAACCGTCTTAGTAGGCGTAAAGAATTTAGTACTGCGTACAATAAAACTTGATAAATTTAATGCTGTGATGTTGGAGATATGATCATTAAAAGTCAGTTTAGCATCAAATGTGACACCCAAGTCTTTAGAAGAATCGCACATCTGGTTAATGAATGATTTCAAGGTGATATGCATAATATATGGTATTTGCTCTACATTGCACTTTGCTGCATTTAGGTTTAGCTTGTTACCCAGACACCAGATCTATACTGAATCAAGCTAGCCTTAGAAGTATATGAAGTCATAAATCATACTTACAGCAGAAAATATTTTTAAATTATCGATAAATAGTAGTTTGAAGCGGAAACAAATGATTACACCCGCCAATAATATAAATAGAAAAAAAAGCAGTGGATCGAGGATCGCTCCTTAAGGTACACCGGTTGTGTATAAAAATCTAAAACTATCTGATTGATTATGAGGAAAATGTTATTGGTTCCTTTATTTACAGAATTGCGGATTTAAAGTACAGTAAATTTAGTTAAAACTTATTAATTACGTATTCCAAAGGATAAAAATAGATTTTATTGACAGATCGACTACAAACTTCACATAAAGTAATACAACAGCTTCACAAATAATCTAGGTCATTTAAAGACTGCTACTTCTCATGAAAATGAAATTTATTTATAGTAAATTAAAATGAATTTAAGAATAGGTGGCCTTAACCCAAATTTAGAGAAGCTTGATATGTTTAAAGCACTGAAGAGAAACAAAAATAAGAGATTTGAGATAAACCCAAAACACACAAAGGTACACCGGTTGTACCTTAAAACTAAGCCGTTTCAAATATACATTCGTACGAGCTTTTATGGTCATAATAACTCCAGGAATAAGTCGATAAAATTTATAGCATATATTTAGAATTACTCTGTATACGCAAAACTAATCAGTGTCTTTTAAGGTTCTGTAGAAACCAATAAAATTTGCTTTTTTATAATTATAAATCTTTTTATGGGAATTAACATTTATATAAGAAATATATTCATCCTTAATAGTATAGATGATCGCAATCTGGGGTGATCAGAATTCTCTTCTACAACGAGCAAATATTCTTTAAAATACAAAGAGTTTCGACATTACTCAATGCCAAATCCAACAGTTTTCTACGTACGTTCAACATCGTATATAGAAATATAGGATATTTAAATATAGAAATTGCAAAAGCTATGACTTGAGTGAGATTTACTACTCTACTACTACTACTACTACTACTACTACTACTACTACTACTTTAAGTACTCTTCACCACCGAAGGATTATTGAAATAAGTGACATAAAGGCATGTAATATAATAATATTGCTATCAATACCATTATTAAATTTTTCACAAACAGATAAAAATTTTCAAATTCGGTAGTAGAAAAATCAGGGAATATATGTATACGATACATGTATGATGATTAGGCTTAATAGTACAACTAACAATATCAATGATTAGATACGTAGTTTTAACAGTAGAAGCATTGAAATCAGTTTTCTATAAATAACTTGAAACATTTTAAATTTTCTAATGTTTAAACACAAATGTTAACTTGATAAGACGGCAGTTATATTCGAAACGTTACTATTATAAAAAATCAATGCGGAAATAAAGTTGTAACAGATCAAATCAGCCGCTTCTTTTTTCTTCCGTTCATTGTATAAAGTTAAGAATAAATAAAAATCTACTGAAATTCAAGTAAACTATATCAATGTAGATAAAAAGCATTAAATGATGTTAATAAATATGACGTAAACAGTCAATGTAATAACTTACTCATTTGTAATGTCATCTCTTTTCTCTGATTCTCGCATGTCGTAGTTTTTCTTTCTAGATAAAAATGCACACAAAAACCAATTTATTTAATTTATACACGTCAATTATGATGAAAAAATGAAATATACAATATAATAAATACTTCTATCCGCGGAAATAATGCAGGTTAATTTTTGGTGGAGGAGCTGTGTAGTTAGATCAAAATACCAGCAGTAGATGGCGCTAGAATTAGCGCCATCTACTGCTGGTATTTTTTTTCTTGTTTATATTATGTTCAGCGCCATATTACGGAGAAATACCAAACTACAGAGTACAGAATATCTACTTTTATTTCAGGTTTCGTTTTTACCTAAACGTTCTACAAAACGGTTACACTTTTGCAATTAGCTAAGAGAGGGCGCTTTCCAGCTAGCAACCTACTTTACCGCCGGATATGAAATCGATAAATTTAATTCTCTTTTCAAATTCTTGAAAAAACGTTTAACCTCGTCTAAATGGCTTTCTTGTTTGGAATAGAGGCAAAATAATAGTTTATTCAATTTTGATAATTTCTAATTGTTTTTAAGTGGTTTAAAATGTACACTGAGAAAAAGGATTCTTTTCCGCAAAAATACATATCTTAAAAAAAAATATATTTCACATAAAGGAACTTTATTTGAATTAGATACAGTAATTTAGAATTAATGTTACTGCTTTCTTTGAAGCGATCAAACTATTTCTTTGAAATATTTTTTTTATTCAAATAAGTTAAGTTAATAGCAAAACAATGTTTTGCTTGGATATGATTTTAAGTACGATTTTCTTAAAGAAACTATTTATTTCATACAAAGTCGTTACAGTTGCAGACGAAGTAGTAGTAGATTTCATCAAAATTGTATTACTTAAATCATCACCTCATGATATTCCAAACACATATACAAAGTTTTCTGGCTTATAGTAGCAAATACGTTAAACATATTCTGCGAGTAAAGAAATTGTCATGAAGATGTTGGTTTTCCTATTTCACTACACTAACTTTCTAGCTACCAAATACTTATCTATTACTTGCCAGATAAATATTTCTTAGGAACTGCCATCAAAACAGTTTCCCCATTGCATACGCTGGCGCTTGATTTTTTTGCGAATCAACCAATGTGTGAGGGGCAACTAGCAGTCAAAACCACTTGACTGCTTTTTGGTCAATCTGTTAAACACTTGTAATTTCATATTTACGGAAAATCTATGAGGGTCAAACCATACCGTGGACAATCATCGATGAAGTCTTTTTCTAATATGCTTAATAAAATAGTTTATTTTGATCAAATAAATTACTAAACTAATATGCTTTATTAGCTTCAAATATTTTCCTTTTTTACAATCAAATAAATATTTATTTGAATATAAAAGTCATTCGATTAAAAATGCTTTACTATTCCAAACAAAGAAATTTCACTTTGCGACAGATACCGATTATTTTCAAGTCAAAGCTATATATGTTTCCATAAGGAAGAAATGTCCTACCTAAATCACTATTTGTTTCAAATCATTTTTTCTTAGCATCTAATAAATATTCCATTGCTAACATTTAACAGAATAATTTATTTTGATTAATGCATATTTATTAAAGGTAAAGAAATCTTTTTCTCAGTGGATAAAGACCAACGCTTTCATTTCATTCCATCATTTACAATCATCAACGTAATAGAAAAAAAGACTTGTACTACTCTTTTCTACATTCTTATTTAATGTTTAATTTGACTTACTTTTTTGCGTGACTGCGTACATACTCTTCAAACCTTTCTTTTGAAGAGCCGTGTCTGGAAAGGGCATCCGATCCAATGAGCCCCATTCCTTGGCGCGCTTTTTGTGAGCATAGTAACGGTAAACAACAATGGTTACTCCCACAAACAAAGCCATTCCGGTTCCGGTCGCGGCTCCCAAAACAGCAGATGCCACCATCTTTTCCTGAAAAGCAATAGAGAGTACTATCAGACAAGAACTATTATTTTATTCTCAATTTTAATGAAGAATTCAGTATTTTGATACCGGTATCAAAAAATCCTGACCGAAACCGACATACAAACAATGTGTTATCTTTTGTGTCAGACGCACTAATTACTGTATAGAAGTAACAAGTTAATAATTTAGATAATTTAGCGATGTCAACTAACTTTATTTTTATCGCTGGTCTTCATGGCCACGTGACTTTGGGGGTAAATAAAAGGTTCTGCTTCTTGGGGAGTATATAGACGTATAATAATCTAAAAATATCTGATTGATTATGAGGAAAATGTTATTGGTTCCGTTATTTATAGAATTGTGGATTTAAAGTACAGTAAATTTAGTTAAAACTAATTAATTACGCATTCCAAAGGATGAAAATAGATTTTATTGACAGATCGACTACAAACTTCACATAAAATAATACAGCAGCTTCACAAATAATCTAGGTCATTTAAAGTCTGCTACTTCTCATGAAAATGAAATTTATTTATAGTAAATTAAAATGAATTTAAGAATAGATGGTCTTAACTCAAGTTTAGAGAAGCTTGATACCTTGTAAAGCACTGAAGGGAAACAGAAATAAGATATTTGAACAAAGAAACGAATCGCACTAAATATCTAGACATACACTGAGAAAAGAGATTGTATTAAATGAAAAGTTTTATAACTCTTGGTTTTTATCAGGTTCAACAAAAAGAATACCTTTTCTCAGAAAAGTGTTTATTTTAATTGAAAGTAGGGTGCTGTGTCGCCCGAAGACTATGTTCTCCTTAAGTATATACTTTTGGACAAAAAGTAACCGTAATTAAATGGAATGTACCTTAGTTTTGATTAATATTTTATAATGTATTTATAACTTCTGCTTAAGACAATACACATTACATATTATATTGATATTATTATGTACATATTTAACAACATATTAAATAAAAAACCGGATGTTTTGGTTTATTTGCGTGGACACGCATGTATTACATTGATTTAAAACGTTTGCCTTTTAACGGAAAATGCAAGCACCTGTGTTAAGCTGAGTGCTTTTTTACGCGGAAGTATTTTAGTTTCATTCATATTCCTACGTGCATAAGTCTCAGATACACAAACAATAATGAACAAAATATTCGCGCATCTCCTATTTCGTTCCAGCCCATTTACTAGAACAACACCTGATAGGAGTCATCGCAATTGAAAAGACGATTTCTTTAATGGCACACTAGAGTACCGTTAAACAAATAATTCATTTTTAATTCGATTGAAAATGATCACGCCATTCTTACGCTTAAATCTAAAATGAATAAATGTTTATAAGAAAACGAAAAACCTCTTGAATCAACATACTTATGGGTTTGTCTGCAATTTCATAGTTTTCAAATTTCAAAATAAAGCAGAACTTGCATTCAACTATAAATATCCTTATTTAAAAGGATAACTACTTCCAACGAAAAATATTATTTTCGAAGAAATGTGTGAATTTAAAATTATATTCATTTTCAAGAAAACATCAAATCATGTTGGTCATATAGAAAACGCAAAAACTTTTGGTTTAATGCAATTCCTCTTAAATAGAAAGGATATTTCTCTGGGTGTACTTTAAATACGATGAAATTTGACATACGTCAAGGAATCTTCAGCAGAAGAAATTCAAGATATATAAATAGATAGAGAGATAAAAAAAGTATTGAGCTATAAACATGCAAAATTACAACCATTAGATAATAATTTGTATATTGATCCATAGGAGCTTTCTTGAAGAAAATATTCCAGACGATTGAAACATTTCTTGTATCCCCCTAAGTCTAGAAAAGTTAGGAAATTATGGATAAGTAAGTATTATTCAGAATATATGATATATGATATATGAAACATGTATTGAGCGATATAACAGGTTATTCAAGGTTTATAGCGCTGACATTTTATAGCTTATAACTTTGTTGAAATGATTTAAACTTAAACGTTATGGCGTTGCAGTCACGTTGATAGGGCACAGATAATTCTTTATTTGCGAGATAGGTTATTAATAAGAAATGTTGCACATATTATAAATATAAGTAAAACCAGTATACAGAGGATAAAACATGAATGGGAGACTCACTGAATTTTATATAAGAGAAGGACATCTGATCTGGAAGACCCAGGATTACAACACAAGAAGAGGGCAATATTCTGGTGGAATATTTAGAAGGAAATGTTGTTCGGCTAATGAGAACTGCTATTAAGCAATCAAATTTCGCTGGGTCTAGACCTACAGTCTGTCATTAAACCAAACAATCGCATTTAAAGAAAAAAACGGACATGAATTTTTAGAATTACTGTGGAGGCAATAACAATACTAATAAAAATGTGAGTTTATATCTAATACTTAATTCTTAATGTCCGTTTCCCTATTACGAGAATTTCGGACGCTATTGGGGTGAGTCATCCTCACGAAATAGCCCATGCAATATCAAAATTATTTTGTCCAAAACAGCTTCAACAAGCTGTAACAAAGAATCTCTTTGTCCAAGTCCAACTATATAATATGAGGTTTATTCACATCACGAACTTGACGATGTAAGTATTTAAATCAATTCCTGTAGAGCACAGAGTACGTTATATCCTTAATTTTAACATCCACTTTGCAATTATATTCTACCACAACCTATAATTGTTCCGCTTAGTTGAATAGAATAATTTTATTATACATAATATAACACCTACGTTTCAACTCAAGAGCAGAAGCCCTTTGTACTTTTCAGAAGCCTAATTAGATCATAGCTGCAGGAAGCAGCAGCTGTTTGCCGAAGAAGGTAACAAGTGGATTATTCGCGGGAAAGGTTATAAATAGGTTTATATTTTCTTTCTTGAAAGAAGAGAGCGGAAGATGGGAAGTATAACTCTAGATACTAACTTTGTTTGATATTTTATTGTTTCACAAGAGTGAAGTTATTGGTTTATTAATTTACGCAAAAATAAAAAATACTTTAACATTATAAGTTCGTAATTCGTGACGTCCGTAATTGATATGGTAATAAGAGCAGAAAGAGAAATGCTTTAACTTGCGATTTGAATCTTGCAAATGAAAAAAAAACTTATTGATATTATATAAATATAATTAGTGAAACAAATGAAGAGATCTAAATAACTAATTCGTCTTAGATGTATGCAAGTTTGCATAGTTTCATTTTGGGTTCCCACAATGAAGTACCGACTGTTTCAAAATGAATTAAATCTAGGTGTTCATGAATTTCTCCTGATATTCCGCTTTCTTGAAATGAGGGTACAGATTAAATAGTATATAGTTTATCCACCTGTCACAGTGTCACTGTCAAAATTTATCGTCGAGCGATGTATGATGAAATTAATAACATGCTTCAACAATAAAAATATTTTCTTGCATTGTGTAATGTGTACGTTATTTAGTAGTATGAAGTTAAAAACTGTCCGGGAAAACTATATTGCTACTACTCACAAAATGACAAAAGTCAAAATTACATTAGAAATATAATTATTACTTATCGTAAAAGGTAAGCGGCTTATTGTAATATGCAAGTACTAGTTATATAATTCATTTTGAAACAGTTTGTAGAAACTGACAAACCAAATTTGAAGATTGCATATCTTACACACTCACTGGGCCCATCAAAATATTTTGATAGGTCTTAAATTTCTTACAAAAATAAGAATATACACATTGACCTTGGAATGGTAAAAAGTAATGGATAGGAAAAAATGCAAAACTGCTGTAGTTCATTGCATCCCAATTTCTTAGGTTACATGTATCGGCAAGATCGCCATCTTCAAGTGGGTAACTTTTTTTTACATTGAAGAATGAAAAATCCAGATCTAAAATGAACAGTCCAGAAAAGTGTTCGTCGCGCCATTTTTTTTTTGTGAGAAACAAATTAACCAAAGAAACTAAAACATAGGTGAAAGCTACAAAAAGGAAACTGGAACATCGTGTACGCAAACCACTTAAACCTATCATGTGTCAAGCAAGATTTGAAATGTTGACGTTGCCTCAAGAACAAACTCAGAATTATGGAATAAATCTCTGTTGGCAATTTGCTGTTCCACAATTTCCAACGCCTCCAAGTTATTAAGTAAACTATTTATCCTACCACTTTGTAAAATATGAAAACCGTCATTAATATTGAAGGTCAACATCTTAAAAATTGTTATATGATGTATTTCTATTTAAATCACAATGACAATGACAATTCAATATAAAAACTAAAACAATATAAAAACTGCTCATATTACAAAAATAACGGACATACCCTTGTTTATATATTTCATACAGTTATTCAACCGTGTTGAGCTACAACGGGATGATTGACAGATGGCGCACGATGTAAATGGGATTTTACATTGTCACATTACGCCATCTGTCAATCATCCCGTTGTAGCTCAACACGGTTGAATAACTATATGAAATATATAAACGAGGGCCATACTTTTAATACTAATTATGGTTTTCATACTTACATACATGGCAGCGCCAACATTTCAAATCTTGACAGGTTTCACTGGTTTGCATATATGGTGTTCAAGCTTTCTTGTAGCTTTCACTTATGTTGTTGTTTTCCCTACCCTCCTTAGCTGATTTTGTTTCTTAGAAATAGATGGCGCAGCTAACACTTTCTCTGCACTGTTCGTTTTAGATCTGGATTTTTATTCTTTAGATTTCCGGAATCATTTTATCCGCTGCATTCCTATGTAATAATAGCCCAAGTATTTCATCAATAATTTATCCAGTTTTAAAATGTGGTTGTTTGTGCCTCAATGTTTGTGTGTTTAAGTTTTATATAAATATTTTATTTATTGTACAAGGCATTTTGTAATCTTGATAATTTCTTATTAATAATTCTTAATTATCTGATTTAGTAATAGCAAGTGTTTTGATATAAAAAAAGCTTTTTAACTTTAACGTCACTTTATTTTATTTAATGAAAAAAAAATTGTAAATATTATTTATTTTTTTAAACGTTGATTTAACTTTTATTACTACACTACAATTCTCATCATTGGATGTTTCTTTAGCTTATCTGAGAATATATACGATACGGATGAAACTGGTAGGTTTCATTAAAGAATTTTGTATGAAAGTGGAGAAGTTTTTCTATTGTATACCTTATTAATTATATTAATTACACAGAGTCAAAAATAGATTATATGAATAAATAATAATTGGAATTTTCAGAACAGATACTTATTTAACATACAAGCTAATATAAATTAAAATATGGGATAAGATTAAGAAAGATTAAAAGCACGTTCTTTTTCCAAAATTATGCAACTAATAAAATATTATTTCTATAATACTTTCTTCGATCCATTAATTTTGAAAAAAAAAACTTTTTAATGTTAATTAATTCTATTACATACTTTATTTAAACCGAAAATTCCCCAAGATAACCATCCAATTATTTTTTCCTTGCAAATGATGGGGAGTAAAAGTCAATTAGTTTAATAATACCCGGGTTGAGAGGTTGGCATATTCAAGAAAGGTCGGCTGACATAATTACAGCTCACGGCTTAATTGCGTTATAATGATACGTACTTGTCGACGACATCTGTACCTCGGGTTTTTGTATTTTAATCATTAACCTTGTAGCCCAGCTTTTAATCATTTAGTGGTACTACAATTAGTAACTGCTGTGAATAATATAGGAAAAACGGAGTCGAAAGAAAATGGAGACCCGTTGGATTGCTTAATCTGTGAGGTACCGCAATGGCACTTAAGAAGTGTTTTTTACATAGGTAAATAAGATATGTAACGTACAACTGTTAATAAAAATTTGACAACCTAATTCCGTAGGAACAGCTAAATGTTCATTGGTCAACTGCCAAAAAGACAACAAATCCCTGATGTAATCAATCAATCACCAGAACCAAAGCACATGGCAATCACCAACCAGGGACACATTACGGTAACACATAACACGTCATCCAGTGTTCGTAATGCCAATCGTAAAAAAAAGTCGCTAAAGTCGATGTTGCAGCTGCGATGCCAGGTTTCCTGGCCCGGAAGAAACCACACGGAGTGACTAAGAATTTAAATATTATACCCGCGAGACCTTCAGATATACTATATTACGTTGTTGTATGTATTAAGACATGAAAATAGGATATACAGACTAAATAGAAAATGCTTTATTGTTATACAATTAGTATTCTCTATCATGGATCTAATATGAATAGATTATTTTCTATTGTTGAGCTCATATATTATTATAGTACAGTATTTTTCCTTTTAGTTTTCCTTTTTTGTCAAATATATTTCACTATTTCTCAAAACCATTCAACATCTTAATTAAAGAGGGTGCTGTGTATGTCAAATTATTTTCCCTTCTGCCAAAACTATATCACGTTGTTATGACAGGTATTTAAGAATGAATGCTGAAATGGCAAAATAACAAAATCTCGATGGTAGCGTGAAAGTTCAGATAAGACGACAATTTAATTAGATTTCCCGAACACTGTAAAAAGAAATTACAAGACCTACAAGACATCGTTCTAAAAAATTTACTCAAGAGGAGCAAGGAAGAATTTGCAATTTAAATGATGAGGATTGCACTTTCACACTAAAACAAATAAATATCAAATTCTTAAAGCAAAATCCACAGCTAGACTTGACAGACCGAGAAAGACATTTCATTATTCCGTTTGTTTTGTGTCAGAAAGGCGTAACGTACCAAATATTATCCCAATTAGGGTTGATTATGCTGTTCTGTATAATAGAATAATGGCTCATAGAAAAAATAGTTATTTTTGCGCCTCCGTCCAGAAACACTCATTTTGTAGTACTTAAAACGGCAGGAAAACTATTGTTTTCCTGCCTAGGCAGGCAAAAAATGTCACTGAAGGTTGGCCACACTAGATTCACATGACAGATGCGTAATAAATTGTCATTAAGCTACTGTTCAACCACGCTAAGATGAACTGATGTGTTCATTGTACTTATTATTGATAAATAGATATTAAACTAGAACGAATTACAGAAAAAGATTTATTCTCGGAAACGTCAAAATACTAAGGTATGTGACATGTGTGCCAACTTGTGGTGTCAACTCCCTAGTGTCAAAATTTCTTTTCTATTTTCAATTCAAAATTAAGATTTGTCGGCCCAAAAAACATTGTGTATCACACGACCAGAAACTCTTTTGCGAGTATTCGTACTTGTGGGCCTCGGCTACCGCCTCGTCCCACAAACGTACTCATACTCCCAAAACTGTAGTTTCTGGCCTAGTGATACAAATAACTATTGTAACACTAGGCCAGAAACTACAGTTTTGCGAGTATTAATACCAATTTATGATCGCAAGTACGAATACTGGTAAAAGAGTTTTTGGCCATGTGATACACAGTATTTTCTTAGAGCTCTACTCTTATCATTCCAATATGTCTATCAGCTTGACACATTTTAGGCATTTTAACTTTTTTTACTTCTTCGTGGGAATGCTTACCTAAAAGACTAGATAGCAGGCGACAATTAAACAAACGTAAAGAGGTTTTAGTTTTTATAACAGAAATAAGTAAGTCTTCAAACCAAATTACTCCGCTTTACGCTACATTGAGAATAACAATTGTCAATTTTCTGTATTTCTGAATTGTCAACAACTGTAGTTAGTTACCCCACGCGATTACCTTAGTTTTGTCATGGTTCGATCGTCAGTTTTCTGTAGGTGACGTGCGACGGCGATTTTAGCGCCAAGGAGTCCTGCGAACTAACAAAGTGACGTAGCGGACGTGACTACGGTTTTGCTATATAACATTAATAGCCCTGCATATTGCATACCTTAGTATTTTGACGTTTTCGTGACTAAGTCTTTACTTGTAATCTTCCTTGTAGTTTGATACCTATTTATCAATAATAAGTGCAATGGAAACACCAGTTCATGTTAGTAAGGTTGCACAGCAACTTAATGACAGTTTGTTACACATCTGTCATGTAAAAACGTAGTGTGCTAACTCTCTAGTGACATTTTTGCCGGCCTAGCTTTAAAGTAATGCAAAATGAGCGTTTCTGGACGAATCAAAAATTATATTTTTGCGCCTCCGCTATCCTCCTTTAAACTCATTTTACAGTACTTCTACTAGGCAGGCAAAAATGTCACTAAAGGTTTGCCACACTAGATTCCACATGACAGATGTGTAATAAATTGTCATTAAGCTACTGTTCACTCTTGATAAGATGGACTGGTGTCTTCATTGCATTTATTATTGATAAATAGACGTTAAACTAAAGGAAAATTACAGAAAAAACTTTCTCGAAAACGTCAAAATACTAAGGTATGTAACATGTGTGTCAACTTTTACTGTCAACTCCCTAGCGTCAAAATTTCTTTTCTATTTTCAATTCAAAATTAAGATTTGTCGGCCCAAAAATAGTGTGTATCACACGTCCAGAAACTCTTTTGCGAGTATTCGTACTTATGGGCCTAGGCCCCCAAACCGTACTCATACTCGCAAAACTGTAGTTTCTGGCCTAGTGATACAAATAACTATTTATTGACGAATTTGGGATTCAAGTGAATTCTAGAAGATCTTATGGAAGATAATAATAATAATGATTTATTGTCCAACGGCAAAACTTTTTACAGGACAAACTGAAGTATACATACATACATAAAAGTATAAAATAAAGATAAAGGAAAGAAAAAAAGGACTAAGTTTGTTTATCTACAGAATCAAAAAATATGTCATCAAAAAACAAAGCAGCATTGCGGCACATAGTAACTAAAGGTAACTTCTGTAATAAGTTTGTTCGAGGGAAAGCTAATGAGGAGATAGATGAGGAGCCAGAGGGTAAACGAGGTACAAGGAAATAAAGAGAGGAAAGTGAATCAGGGGAGTCAATACAACCGCGAACAATCTTCCATGCTTGCTTCAGCAACATCCTGACGATCGCAGACCATCTCCTTCCAGCAGGGATTCGTAGTCTATACCTCTAGTGGGATACTGGTTATCTACTTTAAAGGACAGATACTTTAAGAAACGGCGTTGGACTTTTTCAATGCTCAGTTGGAGGTGGATGTAATGTGGTGACCAAACCATAGATACGTATTCTAATTTACTCACAACAAAGCTAAATTATAAAGTTTTAAGAAGGACACATCATTGAAAAGCTTGCAAGAGCGTAAGACGAAACCTAAAGTTTTTGAAGCAACAACGCACAAATCCATAATGTGTTCTGCAAAACTTAATCAGGAATCAAATAAAAACCCCAGATCTCCAACCGTATCCGCTTTCTTGAGACAAGTATCACTTATTGAGTACATGGAGTTGATGCAATTAATTGTCCTCGTATAAGTCACAAATAAACATTTACTGACATTTAATTGGAATTTATGTAGGAAGAACCAGCTGGAAATATGGTCTAAATTATGTTGAAGATGAGCTACATCGTCTAAAGTTCTAATGGGAGCATAAATGTTAATGTTGTCTGCATAAGCGAGTACTAGACAGGACAGAGACATCAATAAATCTATAATGAACAGTAGAAATAAAAGGGGACCCAAATGCGATCCCTGTGGAACTCCGGAAGTGGGAATAAAATGAAATGATTTATAACTATTGTAGAAAACGTAGTGAACTCTGTTAGACAAATAAGGATATAAAAGTTACAAAAGAGAAGAACTTAATCCAAAGAATGACAGCTTGTCGAACGGAATTCCGTGACCAATCACATCAAAGGCTCTGCTAACGTGAGTGTAGACGACGTCAATCTGACCTTGAACATCAAGTTGTTCACTTAGATATTGGCATACAGAGACGAGGTTGGCGTCTTAAACTGTTCAGGCAACTCGTTGTAATAATGTGCAACATTATAAGAAAATGATCGTTTAAAAAGCTCCATCCGATGAAAAAGTGGTGTAAGTACCTACCTCTATGTCGTAGGTTTAGGGTGTGCACGTCCGTTCTGAATGTTAACCTTTTAAATAAATAATGCGGTGATTGAGTTATAATGATATTGTGGTAAAAACCTAAGCAATGCAATTTCTATCTATTAATCATATTAAGCCACTGCAACACTTTCAACTTATGACTTACATGGTTATACTTCCTAATACCAAATATCAGCCGTAGACAGGAATTTTGAAGTTTTTGCAAACGGTACTTGTCAGCTGAGCCTAACGCTAAACCATATACTACGTCACAGTAATTAATATGGCTGAGAACCAATGAATTCGCTAGAAACACCTTTATACCCCGATAGAGCACATGTCTTAACTAGTAAATATTCTTTAGTGTGGCATAGGCTTTCTGGAGGCAGTGTGAAACCTGTTTTTTAAATTGCAAGTCATTGTCTATCCAAAGCCCCAGGTTTTTTACTTCGTCTACAACGGCTAGCCTAATACCATTTATTTCTATAGCTATGTCTTTTAATAAAAGGGGTCGGTGTTGATTTTTGCAAAATAATATTACATATTACTTTGACGGATTAATCTCCAAACAATGTTTGCGAGAGAACTCAACTGTGTTCATTAGGTCTTGATTAATTAGTTCACATGTCTCAGTAGCCCCCAACGCACCAAATGACTTATACAACTGTGTATCATCTGCATAAAAATGAAACTTGCAATTTAAAATTTGTGAGTGTAGTTCGGAAGTGTACATAATATACAACAACGGCCCCAAAATAGAACCCTGAGGTACACCAGCATCTACTGAAATAAAACTAGAAATTTTGTCCCACAAACGCACTGCCTGGGATCTGTTGTTAAGGTAGTTACGCATTAATTCAATCACATCATCACTAAAGCCCATGAAATGAAATATCGATAACAAAATCCCGTGATTAATGGTGTCAAACGCCTTAGAGAAATCAAGCAACACTAAAGTAGTATCCTGGCCAGCATCAAGACGTTCTTCTTTTTCTAATAAAATAGTCTCTAAAATTTTTTTTTTGTTTTTTAATGTATAAATTAAAAAAAAAGAAAAATAGGTTTACAATAACGTGAAAGAATTTTGACAAATGTTGAAATACATTTGCAAAAAAAAACACTAATATACATATAGTTTTATAGTTTTAACATTCTCTATAAGTAAGAAGTAATGGCGAGTCAAAACGGATTTGTATAGTTTCTTTCTGTTGATACTTTATTGGTAGAATACTCTGGAATAATTTGCTACACACATTTTTTTCGTGATACGTAAATTGCAATTTTATCTGTTACATACAAATTACAACTTGCCGAAATTTAACAACCAACTTGGCTACGTTGTGGTAATGTAGCGATAAGATTCATCCCAATAACTTTTGAAATTTCCCGCACCTAATCATAAAAACAGACATCGAAGATAAGTTCTCGTGTTGTAGCCAGTTTTAATGTTAATCACATTGCTTTATTTTATCAGTACACATTCAACCAGCCAGGTATTTGTCTATCCGTACTTTTACAAAAGACGAAAAATATGATATAAACTCTGTATCCACATTGTGCCTTTTGTATTTTATAATAACAGGCCAACAAAAGCAAGATAATATATATTGCCAACTCGAATTACACAAAAAGATTTGACCCGTGACAAGGTCGGAACAGAAGCGTATGCGGGGAAAAGTTGGAAACTTTTATATCTAAGAGCGTCTCGCGATGGAGAAAAAAATTGCTGCGAGATTGGATAATAAAATAAAAAAAAAACGGTGTTTATAGCACTTTTGGTGAAGTAAAGGTTATGAGGACATATATTGTTTACTATGGTATTATTTGCTGAGATATCTATAGATTTATCTACAATTTCTGATTTTGGCTTTTGTACAATGTACCTACCGTTTTGAGAGTGAATTATATTAAGCAAATATAGAACTAACTAGTAAAAGTGCTAAAAAAACTTATCCTATAATAGGGAAATGTAACATCTGCTCTGAGTGCCAGAAAACCGATAAAATCATTTTAGTTACGCAGCCTTAAGGATCAGTATGATCGGAAACATAATAGATCAATTTGTTTTGTTTTCTTTTCTCTAACAATTCCAAAAGAATTAAAAGTTTCTGGGACGTATCGTTTCTATTTAATTGTAACAATTGTGCAATTCTTTTGTACATATTTTAGATTTCGACTTTTTCTCTTCCTTATTAATTTAAAAGTTACACTTAAATTTTAAATACCATTTTACTATATGTTAGGATCAAAATACTTTGTGGTTGGAGTTTCAATTCATCCTCAAAGAGAAAAAGCTAAGAAAAATATCATCCCATATATAGTTTCAGCCATATTTTACAGTAGCTAATTATTGTTGACATTTTTAGATTTAGCAAAGACATTAAAGATAGAATAATTGAATGTGAATAGAGGTTATCGAAACCTACCAAAGGATTTTGAATTTCATTTAGCCATTGGAGATATCACTATGCGAGAGAAATTTGATTTATAGGCTGTTAGATGTATGGGATATAAACTGAAGTAAAATAAAAAATAAAAACTGGTTCACAAGGAAAGATGTTCTTCGACAAGGTCGCGTTACTCCAAACCATAATACCATAACTAAGCTCGCTACAGACCTAAGCATAATACATGCCAAATAATTGCTGTGGCGACAACATCGATTAAATTAAATTGCGGAATAAAAAGCGTAAAGAATGAAGTTTAAAAATGAAATTCTTACAATGAATTTTTCAATTGGTACCGAAGTTGGTTACTATTTAGTGATAAATTAAAAAAAACTTGCATGGTTTGATATTGGTAAGGGTAAAATCCTAATAAATACTTTTATTTTCATTAACACGAAGTTTATTGATTGTAAACCTTATATACGCATACACTATCTCCACCGGTAACCATTAAAGTAACGTCATTTACACATAAGATAACTGATGCTTTGTCAATTTGCGAAGGGAAACCTTTAATAAGTAATAAGAAGAGTACAGAACCCAAAATGGAACCTTGTGGCACAACTATTTTCTTTCTTTTTCTTTTTTTTTTAGGGGTAGATATAGTCTAAGCAATTTACTGCTTGCTATGCACTCGCGTAGTGCCAAATCTTTCTCCTAATTATCATTACGACTCCGGAAAAAAAACAGTTACTGTAACTGACCAGAGAGAGATTCGAACTCGCGGCCCCTCGCACTAATCGAAACCTCTCAATAATTCGGCTAATCCAAGCGCTATTAGTAGTTAATTTCTTAGAAGAAGTTATTTATGACATTTTCGTTTTTATAAGCAGTAAGTAATCCCAAATTTTTATCTGTTGCGCAAAAGAGATTCAAGCCAATCCTAAGCAATCCCCCTAATACCATAAACTTACAGTTTATTTAACAGAATATTGTGTGAAACACACTCAATACCTTTACTGAACTCTAAAAAAATCCGAAAGGATACGAACCATTTTCAATTAAGTTAACTGATGCTTTGTGATGTTTTTTACAGAAACATTGAAAGCTGCTGAAGTAGAGTGATTCTTCATAAAGTCATGTTGGGGCGATGGATTTACAGAAGCTTTAAGGTAGTGGTTCTTAATCTATTAGTAGTGGTCCCCTGTTAAGAATCTCTGCTTCTAGGGTGATAATTTTCAGGTAGAAATTTATCACCCTTTTTGAACATAGATGCAATCTATGTATTTTTGAGAGTTTGGAAAATATTATATTAATTTAAAAAGTTAGGACGGGTACAATCCCGCCAAATACCGCTTTAATAATATATGTAGGAATATCATTTGAACCACGCTGAGAAAAAACATGTGGCAAGTCAAAGCAAAATTAAGTTGCATATAAACAGCAATAAATTGGATTAATACAACACATAAAGTGTTAAGTTTTAAAGGTGTTATATTAACCCAATTTATTGTTGTTTATATAGAATCCAATTTTGCGTTCACTGTTTCTTCAGTCAAAAAGATTTTTTTTAGTTTGAAACTTACACGATTAGTTTATTAAAAGAAAAGTGGTTTGTTTAAGAATATAGTTTTATTAGTTGAATGAATATATTCCTAACAACTGAAGTGGCCCTAAATTGATTGAAAATGTTTAAAGTAGAAGATATAAAAAATTGATCTAGCTATTAGCTATGGAGATAGGATCCAATCTTATTATCATGATGCAACTGTAGGTCTTCTGTAGAAGTCGATAAATGTCCCTAGATGATACAACATCTGTATCATTTAACATTATAGTTACTCCATACATACTGTAGCTTTTAGATTAAAAGGATGTCCACAATTAAAGGAAATGCAGTAGATGCTGAAATACTTTGGAGAACGCTTGCAGGTGTAACAATAGTTAATGTTAATTATAAAAAAAACAAAGAGGTAGAAAGTAAGTATACTATTGTGATTTTTTATGATGGATTGCCTGGCTAATATTTTACTCAATAACAAATATAAATTTTTATTCTTAACCCTCCGTCCACATACATGGATCTGTGGTGTCCGGCCGTTTTTAGAAATTCGTGCATTTCTCATGTTTCGTATCACTTTCTATTGAGATAACAATAATAAAAATTAATTTTTATCCATAACTCAATGCATGATCTCTTTTTATAGATCTCAAACTACTCTCCTGATTTTTTTCAGATATGATAAAGATTTCTTATCGAATGAGGATAACAAAAACATTGATTATAGTAAAATAAAATGTATGCTTAACAAAGTGGAAGTTTTTTACTAAATTTAAACTTCATTGTCTTAAAATCCAGTTTCATTTATTATTTTTTTAATAATCGACATTACTTCATTTTAATGTACATAATTATATGACATTGAATTCATCAATTTCAGATGTTCACACCAGTAAATATTAATTGCTTTTAATTTAAACTATTATTCACTATTTCATTAACCTACATATTTCAATATTTTTCCATATTTTGAGAAACAAAATTTTAGAAATTAGATCAAGTGGGCAATCAAAATTACTTGCTGATCATGCAAATATGATGCATAATGATATGATATGATGAATGCAAATGAGCATATGTTGCTTTTTTACCATGATGCATTTCCTTAAACTGAAAATTCTCATTCATGGTGGCATAGATTTTTTTCTATCTAGTTCTATTTTTCCTAAGCAATAAGCTATATAGAATTCAGAAGCGGTAAATATAATAACCAAAATATATATGACGAATAAGATGCATCTTTAAACCATCGTGAATTTATCTACGGGCATCAACAAATTTTGACAACGAGTAATATTTGCATATTACTGATCTACTATTATCTTATTAATTATCAAATTACATACATAAAGCATAAAATCACGTTAAACCGTCACGATGCGTCATTATTTTATACTTATATTCGACAAAATTAGATGATACTCTCGAGGAAAATACGTAAAATGTTTAACAAAATTCATTATCGAAAAAAAAAATCCATTAACTTTAAAAGCTTCTTCATGTTTACGCGAACCTTTTAGGAATCATACACAAGAGGCAAAAAAAAATTAAATTTTGAGAGCGCGGTAAACTAAATACTCAAGAAGATTTGTTGAGTGGTGTTTGTTATATCTGTATACAATTCCGGAAAGTAGTTTTATTGGCGAAGCAAATTCCCATTTGCAGTAAAAACTGGGAGTTTTTCCAAATAAAAACTTTTGTCCACGAAATTTTATTACTTTAAAGTATTAATATAGATAGGACAAAAGGTTTGTTCTTAATGAGATCCTTGTCACATGGTTGCCGGTTCTTATTTTTAGTATTGATAAAGGATACTGAGTGCTGCAATCGCCTTACGTCACATGGTGTTGACCAATCAGGAGACGCCGGCGTATATTTATGTATTGTTGATGGTTACAACTAAATATGGACGTATTATTAGAGAAGAGTAGACACCCTTTTTTAATATATGAGGTAATATTAAAAAAGATAGTGCTTCAAGTACGTAATAAAAGTAAATGGCTAAAAAGATGATTTAAGATATGTAGACTAAATATATTTACTTAAAATAAATTATTTTTGAAATTACCGTTATGATTAATAATTGATTATCAATATAATTTTTTACTGATACCTTAAGTATATTACGAATATTATATGTGTATTGAAAATTAATACCATTCAGATTTGTTTAAATTATTTATATACCACGGGATGTGTAATTATGATCAATGTTTATTTCAAGCATAACAATAATAACTATTAACAAACTAATGTTATTGTTTGTTGTATTGTTATTAATTGTTTGTCGTGCATCCAAGGGAAGGTCTTCAAGTAACACTGGAAGTTCGTTCTCCAAAATGTTTCGATATTTCTCACCATTTAGGTTCTGTTATTAGTAGTGGGCTTTCTATATATGTCTATTTCTAATTTATTTTTATTTCTTATTACTAACATATCGAGAAAAGCAATTCTATTGTTTGTTTCCTCTTCATGGGTAAAACTTAATGGAAGGAAATTTTGAATTTAACTAACAAACCCGTGGAAAATATGCCAAAATATTATGAAGATCGGTTTCAAATTTTCCCATAAAGGGGTTAGCTATGAAGGGAGATAAGCTGTTACCCTTTGTTGCTCCTTCAGTTTGTTGGTGAAAGGTACTGTTGATTTGAAAGAAATTTTGTTTCATGCAGAGCTTCGCCAAAGAAATTGAACTATCGACTTCATTACTGCCCAACTGATTACCTTTCAAAAAATCTTCTAAGTAAGCCAAAGTGATATCAACGAGTATGTTGGGAAACAGTGAGCTCACATCAAACGAAACTAAAACTTCATTGTCAGTAAGTTCAATGTTTTTAATCTTTTCAATAAACGCGTATGAATTTTTAACTGCTAAATCCGGCGGTTGCACATGTAAGTGATTAAATTTGTCACATAGCTATTTGGACAATAAGTAAATTGAACTATTGATATTAGAAACAATGGGTCTCTTCCCTGGTTTATGTATCTTAGGAAAACAATACATTCTAAGTAACACTGGATTTGATACAGTTAGTATATGACTTAAGTTATCATTAACAATATTCTTACATTCTAATAAGATCCTCTTGGTTTCTGTGATTATTTTTGATTATTTAGTTAGCATTGCGTAAAAACCTTGCGTTAAAAAGGGTACCGACACGATCATACTAATCTCTTTTTATCTAAAATGACTTGTCTTAACTATAGTTAAAAATACCAAAATGAAGGGAATTAAAAAAATAAATATCAAACAAAAAATTCTCGATAATTTCACTGATATGTAATATCGAAGAAAGGCAAGACAATGAATAACGTAGTAGGTATATTTTATTTGGAGTTCAGAAAATAGGCTTTTCACCTACTTTTAGCGCGCAGGACAATTTCATGCAAGCACAAGGAAAGCATTTATGCGCGTGTAATGACCGATATTTTTTATTAAGTCTCTATGAAAACAAAATATAAGGTAAAAAAAGAAACACCTACGACCTGTATTTTTGAACACGAACCAATAAATATTATATTATTATATTATTGTAAGCATGCAATCCTTTAGCAGCTATTTCACTTTGTAAAATAGCAGTTGTTGAAGTTGAAGGTATATACTACATTAGCATTTATTTCTTGGTTATTCCCAACTACATGTTTTTTTTTTGTGTTGACGTTGTATTTTCTACTTTTAAATGTTATAGAAAAATCATTATTGTTTGTGAGATATGGAGAAATTCCTTGCCAGTAAAACACCTTGTGCATTATCCTATGGTCAACAACCACGAAGGTCTAGTACGTGTTAATTTAATGAAATGTATCTTCGATTTGTAATTTGTTAGTTTAATTGTTGGAGAGATCTTGGATACTTTTCAAGATTATAATACAGAAATGTATAATGCAATTAAAAAAGAAAAGTTGCCTTGTTTTATATTATTACTATCTCGATTTGTAAAATCCGAATACGTTTTTGTTTCAAATATTAGAAACTGTATTAAAGAGACTGGCAATTCTTGAAGGAAATTTAACTTTCGATACTAAACCTAAAAATAATCGTGTCCATATTTTTCAAGATAAGGAAGATCATTTTCTCGTATCCAATTTATCCTGTGTGCTAGAGAATTCTTCACATTATCTAGGTTCTGCTTCTAGGAAGTTATCGTCCACTCTACTAACGCAATCAAAGCACCCGTCTGTTCGTTAATAGTTCATTCTACAATAGTGTCATTCTAATTTACGCAAAATCCTCAAAGTTTGGAACCATTTTTTTGTTAATTTCACAGCCGGAATAATTAAACTTTAATATCTACATGCCGTGAAATGAATGTATTCAGTAAGAACTAGCAAGAACAAATATGGCGACAAAGATATTCATTCATACAATGCCTACATTGCACGGTTTCGACGATTGTTCTGACGTAATGTTTAATTAATTCCGCCTCTGGAATCGATTGTAACCGTTGAATAGCGGATTATGAATTATTCGCTACTGTCTTGATTACTCTATGTTATTTGACTGTTTCTCTAATTTCAAATTCGTATAAACTTTTCATACAAATGCTGAATTCGAGGTTAATAAAACCGCTGCTTTCGAAGACAGGAAGTAATTTAACCTCTGGAAGGAAACTGTAATTTGCAATTAATGCTAAATATAGTTTTAATCACCATGTTCTTAGTTTTTTTCTATTCTACTTACCTACTATTTAACTTCAATGGTTTCGAGTTAAAGATGTAGTATTTAATAAGGGAGTTTCAAGGGAAGAAATTTTAGAAGTGTCTATCAACAATAGACATGTCTTTTGTTATTTTAATGGAAAAGTCGTCTTTGTACTTCCTAAGCCCTGGTAGCATATTTGTAATTGTAAAACAAAACTGCTTCCGATTCTTTCTGTTATGTATACACACACAAAGGTTTCGAAGTTTAATTTAGTTTATGTGATTGGTATTTTGGGTTTCTCTGTTTTGTTTAGTGCGTGTGCATAAGGTATTCTATTCTACAGAGTGAGCAACCGGATGTGACCACCATGTGACTACGAACGTCACAGAAATAGAGTAATTTTTTGTTTCTCCGTTTGCTGTCCTGCTTACTGTTTAAGTTCTGTCGTCTGACATTTAACGTGTTTGAAAGTGTTAGCTTTTACGTTTCCTGCGATTTTCTTGTGAATTTTCGTAAATATAGCACTTATTGCATAGTAACTGTATTTTCAAAGGCTACTGAACAGAACGCTCAATATTTGCCTAGTGAAAATGACATTCACGGATAAATAAGACAGATTCATTGTAATGGCGCATTTTCAAAGTGTTACTCGAGAAGATGACCACTAATATTATCTGAGGAAGCAGTAGATTGTAAATAAAGGCGAAATTATTGTTTATGGTTTAATGAAAATTTAAATGAGGAGCAATTAAACATAACTTTCTTCTTCGATGAAACTTTGTTTCAGTTATATAAGACACAATATTTTTGAAGCATTCATTAATGAACTCCAGTACGGATATTTCCAACAAGATCATGCTACCCCACATACAGCTGACAAGAATAATATAGCTTGAAGAATATTTTGACAATCAATTAATAAGTAGAGGACATTGGTCAGCACATTTCCCTGACCTAACACCACTAGATATTTTTTCTTGTTTAACCATTTAAAGAAACTAATGTTCCAAAACCCTCTCCATACTCTTGATGGGCTGAGAAATGCCAACACTGCAGCGGTAAATGATAATAAATATTTGACAAACCAGAAATGTGGCATATCTTGTGCTACCAACTTAACAATGCGTGCGTTCAGGGAGTTACGGCGCTGCCAGCGCTGAGCTCCGTTAGATCGAACGGCGTCCTGAACGCGGCCGCTAGATCCAGCGCTGGAGCTAGCGGTCGCCATCTTTTCTAGCGAAAAATATTTTCGCTAGTCAATATGGCCGACCGCTAGATCAGTCCAGTGGAAAGTGGGGATGACCGGCAAACATTCAAATATGAATTTGTAAAGCGTGTGAACTAGATGAAATCGTTAAGTAATTGTGGTAATACTAACTTTTTATTGCTTTTTTATTAAAGTGATGATGAATAAAGTGAAATGGAAACAATATAAGTCGCAGAGAGGTTAATATAAATATTATAAATACAGAAACTAGAATTTTTAGATCGATCAAGGCAAATTATTTTATTATATGGACATTTTGTGAAATTATCAAATCAATAGTTTACGAACACATATAAAAATTCATGATCAATGCTTTTTTCCTGGATATTTATTTGAATATTTGCCGATGAGGTTATATTTATCTATAATTTACGCTTAAATAGCAACGAAATCGCCTGGATTAATAAATACAGATATTATAAGAGGGAACGAGGATATCAGTGATACCTTTAAAATATGTTACTCTATAAAACTTATTTTAAAGTTTTAAATTACGGTGGTTGTTTTTATTTCCTATTGTTTTGTGATTAAAATAATTGTTGTGTACAATTTCTTATATTGTTGTCTAAGACTAAACACGAACGTTTAGTTTTGTGATATAAATTAAAAGAAACGCTTGAGCAAGTAACCTAACCTTTCAACATGCTCCAATTCTGTAAACGCCACTATCAAACACACTAAATAAGTAAGCAAAGAGCATGCGCCAGCAAAAGCTATTCTTATGACCCGTTCAGGGAGTTCTAGCGCCGGTCACAGCGCTAGCGATTATCGCTTCTAGCGCCGTAACTCCCTGAACGCAGCCAATGTGGCCACCTTAAAATTTGAGGTCACTTGATGGTCACATCCGGTTGCTCAACCTGTATATTATTAGATTAGATATTCTTTTCTTATTATTATTATTATTTATCTCCATAGCTTCCTTTACGTTGGAAGGTTTTTGAATTCTTTACTTTAGTTTGTTTTGTAGTTGTTGATAATCTTGTACCTAAGTTTCAAAATAGCTTCTGGTTCTACATTCCAACATTGTTCAAAAATGAATGCATTTGTGCTTAAAAATATCCTACAACATTCTCAACAGTGTCGGGAAAGAGCAAAATTATTTATTTATTTTACTGCAAATATTATATATAAGCCTATTATCTTATTTAAGCAGCAGAAATGTATACCATTTCAATTTTTTTGATTGCTAAAAAGTTTGTAGCGTTAAGTGTTCCAAGATTTTTCTCAGTAAACCGCTTTCGCCGCGATGATAAAACATGCTTATATTTTGAAAAAACCGTTAAACATCTATGAAGGTAATACACGCATAATTAAAACAATCTATTAGCTACACCAGCACCAATGTGTAGTCCAATTTGTGCCAGCACAATAACTGTTTATCGCATACTGTACAAACTATTTTGACAGTGTGTTGTGTTAAATGTTTGTAAGTATAGACTCATCTATAAATTTAAACTGTTATTATATATATAAAATATATAAAAAAATTGAATTGTAGAATGTAAAAGGCATTTTCTGAAGAAGACAATAAAATAATTTGTCGAAACGCCAAAAAAATGGTTTAATTAGTAAATTTTTCATTAAAAAAAGCCACTATCTCAAGAAAAAAAAAGCATAATTATTCGTAGTGCTTGAATCCTTTTGCGGCATAAGTAGCAGTACAATGCTCAAGAAATTGAAAAGCGAAATGAACCAGAAGAAGCTTATAGAATATATTAACCTGGAGAAAAATAATATTCGCATATTAACAGGAATACTTTCAGACAATTGCCAACTGAAAGGACATTTGAGTAAGCTTGGATTAGTAAACGAATCTGAATGTAGATTTTGTGGGTATCAGAATGAAACACTCATCCATCTCTTCTCAAATTGCGTAGCACTGTGCAACTCAAGGGCGTTGCACCTAGGAGCATGTGAAATCGACTAACCTGGGGCCTTCTGATATCCTGTGCTTTCTTGAAAGGAAAAGGATTGAAAGGCCAGCCGTAAAACAGCAAAAATGGGGGACACAATACATCTCTTAAGTTGCAGTTTAATATTCCACTAATACATACAATCGTTTCTCCACGTTTATCTCAATATACGAAAAGATTAAAAAACTCTGCTAAAAAAGGTCTTCAAAATTTCTAGGGTAAAATGACGTAAAGAGATCACGAAAGATATTTCTACATTTCAAGTATAAAAAATTAACCTGATATTGAATTTTCTGAGTCGTCTACGCTGCGTGCATGCATATTTACATATTTTTCCGCACTATTTGAATCGAATATTGAAATATCTATTATATCCATTCCGAACTTTTTCTTTAGTAAAAATATAGGATAAAGTATGACTATTCCGGTAGGCGAAACTTACCGATAAAAATAAGTTATCTTTCGAATATTCCGTCTATATTGTCGGTATAAAGTTATCTCGCGCTTATTCCATAGTTTAGGTAATCCCCTTTTATATCTGATTTGTATAACGCGTTTTCATAAATTGTGCTGCGAATAACGATATTCCGAATATATACTATCATTATAAAACTGGCCCTAAGATTCTGTTTCACTAATGCAATTTTAATCGATTTACTATAACATCTAAAATTCATTACTTCTTTAACCTCACTTGACCTCCGCAGTGCTTAATGAAAATAACTTCATCTAACTAACGTTCACATTATTAATTAAATTCGATTCAGCGGCGCCGAGCTTAAAAAAAAAACAATCGAGAAAAACACCGCTTGCGTCCGGATAGCGTCAGAGCTGCGATTTTTTCCTCCTTTTGACACTAATTCGATCCTATCTGACGAGCCTAAATATTAATCAACGTCGTTCCGTTCAGAATCACGACTCCCGAACCGAGAGAGGCCCAAATTAACGGCACTCGTGCTAGAATTTCCGTCCGAAACTTGTTTTTCCTAATGGCTACACTCAAATCTGCGTCGTAGTCGCGATTTTCCTGTAAGGTGACGACGAAGTGGAGAAATGAGGAACGCAATTTGCATGAGATAGGTGGAAATTTGAATATAGATAAGATAGAATTCTTCTTTTCTCTTTTTTCCTCTTCTCTGAGCTAATTTTAGAAAGGTTTATTGGAAAAAAAAAACTGAATTTGACGGAATTTCTTCGATCTATAACGTCGTTAACTTCAAACGTGGTCCCAGTTTTTTAGACTTAAGAATTATACAGTGAGTGACTGCAATATAAAATATTCTTAGTTGGCGCTAAAACTGGCATTTCTAAATGCATAAATTGCTATACAAGCACTGCAAATTCAATTTTACTAAAATAATGTTCGTCTTGCCTTTAAGTTATTTTCACTATAGATATCTTGCCCTGCATAGTTTGGTGGAAGGACTCGAAAGGAGCCTACATCAAAAGGAAGTTGCCCTTGCAGTATTTTTAGACATTGAGGGCGCCTTTGATAACACATCAACGCCCTCGATCAACCGATCTCTAATGGAACAGAATATTGACCACACGACTGGCAGATGGGTGGACTGCATGCTAAGAGGCAGAGTGGTCTATGCCAATATGCTAGATAAAAATATCGCCATGAGGACCACTAGAGGGTGTCCTCAAGGGGGAGTACTGTCACCACTGCTGTGGAGTTTGGTCGTGAATGATCTCATCAGATCATTAAACGACAAAGGAATATGGACGCAGGGTACGCTGATGACATTGTCATCGTAGCTAGGGGGAAGTTCCCAGGCGTGGTGGCGGGCATCATGCGTAATGCACTGCGAATGGTGGAAGAATGGTGCCTTTCACAAGGACTCTCAGTTAATCCACAAAAAAACAAAGTTGGTTGCCTTTACCAACATGAGAAAACTCAATGACCTAGGCGGCATTAGACTGTTTGGGCAGGAGTTACAATTAACCAAGGAAGTAAAATATCTGGGTGTTACCCTCGATGCGAAACTGAGCTGGAAAAATCACTTAGAGACCAGGCACGTATTGAGATCACTGCTATCGAAAACTGGTACACGGATAGATCCAAATCCAGCCAGGGCACAGGAGCCGGTATTTGTGGGCCCAGTCCTAGTCAAAGAATATCCATAAGCCTGGGGAAACATACAACGGTCTTCCAGGCAGAGGTATTCGCCCTTGCAGCCTGTGCAGAAATGATTGCAAAAGCGGGCTACATTAGGAGGAAAATTAATATAATGACTGACAGCCAGGCTGTCATTAAGGCAGTCTCGAACTTCGTAACTAGGTCAAAAACAATTCCTCAATGCACTGGCATGAGACTACACGGTGTGTAGTCTCGTGACTATGAGGATATAAAGGGCAATGTAATAGCCGACGAACTAGCCAAGCAGGGCTCTAAGAGACACTTCATGGGTCCAGGGCCCGTATATGGAATTACAAACGATTCCGCAAGAAGGGAGACCTGGATCTGGTTAGATAAAGAAAGTACAAAGAAATGGAGGTCAGCTGAAGGTCAACTCTATACCAAAGCGCTGATAGGGGAGAGGGATGTCAGTCTCTCTGATAACCTACTCAGGCGCAGTGAGAAAGAAGTTAAAACCATTACTGGGTTGGTAACTGGACACTGTGCCCTGAAAAAGCATCTATACAACACAGGCCGGGTAAGCGAACCGTGGTGTAGAAGATGCGAACTACAGCAGGAAACGAGTTTACATGTAATCTGCACATGTGAGGAACTGAAGGTACTCAGACAGAAATATTTCGGGAGAGATCTATTGGAGCCTCGAAGGTTCTCAAGTTTCCACCGGGCAAGATACTGGGCTTTATAGCTGCTCGAGTGGAAATAAGAGAATGAATAGGGATGGTACAATGAGCACCTAGCTCAAGTGCCCGGACATTAAATGCTCACCCTAACTTTAATGAATGAATGATGAATGAGATATCTTTCATTTAGGGCTGACGGGTTTTATTTCTTAAGTATGTCTATTAATGATGTATTAGCTTTGTTCGGTTTAGAAATCCTGGACATATTCAAGGTGTGTTTTGAAATTTGCAGACAGTACTGACGTTACTAGATTAGCGTTCTGCAATCAGATTATATGTGCTGAGAATAGTTACTGAAGCGCAATATCAAACCAAGTGTGACGTGGTGATCCGCAGATGATGCCAAGAGCAAACATATAAGTTAGGTTTGTCATAGAACAAGTCACAGCGACAACTGTTTCTTGACAAAACTCCTTCCTCATTTTATTCTTCGCTTGATCGTATTAACTATGGTGTTAACGGCGGTTAAAGTACCAGCAGTTATAAGTGGTCTCGTATCGCCTGCTGCTATATCTTCTATTCCTTTTGTCGATATGTTCTTTTGATTTTTTTTATCAGACTGTCATATAGGTACATATTAAATTCAATGAACACAAACGATCGTCTCGAAATTGTTTGACGTCATATATTGAACAATTACAGAATAAACTTGCGATGACAAGGTAACAGTAAAGTAGTAAAAGCTGTTTCAGCAGATTTCGGAGCACACCTTCAGAGTATGCGCACAGCGATGCTGAATATATCCGAATTTCATTCTTCAGCTAACGTCTATATTCTAGATGATTCGGGGTCATATCGCTTATAACGCCCTCTAAAGCGCACGATTACATAGCAATCATTCTAGAGCTCGTATTTATTTGTTTAGTACCTACTTCCAATATATCAAATAATCTTTTATTTTTATTTTAAAGAATGTATTTTAATATCAAAATTTTTGCACTTATGTTTTTTGTTGTAAAAATTTCACTATTTAAATTGTATTGCTTAGTTTTAAAATTGCACTATTTATAACTTTTTTGACTTGGTGCAGTATTTTATTTGCACGTTTAAGGGACAAGTTGAAGATAAAAAACTAAAGATTTTAGTTAAATATCTATTAATTAGCAATAACATAATATCTGATTTCTTATTTTGAAAAAAATATGAATATGTAAGCTACTTTTAAAGTACCCATTCCATAAGCTAAATAAAAGAGAAAAAAAACAATAATACCTACTGGACAATATAAACATCTAAGCACACTGACCTTTATATATACAACGAATTGTAATAAACACACACTAAGGGTGAAATTCTATGCATATCTGTAGCGCCTGTGATGTTATTTGCAAGTCTGTAAGCATCTAAAATATATGCTTATAGATTTGCCTATAACCTTATAGCTGCTACCAATGTTCATAGAATTTCACCAGAAATTTCATAACGAATTCAATAAGATTGTGACGAATACACAACAAGCAGCAGAATAACATAACCTACCCGATCATTTCGAAATTCGACGCTAAAATACACAGAAAATGTATTTGCGCGGAAGCATATAGAACATGTAATGGATACATCCCGTATGAACTGCTTTTTAATTCCTCCGGATGACCTATACCTACTCGCCTTTCTAAATCGCCTGGTTCTAATCTAATTCCTGTTGCTGTAATTAAATATATATTCGCGTCCCTACGAAATTTAAATTTCTTCAAATGTAAATGTACTGCAATACTGAAATAATGCATGCCGCGTCTGCCGAAATAGATGAATACGCATTCGTGACCAATGCTATGTCGAATTTTACATGCATTCACATACTTAGATGTGGAGTATCTGCATGAGTCTTAGGTTCCTAAAGTTATCAAAAAGTATAATAAGTGGATGGGTAGTAGTGATATAAAAAGTTGTCCAAATACGTCACAGATTCTAAAAATTAAATAAAAAGTAAGCCATGAAAAAAGTTTAAAAAAGTTAGATAGCGCCGCCTGGCGGTGATCCATTTAATCTTAAAAACAACTGTAAAAAAGCTACCATACAATGTATTCCGGTGAATTATTGTAAAATGTCTAGAATTTTAAAAAATTCATTCGTTTTGGAGATATCACACTTTCGCATTCCTCACTGAACACCTTTTGTTTAAATACTATATTTAATCTCTCTTTTTTTCAAATTTATTAATCATAATTGACTACTTGACAATCTAAAGTTACACAAATCAAAAGAAGCGCATGGTAAACTCCGGCATAATCAGCCTATAATGGTAATCATTTAACATATCATCAAAAATAATACCTATTACTTTGTTACAGGTTGGAAACTTTACAGATTCTTATCTGGATTCAAATCGGAAGCTTTAAATATAAAATTATTGCAAGAAAGAATACACTTTGTTGTTTAAGAATTAAGTACTAAGCGATTAACATCCAACAATACTGATATGCTTTTAAAAAAAACTTGTAAGCTCTAACTGAAGGCTCTGAAGTAAGAGCTTAATAATAACATCATCAACATATAAAGCTGTAGACACCAAAAGTTGATTAATCAAGTTATCTTAAAAATAAAAATATTACGTTATAAATTTCTTTGTCGTAATTTTTTGCCGTGTTCACTTAAAAAAAAATTACTCCTTTGTAAAATAATATCTTTAATTCTAATTTTATAATTCAGCTTATAATATTGTACACATTTTCAGCTGCCTGAAGATGAGCCACTAGGCTCGAAACCGGTAGGCACTCCTATGTAATAAAAAGTATTACGAGATAAGGAGCTTGTTTCGCAGAGAATCATCTTACATTATTCCCGCTATACCAATTAATAAAAATAAAGTTGAAATTTGAAAATTTGGGGAATTTATTTACATCAAAATACTCCGAAATATTTGTAAAAAAAATTAAAACTATATGTTATAGATTAGGTTTCTCAGCGCTAGATCATTAGTTCAAATTTTTTCAACAATCCTCTTTATAACACTGTATATAAAAGTATTTTTATTAGTTACTAAACACTGCATAATAAATAACAGTGAAATACTCTAAATAATTTCAGGTACCCATTTTTCAAATAAAATATGAAATACATTAGCAAGTAATAAACAAGCTTAAAGCTGCTGTATTTGCTTGTAAGGGAAGGTATCCATATTATTAACCTTAAGCGATGATTATTTTTTGGGATAAATGCCTCAAAATTGACAATTTTACGTTTTGAGCCTGTTTATTACCGGAATTATTACCAATCCTCCAGTGCACTTGACTATATATATACGGAATAATCGCTTAAAGGGTTAAAAATGTTTTGAATTGCAAAACCATTGCTTGTCTATTATGACTAAAACAAAACATATTTTAGAATCATTTAACCTTGAAATATTTCATAATAAACCTAACATTACACTCTAGTAAAGCTGGCTACATATTTTACAATGGTCTGCCACTCGTAATGTGTGCAAACGAGTTTTAGATTCCTCCAAATATTTATGTTGCAACTATAAAAGAAACGTTAGCCATTCACAGCCCAAAGAAATCTCCAAGACGCTAAGGAATACATATATATATATTTCCTTTCATTTGAAAAAGCACTATATGCGTTCGCTTAGACTTCAGCCTCTTAGTATTCCTGAAAGATAGCGTATTCGTATTCTGTTTTTGTGTTGACTAGTATAAAGGAGCATTCTTTACCATGTTAGCTTCTTCACTTGATTCGCTTAAAATAGACGTTTTTGGTATGCATGACCGTGCAAATATGATAAAAAAAAAATACGGCCAGTATAGTGATATTTACATGTCAAGTGTGTGGTTTCTAGTTACTATATCGGGTGTCTTTGTAATGTAATCTCTCAGAATAAAGTCAATTGTTGTCAGTTATTTTTATGGTATTAACAATTTTATTTCCGAGCTTTGTCATAGATAGATATGCGTCCATTTTAGCTAGGTATTTTTGATATTTTCACAAACATTACTTGTCTATTAAACATTCAATTGGTATGTTCCTTGCTAACTCATCGGCTTTTCCCTTTCCTTCGACTGCTGAATGTCCGCACATCCACAGCAATCATTAATTGTATCACTAGGCCAGAAACAACAGTTTTGTGAGTATGAGTACGGTTTGTGGTACTCAATGTTTTTTGGGTCGACAAATCTTAATTTTGAAATGAAAATAGAAAAGAAATTTTGACACCAGGAAGTTGACAGTACAAGGTGTTACACATATTACATACCTTAGTACTTTTCCGAGAATATATCTTTTTCCGTAATTTTCTTTCGAGTTTAATATCTATTTATCAATAATAAGTGCAATGAAGACACTAGTTCATCTTAGCATGGTTGAACAGTAGCTTAATGACAATTTATGCATGCACGTCATGTGGAATCTAGTGTGGTCAACCTTTAGTGACATTTTTCCCTGCCTAGGTAGGAAAATAAAATAAAAGCTTTTTAATGATTAATTTGTGATTTGCAATGGTGGGACCATTGCCTCTTGGCTCTTTAAGAGAGCCCCCACTGTTCGAATACATTCCCAAACCAGCCTTGGTTGTATTTTGGGATTCACTCATTCCTTCACTATCGTCTGACTGTCTGTTGTAATACAGATTCGCTCGTTTTTATAAGCCCTCTGCTTGATTTCAGTTGCACAATGCAATATTGCATATGCCTCTGCCTCTAGTTTGAAAGACTGTGGCATATTTTCCTAGAGGAAGTGTGATAATTGTGTTTCTTATCTTACTATAGATTCCAGATCTAGTCCCGTTCTCGGTTTTTGAACCGTATATAAAGCAGATCAATTCCCTAAACCTGCCTCTGCACCTAGGTTGATTCCAGGTTATCCGAAACGTGATTTCCACCTCGACTTTTCTGTTAAATAGATGTGTCGAAGTCATATGGTCTGATTTCAATTCCATAAGGCTACCTTCCACATGATGTAGGATATTATTATGTCCCAATCCTGCATATCTGCCGCTTGGTAGCTCTTGCAATCTGACGTGGCCCATTCTCTCCCATTATCACCAGGTGAAGAGGAGGATACTATAGTAGGCATTCCATTGCTACTGTGGGAGTAGTTCTCACTGCGCCTGTTATTCCCAAACACGCCAGTCTCTGTTTCTTCAGTTATAGCAGTTTGCTGCTACATCTTTGTCGACCGTACCAGAAATGCATAAATGATCATAGGCCTGACCACTGTGATGTATGTCCAGTACATCGTATTTGATCTTAATCCCCATGTTTTTCCATGAACTTTAGCCAACTTCTAGCAAACGTAAATGTTGTCTCTGCCCTGGTTTTAATTCTTTGAAGCTGTCGATTCCAAGTGCGCTTAGAGTTAAAAATGACGCCAAGATATTTCACTTATTCTGGCACTCCTCGTGAATGCTACGAGGGTGGTCTGAAATGTTCTCGGCTTGATAGTGAAAATGACAATTAATGTTTTCAAAAACTTTAACATTAACATAACCCGTCTCTGTAGTGTTCCGCCGGAAGTGCTACAAAATACTCCTTTACAGCCGCAATCGTTTCTTGATTGGACGAAAAACGTCCAGCGACGAAGATTTTGAGTTTTGGGAAGAGATGGAAGTCCAAGGGAGTCAAATCTGGGGAATAGGGCGGATATTCCAGCACTTCATAGTGCAAACCCCTCAATTTTCCCTTTGCCAAGACACTCTTATGGGCAGGTGCATTATTCTGATGAAAGATGACTTTTTCTCTGCAGACCGGGTCTACTTTCATTAATTTTTGCGTCCAGTTTCCTTAGAAGGTTAGAATAGTATTCTCCAGTTATTGTTTTACCTCTTTCAAGATAGTCAATCAACAGAATTCTTTTCGCATCCCAAAACACCGACGCCATGACCTTTCTCGCCGAAGGCACTCTCTTCGCCTTCTTCGGAGCTGAAGAACCGACCTCTGTCCATTGCAGAGACTTTTGTTTCGATTTTGGTGTATGGTGGTGAATCCATGTTTCATCCATCTGTCTTGTTCTTCGTAAAATGCGCCAACCACTCCTCGGAAAGTTTTGTGCGAATTTTCCATAATTAACTAATGATACTAAATATACGATTAATAATAAAAAAAAATTTCGGTGCTTTTTTTTAAACAAACGTGGGAAACTGGAATAGGATCAGCCTTTATAAAATTCAAATCATGAACATATTTTAAAATTATTAAACTTCTAATTATCAAAATAAGATATTTTAGCAATTATATTTGACTTTCTAAAGTAATTTGTTCTTAGACACGACCCAAGTAGGGCTAAAATATTAATAAATACTTTAATATATTTTTTGTATATTACAGTGATGGAGCCCGTCTTGCTTTTGTACCATATTTATATATTTAGTCAACATCCAACTTACAACTAGATACGCCAAATCAATCCAATTTTTACAATACGGTAATGTAAACGTTTATCTAATTAATATTCTTTTCTACCCCCTGTATCGAGTTGCGAATTGTATATGTTATTTGGATATGTAGTAACTTTATTTGGTGAAAAAATTCATGGGCACTCCCAGAGGGCAACATATAAAAAAAAAACATGATCAAAATATTAACTTATATTCTCTTTACTAGAGGGACGTCTATTATCGTCAAAAAGCTACAGATGATCACCATCGATAACTACAACAACATACTATGAACTCAAAATAATACATCACGTAGGTTAACAAAAGAGAGTCTTTTTTTTTTGTTTTTCTTCTTAACAGTTATTTACTCGAAAGCTATAAACATTACAAAGTTAAAACTTTCTGGGATTCAATGTTACATATAAAACTGTGTTGTTTATTATGACTAGAGTGCTATTTTAGTAAGCTGTGTGATAGCATCCAGGACCTTTATTTTTATAAAAGACCAATAAATGGTTGCTACACTACACTCGGAAAAGTACCTGCATTGAGCTAGCCCAAATTTAGTTAATTTAACAGTGCTGTTTGGTTGTATATGGCAAACCAAAACTTTTTGTTGCAGGAACGAAAAAAAATTATTAGGTATTTGTTGTTAGTACAACAAATTTGTATTGTTATAATAATCCTAGCAAGGGTTCTATTTAACTCTTTGAAACGTATCACGTGAAAAGTAATTGTTGAAACAATTTAGTTATAACAACCAAAATTTAAATCAAATTAACTAAATCCTCTTAATTAGTTCAAATATATATTGTGCTTCAATTTATCAAATTTCAAATATTCCATTTGAATGAATATTTAATTAAAAGAATATTTAATCTTGTATGTATTTGAGGGAGACATGCGGTCGATATTGTGAGTGTTGCGCTAAATGTTTATTCCGCATATTGGGGGTTGATCGCGAGGATCACTCCGGCGCTGTAGCATGCGGTTAAGGAAGTCGCCCTTTCAACGATCGATCCTATTAGTAGGAGAAACGCCATCTATGGGATAATTTCTGTAATGCATGTAGGTATTTAACGTATTAACTGTGCTATATAGGGAGAAAACTGCTACAGAATAGATGTGCTACTATCGCACTGACATTCTTCAATTTCTACAACCAAAACATAATTTGATTTAACGCTTTAGATTTGTCTATCTAATCGCATTTTTAGTTGAATGGAAAAAAAAAACGTGTTAGCTTTCTACTAATATTAAAGGAATCATTTTCATTGTTAATTGGAACAAGTTCAAACTGTAATTTAACTAAACCGATTCAAGATAAATTGTTTCTTTATAGAATCCGAGAAATTGCTTTGGTTTAACTTTAATTTTGGTCATAATAATAAAAAAAATCATGTTGTTAATTCAACACAGTAACTTCTCAACACTTCTCCAATATAAAACATAAATTTGTTCTTGAATAAACCAATAAAACAAAATCTCCACATCAACTAATTGAAAAGGAGTGTAAACAAAAACAAAACTAGAACAATATGTAGTGGGCTTGGTGAAAACATGGATGGCGGTTTGTCTCAGTTTGTGTTTGTGTTCAAAGTTCTAAAAAAAAAATACAAACGAAACACAAACTCGACTAAACCGTTTGGCGAAGCATCGTTTTTAAATTTAATATATTCATGAGTTTAACCAAACCAACCCTTACGATCATAGACCATCAATATTCGATCTTATCCCTACTCTGAATGTAACAGGCCGAGATCGATGTGTGCTTCATTTCCACTAATGGAAAAGCAGTACCTATTTTATTCAGTAAACGTGAAATATCCCTGATTAGTTATTGATTATATATACAGTTGTGTGTTCTCCCACTCTACCATTGAATTCATAAACCTTGTTATCTCTGAATGAGAAAATAATTCGGGGAATGTTACATATTATATTCCAATAAAATCAAATGAAGCAAAATTACCTCAATAGCTTATTGCATTATTCATTCAATTTATGTAATTGAATAACATAATATGTATGTTGTATGTAGAATTGATTGCCTACCTATTGTATAGCATTCGCAAAAGTTTTAATATTCGAGGTTCTTTTTTTTATTATGTTCGCGATGCTTAAATTAAATAACCGTACATCCACTCACACTCGTTTCCCATAAAAAAAAAGTTATGAAGCTCGTACATTTTATATATGTGTTGAACTGTATGTGAAGTCGGTACAGGAATGGCATACTTACGCTTCGATGAGAACGGAGTTACCTGATTTCGTTTGAAGTTTCCGCATGGCAGTTCGAATGAAATTTCGTCATTAGTTCAATATTCGTTTCAGAACGTATGTATGTGTATGAAAGTTAAAAGTAGCGGGGTATTTTTTAATACATTTAATAAATTAGTTTTTTTCTATCCACTTTTAATATTCCATTTCCATTTTAATATTATGATTTTTTTTTAGAGAGTATGTAGGTTTTATATTTGGAGCGTACGTTATTAGCACAATTTTGTCGGAGAAAATCAGAAAAAAGAGAAGTACGCTAATACAGTTTTCTAATTTGATGGAAATTATTGAACATTTAAGGAATTTTTTTAGTATGTGCGTGGCCACGAAATTTTTAGAGAATAAAAAATATTTCTCAACATGTCACGCATATATATTCCAATGTTTTTTTTTTAATGAATCTATACCGTTCAGACAAATACCTTTCAGTAACTTTTCAAAGAAAACTTCTAAAATTATGATTCTATCGTTGATTTAGTGAATGAATATGACATAGTGGCGACTCTGCCAAGAAAATAATAATTATAATAGTTGGTTTGAAATAATGATAATGATATTTTCGGAAGCAAAATTTAAAAGCAATCAGAAACAGAACAGTTGACGATGATATTATAGAAAAAACTAAAGTCGACTTTAATTATGTGATAGGCAAAGTTGCGCAAAAATTTATTTAGGTTGATTAACAGATAAAGATAATTTAATCATTATCTTCATCTGAAGGCGATACCGCGATATCATCATCGATGAAAGTATCTATTATCTTTATCCGTAGACTATAGATAAGAGTACCTTTATCTTTATCCGTGGATGATAAATAAAAGTATCTTTCATCTCTATTCGTAACCAATAAATAAAATTATAAATAAATATATTGTTGTATTATTACCACTAATAACAAAATTTCTGTTCCAGATTATAATCTTTTAGGGCCGGTTTCATAATAAATGTCACTTTAGCACTTTAACAAAAGTCTGTGTATTATTTATGACAACTTTTGTTAAAGTGCTAAAGTGACATTTATTATGAAACTCGCCCTTAGTCATATATTTTTTTTGTACCTGACATCTCGATTGACAAATGAACAGAATTTTCAAAAAAAAAAACAGTTAACAGAAATCTCAGTTGGGTGATTTTACGTGCTAGATAAGCTAAATAATACATTTGAAATTGTAAAAATTAATCCTGACATTTATTCATGTCAAATAGGTCACTTATTTTTTATATTTTCTATAGATTGTCGAAAAATCATGGACCCAGCTATGGGATTTTATCTTATAAAAATTGTTTCTTCCTGTCAAGAGCACACGCATTTGACCCCTAAATAAAATCCCTGCTGCAACCAAATTTGAATCCTGTGTAACCTTAATGTTAAAAACTAAAATATGCCGCAGCAATATCTATACTTTGTCTCAAAATTAGGAGAAGTGATTTAAATCAGTCGTGCCAAAGAAGTGTTTCGATTGGCTTTTGCATAACCTTGTGTACACATAAAAAGAAAATATTCCGGAAATCGTCATCACGTCATTCTTTATTTAAACCATAAACTATCAACACGACCTGTCAACAGTATTTAAAAAAAAACATTTATTGCGTATTTTGACGATTTATAAATAAAAATAAAGTTATTGTTAGAGCTGACAAGCTATAGTGAGTGAAAAAAACAAGTTTAAGCACTTTAACACTTTCCCATCAAGATTATGTTACTGTGTGGGGGATTTCTCTCTAGACGAAAAAATAATTTGGATACATTTAAAATGTTTTGGAGTCACCTGATAAAGGGCACTACAGCAAATATACACAGAGATTCAAAATGATTGTCAATTCCGCTCCTATAGATAGTAACAGGGTGTAGGTATATGCCGCGTGTTTGTCATGAAGGTTTGAACTAAGTCAGTGATGAAACATAAGAAAGTAAACGGATCTGTCATAAATAAGGAAAACGTAACCTATATTTGAACTCGCATTATATAAACGACTATGGATTGGTGTTTCTGCTTGTAAAAATGAAATGTAATTAATTTAACCATACTAAATTATGATTTTACAATTCAGTACTAACTGGTGTTTAACTAAATTTATTTATTACTTTAAATTATAACATACAATTAGTATAATTATTAAGTGACAAAACTGCATCTCTCAGTTCTTCTATGGTATGCATGCGGTTTCTATAGATCCTATTTTTTAGATAGCCGAACATGAAGTAACTAATGGGGTTAGATCAGGCGATCTTGGTGACCATCTTTGTGCTCTTACGAACCTGTCAGCAAAAAACTGTTGAAGATATTGGCAGGTTTGTCGAGCAGTATGTGCTGGAGCATTATCGTGCTGAAAATAACCTGCTTCAAGCTCATTTTCTTGTAACTCTGCAATAAACAATTCCAGCATCTGTTGGTAACGTTTCTCGAAATTCGTGTGGATTTTCTGCAGACCAGATACAATAGTTTTGTAAATTGATATAGTCTGTTAGATAAAACCAGGCTTCATCCGAGAAAAATGATTTGTTTAGCAAGTCATCGACCCTTAAATTGTTATTAAACCAATGACAATATTCCAATCGCTTATCATGATCTAATGGTAATAATTCCTGTACCGTAGAAACTTTATAGGGATGAAAATGTAACTTTCTTTTGACAGCTCATTGCGCTGAAGTGTATGATAAACCTATAAAATTATAAAATGTAATAAACTATTTCACTTAATGTTAATATTGATTTTTTACCTGTTTGTTGAGCTATTACCACAGATAAATTCCCTTATTTTCTTACAGTATTCAGAAATACTATTGTTGGTGATATTAGATGTAAATTTAAACGACTTGAAAAAAATTATAAGATAAATAATCGAAAGATACTACAACACGCACGCCAATGTCGCTAAATGTCAAGAAAATTCATTTAATGTATGAAATTTGTATGTAGCTAACGTCGCTCATTAAATTGGTAATAAGTATAGATAAATTTTTCCGGAAAACAGTTTTTTTCTTACGACAATCATGTTGAATCACATGGTATTGAATATTTGCAACACTTTGGATATCTTTTCGTAGATATATGTACACATAGATAGAAGCATTCATAATTAATTTAGGAAATAGTGACAAGTGTACCTTAAATCTAGTAGTGACGTAGAAAGTGATTTTGGACAAATAGTGATCACATAATAATTATGTAATCATTACATGAGCACTACGGTACAAAAAAATACAGTTAATTTTTAAAATAAAAATATCAGTACGCAGTGATTTTATTATTTTAAACTACAAATTATCGTTTAACATTCAAGTATTTTCATCTTTACATTAGATTGCTTTATAAGGTTAGATAACTACTTGGCATCTATGAAAGCCGTATGTTAAATAATTGAGCGTTGGTTATAAATTTAAATTTGTCGCTATCTTATATCTTTTTTTGTTTAGAAGTATCTCGCGTTAATAAAATTTTGCATTGTAAACCGGTGTACTTACGCTACTTATCCTAATTTTGTAAGGTATAGGTATAGTTAATATTATCCGTTACCAGTGAATTTTATAAGAAACTGATATTTGTAAGTTTTTATAAAAGATAAGTAAAAATAGATATTTTCGGACAGTAAACCGGGAGCAGTTTGAGTGTAGCAACTTGTATAATTTTTACCAAAGTTATTTAATATTATATAACACATCTGGCTTTTGCACAATTGCATATGCGGACGATATTATGATCCTCATTGATGAAAGATTTGAGAGCGTGCTCTGCGATTTGATGCAGACTGTAATAGGTCTAATAAACCCAGATAAATCAGAGATGGTGCTCTTTACTAGCACAAGGAGGGTAGGACAAGTCCGCCCACCACAACTGTTTGGCACTGTTCTCGGTATCTCGGATGAATTCAAATACCAATATTACTTTTGACAGAAAAACAGCAAACAAAAGCCGAGAAAGCATGTAAGGCCTTTTGGCAGTGTCGTCGCGTACTGGGTAGAACTTGGGGGGCTCTCCCCGAAAATTACTTTGTGACTGTACACTGCCATAATTAAGCCCATGCTAACTTATGGTGCCCTCGTCTGGTGGCCAAGGGTGAGACGAGTGGTAGCCAGGAATGACCTGATGCATGTGCAGCGCATCGCATGTCTTAGCATTTTCAGGAGCAATGCACACGACGCCGATGCCGGCAATGAAAGCCCTCTTATGTGTCCCTCCTCTGAATTTGTTCGTGGAGGAGACGGCGTTTAGAGCGGCTATAAGGTTGCGATTCCCCTCTGATCGGGAAGGAAGGAGGTCGCGGTCACGTGAGCATCATTTATGGGCGTCGCTAAAGCACCTCTTCTTCGTGCCGCGAAGGACTGTGTGCCTTCCGTGTTTACTTTCGGCAGACACTATCGCGTTCATGTCGGCCCCTGCGTCGAAACATTGCTTTCGATTGCCATCTATACAGACGGATCAAAGACAAAAACAGGGACGGGCGCGGAAGTTTTCTCTCCGGACCTTAAGCTCAACTTAGAGTTATCACTTGGTAGATTAGCTACAGTTTTCCAAGCGGAGGTTTTGGCGATCCTGCATGGTGCCGATGAAATTTTAACAAGGAGCATTACGGGACGACGTATTGTCCTTTATAGTGATAGCGAAGCTGCCCTTAAAGCCCTCAGCAGTTATAAAATCACTTCAAGCCTGGTACTTCAGAATCACAATGTCTTGGAAGCGATCGCTATTGATAATGCCTTGTACTCAGATGGGTTAACGGTCATAAAAGTAATTTGGGAAACGAGGCTGCCGATAGGTTGGCGAGACGGAGTTCGTGTTCTCCTTGCATGAGACCGGAGCCCATTCCTCCCATTTCTTCGGCTACACTCACCACCCTAATAAAATCAATGGACTACTACTCTACACGAGGAGAGATAGGCATCCATAACCACCTGCTGTCAGGCACGCAAAGCCATCCCCAGGCTATCGTCCAGGACAGCAAGATACTGCCTGCAGCTCTCTCGAAGTAAACTACGTCAAGTTGTAGGGCTATTGACTGGCCACTGCAAGCTTAATAAACACATGCACCGCATAGGACTGACTAGCAGCCCACTCTGCCGTGCATGTTACCTAGAGGATGAGATGCCGGAGCACATCTTATGTGACTGTCCGGCGCTTACTCAACTTAGAGGTTCCATTCTGAGGGAGTTCTGCTCCAGTAGAGCCAGCTTTGGCGGCACCTCACCTGCTACACCACTCGAGTTCATTCTTCGATTAAGTTGGCTCAAATAGGCTGCGGATGAGTGACTCCGCCTAGGGAAGGTAACATAATGGCCCCGGCTAGAATGGCCTATGTGCTAGCTACCCTTTCCAACCAACAATCCAGAATACACACGACAAATATAGTCTATAAATTTCCAGCACAAAAAAAGAACGTGTACGTTAAAAAAGAAACAAACACCTGCTTTAAATGCTGGCGCTTCGAGCTTTGTTTATTCATGGGTAAGCGAGGGATATGCACTATTTGGAATAAAATTATCTCTAACTGTAAGTAACACCCTTACAGTTAAAATTATCTATAGTTGAAATTATTTATAGTTAAAATCATCTTAGTTAAATAATTACCTACATTTATTTATCTGTAAATAATTCTATCTTTGAATAAATTATCTAGATATTTTCGTTATTTATACGAATCAACTTGATCAATTTCATTCAAATAATAACCAATTCTGGTGAGAAGTAAACCCTTATTCCTTTCTTATACTGCCCAAGCCAAATTAAACAAAATAAAAACATTTTCATTTGTCTTAGAGATAACTAGTTTTTGTTTTTTTAGCTGATTATTTTTTTTTTCTAAATTAGCTATTGTGAAACATTAAGAGATTGATAGTGTGACTGTCCCAAGCGCGAGTTTTGAACAATTTATTATTAAACAGGCAAGTTTTGGTAATTTGAAAAACGCCATTTTTGATATTTGATCTCCCAAGTTTTAAAAGTGTCGCATAAATTCAGTCTTAAAAATACGCATATATGATATTTATTTATGGTTTCTGAAATGGTAGTAGTGTAGATAGAGGAGTATCGATGCTGCTTTCCAAATAGAAGAATTCCTAACAGAAAAGTTTTTCAATCTGTTTTTACACGGGCCGGCGAAACTGGGATATTTCCAGGCGCAAGTATTGTTTCTGTAAGATAGCACGGGGTCGGTGTGGAACTTTAAGAAGATATTCTAAATGTGATTGATGATAATCCAGAGATAAGTACACGGCAGATCACAATCCAATTTCAAATTCCACACACAATGGCTTGGTAAACACTTGAGCGATATGGTTTAAACGCTTTTCATGTGCAACATCTCCACGAAGGCGATTATTCACAATTTTGTCGATGGACTCATCAAAACAAAAGATTTTTATTTACGGATGGAACTTTCGACGAAATATGTTAGTTTCTTTTAAGTATTATTCAAGTATAAACAGTATTTTAATTAAAAAAGCCGGACGTTTTGGTTTATTTGCGTGGACACGCATGTGTACATTGATTTAAAGCTTTTGCCTTTTAACGAAAAATGCAAGCACCTGTATTCAAGCTGAGTGCTTTTTTACGCGAAAGTATTTTAGTTTTATTCATGTTCCCACGGGCGTAAATCTCAGATACACAAACAATAATGAACAAAATTGAATATTTTTCGCGCGAAGTTCAGTTTCAGAGAAAATTTGAATCTTTTCAGTTAATCCTGATTTACTTATAAGCCATGGAACTTTACAGTAGTATGTAGTGTTTGAAGGTTTTAAAACTATTATACACGGAAAAACGATCTTGTTGTTTTCAACCATTTTTCATGCATTTGGTTACAGTTACTAAATTTATTACTTGATTTAGGAACATGAAAACTATTCCTGTGTTTAATCAAACAAATAATTTAGTTAGTAGATTTATTTCAAGCTAGCGCAGTATTTATTAATTTTACTAAATATTTACATGGAAGTAAAAATAAATATCGCATTTTATCTTCGTATAGCAGTTTTCTCCCCATATAATAAAGCAGATGAGCAGATATACTTATGTGTAGTAGAGAAATTGCCGCATAGATGGCGCATTTCCTATTTCATTCCAGTAACAGATAATATTTCGCACAAAATATCGCCATTGAAAAGACGATTTCTTTAACGGCACACTAGAGTGGCTAGGGTGGTCACTGCGACCAACTCCCAATATTACTAGGATTTACAACATTCTAACGGCTAATCTCTCCTGAGTGCATGGGTTTTTGGAGATAATTCATTTTCATTTCGATTGAAAATGATCACGGCATTTTGTTGTGTTTTAATTTCCGAAGAAATACGTGAATTTAAAATTATATTCCTTTTCAAGGAAACACCAAATCATGTTCGCCATATAGAAAACGCAAAAACTTTTGGTTTAGTATGTGCTAATTACGCACTATAGTGCATAAAATATAATACGAGTACAAAAAATAAAATAAAGTACGTATTTTCTATTAAATAACAAAATCTAACTGGCGATGTTTCAGTTGTATTGAGCTGTGACAAATAAAACACTTCATTTAAATTTCTTCTTTTTCTTAGTTTTTTAGGTCATAAATATGGAAATGAACATTAATAACTACTACGTTTCGCTTTATTTTCAAAGCTTTTTCAAGTATTAAAAATATAAAATGTAAATAGTGTAAATTATAAAATAACATGTTTTGTTTAATAAATGACAAATTGTTTTGTTTACTAAGATTTAGAATATATCATTATGTTTTATTTAAAGATTGCATTTTAATATAGCATGTTTTTATTATTTCTTTTTGAATTTTGTAATTAAATAGATCTTTAAAAATATTGTGTTTAGCTATAAAATTAAGTTATATAGTTTTGTGAAATATTGTATGTCGGTTTTATCATTAATTGCGCTTTTATGTTTATAAATTTGAATTATTTGAAGTATATTACGTGTTCTTAAATTTTGCTTTTTGTTTAAAATTGTTATGGTGTTGAAATCAAAGGTATGATTTTGAGTTATTTCATGTTTTTTTTTAAAGCTGTAAGATTTTTACTGTATTTGTATCCTTTTATTCTATTTTCCAAATATTGCATGGTTTCACCAATATATACACCATTACAATTTTGACAGTCTATTTTATAAACTATGTGTGATGTTTTACTTTTTTTAAATTTTTGATTTTAATTTTGAATAGATTTGGTTTTGTAATTTGTTTGTGTTTTGATAAGCAATTTTGTAATTATATGGTTTGGAAATTTGATTTATTTTTTTCGGGTAAATGTTTAACATAAGGAATATTTGTAAATTTTGTAATTGTTTGACTATTATTTATATTTTTTGTTGATTTATTATAAAAAGAAAAATTCTTTGTTTGAATATTTTATTTATAAGAATTTGGATAATTATTTTGTTTTAGATAATTTTTTGCTTTATTAATAGTATCTGATCGAAAAATTGAACTTGTTAATATTATTGTACTGTCAGCTAAACCAATAATAACACTAACTTTTTGAGATAAACGTTGTGAAGACCTAAAATTTGGATAACGTCCAGAATGTTGGTTTAGTATACCATTTAGTTAGAGTTTTGTTATAATTTTTAATGAGTTTGAGGTCTAAAAAGGTAATGCTATTGTTTTCTTCAATTTCAAGAAAAGTAGCTTTAAAATAAAACGAACTTTATTTACCTTAGAATAAAGTAATTGTTACGAATTAATTAAATCGTTTGGCATTTGCATTTATTTTTCAAACGACAGCTATTTGTAAGCGCAAGATCTTCCAAGCGTCAATATTTACCTCATTATTACTATCTACCTTGCTTATTTACTAGCCTCTACGTAGTACCTAAAGTAATATACGAGCAGCGACGGAGATTTTGTCATTATGTCAACTGTAAACACGGCTGTAGACCTTAATCATCCACGTCTGTACTACATTAAATTAAAAACGAGGTGGCGTCTCACGCAAACTAGATAACGTGTTACCTTTTTAGCAGAATTTAATAAAACTAATTTGTTTCATTAAGCTGTAAATTAATGGGTTGGAAAGCAAGGAGCCATTATGAAAAAAGTGAATTTTGGCTTTTTACTAAGTTTGTTAATAGCCATGCTGAAAAAATGTAAGAAATTGGCTTGGAATAGCAAAAAAAAAAACCTGAAGGGTAGGCAATTTAAATTTTCATTATATTCACCTGTAAATTATTACGTCGACATTAATTAATTATAGTAAATTTATGATAATTTACTCAAAAAAATAAAGTAAAATATAGGATTCTATAATAAAAGTTCTTGCTTTTTTTCGGAATAATTGTAATCAATGCGCTCCAAAAAATTATCTACAAATGGTGGCCCTTATGTTAATCGAAATAACGTAAGAAAGGGATCAAGCTGTTTCCTATAAAACAACGTAAGAAGTAAGATTTTCTTTTAAAAATTAAGTGCAACTGAAATTGACTTACTTTTCCTTACTTTCAATACAAATATTATATTCAAAAATAGGCCAATGCCAGATTAAACAGTAAATATACTTTCCTACTAGTGATTGTAAATTTACCGATTTTTTCATTTACCGGTGAAAATACCGGTTTACCGATAAATTACCGGTAATTTTTTTGTTTATGTGCGACATTAATGGGGATTTCCCAAGAAAATAGGGTTACAAGTTAGGCTAGAATAATAAATATTTTACACAATCTTAAGGCATAATATTAGAATTTTGTAATAAATATTTGTATTTAATTATTTTAAACAGTTGTATGAAGTAAAACAAAATATTTGAGGTTCAAATGTTTTAATGTTATTTTACAACAATGTTGCATTAATGTTCTCTCATAATGTGGTGTATTCAAAATTGCTATTAGTTTAAATACGTGAAATGTTGTTCTTATATATTATTATTTTTAAATATTAAAAAATGAGACATTTACTTACTCTTTAAGAAAAACAATTTTAAACAATTAAATTAAACAATTAAATCTTAAAAAAACTCCAGAGCACAAATCACATATGCTAACTCAACTTTTTACGAAAGATAAGTAAAACATAAAAAACCAAAAAATTAAGAAAATTGAAATTGCACTTGTTGACAAAGGCAGATAGGAAAAGTGGGGTGTTTTGCTTCCTACCGTCCTAGCAACAAATGAACATTAATCTCGCTTTTCTTTGCGTTGCTTTTCGTTACCCGTCTGTTTCCATTCTTATTTTCTTTTAATTTCTACACGATCTTTTTTTCAATTTTTTGATTCCTTTTCTTTCTGACTAACTCGGTGGAATGGAGGTTATACGTTTTTAAACAAAAGGTTTTGTCAGTTCCTTTCTATATTTTCTATTCTAGGGCATTACAGCGGTTCTCAATCTCAAGAAAGTTTAAATTAAAATTAAACAAAAAACATCTCCCGTAAAATTAATAAGTGTACCTGTTTTTTTCTTTATTTTCAATGTACCTTAGACCTTTAAATACATATCTATAAACACAATATTTCGTAGATAAAAATTTCTGGTATGGATTTTTCATTTACCGAACTACCGAACGTTTTTTGGTCAATTTACCGGTATACAATCCTTATTTCCTACCATAATAATTTCAAAGCAACTTATGGTAAAACAGTTAGGTAAAGTAGTTTTCAGTAATTTATAACCTCCTATTTTATAATTATATAAAATTGGCTTTGGTGAACACCTTTTAAAAAGACTCCGGACTAGTTTGACAATTATGGAGGTACTTTAAGAGGAAAGTCCCGTGTAATAGCCCGAAAATTACGATGTCTTTGGGATTTTTTTTATATGAAAAAAATAGCCAATTCTCCCAAGACTTTTGTGGTTTATTAAGGTACTCTTGAGTATAAAATAATTTGCTTTCAGTCTGATACGTCAAGAATATTTTCACATATAAGGACGGATGTCCGACATATTCAAATTAAACAAAAACACTAGTCAATTTCTCGCTCCTCACACAGGCGCCGGAAATAACAAATGAAAAAGTCTTTCAAAGTTTATATCTGTAGTAAGTCGACGAATCAAAAAACTGTGACAAATATTAATATTTCAAAAAATTGCGGCTTGAAAAAGAATCGATTTTTACCCAAAAATTTGCTTGAATTGTTAGAAGAAAAAAAAATGTAAGATTTTTTTTCAATTTGGAATGGTTCGCCGACAAATGACACATTTCAGTAATCTGTTTACGCGAATTCAAGTCGATCGGTCAAATACTTCGTGAGTTATAGATCGAGCAATTTTGAAACATGTAAAACCGAGAAAAACGCGTTCGAAGATTTACATAGTGAAAATTAATGCGTTTCGACGGCGGTGCTTATCTATTATAATGACTTCCTTTCGGATAACTTGAAATTTTTACACGCGCTGCTGCATGCACTTAATCGAAAACCGGAGTAAAAACTCCAAAATCTGTAACGTTGAAAAGCCTGCTAGTGATTCTAGTGCACCGGAACGCAGGCACGCTGTTTCGAGGATAAAAAGCTGAGCTGCGGCTCTGGGATTTTCACTGTATGTTTTGGGATGCCAAGCTATGGTTTAAGTGAAAAAGAGAGATTCTTTTGACCCGCTACGCCATTTTATCTTCTTTAAACAAAATCTGAGACTTACTTTTACTAAAAATCTATTAAATTGTAGGATATTGATATTATATATTAATATTTCGGAAGTCTTTGTTCGGTATCTTCATCAGAGAATAAAAAACTGAAATATAATTAGATTTTTCCAACTCCCCAATTATTAATTATTGATTACAATTGCCACTTTAATACTTCGAATGCGGATTTAAAGATTCAAAATTAATAAGTTTTTAGTGGAAGTAATTCTCGCAATTTTATTTTATTTTTTCTAGATCAACAGCCTCCATCGCCAAAAAATACCATATTTGAATTTAAAGATAGATTTCATGAATTTGATTGGTTAGCAAGGGTGGCTTATGTGATATATTTAGTATCTTATATGAACTTAATTTAAACTTGCAAGGTACAAATATAAACATTTTCAAAGTCTAAGAGAAAATAGAGGCAATAATTAAAAAAATGACTATGTGGAAACAATGACTTCTTAAAGAAAATTTTAAATCATTTCCAATTTTGTCTAAATTTTTTAGAAAATCACTCCGAAGTTAATTTACAATTAAAAACATTTTCTGCGTCAATTAAGAACGCCTGCAGAATTATTAAAAAAAAATTGAACACTTTCCGTCAAATCTTACAAAAAATTTGTAGATGAGGAATCCATTCACAGTAAATACGGAAAATAAAGGAATGTTTGACTTAAATGAGCGAGAAGTTGATAATTTAATTGAAATATCTTGTGATACCGCTCTAAATGGGAAATTTGGAAATGCCTCTCTATTAAATTTTTAGCTGAATTGCAGAGAAGAGTATCCAAATGTATCCGACATCCAACAACTTATCTGTTTGAACCTAAATTTTCTACGCTAGTTTTCCTCAAAAATAAATATAGGAATATACTGTGTACTATGTCGAACCAGATATAAAAATAAAACTAACTTCTTTTCCTCCTGATTTAGGGTTTTTATCTAATGATAAACAACAACATCCTTCACATTAACCACATATTTTTTTTGTGTCCCTAATGGTATTTGTTTTGTTTATTTCCTTTAATACATATACAGTCCTTTTACCTGATTACCACCTGATTATTACCTGATTTGCAACTCAGTTAAATTTAATAAAATTGTAAAACTTAATTACACTAATTTATTGAATATTTATTTATTTATTTATTTATTTACCCAAAAGGACACAAACAAGACTAAATCCTAATTACATGTGTCGTTAACTTAAGTATACACATATAAATACATGGTCGCAGAGCATCGTACATTCTCAGAATAACAAATATAATGGTTAAAAAAATAAAAGAAAAATATCAGAGAGAGACCACCTCAACAAAGTCAATAGCACTTACTGTGATCCTTAAAAATTAATTTTCAAAAATCAGGCATATCACTGTCGGTTGAAGTATATTGCATTTCTGGCAGACGTAAAATAACCATATCTCATTATTCCAAAGATCTCTATTTCACGAAAAAATTTGTTATATAGTTTGCAAATTTTGGTTATTGGTGACAAATAATTATTACTGATAAACATAGGTGGAGCTGGTGTGGTACTGTAATAAGGTACATGTAAGCGAAACAGTGGCAACAACCTTGCGTTGTCAAATACGTTATTAAAAACTTTAAATAGCACATATTTCATAGCAACCTCCCGCCTATCTATAAGGGGCGATAACTGAAACTCTCTACGAATATTATAGTACGATTGAAAGGGTGGATTATGTCCATATTTTTTGTAATAAAGATGACGCAAAAATTTATTTTGTACATTTTCAAGAAGATCACTATCCCTTTTTATATGGGGAGACCAAACTGCAGACGCAAATTCCATCTTGGATCTTACTAATGCATTATATAGAAGAATAATTGACTTTAAATTACTCAATTTAGAGGTATTCCGTCTAATGAATCCCAGATTACGGCAAGCATCAGCAGCGGTCGCCCGTATATGTTTAGAAAAGCGAAAAGATGAGTCAAAGACAAATCCAAGATCTTCTACAGAGTTTTTAGTAAAAGAGAAATTATTTAACTGGTAATTAAAAAGGTAAGGATTTTTTTTCCTCGTAAAACTAACAATTGCACACTTATCAATATTCGAAGAAAGTTTGTTAAGTTAACACCAGTCAAATATTTTGTGCAGATCACTTTGTAAATGAAAGCAATCAATCATCTGCATAAAGTAAACACTTCATGTGCTCAAGGATATCTACAATATCATTAAAAAATAATAGGAACAAAAGAGGTCCTAAACTGCTTCCTTGTGGTACTCCCGTTAGTGTTAAAAAAATGGTTTGAATAATCACCTTCAAAGAACACTATCTGCCCACGATTAGCTAAATAAGATCCATAAAAATTTAAAAGACTATGTGAAAATCCAAATCCATGAAGTTTTTTTCAAAAGAATATCATGATCCACCTTATCAATTGCTTTGCTTATCTGTAAAGATTACAACCAATTGAGAATTATTAAAAAGTACATCTGAGATATCATTCCAAAATATCAATAAATTTGATTCAATGGATCTGCCTTTAAGAAAACCATGTTGATGATCAGACAGGTAATATTTAATATGTGCATAGATCTTATTAAATATGACATATTCAAAAGTTTTTACAACAGCCGACAAAACCGAAATAGGTCGATAATTAGACATTAATTAGCATCTCCATTTTTATATATCGGCAATACCTTAGAAAGTTTCCAATCATCTGGAAATGAGTTGTTCTTGATAGATAAGTTAAGTATATGACTAAGAGGCGAAATACAGAAATCAGCACAACCTTTATAGATATAGGTTGGAATATCATCTACACCGGCATATGTCTTAGATTTTAATTTATTAATAGCAGATCGGATATCCTACTCAGAGATTAAATCAATGTCATCAGAATTAATATCGGAGTTGTTTGAGAAATTGGTAGTATACTGCACTGGTTCACTACAAACGCTGGAGAAATATAAAGAAAAACCCTTAACTTTATACAATGCTGTTGAGCATTTAGTGTTATTAAAAATTAACGTATTGGTTGTAACGAGACTCCTTTTTTATTCCTAATGAACGACCAAAATCTATTAGTATTATGATTTAAAATTCATAGTTCAACATTAACACCATAATTATTATATACATTGTTTATTTTAGACTTTAGTCGCCTTATACTTTTCAAAATTAAATGGTATATTTTTGTTTTTATAATGGTAATTTTTAATTGCAACTAAAGCTTTAATTTCTTCAGTGAACCAGCTAGGATATTTAGTGTTATAATTAGATGATTTATAAGTTGGAATACATTCATTCAAAATTTCAGGCATATATAATATAAAAAATAGTAAGAGGTCTATTAACTTCATTACACATATTTATATTTATTCTTTATGCGATACATAACGTTTATATTCCACGCGACGCGTCTTTCTAGATAAGTCTGATAATTTACTCAAACGCCTGTTGTTTAGATCAAAAGTTTCTAGATATCATTAAAATTACTTTAAAAATTTGCACCATATTTTCGTTTTCTTTTTGTTTTATGCCTTATATGTGAACCACATTCATTTTTTTTACTATAGGCACTCATACTACTTCTTAGCCAAAAGTTAACTTATATAATATATTTCGTTAGATAAGAATTGGGTGGGAAACGAAAAAAAAATACAAGAAATACCGGTCCCTAATCTGAAAAAGTTTGAGAAACGCTGCCCCAACGTATTCTGATTTCGTGACATATTTGTATTTTACTACGTTATATCCCCTTTATCAAGTTGCAATTTATATAGGTGATTTAGGTATATGGTAGGTATATTTGATGAAAAAATCACGGGTGCCGCTCAAGGGCAACATATAGAAAAGCATTATTGAAGTATTTACGTATATTTTTGGCTTACTTGTGAAACGTCTAGGATCGCTGAAAATTACGAATAAACGCTATCCAGAACTATTACATACTAGGAGCTAAAAAAATATATCCCAAAGGGTGTTAGGTTAGCAACCTGATTATTGTTTGTTTTCTTCTTAACAGCTATTCATTCTAAAACTATAAACATTTCAATGTTAAAACTTTATATTATATATAAAACTACTTCAGAAAAAAAAAATATTAGCCAAATCTACGCATGGGCCGATTTTATTAGCATATTTAAAGCAAATTTATTTAAAGACTTAGGCGTGGGCCCTTTTTCAAAGTTTAGTACTCAAGCATACTGATTTACGTAGAAAGGTCTTCATTGTGTGTATAGGACTCCATGTTTACGTATTCCTGAAAACTGTGATCCCTAATATAAGCCGTGCTACTTTTCTACCCCAAGTTATATTTATGTGAGTGCATATATACATTTGGATATACGTATACTAAGATAAATATACATGAAATATGAAGCTTATATGGAGAAGGAGTAATGCAGAGTGTTCTCAAGTAGATAAAAGAAGGAGCCGAAGAAAATCTGAACTATATTAAGGTCTTTATAACCCGGTATAATTTAGCATTTACCCTGTCGAGATGACACAATAGCTTCTATAACATATTGCGTAATTTTCAAAGCATTTTAAAGGTCGAATGTGAGCGAATTTACGAAGTATGTGATTGAAAAAATAAATAAAACTAAAACGCCTCCATTTAGTCTTCGTAAAAAAGAGGGTAATCACTTTAGACCGATAGTTTCAAGCTTAAACAGCTCACTTAAAACACAGCAAATTGGCCAGTTTCGAAATTTAACCTCTTTCAATTAAAAAAAATAGCATGTTGATAAAAAACTTCATATGATTTAGTGAATAAGATAAAAGATTTACACGAAAAATTAACGATATTTTAATTTTAATTGATGTTATCTCTCTATACCTATCGATTTCACCATCAAAATACACCTGAAGAACAATTCAATATTATCAGCTAACATAGATAATTACATAAATTTCACAAAACTATGCATGGATCTCAACGGTTTCAATTTAAACAACAGATTTTACAAGCAGCAAACTTTGGAATCGCTATGGGATAACAAAAGCTGCTGTTTTTCTAATTGCATAAACTATACTATTTAGCCGAGAACAAATGTTATCAATCTGTGGAATCCAAGAAAGTTTAGTATCAAGATAGATACCTAAAAATTTTATATTACTAAAATCAGTTTTCTCTCTAAGCGAAAATGTACATATTTTGGTTTTGTCTGTGTTGATTAAAAGATCGTTAGCATTAAAACCAAGATTGAGAATGGGAAATAATTTGATTGCTGATAGTTTTATTAGTATTATGATTAATGCTAGTACGAAGGGTAAAGTTTGTGTCATCGGCATACATTGTTGTTACTATCATGTTATTTAGACGGATCTAGGCATATCTTGTCAAGGGTATGCTGATGATATTGTCATATACGCAAAAGGAAAATTTGAGAATACCCTCTGTGACATAGTTCAAAGAGGTTTGAACTTCACGAGAAGATGGTGTCAATCGATGGGACTCAATGTCAACCCCACTAAGCCAACCCTAGTAGCATTTACCAGGAAAAGAAAATCCAATCTTAGAACCATAAAACTGAATGGGCAAAATATAGACTGGGGAGCGGAAGTTAAATATCTAGGCCTTACCCTAGACAATAAACTTCTATGGAACAAACATGAAATTGAAGTAACCAACAAGGCCAAAAGAGTTCTGATGGTGTGCAGAAACTTTGCAGGGAAAAATTGGGGATGCAACCCAAAAATACTGCTTTGGATGTATACAGCGATAGTGAGACCGATCATCACCTATGCATCAGTAGCATGGAGCAAAAGAACTAATCTGGCCACCGCGAGAATTAACCTTTCGAAAGTGCAAAAAAGAACCGCACTAAGAATGGTCAAGGAAGGAATGATTAGGCATAGACCTCAATCTGCTGACGATGATCAAACCTGGGATATGCCCCGGGATGATATGTTAAAAAAATTTAGCTTTGTGAAAGAATTCACCATAAAGCTAAGTATAAGGAGTGAGTGGGATCATAACACCATCTTGAACTTGAATAGAAATGCCATCAAATGGTATACTGATGGCTCCAAAACGGCAGAAGGAACTGGAATAGGAATATATGGGCCTAGAACTACATATTTCGAAAGCTTGGGAAAATACCCAAGTATATTCCAAGCAGGAGATTATCATCGTGTCTGATAGTCAAGCAGCCATCAAGGCGCTGAACTCATATGAAATCAGCTCCAAGATGGTCTGGGAATGTCTAGGGAAACTAAATGAGCTAGGCAAAAGAAATAAAGTACACAGGAGTGGAAGGAAATGAAATAACGGATAACCTCGCAAAAAAAGGGGCTGGAATGCCTTTTGTAGGGCCTCAACCCTTTTGCGGGTTAAGTAACAGTACAATACTGAAGAAACTAAAAATGGAAATGGAGCAGAGAAAATTAGAATGCAGATTTTGTGGGGAACAGGATGAAACATCCATCCACCTCCTCTCAAATTGAAATAGCACTGTGCAACTCGAGGGCATTGCACCTGGGAGCATGTGAAATCGAAGAGGGAGATTTACCTAGACTGGGGCCCTCTGACATCCTACACTTTCTAAAAGGAATAGGATTGGAAGGCCAGCTGTAAAGCAGCAAGAATAGGGGACACAATAGATCTTTTAGGTCGCAGTGTAACACCACCCTTCTATTTACATACATACATACATCATGTTATTTAAAGTACTCATATGTATCGGTAGGTCGTTAACATAAACTATGAACAAAAAAGGGCCCAACATGAATCCCTGTGGAACCCCACGTTTAATCACTAAGGGATTACTTACTCTATTACACAGAGATACAATTTGTGTTCTATTAGATAGGTATGATTTTATTAAATTACTAGCTACTCCTCTGACTCCATAAGATTCAAGTTTAGATATTAGTTTTTTTGGACAAACGCAATTAAATGCTTTAGATAAGTCTATGAATATACCAATGCAATCTTCACGGCTTTCAAACGCGTCTTGGATATTGTCCACTACAGTCATGATGGCTTCAGATGTTCGTCTTTAATAAATCTATATTGCTGTCACAAAACTGACGACAAGCTACTGTATGCCTATTTTCCAAATGTACATTCTCTGAAAATTTAAAAATTTGTGCATCATGATCGGAAACCTCTAGAGGTATTTTTTCAGAACTATGATAACTAAAATTGGACAATATGTTGTCAGGACAAGATTTTGCAAATGGTGTTTGCCTTGTAAAACCATTAATGGTCATTTCTAGTTTAAATTGCAGCAGCAGGTCAATAATTTGTTTTGTTTTTGTATCAGAAAAGTGTTAAAGTTAGAATTTGAACATGGAGATCGGTATAGCACAACAACGACCAAGTTAATCTTTTTAATGTATACAGCAGTAATTTCACAATGAATTAATTTATTGACATCAAAAGCACGCGTCGCCGGCGCCGTCTAGACAACACATGCTTATTATACTACGCTCGCACAGTTCATAGATGGTCTATACCTTTCTCACTTTATTTAAATTCCTTTCTAAATCTGATGCAAAACTTTTGTCTTAGATAGCACATCTGCTTTTAATAATAAAGACACTTTCTTACGAAGACTATGGATGCGTATTAGGTTTATTCATTTCTTCATTTTAGAGGCATTGTAACCACTATCTTTGAGTATGTGGACGTATAAATTCATACACCTTTTTCATCACCCAATGCCTATGCAAATGTTCCCTGAGCTGGTAGTTATATCCAATTACTCTTCACGCGGATATTATTGCTGAATTTTAAAACAATTTCACGTTAATTCACAGTCCAATTATCGCCTCACGCGATAACACGTGTAAGCTAATATTTTAATTTAACGCATCAATAATCTAATCTGATATCGATTCCCGACTTCTGTCAACTAAATTAAACCGAGCCTGATGAGTGCTGACGAAGGTGGAGCAAGTTGCGTTGTTAATTCTGGCATTATACCACCAGTTCCATGTCGGCGAAAGCAAGCCCCTGGTATTCCAATAATTACCTTATGCAGATTGGCTAAATTAAGTTTAACCGTAGTTCCTAGCTCTGTATACGAACGTATTGTTCAAGAGCATTACATGTTGTAAATTTCCATGATGCATAAATGAAAATTTAACGAGGTATTGTATGTTAAACATTCGAGGTTGTGTCACATAAACATAGTGTGTTCTATCGCAAAAAGATCTTTGATTATTATATTTCATTTCTTATGAAGGAGTAGGATTCCGTGTATTGTCGCTTTACAGCAACAGTATTCAGTTTCATGAAAACAAGCGACTATCGCGATGTTACAGTGGGGAGAAATTCTGGAAATATGTACCTATGCGAAATACCAATTTTTTTACGTCAAATTTTCATATACTATAGAATTCCATAGTACACGAAATCCTACCCCAAGTGCCCGTCCAATGCACTTTCTGGTTTCGAGTTACCCGGAATCGGATATTACCCGCAATCGAGCTTTACCAGAAATCAGGTAATCAGAATCAGATATCACTTTAATGCAATAAAAGAATTATTATAATTATGCGTCATAAATAAAAAATACATGGAATACATAATAATAAAAACTTATATGAACTGGTATCGAGTGCGTATCGTCAACACGTGTTTGTGAGTCGAGTTTCATACTTTGTGATTTTTACTGCTTTTGGTAACTTTAACCGCTACCTTATATACAGTTTCAATTGTTTTCTACCTGGCAGTGTGTTTGTGTCGTCGCTTTTGGCCTATATTGACTTCTGTTTGCAAGTTATTTATATTTCTTCCCGTCACCATTTTTCCCCCCCAGTCAAAGTTCAACTTGGTAAATTTTCCACCAAATCTGGTGTATTGAAAGCACGTCGATGAACAGAGATTATATTCTAGTGGCTAGTGAAAGTTTAGTGAATTTTCTTTAATTTTAGTAACAAATCTAGTAAATTCATTGAACACGAAGACTAAATTACATCAAAGTGGAGAAAAACCAAGTAGCGTCACTCTCACCAAGATAAGTCTTTTGTAATTTAGCTTCCCTAATAGCCAAATTTAAATTTCCCGCAATTATTCTTAGTAACTTCAACATTAATACATAAAATTCCCCATCATTTTGTACCAGATTAATAGTTATTTTAATGCCTTTACGTTGAATTCACTAAAAAATGTGGCGGGAAATTTGGCTATTAAGGCTATTAAGGAATATTAGAGTGTATTTTCATTTATATGGGAATGATTTTAATTTTAATTCTATTGAATTCCTAAAAAATATCATAAAACTGAAATAAAAGGGGATTTATAGTAAAAAACAATTAATTACATATATAAAATATTTCTTTTTGCTTTTCTCAAAATACTTTATAAAGTAATTCCTTTCCCAATTCTAGTGATTTTCTGGTGGAATTATAATTGCAATCTAGTGAAATATGTCTTCTGTCAATTGGCAACACTGTCAATCATGCCTATCGTGTGCTCGAAGTACTCGCAGTTGGTCGGTAGAAGAGTGTGTTCAGTGTGCTGCATGTCAATTGGCCCACCATGCGAAGTGTGTTGATCTCTCGCCGGATTAGATTGCCATCCTAGCGTGAGGACTCGAGTTGGAAATGCGCCAAATGCAGAAATACCGTTGGCAGAGGAGAACGTTATTGATTGATATTGATGCCAATAACGGTTCCTCGATAAATAATTCTTTACTAGAATCAATTAATGATTAACTACGATTTTTACTACAAGTAAATATGAAGATATTTTAAATTCCATTAACTTCTGTTCAAACAAGATTACCAATTTTGAGAATTCCTTGAACGCATTGGATAAAAATGTAAAACGATCGATACTTTACAAACCGAAAATCAACAGCTTAAGGTGCTAGTGTCTGATTTACAGCAACAGCTGGATGAACAAACGCAATATAATCAGTTACACAGTATTGAGGTACAGAGTGTTTCTCACAAAGATGGCTAGAATGTTTACCATTTTCTGGAAGCCATTGTTAGGGAGATTCAATCTATAGCTTTTGACTTCAATTTTATACTACTTTGAAGTATAATAAATATCTAAAAAAATTATTACTGACTACAACATACTTCAACCGTCTGTATCTAGGAAACAACTAAGAATGAATCATCTTTCGGTTTATGTAGTTTGCCGATCTTTAATATAAAATAAAAATTAAAAAGATTCCTGAAGAAATATATGTGTGCAATAACATTTATTTATTTTTCGAGTTTTGGACAATAACTAAGATACTAGAAACTAGTGACATGGTTTACACTTCATATTTTTTTTATTCTCCCTTTAAAACCATCTAAAATACTGCGAACGTCAAATTTTATATTTCAGTTAACATTACTAGTTTTGGGCCAAAAAATAGGGTCCTAGAAACCAGTGTGCACCGTCACGGTACCACGAACATACTAAATGACGAAAAATTTATAAATAATGACACGGATCGGCGGAAGGTATAGGTAGGTGCGTTTGGCCAGGAGAATATGGGTAGTAAACACTTTCAGACCCTACAAATCGCCTGGCCTGGATGAAGTACTTCTAGTATTGCTACAAGAAGAAGCAGAATACATAGCGCCACTACTATGCAGACTATACACAGCCAACCTGGCTCTAAGCTACATACCCAAAGTTGGAGTAGGGGAAGGGTTGCCTTTATACCTACACCTAGGAAACTTGGTACACCGAGGCAATGACATACCGACCCATAACCCTATTATTCATACTGAAAGTTGTAGAAAAACAGCTGGAAAAGTACATTAGGCTACTCCTAATTAACATGCTTACCAGTCAGGAAAACCATGTGATAGTGCTCTACATCGACGGGTATCACGAGTGGAGGCATCTATCGAAAACTGAGAGATTGCTCTAGTAGCGTTTCTGGATATAGAAGGAGCATTTGACAACACCTCCTTCGCTTGACGAGAAGAAGAAAGCTGGATGGCCTAAAACCGCCAACTCTTCATAACAAAACAGTACACTTCAGTCAAAATGGCTCGAAGCTAACTTGGAATCAACGTCTTGAACATATAACATTGATAAATAAATAAATAAAATAACAAAATTGGAAAAAGATGGGGATTAAAACCACGCATGATGCACTGCAGTGGTAAGACGTATATTGACCTATGGCTGTCTGGTTTGGTGGATCAAGACTACGCAGAAACAGGCTATTACTAAACCCGCAAATATGCAAAGGTTGGTCAGCCTGGAGCTGGAAAGCGCTCACCAACAGTCGCTATAGAAACCATGCTAAATCTACCTCCCTAGGATAGTTATTTTAAAGGAGAAACCAGAAGAATGGGGGCATACAGACTGAAAAGTGGTGGAAATTGGAGGACCCAGAATACTTCTGGGCATACCAGAATAACAACCGAAATCGCAAACTCTATCTTTCAAATGGGAAGTGACATAATGACTCCCAAACTCTCGTTTGACGGTTATCTTGGACTGGGACGAGTGTAAAGCCAAACAAAAACTAGAAATTGAAAACCAAAACTGGTATGCAGGTGGGTCAAAAAGGTTCACAGGTTCTGATATATATGGAGAAACCCTGAATGATAAAGAATCTATGGTATTAGGGTAATATACCACCGTTCAACAAATGAATGCAGTAGGAATAGAAACATACCTTCGCAGGGTGTTGCAAAAACAACCAAAGGGTTAGCGTATTAATAGCCAAGCTACCCTAAGGACACCAGCAACTTATCAGATAACTTCGAAATCAACTTAGGATTGCCTGGAAGCCCTTGAATTCTAGCCAGATACAGGAAAGTCACTTTGGTGTGGGTTTTTTTTATTCTCCCCTTCAACTAGGTCGCAGAAACGATTAGAGTACTTACTACAACCATCTAAAATACTTCGAACGTCTAATTGTATATTCCAGTTAACTTTACTAGTTTTGGCCAAAAAATAGGATCCTAGAAACCAGTGTGCGGTGTGTGTTGAAATAAATGTTGGATTTGTAGGCGATACGGAACCTCTCCCCAATGAAAAAATTTATATTTTCATTTCCATATTTAACTATGTACTATTTGACCAGGTAGTTAATCCTTTCACTATCATAGCTACAAATAATGTATTATAACATGTACCTTCTGCGGGACAAATATAGTGAAAGGGTTAATTAAAATTAGAGAACAATGTTGATAATAACACCATTTTTTTTTTTTACTTTTTACCTTATATGTTTCTAATATTTCGATAAATGTGTTTATTTAAGAAAATTGAAGAATTAATTTAATAAAAAAGAACGCTAACTTTAATAGTTCAATTAATAATATATTTAGACATATTTACAATTGTGTTCAGTATATGAACACAATTTAGCTTAAAAAAAACAATAGTCCCTTCATCCTATTGTTATGAATACAACAGCTTGCCCGGGTGTACCTGACATGATCCCCAAATGGACGCAAACGCTCTGTTCTTGAATAATTTAAACCCCGTTTTGGGATTACTTTCAGTTCTGCTGCATTCACAATGTGTCGGTTTCCATATGTGATATCACTAGAGTTGGGCAAATTTTCCAGCGCGGCAGGTACGTATTCAAAACGTGCGCTCCAACTCATGTACTCCAATAAAGCAGATGAACCGTACAGTTGCAAGTCAGTAACAACAGTACCTTTTAGTTCTTATAAAATGTAAACATTTTTATTTTATCTAAATATGTAGAGATATAAAATGCGACTGCATCGCAAGGTGGCCTGTATATTCGTCCGCTTTGTCGGATTTTGTCCCCAAGAAAAATTTGCACAACTCTATTAATATGACAAGTTTTATAAATACATACTAAATTACAATAATTTCTGCTTTATTTATATTATATTATTTGAGACTCAATACGTATCTGCTCTACCGGACAATTGCCCAACTCTAGATATCACCTTTGCTTTCGTTTAACAACAGTACATTTTTTTGTGTATCCCTTCCTCAGACCTAAGTTATTGACAAACATTGAAACAAACAATTAGCAAAGAAGATTTACTATCTACTGCTGATGCGTTTAGGTAGTTAATGTAAAAGTAAAATTTATTTATTATCTAAGAGAAAAATAAAATGATGTTTTATTTGCATCCATGTTATTGTATGGATGTATGTATCTTGATGTAATATTATAAAATTAAATTTTGCGATGAAGTGATTTTTCTACATTATTCTACAAAATTTACTATTTACGTTTACTTCACGTTTTTTAGTTTGTATGTAGGCACAATTTGTATTGTGTTGTTTCCGGTGCACAGTAATTTCCATGAAGGCTTGAAGATATTCTTTGACTGTTGCAAATAGGTTTAAAATAAATTATCCTTCTTCGAGAAAGCATATAATACGGAAAATTGCGGAAAGATGCGGGCTCACAGATCTTCTACAATGAATATTATTATCGTAAATTTAATATTACTGCTGTAAAGATTGTATTCAACTAGAATTTTCATGAAAAATATTAGTCTGAAATATAGGGAATTTAATCGCCTTATTTCGTAAGCAAATTATAAATTTAATCAGTAAAGCAGAGTAGTAGTTTATTGGTAGGTTGCACATGATGGTAATATTAGAGACCTTGACGAAATAGAAAGAATTTTGAAAAGAGAATAGCGCAGAAAAAAATACGACAAAAAGCAAGCCTAGGGGTAATTAGGAAAGATTTAGAAAATTTGCATGATAATTATCTAACAATAAGTACGAAACTTATTTGAAAGGATTAAAACAAGCAGAAAAAGCGCCAGATCTGACATTGGTAGAAATTCCAACTTCCAAAAAACATCTTTGTAGATATCCAAGTTTTGTATAAATTAATTTGTGAAATATTAAGGATAAAATAAATAACAGTTTTCGGTATGCTATATTTTAATTTTAACGATGAAACCTGATGTCTGTGTAAGCTTCATATCGTTTTTCGTGCCACAAAAAAAAAAAAACTTTATTGTACGACTTTATTCGTAACGGGACTTAAAAGTTTCCGCATTCCTTCTTTCTTACGTACGCAAAGCAATTTTATATAAACTTTATTTTGTCCTGTAACCAGCGGTGCGTCTGAACTTTGCTGACAAGTGGTGTATACCATATCTATTACAAATTACATGGAAAACTTTTAAGCATGATATGCATTTTTCATCGAAAGACTTATGCCGATGTTAGTGCTCAAGAACTATAGTTTGATATCAAACCTCTATTCTGAAAGAAGGAAAAAAAAGGTGTTAACGATGATTTAACCAGCTACCTATACAAAAGGTGTATACTTTTGCGGTCGAAACATCAAAAATGGATTAACAAGATAGGCCAACATTATACATATTTAGATTTTAGAACATCAATTGTCATTTTTTAATGAGAAGCACATATTTTGAGATATTATTTGCTGAATTAAAATGAATACAGGTAAATACTACAGGATAATTTACATATGAAAACATTAATCTACAACAGGAAATGCTTCTCAACTCCTTCATCCATTTCGTTAGATAGCAGAGCAATATAATACGTTAAAAAAAATAGGCCTAATCAGGCGTTAGCAAATATTTTGAATTGGAATTTAGCTGATAAATTAAATTTCAATGCGGACAAATCACAGACAGTATTTTTTGGCAAGCCGAGACAAAGAAAGCCTACAGTTAAATTAGGGGAAGGTGGAATTTATTATAAAGAATTTGTCAAATATCTCGGGGTTATTTTAGATGATAAATTAAATTTTAAAACGCATATCCATTATGTTCCCGCAGAAGGTAGCGAAATGAGTAATAAAATTAGACCATCGGCTAGGGTCATGTAGGATTTAAACGGTAACGGGGCGGGTTCTATTTACAGAGGCGGTATAGAACCGGCAATATTGTACGCGGGGATGATATGGGCGGGCGCGTGTAAAATTAAAGAAACAAAAAAAGATAATCGGGGCGCAAAGATTACACTGGTCAACAGTGAAATTGCTTCTTAGGTGAAAGTACCCAATCCCGAATGAATTCAACGTGCTGAACACGAATATCACATTGAAAAAAGTTGATTGGCTCACGTTCCAGAGATATTGACGTTTTGTCCATTGTATAGATGCTATTGCATAATGTAATGCAATTTAGTGAGAAATTACGAAATTTTGCGTCATATTGCATCACCCCTTCATGCAAAGAAGTTAATGCAGCATTTGCTGTAAGTTTCCATTGAGAGTGTTGCGAAATTGATTGCGCAATATCAAGCAATAGCTAATTATAGTTTATTTATAAATGGCCGAAGTGACAATTAACTCGTGCAATGTCCGTTCATTCGCGCATATTTTTCGAAGCTCTAGCATACACAAGTGATTGCTATAGTGTAAAGTAACTAAACAGTAGCAATGCCTCGTAACTGTGTTAATAGTGCAAATAACTTCTGTTATATTTGCGGAGAAGTGACATTTGCTGCACGAAAAGAACATCAGTGCAACAGTTAAGAAAGCGTATCATTTGTATTTTGGTTGCAAGATAGGCGACCAGGACAAAGACTGGGCCCCACACGTATGCTGCCGCACTTGAGCCGTAAATCTTTAGCAGTGGCTTAATGGCAAAAGAAAAGCAATGCCATTTGCTGTGCCCATGATTTGGAGGGAGCCCACCAATCACGTTGACGACTGTTATTTTTGTATGGTACCACCAGCTTCTGGAGGCATCACCAAGAAGAAGAAATGGACAGTTGAATACCCTAACATACCATCTGCTCTGCGACCTGTCTCTCATGGCGAAGGACTCCCAATTCCAGAACCTCCTACAGATTTTTCTATCAGTTCAGACGATGAGGATGGCCATGCGTCGGCGAGTTCTCCTCAACGTGGCAGTAAGGATGATAACTTTTCGTGCTTTGACGAAACATCTGCACCACATAAAATTACCCAGGATGAAATGAACGATCTTGTTCGCGATTTGGATCTGTCGAAAAGCAAAGCGGAGATACTGGCCTCAAGACTTCGACAGTGGAATCTTCTGGAACAGAATGTCCGAGTGACTTCATTTCGCACTCGCCATCAGCTCTTCGAATCTTTCTTTAAGAAAGAAGAAAGCCTTGTGTTCTGCTGCGATATTGATGGTCTCTACAAGCTCTCGGTATTGCACATGATCCCCACGAATGGCGGCTGTTTATAGACGCTTCAAACTGAGCCTAAAGCGGTTTTGTTGAATAATGGGAACCAGCTTCCATCCATACCTATTGCACATGCGGTCTACATGAAGGAGACTTGCGGCAATCTAAAGCAGCTACTGGAGACGATTAACTACAGCAAGTATGGCTGGCAGATATGTTCTGACCTGAAGGTAGTATCTCTGTTGATGGGTTTGCAGCAGGGATATACAAAGTACTGCTGTTTCTTTGTCTGTGGGACAGCAGAGCAATCGATTAGCACTACATCAAGAAAGACTGGCCTCTGAGAGCATTTTTTAAGCCTGGAGAAACGAATGTACAGCACCCACCATTGGCACAGCCACACAAAATCATCATTCCTCCTTTACACATCAACCTCGGTCTTGTCAAAAACTTGGTAAAAGCCATGGATAAGAATGGACCAGCATTCAAGTACCTGCATGAAAAATTCCTTCGACTCAGTGAAGCCAAAATTAAAGAGGGCATCTTTGTGGGGCCTCAAATTAGACAGCTCTTCGAGACCCCAAGTTTGAGGAACTTTTTCAAGGTAAAGAAAACAGGTTTGGGATGCATTCTATCAAGTGGCAGCAAACTTCCTGGGAATGACAAGGCAGAAAATTACAAGTGTCTGGTTGAGGATATGTTGGCTTTGTTTCACGAATTCGGCTGCAATATGTCCTTAAAGATCCACTTTCTTGATTCCCACTTAGATTTCTTTCCTGATAACTGCGGGCAGGTCAGCGATGAGCACGGCGAACGCTTTCATCAAGACATTGCCACCATGGAGCAACGGTACCAAGGCAAATGGTCTACGTCAATGCTAGCTGACTATTGTTGGACAATCAGTAGAGATGCTCCACAAGTCCACTACAAACGGCAGGCCAAAAGAAGTCGAAAGCCAGAAGCAGACTAATGTTTTCTTACCATGTATTATAATATTGACATAAGTACACTTTTTCTGAAATATGCGTACATTTTACAGAAAACCCGTAGCCAATTCAGCTTTTTCTTAGTCATTTTCGTGTTCAGCACATTGAATTCATTAAGAAATGACTATTTTCAGCTTGGAAGCATGAACTTTTCGAAAATTTGTTGCCCAGTGTTATTAACGGTTAAAGCCGCGACAGCGTATTAATCTATTTCGGCAGACGCGGCGTGCGTTATTTCGAATATATTACCAGTAGATTTACGTTTAAGGGAACTTAAATTTCGTAGGTACGCGAACAAAATAAGCTTCGAGGGTTTACTTACGGCAACGGGAATTAGATTAGAACAGGGCGAAATAGAAAGTAGATATAACATACATTTATAGGCACTTTTGGAGAAGGTTTAGAAATTTTTACGAATGGGTTGAAAGGTGAGGATCCTGCAGGGGCGGCTTTTGTTATTTATAATAGGGAGTATTGAAATATACAATCAAAAGTTTAAATTAGGAGTTTAGTAGTAAAAAGTTTTCAGGTAGAATTAGTTGCGATAAATCAGGCAGTACGTTATATTAGGCGCGAGTGGGTATTTATACGGGAGGGGAGGTGCGAATTATAACAGATAGCTTATCTGTATTAGAGGCGAATTTAAAAAATCCGACTGATTTGTTATTAGATGCTTGGCATATGTTGATCGAGAGGAGTGTAAAACTTTTTTTTGGACTAGGGCTCATGTAAGTACAATCGGTAACGAAAGGGCAGATCAATTAGCGAAAGAGGCGGTGTCTAGGGGGATAGTACGATAATTACGTATGGGTTAATTTCGGCTAGCGTAGTTAAAAAAGCGTTTAGGAATAAACTTGATAATGATTGGCAGGGTAGGTGGGATATTTCTTTAAATTGCAGGTGGACTAGGAAATTTATAGATAGTGTTACACGATTTAGGGAAATGAGGGTTAATTTGTCGTATCAGCCGTCGAATTAATAACGGATCACGGTAATTTTAAATCATATTTATGTGGAATTGGGAAGTTAATGATTCGCATTATGAATGCGGTGGGGTAAATACAGCGGGACAAGTTTTATTTGAATGTCCACTCACTGATGAGTGGCGGTCGCGTACGAAAATAAGGGCATTCGCTACGGGGTTAAATTGGCCGGGACACGAAACAGATATTAGAGATAATGAGTCGGTCGCATAGTGGGCATTTTATATATGCTAAGGAACTAGATAGGTTACGGCGATATTTAGGTGGTTACTAGCACAGTAGGTATTTATGAATGAACATTTTATTGTATTTAGTGGTCTGAATTAATGCTAAATTATAGTTTTAACATGATTGGGGTATATAAATAAGTATTTAAGATATATAAGGTAAAGTCAGGTAAGTGTGTAAACGGGGCAAGTGTGTAGTTTGTTTATATTTATTTTTAAAATTGAAATACGGACGTCCTCTTGTTATAATACTAATGTACTAAACTTCATACTAGTTTTACAAACAAAAGTTCGCATCTCCTAACGTGTAATAACTTGAATATCTTGTGAATATATCATACCTTATTAAACAGGCATCAGTTTAGTATTACACTCTTGGCCGAACTAAAGGATAATGCTATTAATATACAAAATGCGGAACGATTACACACTTGCCTCATTTGCTGGGTAAGTGTGTAGTATTGACAGTGTTCAAAATTTCTTTTTTTTTCTAGTAAACCGTTGATAATTATAAACAGTGTATCTATTAAAGGCTTTCAACTGAGCATACATTACGTACTTCTATGTGTAAAATTTATCAAAATGTCTTATTATGTGAACAGTGTTACATTTTCTTCGCACTACGCAATTTTTACTACACACTTACCTGATGCAAACTTCTCCTAAACCCCTCACCACAAACTGCACTAAACTGGACGTACGTTTCAATAGCAAAGCTATCATCATCAGCAGAAACACTGAACTAAATAACTACACTAAAACTACCCTAATTTATACCTAAAAAAGGTCAAGGTACATTAATCACGGTCATGGCTGACTGCCGTCATGCTTAACTAGTCACTAATCCTAACTCCGTCTAATCTACTACTTATGCTTAATAAACCGTAAAGACAAGAATTTAAGGTCCTAAATCTGAATTCATTAAAATATGTTTGTTTTATATATTTCCATACCTCATAACAATTTAATTGTACATAGTTGTTTACATTTCTAACTAATTTATATTGTCAACCTTATGGTTTTCTTCAAGCATATGTAGGCTACACTAGATTTGTCAAACCTTCTAAATTTAGATGAGCCAAATGCTCCTTGTAACGTGTTTTAATTGATCTTTTAGTTGCCCAATATATACATGATCACAATCTTTACAAGATATTTATAAATACCTGATTTGTCCAAATATCTACTTGATCTTTAGGGTTGCCTAAAAATTTTTAAGACTGTTATTTGAAGTAGTAACTATGTCCAGATTGAATTTAGAGAAAATTTTTTGTAGACCTTTCGTGTAACTTGGATAAAATGGTAATTTGACATATTTCTTATTTTTCTTGTCACTTATTTCTAAAGTACTCACATTTTTAATTTTTATTTTGTTTTGTGTTTTCTGATGGTATTATATACAACGTCTTCTGAGAATCCATTAAATGCAGCGATATTAATAATTTCTTTATTTCTTTATTATATCGTTCTGTAGACAGAGGAAAATTAAGTAAGCGATGTACCAAAAAATTAATAGCTGCTAGTTGTTTTTTCCATGAATGGTTTGAATCTTCTGAAATAAATCTGTTATTAGTAGTGGGCTTTCTATATATGTCTATTTCTAATTTATTTTTATTTCTTATTACTAACATGTCGAGAAAAGCAATCCTATTGTTAGTTTCCTCTCATGGGTAAACTTAATGGAAGGAAATTTGAATTTATCTGTTCAAGAAAATCTCTAATTGAGCACTTACTAGTATCAAAAACACAAAAAATGTCATCGACGTATCTGACCCAAACCGTGGAAAGTATGCCAAAGTATTCTGAAGATCGTTTCAAATTTTCCCATAAAGAGGTTAGCTATGAAGGAGATAAACTGTTACCCATTGCTGCTCCTTCAGTTTGTTGGTAAAAAGTACCGTTGATTTGAAAGAAATTTTGTTCATGCAGAGCTTCGCTAAAGAAATGAAACTATCAACTTCATTACTGCCCAACTGATTACCTTTCAAGAAATCTTCTAAATAAGTCAAAGTGATATCCACGGGGACGCTGGGAAACAGTGAGCTCACATCAAATGAAACTAAAACTTCATTGTCAGTAAGTTCAATGTTTTTAATCTTTTCAATGAACGCGTAGGAATTTTTACGGCTAAATCCGGGGGTTGCACAGGTAAGTGATTGAATTTGTCAGATAGCCATTTGGACAGTAAGTAAGTTGGACTATCGATATTGGAGACAATGGGCCTCATGCTCTTCCCTGGTTTATGTATCTTAGGTAAACAATACATCCTAGGTAACACTGGATTTGATACAGTTAGCCTATATCTTAAGTTATCATTAATAATATTCTTATATTCTAATAGGGTCTTCTTGGTTTCTGTGATCATTTTTGATAACGGATTTTTAGTTAGCTTTACGTAAGAACCTTGCGTTAGAAGGGTATTGACACGATCAAAATAATCTCTTTATCTAAAATGACCACCGTATTACCTTTGTCAGATTTTAAGTAAAAGCAGTTTTTTTTTAAGCCTTTAGCAATGTCAATTTCTTTACGTGTGATATCTGAAGGATGACGTTTGTTTATTCTCTAAAACTTGAGTTTTACAAGCAGTTCTAATAAAGTTTTTAGTCTGATCATCAAAAGTACTAATCGCTGTTTCTATGCCAGATATAATTTCTTCGATTGGTGGTTTCTTAAATTTTAAATTATATTTCAAACCTTTATTTAACTTTATTAGAACTGCTTGTAAAACTCAAGTTTAATAAAAATTAAAAATGTGAGTACTTTAGAAATTAGTGACAAGAAAAATAAGAAATATGTCAAATTACCATTTTATCCAAGTTACACGAAAGGTCTACAAAAAAATTTCTCTAAATTCAATCTGGACATAGTTACTACTTCAAATAACAGTCTTAAAAATATTTTAGGCAACCCTAAAGATCAAGTAGATAATTTGGACAAATCAGGTATTTATAAAATATCTTTGTAAAGATTGTGATCATGTATATATTGGCAAACTAAAAGATCAATTAAAACACGTTACAAGGAGCATTTGGCTCATCTTAAATTTAGAAGGTTTGACAAATCTAGTGTAGCCCTACATATGCTTGAAGAAAACCATAAGGTTGACAATATAAAATTAGTTAGAAACGTAAACAACTATGTACAATTAAATTGTTATGAGGGTATGGAAATATATAAAAACAAACATATTTTAATGAATTCAGATTTAGGACCCTTAAATTCTTGTCTTTACGGTTTATTAAGCATAAGTAGTAGATTAGACGGAGTTAGGATTAGTGACTAGTTAAGCATGACGGCAGTCAGCCATGACCGTGATTAATGTACCTTGACCTTTTTTAGGTATAAATTAGGGTAGTTTTAGTGTAGTTATTTAGTTCAGTGTTTCTGCTGATGATGATAGCTTTGCTATTGAAACGTACGTCCAGTTTAGTGCAGTTTGTGGTGAGGGGTTTAGGAGAAGTTTGCAGCATTTCCAGTACCACAGTTTGGAGTATTTTTGTCACACTTACCTGACTTTACCTTATCTTTAATTTAATTACTACTGATTAGAATAATTAGGATTTAGGATTATTGTTAAGTATTAGAATAGGTACTATGTTATAAACAAAGCTTATTTTTTAGATCGTCACTTCTATCCTGCTTTAACTTCAAATTCATGATGTATGGAAGGGGGTATATAATAAAAACTGATACCTGGTCTCATTTACAGTAAACTCGCAATTCTGTGCACTAGTTACATTTTTTGTTGTTTAAATATTTCAAATTTTCAGATAAATCAGTAATCACATAATTGCGAGGCTACTGTAGATATACACACTACCTATTTTTTTGTTATTAACAATCATAGGAGAATTATTAAATTATAGTAGGAACATTTCAATTGTTATGGACTCCATATAGTACTTAGAATAGGTAGCCTCGTGCAGTACCTTTAGGTGGCGCACGGGATTAGGATGATTTATAATTGTTTAGCTTTTTATAAATAACGTATTTGTCATTTGGATAATTCAACCATTTTTTTAATTACCTATTATTATTATTTTATTCGAAAGAAAAATTTCAATACTACGGATTTACAGTTTTCTTTTTGTTTACGAGATTAGTATTTAAAGAAAATAGTTATTTGTATCACTAGGCCAGAAACTACAATTTTGCGAATATGAGTATGGTTTGTGGGCCGAGGCCCACAAGTACGAATACTCGCAAAAGAGTTTCTGCCCGCGTGATACACAATGTTTTTTGGGCCGACCAATTTTAATTTTGAATTGAAAATAGAAAAGAAATTTTGACACTAGAGAGTTGACAGCGCAAGTTGGCACACATGTTACATACCTTAGTATTTTGATGTTTCTATTATTTCTATTTATCAATAATAAGTGCAATGAAGACACCAGTTAATCTTAGCATGGTTGAACAGTAGCTTATGACAATTTATTACACGTCTGTCATGTGGAATCTAGTGTGACCAACCTTCAGTAACATTTTTGCCTGTCTAGGCATGAAAACAGCAGTTTTTCTGCCGCTTCACAGACTACCTCCAGACGACGAACTCAATGCAAATCAAGATGCCGTTTCGGATTTTTTTTCTCTCTCACAAAAATACAAAATTTTGGTAGATGGCGCTTGAGTGCTTCCCACTTAATTTCAAAAAGTATATACTTTCATTTGTATTTATTTTAGAGGACAAAGTGTTTAAAGATTGTATTTGACTATATTGTTATTTATATACATATAAACAAGAATATAGTCCAATACAATCATTAAATACATTACAATAATTTTTTAAAACTTTATTTCTTCGTACTACTGCATAAAGGTATAACAAACCAAACATAATATAACTCTTTGATTTTATTTTTCTCATTTACAAAATATTAATATGTAAAACAAGTACAAATAAACAGTCTACTAACTAGGTAACAGATACATTTTAAAATATTCATTAATAGTCAATCTTTCGTTGCCAGTATCAATAGAATTTACCATATTCGCAAAAAGAAGTCGTCGGTAGTTGTAAACAATTGTGTGGAAAGCAAAATAGCTTCTGCACTTCGGTTTTAGAACGACCACAAACTATGCAAAACATTTTCGCAAAATATGTCACAAATGTCACTATTTTTTAAACAATTTCGAAAAAATACTTACAGCAATATAAATTGTAATGTACCTATTGGTAAAATGATACCTTTTATATTACAATACGAGGCGCCATCTCCACTACTATCTCGTTTTTAACATGTTGTCGTACAGGTTTCTATAATACGCAGTCTTTTAAACAGCGCCTCTACACAAATTTTGAGTTTTTTGGAAAAAGATAACCTTATACTATATTTCCATTAGATAGAAAAGAATAGAGAGAGCGGTACATATCTGAATGCGAGTTCGTCGTCTGAGGGTAGTCTGTGCTGCCGCTTTGAAGTACCGCAAAATGAGTGTTTCTGGACGAAGGCGCAAAAAAAGTTTTTTTCTGGACTAACGTTACAACTGTTTGATCGATAATTTATTTTTCAGAATTCTATTTTGGGCCAATAAAAAATTAACGGTTCTGTGTTCACCGATTGCACAATCTACATCTCCATCTGCCCTGATAGTTAATGTGTCAAATTTTCAATTATTTGCAGCATTTGTATTTGTTTTACATCTTGGTTAAAATGAACAAACCGGAACAAACCAAACAACTGAGGTGGCCGAACCAAAAACGTTAAAAAAATGAACAATTAACCAGTTCATACTGTTTAAGTTACTTTCCTATTTGGTTCATTTGAAGTGATGTTCGGATGGCTACTAGAGCGGTAAAGGGAAGTGAGTTTGGTTAGTCCAATTTCGTCACTTTATTAAAAAAAAAAAAACCGGATCAGTTTCTATTAGAAATTGAATAAACTTAACTGACCAAATACGTAAAACAAATACCTATTGCGTTTGATTGGAATGACGTTTATAACCCAACTTTTTTTTACAAAAACTTCCCATAATCTGGATTTTTTTGGAAATATTATTAATCATAATGTTATCAAAAGATGATAAATTCTGATTAGAAACCATTTCAATACTAATCTGGTATATTTACCAGAACAGACGATTTCTTTAACGGTACATTAGATTGCTTAGGATGGTCTATGGTCACTACGACCAATTCCCAATACTAGGTACTAGGATTTACGACATTCTAACGCCAAATCCCTCCTTAGTGCATGGGTTTTTGGAGATAATTCTTTTTCATTTCGATTAAAAATGATCACCGCATTTTGTTGTGTTTACGCTTAAGTCTAAAATGAATAAATGTTATAAGAAAAGGAAAAACCTCTTGAATCAAAATGCTTACGGTTTTCTGCCAATCTGCATAGTTTTCAAATTCAAAATAAAGAATACTTGAATCAACTATCAATATCTTTCACTTAGAAGAATAAACTGTTTCAACGAAAAATATATTATTTCCGAAGAAACGCATGAATTTAAAATTATATTCCTTTTCAAGGAAACACCAAATCATGTCGGCCATACAGAAAACGCAAAAACTTTTGGTTTAATGCAATTCCTTTTAAGTGAAAAGAATGTTTCTCACAGTATATTGTTACCTGCGCATTATACAATAAATATTATTATTATTGTTATTCTTATTATTATTATTATTATTATCCTTGACAGCGTTATGATACGTTACTATAGAAACAACCCCTACCTTTTGACCAGTCCAAAAGTCTAAACCTCCTTGCAAACCCGCTTATCTTCAATTGAAAATAAATATTCTTGTATAAATTTGCCAACGTTTGACGAAAAAGTAGCATATTTTATTTGAAAGAAAAGTAACTTTTCATGACTTGCTCTTTATTAAATTAAACATGAGTGTATCACAAGAAATATCACTTTCCCTCCGTATAAAATAATATACTATTTCTCCTGACACCTTATCTTGCGCACCATTAAGACCCTGTCATAATTTAAACACCTCAACTGTATCTAACGAAAAAGATTGGCATATTATTCACGGAAAAAATATTATATTTCTCCTCTTCAAGCTTTCTACGTCCTCACTTGCCAGTAAATTTCACGGTTAGCTGCGTTCCGAAATCTGCACGTGAAATTGACAAGCTTCAATACATTTTTTTTTTGTTTTTTCCACGTCGCTTTTCATCCTTATTTCTCAGCCAGTATTCGAGCCCTTTAAAGCTTCCATTAAATCCTGCAATTTGCATCCGGGCAAGCTTATATTAAATGGATCTGTTCGAATTCGTTGTACCCAGCCACGTGTATGCTGCACGTTCGAACGAATATCATTCAATGCGGCCGTTATAATTGTTTCGTGAAACGCTCCAGCGATTAATGATGATGATGAGCGACTAACTTGTTTTCGGTTTATGTAGGTTCTACGCGGCCGTCGAAGTTACCCGTGCGGAAACGGGCTCCGATCTTGGATATTTATCTGAACTAAAGTTCTGCTTGTGGTCGGGCAATAAAGCAGAATATTGAATGTCATAAAAGCACGGGTGATTGATTTTCTTGTCAAAGGTGAGGCGAGATACAATTGAAACATTATTCCATCAGTCTGAGAAAGATATTGGAAATGCAAAAATATAATACAACTTTTTTGTTGTACTTTTATTCTGCTCCAATGCTTAAAGAGAAACTCTGATAATAATTTCACTATAAAGATTACTAACGAATTTGGAGAGATTTATAGACACTTTGATTGAAGATTGCTCAAAATCGAATATACTCTATGATAATTTATCATGTTTTATTTAACATGTTTTATCTTTCTCAGATATGTAAAGATTTTTTTACGAGCCAGCGTAGCAAATGTAGCCCCAACTAGCAGATTTACAGGCAATGGATATTTGAAAACATACAATTCTAGGGAATAATAGCGTCATATATTTTTCATTGGTATAATTATACTTTTGTCAGTGTTTTTGCTTTTTCAAATCAATAATAAAATCAGTGCTGTATATCTGTATTTATCTAAAGTGTACACTTAATTTATGCAATAATAATAATAATAATAATCTTTATTGTCTGACAGATGATCCAATTACGCGTCACATAAATAGAATAGTGCAGTACACAAATCCTAAATAAATAAATAAATAATTTTTTTATATCGAGGCATCAGATAATGTAAACTATAAATTTCAGTGGCCAAGCTCATAAACAGTGTACGACCGATATTTCTTGTTATGTAAAAGATTTAAAACAGTTGTTTCACTAATATTTCATTCGCCAGCAATTTATCAAGATATCATACTAGGATTTAATTCTACCAAAGCACAAACTTGAATTTCGCACACAGACATTTCAGCCTAAGACATTTTTATTTTTATGTACACGTTGTTTCAAAACGTCGGACAATATTAGGAATAGTAGTTTCGGGATAATTTACTGCAAATGAATCGGGTGTAACTTCTGCTGAATTGCCACAGTAATATTATTTTACTATAACTAAGAAATGGAGTACTATACATCCGGGCGTATAGTACTCCATTTGTTATAAAATTACTGACAACGATCAAAACTTACTAAGTAGGGAAGGTGAGGCAAGATGGGAACACTAAGCTTTAGAACACTGCATCAGAATTGTAAATTGATATGCAAGGTTCTAAGTAGGCTTGTTGTAATCTTTAACATTTACTGCTGATGAAATGTATACAATTTTTCGATGGGTACTCTGATGTTGTGAGAAAATTTTGAAAAGAAATGTGTAAATACACCATCTTGCCCCACCATGGGGGCAAGATGGGGTTCCAGGTGAGTTAAGAATAGGTGGTAACATAAATCTGGGTAATAGGTAAAAAAATAAATTTTATTCTTAAAAAGATTTAAAACAAAGGTAAAACTCTTTACAATGGAACTACTTAAAATTAAAAAAAAATACAATAACGATTAGAATATTAAACTTAATCTTCACAATGAGAAAATAGAAGACGAACTCACTTCACATATTCGCACACCCTCCATACTTCCTCCCACAATACTACACATAGAGCTCATCTTCTTTAACAAAGAACTTATTATTTCCTGACTACTAAACGTTGAAATTGTTTATGTAAAATAAAAAAAAACACAAATCATGTTTGCTTGCTTCTCTTTTTGTTTTTTCTAGCCTCCACAATCATGTTTTTTTGCGATAAGCGCAATCTATAGAATCGAAAAAAAGTTTCAAACAAAAACTCATACTTGATGGTAGAATCCGAATCTGAATACAAAATGGGCTTCCCATTTAATTTTCAAATTGTCCCCTCTCCCATTTGAGAAGGGAGGGGTCGTTTCGCAGCATTTTTAGCCCCCTACATTATAACAAATCTATTTAAATATTTTTATTTAGCAGTCTGTTTTAGAATACGTTTCTCAAAATGAAAAAATTCAGCCAGATAAGCAATCTGAATGTGTGAAGATTACAAAAATTGTAAGAAACATAAAAAATTCCATAATTATCAAACCGACTCGTAATAGTAAGAGATTAAATGTATCAAATAGAACTCTTTTCCAACATTAAACTGATAATTACTGCACAATTTGCTAACACGAATGGAGACTCACAACACTTCTATTGGAGTCCTATCTACACCACCGCGGACATTTTTCTGTCGGCCAATATACGACCGTAAAACACTCTCACAATAAATGAATCAAAACAGATGAACACCTTTATTACACATTGACGCCCCTCTGATTACATTCATTAATGAGTAACTTGTTATCTTATGTTTGTTATGTATGTTTTTAGTTAATTAATTGCTATTATATTATTCATTTAACTACGAAATGTAATTAAACCGAATAAATCTATTTATCGTATACACAATCACCAGATCAAAAAGTACGCTCTGGAAATAAAAGGAATACATAATAATTATCCTTAACTAAACAACCACTAACTTACAACTAATAGAAATACATATAAAGTGCAAAATCAGAATAATATATAATAAAATAATTAAAATATAAAATAATAAAATAATATAAAAAAAATTTTACTTTTTCAATATTACCAAACAAGTGAAAACGACAAAACAAAAAAAAAAACACATATTTAAATCTTAGTTGGCAATTCAAGTTAAACACCTGATCTTCATGCTCCCTAACACACAAATCAATACAAACAGCAAAAGCAAAGTGAAAGAAAGAAAAAAATATTATAAAACATACTGATGTATGTTGCCCATTCTCAAAGCATAACAAACTCGCACCACCACGCTACAACCCCACCGAGCACATCCTTCTTAAAGTGAATTTAAATGACGATGACAATTAATATGTCTATCATAGATTATATACATGGCAGATGTTATTTGAAAAACTTCGCCTAGAATATAAATATACTAATATAATAATACAATCGAAAAATAACTTAAACTATAAAGAAGCGGGACTCACAAATGAAAGGGAGCAGTAAATAAATGACTAGCATTACGAGTCATGTAGATAAGTGGCGCTTTAAGCAAAAGTATTGCTCCCCGCGAGCGAATGAAAAACGTATCACCAGAGCGACTGGAACTTCTAGGAACACGAAAAGATATGCGATAGAGGAAGTTCAGGCAATCAATCTGACTATTAGCCAATCTAACTAGAAATATTGCGCTCATTAACTCCCTCCTAACGACAAATGGAAGTTAATTTGGTCAACTCAACTAGTTATACGAACAAGCCAATAGTATAAGTTTCAATATCATAAGAATACTTAAAACGGAAACGTAGGCTCCTACAATCAGATTAAATATTAGAAACTTCAAGGAAGTTAAAAGCTACTTCTAAATTTTTAACACAATCTACGCTATTCTGTCTTAGTTCTGATTAGGTTAAATAATAGCATTGTTAAATAGATATAAAATATAAATCTGATGATTACTATTATTAGAATCCCCTACCAGCTAACTTTTTTTATATTAAATGTTTGTTAACTCATAACATAACATTTCTTTACATACTTCGTAACATATTTGTGTAATTTATACCGTTAAATAGCATGTTAATTTTTACATGCGAATTATTTTTCAGAACCCGACTGCAATGATATAGTTCAGAAAGCTATAGAAAAAATAAACTTTTCGAAGCCAAAAGGATAAACAGAAATAGAGAACGCAATTGTATCAATATGATTTTCCGTTTTTTGTGTCAAGACTTCCATGTATGCCAATTTTTGACATACATCGACATAAGGATACAGTCACAGTACAGTGTTTGATTTTGATAAAATAAAGAAAAAATAAGGAGAAAGTTAAGAGCACAAACATTCTTATACATAGAGGAATTAATGAATTTTTTAATAGTTTTCAAATATATTGAGCGAAATGGCCCGTATCACCTATGAAGCACTGAACAAATCAGCTCTTAAGCCGTTTTACCCTAGCATATTGCGAATTTAACGTGTATAACACGGATTAAACGTGTTAACACGTAAATTTTAAGGCCAATAAATTGGCAATAATAGCTAGTGTACAACGGCCTTTAAAGAAGCAATACTTAAGATATGCCAAAAGTGGAAGAGTGTGAGAGATAAACTTCTTGAAGCAAAACGGAATTAAACACGTGCTTAATACAATGAACCATTTCAAATGAAATGTATAATTTTTTTCAATTCCATGATTTACATATACAATAAAATTTTTTTCATTCAACAGCACATTTAATTTTTTTCTTTAAAACTTTTTCTTGCCAATATGATTTTTAATAATTCTGGATAACGTATTTTCTCATTTTTCTGTTTTATTTAATAGCTCAAAGAAAAGCGAAGTTTTTTTTCTATATTGTAAAATTATTAAAATTCGAAAATAAAGTAGTTATTGTCAAATTTTTAGGCTTTGAATTACTGCCAAAATTTAGTTTTGTTTTTTTTTTTTATTAGCATAAATAATGTAAAAATAAGTTCATTGAATATTGTAAATTTTGTGTTATCCTAAAATTATATATAAAACAGATGTAAGTTTTCTATAAGGTTTTTATTTATTTTATTGTAATCATTCTTGAAAAAAAATATTGGCATGACATTAATTTTGTTGCGCTCGACCAGCATTTAAAATGCCGTCTTCTACGGATGAGGTTTTCATTATTATTTTCTTTTCTGGCGATAATCAACAAGTACCACATCATTGAATTCTGTTGTACATATTGTGTGAAAACACAGCATGAGTAAATTATATTTGCAGCTTTTACAGGATCGTAATGTAGCGCTCTGTGTTTTAGTAAACAACAAAAACGTTGCTTTAGCACACCAAAACACCTTTCAATGCAATTTCATTAATAAAAAAAAAACGCACTCTATTTTACAAAGAAATAAGGATAAGGGCATATCAGATTGACTTTCAATCTGATATGCCCTTCTAGAGCCTCTTCTATGTCGACTTCCATATTTCTGCAATGTGTTTCTGTTTAAATCACACACTAACATAAACTGTAATATATGTAACGACAGCCCTGTACCTACCACTTCTATTTTACATGTTACGAATCTAATTACAGATTTGCGTAACAGGCGCGAAACTTGTTAAACTTTAGACCAAGTATGGCCAACCTTTGACATGTTGTGGGCCAAACTTTAGTGTGCAAAATACGTTCGCGGGCTGCGTTTAAAAGTAGTGCATTTTAAAGTAGTGTTCATAATTTTTAGCGATAGATATCAAGACATGAAATAATACGACAATGTTAATTATAATGCCATTTATTAAAATAAGAAAATGAAATGAAAAAAATGGTACAACATGTATAATTAAATCGTGAAATTTGGAATTATTACAAAACTACGAAAGTTAAATAGCGACAAATAATAAATCAATGGAGACCCTTTAGCTTGAATTTGGGAAACTAATCCATCGATGTTTGGATGAATTCCACTGATACAAAGACGTAAAGAATTTCCAAATTATCGTCAGTCAGCCTTGTACGATGTTTGATTTTATGAACTTTCTCATTGAAAGAACTGTTTCGCATTTATAAGTACTGCAAATCGCAACAAATCAATCTTCTTCGAGGTATTTTTTGTAGAATCGCACAACTCCACGTCTTCAAATTTAGATTTTAGGAGTTGAGTTTTCTTGAAAGCTCGATCAACTCCATTTGCAAATGTGTATTGGGAGCATTTTGTACATTACTTTTTGTGCAGTAGCTAATAAATTGAAACTGTCTTTCATGTTTTTTAAAATCGCTAAATCTGTTCGAAAATTGCTCCGACAGTAACTTGAGTTCTTCAGGCATTATTGAGCATAAGCAGTATTTTTCATACGCAGAGAGCGTGGTGGAAATGGTACACTTTACCAGACAGCAAACTGTGCCGCCCACAAGCGGATTTTGTTTTGAAACGCTTTCAAACGGCTGTACAAATCATTTTACTAAACTGTCCTTGTTTTTTATTTTCAAATTTAAATACATTCAAATGGCCTGTAAGGTCGACCAGAAATGCTAAGTCACAATCCATTTTTGTGTGTCAGCTCAATCAGATAGTGGTTTATCTTTTATTTGCATAAATCTTACTATCTCATTTCTAAGCTCTAAAAACCGTTTCAGCTTTTTCTCTTTGCTTAACCATCTGACTTCACAATAATATTGTTTACGTCGTCATATTCGGCTGATATTTCATCCAAAAACGCCTTGAACTGACGAATGATTAAGCCCTCGGGGTCGAATAAATTGAATGGTTTTTACTACCACATGTCATAACATTCTCTGGAGTCGAAATAGACTTTAGAACAGAAGTCTGTTGGTGGATAATGCAATGAAGGACTATCAAGTCATCTTTTTGCACATTTAATTCAGTGGCTTTTTCATACAAAAATTCCGATGAAACCTTTACGTAAGCCGACCATAGGAAGGTGCACCATCTATGCATACACCAACTAATTTTGACCTGCAAAACCAAACTTGTGAATACCTTTTCAACTCATTAAAAATGTCCTCTCCTGTAGTGGTTCCTTTCAGCCGCTGTAATGGCAAGCAATTCCCTCAGTAACATGAACTCTTATCAACACCTCGAATAAATATAGCCAATTGAGCTGTGTCAGACAAATCGGTGCTCTCGTCTAATGCTATGGAAAATTGATTCAAAACCAGTCCATACGCGTCAGTCAAGTGTTTTTATATCATTAAGCCATCATTTCTATACGTCGGGCAACAATTCATTTTGACAAACTAAGTTTTTTCAAATTCATTTTTTCTTTCAGGAGACAAAACACTGCAAACTTTCTAACCATACACTCCTTATATAATTTTCCTTCGGCAAATGGTTTTAATGACTTTGCCAATTTTGGACTAACTATAAAACTGGTTTCATCAACATTTTGAAGTTTTGTTTTGCTTGTGCTATGAACGTTTTGCTGCTGTTTTCGAAATTTGCGGTAAGCGTTGGGATTTTTGCTTTTCTTATTTGTCCTGTTCAGCGAGTTGCAGCATAGGATGCTGAGTTGAGTAATGCCTCTTTATATTGAATTCTTTCATCACTGGAAATGGATTAATTCAGTCAGAACAATATAGGCTTACCATTGTGCAAGATTAAAAAGAATTCTTCACTCTATTTTTCTTGGAACTGGCGAGCCCCCTGCATCTACTTTTCGTTGTTTTCCACCAGGACATCATTTTCGTTTACTTTTCGTTCGATAAACTTAATAATACAAATATACTTGTTAGCACTCAAGATGCACACAAGTCACAAAGCACGTTCGCTTGGATATCGCTTGTCGAAGTTATCACCTCGGTAGCTCAAATTTTAGAACTAACTAAAGTTCAGCCATCACCCGCTGTATGGCAAAAATGAAAGAATAATCTAGATTCGTCTAGTGTTTAGACATATTGAGATAGCTATAATCTTTGTGTGCGCCGCCAGTGTAGGCAGCAAACCATCAAAGGCTTTGATGTTTGCGCCTCACTCTTTGATGATCGCCGCACCGGCTTGTTTGTCACTTGATTCCGCTTGAGCAAGCGGACAACCCCATATCATCTCGATCTTCCTCATTTGGAGTTGAGTATGAGTAAGTAGTTGTAATATTTTTTTTTAATTGGGTTTTTCAAAATGTCTCTCGCGGGCCGGATCAAACCTCTAACAGCGCCGGTTGTTTGCCTCACATATGCTTTAGACGGTACAAAATTTTTCGAAAACATGACATGTGTTATATTTTGTTGTATAACGAATTACATTCATGTTATGTTACTTAGCCGGTAGGGGGAAATAATTAGGATTAGGTTATTGTTAAATCTTAGAATAGATACTGCTGTTTTATTTGTTCGTAGACGACTGTCGGAATTGAGGGAACGTGGTGGACTACCTGTTCCCAACTCACAATGAGAAGGATAACAATAATAATAATTTGTTGGCTATCCGTAACAAGGGCTGGGACTATACTTCCCAGTTCCTGCTCCCAGCGTAAAGGTTTTTCATGGTTTTCCCTTACTTCTTGGGGAATGTTTGGAAATAACTAAAGTCGTTCCATGGATGCAAACATAATAACAACTGATAGCTGAAGGATTTATTTTTCTTATTATTATTAATACTCATAGAGAAATTATTTAGTTAAAGTAGGAACATTTCAATTGTCATGGAATCCATATAGTACTTACAGTGGGTAGTACCAGTAGTCATCTTTAAGAGGAGCGCCGGGTTTAGGTTGAATTGTAATTATTTAGCTTTTTATAAATAAAGTGTATCAATCTAATTAATCGAGTAATCAAAAAGAATACCATTGTTCTCTCTACACAACTGTATATTGTTCAATGTTAGATTGGAGAGTACCCGAGTCTCCAGGAGCTGAGATGTTACAAAAAATCTTTAGTTCGTTTGCATAAATCCAGAGCTTCGCACTTGATTAGGAATACTAGGTCACTAATACAAACATAGAAAAGAAGAGGAACCAGTTTAGATTCCTGAAGCACTCCTGACGAGAGAATAAATCTATTGAAAAAGTAACCATTGTAGGAAACAAAACGAGTTCTGTTTTTGAGATAGGAAGCGATTAAGTTGGTCACGAAAGGTGAGAATCCCAGAGCAGAAAGTTTAGATGTAAATAAGTAGTAGTCAAAACTATCGAGACCTTTTTGAAATCCGTATAAATGACATCAGTATTTTAGAACTGTTCAAAACCTTCTCTAAGGAATTGCGTTAGGGAAACTAGATTGGTAAGCGTTCATCGACCATAGCATGCTAATGCTCCGAGATGTAGGGTTTCAGGCAATTATATAATTTGGAGTAAAGCCAGTGTTCGTAAGATCAGTTTCCAAAAATTGGGAAAAGTGGAGGTTGTCAAAGATAAGTTAAATACGACTATATGCGACTACACATAATACAGACGCCTACTCACGTATATAACAGAATTTACCACGCATACAACAAGCATTTTTTAAACATTAAAATTATAATATAATGTGTTAACGAAACAATTAATAGAATTTTGATTAGAACGGCAAAAGTTTTGAAATAAGATTTTAGTTTCTTTCAGTGTACAGAATACCATTTCTTTTCCTACTCTAACTCTATGTTTTCTTTTTACATTTCCTAAGGCAAACAATAATAGTATTCTTGTGAAAAATAGGTACCGTATATAACACCGCCCATTTTCTAATAACATCGACAACCAAAGCATGGAAACGTTTTAATGTAATTGTCGATGTAGGTACATGATTCTCCCTGCTGACTTCTCAGCATTTTCCATTATCATACAAAACTCATTTCATCTCAGACCAATGGAGACGTATCAATTGCGATGTTAGTCAACGACGTATTCCGCCGTCAACCAACGAAGTTACCCAGTCTGGAGCGACCTAGAAATCTCTGTCCAATGCAGATCTCTTATCGACACGTGTTCATTCTCGGAGCACGGATTTCTGTGTAATAGAAAAATTTAAGAGTTTTAGCAGACGTCTAGGAAAATGCTAATGCTGTAGAAAAAAAAAAGTGTTAGCACTCTTTACAGCTACTGAATCCGAGATGGAAATTTTTTTGGGCGAAAACGTAGCTCCAAATTGATAGAAGAAAAAAATAATTGAAAAAAATATCTCTAAATTCTAAAATATTTATTTTATTGTATTTAATTGAAGCTGTAAAATGTATGAAATTGACAGCAAATAATACGTTAATTACTCACATACAAAACATAAGTCATATTATACTAGGCAGATTTGTGATTAGGTACTATCCATACATCACATTATCACTTCTGACATCGTATTGCACGAAGTTATGTATGTATATGGTGTATATACATATCTACATGATTTACTACACCACGTATATCTAAAAGGTGGCTTATACGTCTAAAGTATTTGCGACTTTTGACAAAAGTTGGCAATAATCGCTATTTTTGTTTTTACAATTTGTTTTCTAAATCTTTATTATGGGTTTCGAACTTTAGTTTTGTAGTAGTTTTCTATTTGAGCAATTTACATACCTTACATCTTAACCTTTAAGTGGATTAGATTAGATTAGCGTTGGAGTGGCCTTGCGGACCTGTTTCACCGCGACCTATAAAAGGCATTCTCTAAATTTTCTCCTCTTAATTAGACCCATCATCTCTGAGAGCCCCTACTTTGTGTAGCTGGTAACTGTGGGGTTCTACACATCTATTACTAGAAACCTTGTCCTCGCCAGGCCGTCATAATGGCACAGCATATGAACTGGTGTTTTTTCCTCCTCTTGGCAGAATCTAAAAATAGCTTCATCTATTAGGCCTATGTCAGGGTGCAGTCAGCAGACCTACTGTCACTTTGATAGTTTTTCTATCTTTATTCAGTAGGTCTAGTAAATTCAGACCTTTGTTTCTTCAGAAACTCTTTTGCCTTTCTCTGCCCTGGTGACTTACCACCACTTCCTGGGCTCATTATGTAGCCATTAATTGATGGACTTTTTAATTTTAGATTTGCCAAAAGAAAGTCCAGCTCCAACGAATGACCTTGAAGAACCCTGCTTAGCCAGATCGTCTTAATATCCCTTCATGCCGAGTAGCTAGGAACCCAGCCCGATATGTTAATTTCGTGTAGGTACCCACCTCATTTAGAGCGTTTATACAGTCCTAAACCAACTTATAAGTCCAGCAAGAATCAACACTTGCGGAACTGATCGCTTTAAGTGCTGACTGGCTATCAGAGAAAATAGCGACGTTTTTACGTTACTCCCTTCATATTTCTATTTCTCTGACACAGTGATGAATTGTGGCAATCTCAACCTAGAACACCGTCGTACTGAAAAGACTTTTTTAAGCTTCTTTCCATATATCTCAGCTCCTACTCCATAATCCGTGTTAGATATATCCGTCTGCATACCAGTTCGAGTCCGCTCTTACTGTCTTTATGTCAGTCCTACTTATCTAATATTATAACGAGATACTTCCTATCTAGATTAAATTTCTGAACCATGGCATCACATGGTATCCCCATAAGAGCTATGTGCATCTAATAGTTTTTGATGATCAACAGCATGCGTTTTACTTAGCGGTGCTGGACTGGGCATAATTCTATATACTGTGAGCCTAACAATTCCTTGTATACGTAACTGTGGCAGGTTTAGAATTACTTCCACTGTGGCAGTAGGAGTGATCTCATCGCACTTGTGGCACACAGACACGCCAGTCTGCCGCATATGCCACCTAGCGTGTTGCCTGCTCCGTCTGCTGAATCTTTGGCCATCTTCACCATCCGGTAAATAATGACAGAACAGGAAAAACCATTAACAGGACAATATGATACAGAGAGTGCGTAAAACTAATTTATTAAAGGTAAGTAAATAAATTTATAGTATTCAATAACAAAAAGAAACTTAAAAAAATACATATCTAAAAATTCAATGGAACATAGAGGTACGGAACACCCCTGGAATCCTGAGAACCTTGGTTAGAATAGTTGTTCTAGCTATGGGTGATATGGAAGAAATGTAAGTAGAGCGAATGTCTTGCTTTGGAACTAGTTGAATGCATCCAAATTATTATTTATCAGCTTCAATATGAACTTGACTTGACGCTGGTTTACCGCATCGAATGGAAACATTATGAAGACTATTCTCTTCAAGCAGTCCTTCACAATCTTTACCACGTGCAGTTATCTTTAAGGATAAGTATGTACTTTAGAAATCATCTCTATACCATATTGTCGAGGCGTATTCAAGTTTAATCCGAACTAATAAATAAAAAAGCTTCTTTAGTGTTTCTAAGTTGGTAAAGCTTTTGCAAGTTCTAATAATAAAACTGTGTGAATGTAATGCGGATGTGCAAATGTGTAAAGTGTATCTAAAGTCTTTGATCATATGGTACCTAGATCTCTTACTTGCGTGAGCCTTGGAACAAATTAGCACTGACAAATCAAAAGCAGCAGTTTCTTCATAATCGTATAGCTAACTTATGTGTGCTGATCCTGTTCTTTAGGCCAACCAGTCATTAATAATACATAAATCCAACTACGGATCTTCACAGACAGGGTTTGAAGATTTTTGAAGTCGCCTGCATAGGCAAGAATATGGTTTCTCAAGATCACTGATGTAAATGTTAAGCAATAGAGGGCTACGGCTGAACTCCAGTGGGATACCCGAAGTGACGGTATAGACAACTGACTGGTAAACGACTGCAATTATTTCTTTTTGTTTTGCTCGACGAGTAGGAAAGTGTAAAGGCTAGAATTCATGATGACAAAAATACTCCAAACTGTGGCACTGGTAATACTGCAAACTTCTCCTAGAGACCTCACCACAAACTGCACTAAACTGGACGTACGTTTCAATAGCAAAGTATCATCATCAGCAGAAACACTGAACGTTCAGTGTTTTTGCTAATGATGATAGCTTTGCTATTGAAACGTACTGCTATGGTTAGACTAGCCGCGTTACCGCTGTGTGTATTTTAAGCTGCATAGTTTTGTTGTTATGATTACTCCGTTCGTATGTTTTCAATGTTCCGAGAATTTTCACTATAATTTTGTTTTGTATAAATTTTAGTTTAAGAGTTAATTGTATGGTTTAATTAATTTAGTGTTAAGTTTTTTTTAAATTAATTCCATTCATTTAGATGTCTATCGTTTGCTTATGTAGAGTTAATGCGGATTCTATTGAATGTTGGCATATTGTTTATACGACTGCGTTGTATGATTTTGAGAGAGGGATTTTCAAATTCATTGAAATCCTAAAACAACTTATTGAGCACAAATTTGCAGTTTACATTATAATAACCATCAATAACCTCAAAACGTAGAATAAGACGTAAAAAGTCGAAACGATTCGGTTGTACTTTGCTAGTTTCGCTGCGGTGATGGAGAAATTTAATTCTCTGCGTGTGCTTAATGCAAGTGTTCGTATAGTTGTAAACTGAAAACTAATAGATGACGCCAGTAAAGTTAAAAAGTTAATATTCGCATTCGCATTCGCGAATGTCTAGTGCACATATTCGCATTCGCGAATGTGTAAAATCACGTTTTCGTTACATCACTAGAGTACGTCTACTCTAGTTTTGTATATCGTTGTTGCCATTTTGTAATTAATTTTTGTAAAAATATATCCAATCAAGGAATTCATTTTGTAATAATTGTTAATATATTGAAGTGTGCACATTATAGATATAAGATCATTTATTATTTTTGTTCGGGAAGATATTTTTTAGTGTTTATTCTCTCATTATATTTAAAGAGTTTATTTTTCGTTATTCATTTTTGCTGATTCATATTTTTTTTTCAATAACGTCGGTTTGGGTGAGTAGAAGCATTGCATTTAGTTTATTTTTTGTAAATTTCTAGTAATTGTTCACGCTTAGTTTATTTTAATTTGATACCACGTGGATTGAAATTGAAAGCTTTTGGATTATCTTCCTGAACAAACAAAACCTTTGCTTTGCTTAGAAAATAGCATTGTCCTATTTTAATTTAGAATCAAGTGCAGTTTTTATTTTAGGCCAGACCTTCAGTTCACGGTTTTTTCTGCACAAGTTGTAATTTAACCATTTTTGAAAAATAAAATTTGTTTGTTAATTAACATCTTTGGGTTAAAAATTCTGTTCTTTTAATTTTATTTAAACCTTTTCAATTTTTCGGGTATTTAAGAGGGTCTGTTTTCGTTCACTCACAAATGTACGTTTCGTGGTTAGATTCAAGTTTTAATTCGCGAGGGTAACTATGAGGTTATTAATTCTTTTGCGATTGAAAATCTTATCCGTTGAGCTAGCTAATTTTATTTCATTTTAAAATTCATTTAGCATTTTCAATTATTTCAATCAGTACACAGCAGTACGTCCAGTTTAGTGCAGTTTGTGGTGGGGGGGTCTAGGAGAAGTTTGACTTCATACTTTACTCTTGTTAGCTTCCTTGGTGTATAGATTCAGTTGCAGTAAATAGAAACTGTTCGCTATTCTAAATGGTTTATATTTAGTAATATAATAAATTTAAATATTACATTATAACTTTGAGTGGCATTTTAAGTTATTCAGTTGCTACCACCCCTTCTACTTACGAAAATATTTTAGCCAATAAAATTTAAGTAGTGAGATACTCCATAGGTGTATGAAGGAATGAGTAAAACGTTTTTTTTTTATTGAGGATTGACTTCCATATTACATTTAAAGGAAATATAGAAGAAATAAGCAAACTTTTCACTTACTCAAATTTGAAACTTGTCTATTTGTTCGGCAATGGATTCAGTGTTTAGCAGATGCTAGTTTAAATAAAATTACTATAAATATTATACTTACATACTTATAACCCCGTGATTTCTATATTATAAATTCAGATGCGAACGGCTTATACCTTTGTCATTTAAGTATTAAAGGAAACATCCTTATATTGAAATTATCTACCACTCAAGGAATAGATTTTATTACATTAAGAGATTGTCTCAATTGCAAAGGTGTAGGCCGCAAGGTCCTTCTTCTTTCGAATTCTTTTAAAACTTTTTCAATTAATTTTTCACCAACTAAATCCAGATACGTTTACAAAATCTGGAACATCCAATACTGACTGACGTCTGAGAAAAGCCAATACTCCATCTACTAAGTTTTCTGAACAAATTTCTTCCGATATCCCTTGAAAGGGGATTAAGGGGACTTTAATTAAAAAGTCGTTTATTAGAAGAGGAGCATCTTTCCTTTATTGCCCTGACCGGCGGTGTTTTCGACCCGTTGGGTTCACAAATTGCTTTTTATTACCTCCCTATATATCAAAACATGTCAGTCATTAGTTCGCCGAAGTTTATTTACCCAGGAGATACATACATAAGTATCGATCCATACATACGTATATACTGGCTACTGCTCGCTGGAAGTGCACAAGTTCCACTTGTAAAACAACGTTCCCTCTAGTACCTTTTAAGTTTCCGCCACTTGTAGTAAACCAGTGGTTTTACAGCTTCAATGAATTGTCAAGAGATTACAACTTGCGGGTGCTTTTGTGGATTATATTTTAAAAAGGCTTCAATTTTCTTGTACCACGTGAAGTGAAATGCACAAATGTTACTCGTCGATTATTGTTCTAGAACAAAGAAAGGAAATTTCATAAATCTATAAGCTAGCTTTAAGTTTTGTCCACCTTTTTGCTCGCTACTTTTGTTCAAATTTTATAAAATATAAATTAGAATAAGCCGCGCTTATCTCAGACATTATGCAAAACGTATTGACTACAAAACCAATCCAAGGAAACATGGTTCTATTTAAACTCGCGGTCTACATACAAAAACAGACTTTGTTCTAATATGTCAAGAGTGTTGAGGCACAGTATAGAAAGATAACAGTAGAGACAGATTGGCTCCCGCTCTCGTCCGTTTTCGAAATCGTAGTAAAATGAGCGTGGCCGGTCATAAATAAATCGTATTGCGCAGCACGTGAATCGGTACGATCGTGCATTTCTTTCAAGAAAATTTTGGCGGGGTGCTAGTGTTATAGCAGCACGTATGTATGTGTATGTATCAATCACGATAAATTAAATACCACGTTTAGGCACTTATGTTATGTCGCTATGATGTTCACCCCCATTTTATTTTTAAATTTCGTTTGTTCTCCTTGATCGCTTATTTGTGATTCTTGGTTACGTGTACGGTGTATTAGCCACACATTTTATAATTATTTTTTTCATAGACAGTTTTACATACGTTTTTGTGTTCAGTTTTAAGTGATCATTCATAAGTATATTAATATAATCAATTCTACACTTAAATGTCAAAAATACTTACAACTATGGGACTAATAACACCACATACTATGAAAAGGTGCTTTAAAGTATGAAGTGCATTTCAATGTTTACAGTAAAAAGTACCCGAGAGATCAACATTTCATTTTTTGTTTTTATTAAAGGTTGTAATGTAAGCAATACATCAATAGCAATCATTGGTGATGCTTGATGATGGAACCAGAGGAATTGGATCAACTACCTGCATTGGTTACAATCGTTGCATACTCCCAACTGCAAGAATAGTGCGAGAAATAATTACAATTTAAGTTTTTCGCAAAATTCGTTGCGATACATTTGTGGATATTTGATATCGAAATGTTTAAATGTTTACAATTGTGATGTTTGTGAAGCGTTTTCTCAGCAACACAATCAGTTAGACGATTCAACGTTATTTTGCCATTTAAAGGCATGTGAACATGCGAATAAGCAGAAATTTGGTAGATTAAAAACACCTTTCTTTTATGTTATAATATAGAGAAATATTTTTTTAATACTTTTGAATTAGTGTCACCACAACTGAAGTGTTTGGAAAATTCATAGCACAGTTCAGTTCTATTAATTTTGAACATCCATGTCATGAATGCGATTATTTTACACATTGAAGTTCTGATTTCAAAGATGTGGGTTTCAGGTACACATTAAATAGAAGCACGTGTGAAATCGGCAGAAAAGTTTGACAAAATGAGTGACAAAGCCATATAACTTCATAAAGTTGTCAATTATATCAATATGTAAATAACTTTCAACTTGCTACCTTTCGTTGCTGGAATAAATTGCTGACCAATCCATTTGTATGTAATCTCTAATGAAAACTTTCTGTTTGTAATATTTTTCATTGTCTATATTGTAGGCATAGCAAATATAAACTATTCACTACTTATGTCTTTCAATATTAACCGTTTACTCTACCTGACAATTAACTGGCAAAAGCCCAATCAAAAATGTCCAGTGTATCGTGTATGCATTGCTGTTATAATGAAAGCTTTCTAATCCAGACAATGCATATTTTTTCTGAGAAGCCAGACTTAATAAAATTCACATTATTTGTAAAAATATTGGAGAACGACGTTCAATGATAGGTAATTTCTTTTTAGTTAATTATATAATTAAAATTACAGCAATAGAAAATTTAACAGATCGGTATTTTTCAATAGATTAAGTGCTATCAACTAGGTATATCACTAAATTTCAAATCAAAAATGCCACTATAAATAAAGTGGCTTATTTATGCAATTTATAATTTTGAATATATAGGAAATTTTGCGATCAGGTAAATAAATTCACTTCTACACTTTTATAATGTTTACTTACAGTTGCGTTATTATTATAGGTTATAGTATCAATAATAACGAAATGTCAATTTATTAAAACATTTCTACAAAAAAAATTGGTTATATGCACATTGCATGTTTATAATTCACAGCTAATATTCTTACAGCGACTCCTTCTCTTGCATCTACTAAATTTCGACCAATTCAATAATAAATATATGATATAACTTTGACATAACCTCCGCTATAAAGCATAGAGATCAAATTTTTAAATGTTCCTACATTTTTCCGGTAGACGGATAGGATGCGCGTGGCCGTGCACTCCGTAGCATCAATGTGATCAAGGTCATTAAAATAGGACGAAGAATTTCATTCATAAAAAGGGGTTCTGTCATTACTGATATATTTCTATACTGTGGTTGAGGTATTCATAAACACTCGCAGTGACGAATCTCATTTTACCGCATCGTACGACCAACTCAAAAAAAAAATGACAGGAAAAATAAGTCATAATGAAAGATACATCTTCTTTAATCTACCAGCCCTTGCGTATGTACAGATTCTAAGAATTAGTATCTCTTACTGAATTTTTCCGCGAAAACTATAATGTCAAATTCTGCGAATGTAAATCTCTAGCCGAAGTAGTTGCGGCACCTTTGTCGCATAACATCAACGGGATTAGCTTTCGGGACGATTGTCAGCATATATACCTTTCTTTAGTTGTTTTATATGTTCCATATGTTATATGGATGTATAAAATAATCTATTAGACAAATACCAATTGGCATTTTATATTTAAAAAGAAAATTGGAAATTTGGAAAAAAATCTTATAACTTTGGAAAAAACTGTTACTTGTATTTAAAAAAATAGCTATTGTTTCTTAATGCTGTATTTCTATTGCGCTTCATGACGGCACAAATCAAATTACAGTTTTTGGAATTTCTACATAAAATATAAAATAGATGCTTCGTTTAAGTATTATTTATAGTAATGTTGAAAACATAAACAAGAAACGACCTATTATACAAAACATTGTAATTGGTAAACCTACTATCATAAAAGTATTTAGTTATAATTATTTTGTTCTTCTAAGGATTTTTCGTAGGAAATTCCTTAGTCGTAGGATTCGAATCCACATCCTCCCGTTTTCCGGACGAGCGCTTTACCAATTAAGCTAGGAAGAGATGTAAATTCGAGCGTTTAATCGAATATACGTCGATATAATAAAGCTTGCAATCCTTGCAATTTAAACTAAACCTACCCACAAAGATAAATTATTGCTTACATAAATACTAATTTTAACGCACGCAGGTAAACTATATATAGAACTAAAGTTAATGATAACTCAAATATAAGAGAAAAATACGAACAGTTTATGGAAATAAAATTTCGACGTGAATAAGAGAATTAAAAACAAGAATTATTATATAGAATCCTTTCGCGGAAACTGCAAACATTTTAATTCCGGGAATATAAATCGCTGTGCGAGCTGAGAAAGTTGCAACATCTTTGTCGCGCTCCGTAAAGGATGTTATCTTTCGAGACGATAGTTCTACTCCGTCGCAGATTACGATGGCAATGCATTTAAAGTGGGTATGTTAGCATTACGTGTACGAACTCATTTTACGATTCTCAGGCGTAATTTTGAGTTGATTGTACATACGTGGTGGAACGTTTTTGAAGAATAAACCAAAAGAAAGGTTAGATGAGAATGATGAGAGTTTTACTCAATAAAGATGATCAAGCAAAAGCCTCCGCAAAAAAAGTTATATGTATATTCGCAATGAATGAAATTTAAGTAAAGTAAAATAAACTTTCCAAAGCCCACAAAAACTACAGAGGTATAGTAAACGTCAGGAAAAGAAAGCAAAATAACAAATGCAAAGAACACCTAGAATGAAATGAAATTATTCTTATAACGAATTATTAATGAGAAAAAAAAGTTAAAATGCAATGGTAATAATAATAACACTAATAATAACATCAGAATAATGACAATTTGTTCCGATATTGATCGCAATTAAAATTGAAATATTGATGCAAAGAGAAATGATACTATTTGTTAGATAAATGTTTCTGACATTCCTTATGTTACGAATTGCCAAAAGCAAAACGTAAAATCAACAAGCGAAACGAACTGTGAAACGTAAATTTCAACTAAATAATATTTAACTGGTAACGATAAAGAAATGAACTCGTAAATAAACTCGAACCAACGCGATAGGGTTTCCTTCTTTGTCTACTCATTTTCATTAACTTGAAGCCCGATTAAATTCTGCCGCAGAAGTGACAAACCGGTTTCTTTGTCACGTCCAATTGGCACGTGGAAAGATATTTTTCGTCAAATTCAGGAGTAAAATTACAATCAAGTACCAACAAAATATCGTAAAACGGGAGACACGTAATAGAATTAAAATTTTATGTGTGTGCAAAGAATTTATAAATATGCGTTGAACCGAATTTTAAGTAACCCTTGTTGCTGTTGGCGGAGTAAAACGAGACTATCATTATACTAAACAGAACAAAAGCGCACAATGTGGAGTTGGTTTCTCTTGCAATTTGAAATTCCGGAGATTTTTATAACTTTGGTATCATTATTGAAATTTGTTTAATTTAAAATTTTGTTTTTCTGGTTTTATTCGAGGAGATGAATACATTTTAACTGTCCTCGTTATTAACAAATAAGAAAAATATCAAACATTTACATGTCTTAGCAATTAATTTGAAACGCCCATACTTATCTCTTCATTTAGGTAGATGACATTTGAGTAGATGTTATTATTAGGATCCAAACAAATCTTGTTTGTTTGGATTCGAATAATATCGTCATTAACCGTGTTTTCAAATACTTCCCCGATTAGAGCAGGCTATTTTTTAAGCACCATTCTTTAGCAAAATTGGCGATACTGGGCTACTTTTAAATTGTACTTCAAATTATGACAGCTGTCAATGACATACCAAAATTACAAACGGTTGTATTTGTTTGTATTATTTTATCACAACATTACAATACAAAACATTTATTATCGAGTTATTTTAGAACTGGTCGAAAATTAGATAATGAGGAATGGGTTTTATTCCATTAATCAGTGCATGCAGGATTTCCCCCAACAGTTTCCTAACCTAACAAATCCCTGTCCAACTTTGAATTAGACAAATCGTGACGCTTTCCCCTCCGTAGGGCAAGTAGTTTAGGTATCAATCCTCAGAGGGCTGAAGTCAACATGCGAGTACATAAAGTTGCCTACATATAAGGAAAGGAATTCAAAAAACATGTTAATAAGGTTGTATATAATTTAGGCGCAAGTATGCCACCACAATTATCATTTATTCTAGATTGAAAAATCGCTTGTATTTCTTAACCATTTCAATAAATTTATTTAATTTCATTGATGAGTAGCATCTCTTTTAAGAAAACTTATTATTCTAGAGCGAAAATGATTATTTCATGTTGACATTTAGAAAATTAAATAAAAGCTACATATTTTAAATAACAGTGTCATGAAAATATATTTCGAGAAGTCGTGAAATAGTTATTTAGTTATTGCACGCTATTTAAGTGTTTGCGTAATATGTTGATGGAAATAATACATTTTGGCCTGCTACTTTCATTCCATCTGAGATTTTATACAAAAAAGTGCTGGTTAATAAATGTTTAATTTATGGCGGCGTACCCACTTCTACAAAATTATTTTGATTCCCACTAGAAGCTGGCAGGTAATAGTCCATACTGTGAGATTCAAAATAATTGTCGTAATAAAAAAACTATTTTCCGGAAAAAAATATCTATACTTATTACCGTTTTAATGAGTGAAGTTAGCTACATACAAATTTCATACAATAAATCAATTTTCTTGACATTTAGTAACATTGGCGTTGGTGTTGTAATTTTCCTTCACTTATTTATCTTTTTTCAAACTGTTTATATTTACATTTAATATCACCAACAATAGTATAGTAACACTGACTTAGCTCAAACCTTCATTATAAACATACGGCATATGCCTACACATTGCTACTATCTATACGAGCGGAATTGACAATCTTTTAGAATCTCACCGTACTTCATAAATATTGTTTATGCTATAAACATTTATTGTTAATTCACTTCTTTTATGAAATTATAAAAAACGCAGTGCTTTGGCTCTGCGAAATATTTGTGTATTCCCAAAAATACCTTCATACGTTCACAAATTGAAGTTATTGCTTGAAAATCGATTGTATTATTGTGATAATGTATCATGTTTTTGCATAGAATGTACGCTTGCAATAATAATGCATTCAATTTTCAAACAATAATTATATAAGAGGAAAACAGTAGGATACACATTCAAATTTCCCGCTCTTAGTGACGCGAGCGCTCTCTTTGGACTGATACCACAACCTTTCAAAATCGGTCCCACCACATTCACAGGCATAGCAACTTTCAATCGTTCAGTGACCAACTTTCAATTGTTAACCCTACTGACCTCTAGTGTAGAGTGAACCCAAAATGAGAAGTACCTATGTCGTCATCGTAATGTCGACGTAGAATAGAGGAACTAAAGTCATTAGTGGTGGGGGTGGTTTTTTAATGATAAACATTACAATCAATACTTCTGTCAAAGTGACAGGAACACCCCTAAAGCTAGTATAATAGACTCTTCCGACGATTTCAGCGGTCGAAACGGATATGACGACATATATAGTTCGCATTTTGGGTTCACTCTACCTTATCTCTGACTGGCAGTTACTTACGTACAACTTTTAAGTCATGTTCATGCTTGTATTGATCAAATTTCGTGCAACTGGGGCAGTAACTCGTAAAACTGGCGGTGATGCACCCAAAAAACGAACCGCAAATTGGAGGATATTCGACGTCAAATGGAAATTTTACTACTTTTTGCACACATTTTGGTGACATATAAACTGTCAAAATGATTAGTGCACTGTGAGAAGGCCTATTAAGGTTATATAGCAAAACCGTAGTCACTTCCGTCAGGTCACTTTGTTAGTTCATAGAACTGTCTCCTTGGCGCTAAAATTGTTGTCGCGCCTCGCCTACAGGAAACTGGACGATCGAACCATGGTAACTAAGGTAACCGTGTGGGGCAACTAACCACAGTTGTTGACGATTCATAAATACAGAAAATTAACAGTTATTATTGTGAATGTAGCGTAGTTGAGTAATTCGGTTTGAAGACTTATTTGCTTCTATTATAGACATATTTGAATGGACAGAGCTCTAGTTGGCTCTAGTAAGTGTAAGTAAAGACGTTTAATTGAGCAAAATTGTAATTCGTACAACGTCAACATATTAGGTACAGTTTTGCTCAATGAATCGTCTTTGCTTTCACCTGTATATGCATATTCCAAAAAATATTCAAAGGTTGTCAGGAAATCAAATTTCCCGCTCGTAATTTTTAGTTCCACGGGACTAACGTCATACAGATACTGACTAACAAAATTTGTACTAACATTGCTATCTATGTCTACATAACGTATTTATTGTCTATGAATGTGACTAACGATTAAAAACGGTGCACTTATGAGTAGTATTGTTTCTAAATCATTTTATTCATTTATTTTTTGTTAATTAAATTTCCATCGTATTATAACGTTAAACTGATACCGTTTCTTATGGATTAATTTAACAATTCACGTATAGGAAATGCTTGGAAAAGTTATTGTCATGAATAACGAAACGATCACAGTAAGAAAAAAAAATAAAACTCAAATGAAGTTATAACTGTTTTAATCCATTGACCTAAAACCCAAGAAGACTACAAAATATAAACACATGCACTCTCAAACACCTATAAAAGCACTAGAGTTGCTTCCCACTGCATTGCATCGACTTTTAGATTCCTCAATTATGCACTGTGACAATGTAAACTAAACGTTTGATCTATTATAAAAAAAGTACAGTGGATTGAAGTCTGAGGATTACATGGTGGTCAGATCCATGATCACTTATACATCACTGGTATTGGGAAAACAAGAATAGGGCACTTCAGACTACAAAAACTACCAAGTGCCAGAATTTGGACCAGTAATTTTGTTTATTACGTAGAAATTAACCTTTTAAAAATGAGATCTAACCACTTGATTTTGACAAATTTTCAAGTGAAAGAAAGTGGTTTAAAGACGGATCAGAAACCAAGAGCAATGCCACGGTCTTTCAAGTAGAGGCATGCGCAATATTGAATTGTGTACAGAAGTCTGTGTGTCAAAAGTGTGTCTGCATTGAAAAAGAATGCCAGACTATATCGAGGGCATAAAATACCATCAAAACTAATCTGAGAATGTATTCGCAAATACCGAATAACTTAATACATCGCAATAAAGTCACTTTACTACGTATACCCCAGACATTCAGTAATCGAAGAAACCCCGGTGAGTGAGCAAAAAAGGTTTGTCGGCTTCATATGTATGTCCAGAACCGACGTTAGGGGTGCAAGGGGGTTGGCAAATTAATGTAAGAACCTTTATCAAGGGATCACAAAAGAAGAAGATGAAAGCAGCTCACTAGAACTCATATTCGCTCTGTGGCAGATCCCGCAACAGGAGAGTGTGGGACCAACATTAAAGATACCAACTATAGACTGTGTATTGTTATAATAGAGACCCGCTTGCCACACCTTGTAAATTTACGAAACTGTGAGTGCAAGCAAACAGGCAATTTTTGGCAAGTTAGAAGTGAACCAAAAAGATTATTTCCAGCAACCAGCTAGAGACTTGTGCAAATAAGTACAATACATACAGAGTACTAAGCCACTAGAACAACTAGTATGATTTAAAAGGTAAAATAAATGTGAGATGAAATACAGAAAGCCAAAAGGCTATAGCGTCGACACCATATTAGATGGCCTCTACAAAAAAGTTTGTGAATCGAGTTAACCGCAAGTCAACAATACAACGATCTTCATTTGTTGTATTTAAAAACTGGTTAGAAATTTCCCAGTAAGAAAATCAACATAATTAGGTGCACTGCCGAAACCAACCCAAATATTCCATAAGAAATGATGTTTCCAAGTTTTTAACACACTTCAGTCGGATGCTTAAATTCTAAATGTCTTTCTAATAAAAATATATACTCATTTTTAGTCCTCGTTAATGCATTTCGCACGTTGTAAAATAGCCAGTCAGGTACTAATTACACATCGAACTAAAATCTATTATTCATCACTTAAGACTACTTACTACTTCGCATGAGAATTTTCTCAGCAAATTCTTTTCGACGTAATTTAAAGTGTTTAAACTAGACATAATGTGCTTTAATGTACTTACTGAAGTAATTTTTCAGATATGAGTTAAAATTGAGTTATAAACTTATATTACATCCGAGAACTTGAATTCAACGCAATAAAGTTCTGACATTTTCTCCACACACTCTAATATTTTCAATTAATTTGACACATGCAGTGACCCTAATGCAAAGAGAACGTTTATAAATGCTGTCCCAAAATTACCGCAAGTTTTGAATTGAATAGAAAACACAGTTTTAGTCTTTGATTGTTATTTTTTTATTGAATCATAAAGTACATAGGATAGGGTTATTTATGGAATAACACATCGGGCAAATGGCCTCCATGGCTTTGCACGCACATACGCACTCTGATCACCGAAACGAGAGAGTACACGAGCTGGAAATGTATCATGCAGTAATTGAATTGTTTCACGGGCTATAGGGCATGTGGCACCGTCTTGTTGAAACCACATATTGGCCACATCAATATCATCCAATTTCGGCAGAAGGAACTGTGTTATCATGTCGCGATATCGAGCTCCAATAACAGTCACTGCTTGACCAGCCTCATTTTCAAAAAAGTATGGTCCAATTAGGCCTCCAGCCCAAAATCAACACCAACCAGTGACACGTTGTTGATGCATTTGTTTTTCGACAATCACATGTGGGTTCTCAGAACCCCAAAAGCGGCAATTTTGGCGATTAACAAAGCCATCAAGGTGAAAATGTGCTTCATCGCTTAGGATGATTTTGCTCGAAAAATCAGCATCCATTTGTTGATGTTCAATAAACCATTCAACGAACTCTCTTCGCTATGCATGGTCATTACGCTTCAGTTGTTGTGTTAATTGAGTTTTGTAAGCATGGAGACACAGATCTTTAGTGAGTATACGCTGCAGAGAGCTTCTTGAAATTTGCAATTCTTGTCCACGACGCCGGATTGAGGTTCCTGGATTGTCACCGACACTCTCACGCACTGCTTCGATATTGACATTTGAACGGCTTGTTTTTGGACGACCAGTATGTTTGGCGTCTCCAACGGATCCAGTCTCCTTGAATTTTTCAATTAATCTCTTCACAGTTGGCGAAGTTAAAACACTATTCCGACCATATGTTGTATGAAATTTTCGAACTGCGGCCGCAAAGCTTTCATTATTTTTGAAATATTGTTCAATAATGAAGACACGTTGTTCTATCGTATAACGCTCCATTTTTACTAACTCTAAATTGTCAGCTGTCGAATTTTTTTTATCAGAGTTGCCAACACTTTACTGCACAAATGACGGCAAATTCAAATCTTGCGTTCATTTTGGGACACCTTAGTATGTAACCTTTTATAAACTGTTTAATTTCAGAAAAGTCCATACGTGTGGTAATAAACATCGTTTTCCATATATATTATTTCACCAAGTTAAAATCATGGCAATTATTGGAATATGCAACCTATATTTGCATTTATAGAATAGTAGACCATATTAAACGCCAACTCATACCTTTATACTAATAAAATCGATCGTACGCTATCCTGACGATATTATCAAGTTTCCAATTATCGTTTTGGTTTAACTAAACCCATGTTAATTTCCAACGAGGAGTGCACTTCAAATTAAATCAATTTCAATAATTTAAGAAAGCTTTTATAAAGGACGGAACGGTGCAAACGCATGTTAAGTCATCAATCCCAAAATCTAATAATGTTTATATTTACCACATATTAAATATTTATTAAGCAATTTAGATGATTTTTTGTTGTTTCAGTAGCTGTAATATTGAGTAAAATGAAGTTTCAAGATGTAGAATATTAATTAGTTTGCTTCATAAGTTATAAATTTTTTACTAACAAAAATCGAAATGTGTAGGGATGTCTGAATTAAAAAACGGGAAATATATGGGTGTAATTTAAATCGAAAGTTAAAAATTTCAAACATTTTCGATGGATACGATCAAATTAGCATCTTCTAAAACTTGCAATCGTGCAATGAAATCGAGTCGTCTTTGTAAATTGTTTGGCCTTAATTCTAAATGAACTTTAAATAGATGATATTGATGCAAAATTCTATGTACTGTATCCTTACTAATTCCCATTTGTTCTGACAAAATTCGAAGGGACACATGGGGGTTTACAGCTACATATGCCAAAACGCTGATCACGTTCTCTTCATTTCTAGCAAGAGCATTATGGTTAGCATATTTTACAGTAGAAGGAAATGATCCAGTTCGTAACTTTGCCTCTACTTTGCTAAATGTTGTATGTGATAGATGAATACGTTTTGGAAATCTTTCTCGATACAAATTTTGCAGCTTCTTTGGAATTCGTTCTGCATTCTCCGTAGATTAATGACATATCTACGTATTCATTTGAATCGTATGTAAATGAAATACGAAATAGCTGAAGATAACACAAATCAGTCTTTTATGATACAACCGCGATCGACAGATCCCGACTTTTCGCTTTTCACATGTTCGCAATATCACACCAACTTTAATCGAATTTACACTGCGATTTTTTAAAATTATTTAATTGCTGTTTGCAATCGCTAACGTCAAAACTGACAAGGCAAATTAAAAAAAAGGTGTCAAACAAAAGTTGTTTAATAATTTTTGACAAATAACATTCAGCATTAAAAATGCATGTTCCGTTTAAAAAATCAAAGTCGACCTAGGAATCTCTTTCAAGGTCACGAGCAAATAAAAACCTATATACGTCATTTTCGACATAACATGATATAAAGTAACTTTTATTTGAACATTTTTTTAGTAACTATACAGTGAAAGTAATAATGTCTGTAAGCTAAAAGCTGAGACACCTGTATAACACAATGACGATCAGATCATATAGTAACTTTAGTATCCCAGTTCACAAAACCTCGCTCTTTGAATGCGGTCCTAAGTATCGATCCATATCATATTATAATAAACTGGCTGAATTAAAATAGCACCAACGATGTATGGATTTAAGAAGTTATTGAAAGATTTTTTTTATTAGAACACAGATTTTAAGAAATTAACGAATTTATAATCTTTTAGCTTTTATATTCAATGTTTTTTTTTTAGATTTATTATTGTGGTGTTGTTTTTGTAGTAGGGCAATGTCCATGTTTTTTAAAACTGTTGATAAATATATTATTATTATAGGTGACAACATTAAAAGATATTTTATGATTTTAAAGCTTACAACAATTTATGCTTGTTACTAATTGATCTAAGTAAGATAATAGGAATGGTGGAAAATTATGATCACCTATTGACAAACAAATTACATTAAGGAGACATAAATTGAAACTATGAGCAATTACCAAAATAAGAAGTCATATTTTGATTAGTTATTTAAATAATGTTTCGGAGAAGATAAGTAGAATATTTTTTTTTACAATGACTAATTACAAGGAAATCCATCTTTAATTCACTAAACAGGTTGCAACTATCATGTGCTACTTATATTTTATACCAAAGAAGCTATTTATATTACACATCCTTCTGCTACGTCTGTACATTTCACGTATAGGGGATCTGTGTTTATATGTTTATATCTACCTGTAAAGACGGTTTTATATGCCTTACAATTTATAGCGGAGAAAAACGTCGATACTACTTACATATCGTGTACACTGAGAGAAATATCCTTTTCATTTAAAAGGAATTACATTAAACCAAAAGTTTTTGCGTTTTCTATATGCCAACATGATGTGGTGTTTCCTTGAAAAGAAATATAATTTTAAATTCATTTCTTCGGAAATAATATATTTTTAGTTGAAACAGTTTATTCTTTTAAGTGAAAGATATTGATAGTTGATTCAAGTCCTCTTTATTTTGAAAACTTAACTTGAAAACTATGCAGATTGGCAGAAAACTGTAAGCATTTTCATTCAAGAGGTCTTTCCTTTTCTTATAACATTTATTTATTTTAGAGAAGTAAAAAGACACAAAGAACTCCAACAAAAGCGCAGAATAAGGAGAGAGATAAGTTAGATATGATATTAAAAGCAATAACAGATGTAAAAGAAGAGCAGAAAGAATTAAGAAACGAGGTAAGACAGTTCAGAGAGGATCAGAAGGCGTTTAATGACGAAATAAGCAAACTGAAGGAGGAGAATGATAAACTAAAAAACGAAAACAAATTAATTAAAAAAGAAATTGCTGAAGTTAAGAAGGAATTAACAGACATTAAAAATGAAATGAATTGGTTAGAAAAGGACAGAGGGAAAAATAGCGTAGTGATTAAGGGATTAGAAATAAAGACAAACGATAAAGAGGTAATGACAAATTCGATAAATAATTTTATAAAAGATTATTTGAACATAAATATCATAAGCAAAAATGTAACAAAGATTGGAAGTAAAATGTGTATAGTAGAATGTCAGAATGAGCACGAAAAAACGACAATAATGAGTAATAAATCAGAATTAAGAAAAATAGAAACAGAGAAAATATACATCGATAATTACTTAACAAGGAAGGAGAGGGAGAAACAGAAACATATTATAAGGAGAGCGAAAGAAGAGAAAGAGAAAGGAAAAACGGTAAAGATTGGATATAGCAAAGTAATTATAGACGGAGTGGAATGGAAATGGAATAAAAACACAGAACAATTGGAAATTCAAAAAACAAAAAACTAATTAGTAAAGCTGACGGAAGTATGGAGACGAACCAGGGTAGTAAAAAGGATATGAGAATGGATAAATTAAAAGATAAGTTGAAGCAAACACAAAGATATAAGCACTTGAAAGAAATAATCTCAGACGGAAAACAGAAAGAAGATGCAGAAAATAGATTAAATAAAGTAGACAAAAGGAAAATAGAAAATGTATATGTACAAAAGTGTGATACATGGAAACTACGAGTGTGGAACACAAGGAGTTTGAATGGAAAGGAAGATGAAATGGTATATGAATTCGATAAGGCTGGCCTAGATATATTGGTAATTCCAGAAACAAAGAAGAAGGGGGAGGGAGAAATTCAATTAAAGAATGGACACGTACTAATCTACAGTGGTGTGCCCAAGTCGAAGAGAGCAATGGATGGAATAGCATGTGTAATAAATGAGAAATTAGCAGGAAATATTATATCTTGGAAAGGATGGTCAGAAAAAATATTAGTAGTTGAGGTAATGATAGAAGAGGAGAAAAACACAATAATATCAGTCTATGGACCCAATGAAAATGAGAGGAAGGACATAAAAGATAGATTCTGGAGCGACCTGACAATGATTACCGAAACTAGTGATGGAGTCATATATGTAGCAGGAGATTTCAATAGCAGAGTTGGCGTTAGAAGAAATGAATGGGAGCAAGTCATTGGAAAATATGGAGAGAAAGAAAGAAACAACAACGGAGAGAGGCTGCTGGAATATTGCACAATGAATAATTTAATAATAACAAATACATTTTATGATCATAAGGAAATACACAAATTCACAAGAACGGTACCAAGTAGAAATGAAAAATCTGTAGTAGATTATATACTAGTACAGAAACATAATAGACAACGAGTAAAGGATGTAAAAGTAAGAAGAGGACCAGAAATTTATAGTGATCACTACTTACTGGTAGGACAAATTAAAAAGCGAAGAAGGCACAGGAAGCAAAATTGTGGGCCGAGTGCGACACAAGAGAAAATAAGAGCGCACAGATTACAAGAAGCAAACATCGCAGATAAATATCAAAAGGTAATAGAAACAGCAGTTGTAAGTGAGCAGGATAAACTAGAAGAAATGTCAATAGAGCAAATGTGGACAAGAATCAAAACACTGATTATTAAGGCTGCTAAAGAAGCATGTGGTGTAAACATAATAAATAAAAATAGAAAAAAAACAGCGTGGTGGGATGATGAAATAAAAACCCAAATAAAATTGAAGAAAAAACTATGGAGAGATTACCTAGGAACTAAGAAAGACACTATGTACGCAAAATATAAAGAAATCCGAGGAAAAGTAAAGGAAATGGTGTTAGAAGCAAAGAATAGATCTTGGCGCGAATTTGATGAAAAAATCGAAGGTAATAGCAAGGAAAACCAGAAACTGTTTTATAGAATGTTGAAGACTTTAAGGAAAAGAGAGCCTCTAAAAATAAATACAATAAAAAACAAAGAAGGAATAATGCTAACGAAGGCAGAAGATGTACTAAGTAGATGGAAGGAACATTTTCAAGAACTACTGAACGAACACAATGAAATGGGAATGGAAGAAAGGATACCGAAAAAAGAAAAACCGAAAGAAAATAGAGACATAATCAATGAGAAGATAACAGAAGATGAATTGAACATCGCACTAAAGAAAATAAAAAATGGAAAATCCCCGGGACACGACCAAATAACAGCAGAAATGATTAAGAAATTGGGAAACAGAGGGAAAACACTATTACTAAATTGTATAATAAAATATGGAATGAAGAACAAATACCAACAGATTGGGAAATAGGGCAGATAGTGCCAATATATAAAAAGGGGGATAAGAAAGTGTGTAATAATTATAGAGGAGTAACCCTTCTTAGTACACCGTTAAAGTTATATGAACAAATACTGGAAAATAAGTTAAGACCGATAATTGAAGCGACAATAGCAGAACCTCAGAGCGGATTCCGGAAGGGAAGAAGTGTTCAGGATCATATTTTTACAATCAAGCAGATTATAGAGAAGACCGTGAATTACAATAGAAAAGCCTACTTAGCCTTTATAGATCTAGAAAAGGCGTTTGACAGAGTCCCACGAGATATGGTATGGGAAAGCTTGAAACATAGGGGTGTGAACCAGAAATTAATAAGAAGTATTAATAGCCTCTATAAAAACACAAGAAACTATATTATCAGTAATAACTGCAAGTCGGAGGAATTTATTACCAGAGATGGACTGAGACAGGGAGGAATAATGAGTCCAGTGCTGTTTACAGTATTTATGGACGATATTATTAGAAAATGCCAAAATGATGTTCACAAACTGCAGGTAGGCTATAAAAATATGCAACCTGTTCTTATTTCTGAGTGTGCGTTTGCTGACGACGTTGTAATTATGGCGGGAACGGAACAACATCTCCAGAAAAGCTTAACAATATGGAATGAAGTGCTTTCAAAATGCAGAATGAAAATAAACGTTGAGAAAACCAAAGTAATGGTAATAGCAAAGGAACAACAAAACACCAACATACAACTAAACGGAAGAAGACTAGAGCAAGTACAACAATTCAGTTATTTAGGAGTCATCATCGATGAAACAGGGAGACAGGAAACGGATATAACACAAAGAATTGAGAAAAGCAATAAATTATATTATGCAATGAGTAATGCGTTTATCGGTAAAAAAGAAATATCAGCAAAAACAAAAATTACTATATATAAAAGTATTTATAGACCGACCTTAACGTATGGATGTGAGACGTGGACATTAACAAAACGAATGAAATCGAAATTGGAAGCCATTGGAAATGAAATACTTAAGGAAAGTCAAAGGTGTCACACTCAGAGATCACGTAAAGAGTACTCAAATAAGAGAGGAGCTAAACATGAAACCATTGATGGAATTTATAGAAATGAGACAGCTAGCCTGGTGGGGACATTTATGCAGGTTAAACACGGAGAGAACTGTGAAACAAGTATGGGAAGCAAAACCAATAGGCAGACGGAGTAGAGGACGGCCACAAGAACAGTGGGATGGAGTGATGAGCAAGATTCTGCAGAGTAAGGGGGAGACATGGAGTGAAGCAGGAAAGAAAGCGAAAGACAAGAGAATGTGGTGGAAATTTGTACATCAGAGTGAATTTTAGTTTTAGATTTTATAGAATAGGGAATAGGTATTTAAGTTATAAGTAATATGTATACCGCTAATTTAATTAGCACCCTACACCATTTCGGTAGAAGGGGATTTGATTATATATATATATATATTTATTTTAGACTTAAGCGTAAACACAACAAAATGCCGTGATCATTTTTAATCGAAATGAAAATGAGTTATCTCCAAAAACCCGTTGCACTAAGGAGGCATTTGCCGTTAGAATTTTGTAAATCCTAGTTAGTATATCTGCTCATCTGCTGTATGAGATATGGGGAGAAAACTGCTATACGAAAATAAATGCGATATTTATTTTTATGTTCATGTAAATATTTAGTTAAATTAATAAATACTGCACTAGCTTCAAATAAATCTACCAACCAAATTATTTGTTTGATTGAATACAGGATTATTTTTAATATTCCTAAATCTAGTAATAATTTAGTAACTCTAACCAAATGCATGAAAATGGCTGAAAACAATAAGATCGTTTTTCCCGAGTATAACGGTTTTAAAACCTTCAAACACTACATACTGCTGTAAAGTTCCTTGGCTTATTAAGCATTAACTGAAAAGATTCCAATTATCTCTGAAATTTCTTTAACTTCGCGCGAAAAATATTCACTTTTGTTCATTACTGTTTGTGTATCTGAGACTTATGCACGTGAAAACATGAATAAAACTAAAATACTTCCACGCAAAAAAAGCACTCAGCTTGAATACAGGTGCTTGCATTTTCCGTTAAAAGACAAAAAATTTAAATCAATGTATACATCGATAAACCAATGCGCGTATCCACGCAAATAAACTAAAACGTCCGGCTTTTTTTATTTAAAATATTATTTATAATTCAATAACATGATAAAGTACTTAAAAGAAACTAAAATATGTTGTTAAATATGTACATAATAATAACAATATAATATGTAATGTGTATGGTCTTACTTAAACAGATATTATAAAATATTAATCAAAACTAAGGTGCATTCCATTTAATTACGATTAATTTTCGTCGACAAGCATGTACTTAAGAAGAAAATAGTCCTCCGGCAAAACAGCACGCTACTTTTAATTAAAATAAACAGTGTTTTGAGAAAAGGTATTCTTTTCGTTGAACAAGATAAATACCAAACTTTATAAAACTTTTCATTTAATGCAATCACTTTTCTCAGTGTACATATAGATATTCCATTCTTTTGTATTTCAAGCGTTTTTCATGATTTTCAATTACTCTATATAGCATCTTATAAAAAAAGAAGAATCCACATACCAGCATCATTTGTATGTATGCTAAACATCGCTATAGTTTTACAAATTTCAAGATTGCGTGGGGTATTGCTTTTAATCAATAACAGACAATATGAATAAAATACATTTCTTAGGGATAAAGTTTTTCTTTATTGTACTCCGATAAAACTGCTAGACGACTTGCACCACTGCTTTCAGTGTTTTATATTTGTAAATGCTCATACACACCAGACAGCAGGCGCGAATTTATATTATACATTCATCTTATATTACAGTTATCTGTAATATAAGATGAATGTAACCCGAGTGGTGTAAGTCCAACCCCTTTTTTTTTCTTTATAATCTGATAGAGACATTATTGATCTATGAAGTTATATATTTATTCAGCGATACAGATGTTGTATTTTTGGGTAAATGCATTTGAGTTTGTTAACAACTATATTTTAAAATGTTTGTGTCAGTTGTTGTGTTTGTTTTAATAAGATTTTAAAAAAAAGTATAACTTATAAATAATTATATATGACGAAAATTAAACCTTTTGGTTACTTGACAAATGTCTAGTATTTAAGTTAAATATGGAGTAAAAGTTTTAACCTTTGAAAAATACCTAAATTGATCGAAACGTTAGGCAAGAAGAAAAATAAGAATGAGTATGTAACTGAAATTAAAGATGCATTGGGGCCAACTAACTCACGACTTTTATTTACTACTCCTGTAAAAAAATTATGGTCAAGAAAATCATATCAAGATTTTTTTTTAAAACGTTAAAAACCTTTCTACCGTTAGGTGTAAGGTTATTTCGAGTTTGAGGTTAATTTCTTGCCCTTATCTTCTTTCTCCACTTTCTCCGGTCTTTTGTCATTTCTCTTACCTCATGCCAATTCATTTCTCTCTCGGTTAATGCTTCCCTCATCGCATCGTTCCATGTTCTTCTTGGTCTTCCTCTTGTATTTTCCCAAATTTTTAGTTTCATAATTTTCTTAGTTATTCTTTCTTCTGACATTCGACAAATATGTCCATACCATCTTAGCTGTCCTTCTTCTATTTTCGTTCGTATTGGTGTCATTTTCAAGTCTTTCCTTGTTTTATCATTCCTGAATCTCATATCCATGGCATTAATTTTGAATTTATGTTTTTCGATCAGCGTCCAGGATTCGCAGCTGTACATCAGCATTGGCCTTACTATTTTATTTATTACGACGACTTTCACGTCTTTTGCACCTCTTTTTTTTCCTAGGAATGTCTTTTTCATCGTATTATATATTCTTCCACCCTTTCATCTATTTCTTTGTCTATCTTTCCATTGGCTGCAATTATCGTCCCGAGGTACTTGTATTCGTTGACCTGTTCAATTATTTGTCCGTTTATTTTAATGTTATCTTTTGTTTTCTCTTTTGCCACAATTATACTCTTTGTCTTATCTGTATTTATTTTCATATTGATTTTTATAAGTTCTTCATTTAAGATGTTTATATTATGTTGCTTTCTTCGGTTTCTGCCAATACCACCATTTATTTGTGATACCATTCAATTCATATGTAGAATCGTGAAAATTAATGAAATCATAACGAATTATGAGAAAACGGAGTTGTTTTTTTTTTATTAATCAGATAAGTAATTTTCATTAAAAAATAGCGATAGAACAATTGTCGTTAAACCACAAAATAGGAAATAAATTACTTCTATGAAGCATGTTTTACTATCCGATCAGTATCTAACAAGTTATAAATTTATTGCCCTATTCTTAACCACTCTATTAACGTTCAATTATTCGACAGTACTATTGAATTTCAAGTTTTAAATTGAAAAGACATCTATAATCCTTTGAATACAAAGAAATTCATTTTATGTTGTTATAAATAAATAGAGTAATATATTTATGTACAAATTGTACAAACCAGTATAATAATTTCTCTCTAATTCAATTACCTACTCAATCAACCACCCCAAAGTATTTCTGATTAATGGTTATTTTTTTTTTTATTTTTATTAACGTGTTTTTAAAAATAGCGAAGCGAATCTTATAAATAAAAAAACGGCTACTCTAGAAAAAAATTAGGATATTAAAATACCACGGCTGAAATCCCCTATGTTATCATAAAATTTTGTGGTTAGCATGTATGTTATAAGGATTTTAATATTGCATGGCCGCGAAAATACATATACGAGAATAAGGTAGGTTATTGCTTCTAGAAGAATTTTACCGGAGCGTACACAATTGAGAATACAAGCATAAACATTTGACCCTTTACGTTCGAAGTGGATAAATATAAGTAGTGTGGTGAAAACATATTTTCTCGACTGCTACTTACGCGAACTTTGCTTTTTGCTGCATCATATTTTTAATTGTACTTATGGTTAGATCTTCTTATTCTTGAAATAGGTAGGCCGGTTATTTTTAGAATAAGATGTTTCAACCTACATTCATTTGGTAATTTCATCTTTATAAAGGCAGTGTACTTTTTCTTGAATAAAACAGCAAAAGGACCTAATCTGTAAAGTAATAATTTTTAAAAGTAAACTTTTCCAAGTAAAATACTATTAATTTTCTGCTAAAAAAAATAATATTTTGCTATCAATCCTGAAATAACCAGAATCTTAATTGGAAGGATTAAATAACAAGAACAGATAGATGTACCAGGTGTGGATTCCATTTAAACAAACGCCCAGTAATTAATTATCTCCCTGTGAAATATAGACTGTATTATCCTTTGTTTAAATAGAATGGGTTCAATGTAGCCGTCAAGTGGGTCTCAGATGTTTGCTTAAATCGGTGTCCCATGAATTATGTAAGATTTACTTCCTTACTTTGTAAAATATATTAATAAACAAGCAAAATCTTACACGTAAAAAACTGTTTTAGGGTATGTTAATATATAAAACTCGTCTAGTTTAAATTCGAAAATTATTAAATATTAGAAAGAAAAAGTTGTGAGGACATATGACAGTAACTTAAAAATTAACTCTTTCGTGATACTATCTCTAGGATATTTAATATGTCTTCCCCTATTTATTACTGTTAGAATCACAAAGCTTTGCAAACCTGGGTCAAACAGACGGAGGTTTTACTAATAAGGCAAGAAGTGCGTACATAAGAGAATTCTTTCAGGTTTACTTTCCGGGATATAAAATTACTCATTCATCACTACAATAAGGCAGAAACTGCAAGACAGGCATCTAGGAACACTGATAGGTGGCAAAGAAAGTGATGGATGTGGAAGAATCAAGTAGGCAATCAACTCATTCAAACCATATAAATCGCGAGGATTGGATGGATTATCCGGAATTTTGTTGCAAAAATCTTAGTATGTATTCAGGGGAGTTGTCTGCGGTCACTGACGATACATACCAATGACCTGGACACTGACCAGAGTTACTTTTGTTCCAAAACCTGGAAAAACTGAACCAGATGGAGCAAAACCTCTGGGACCAAAGTCTGATGTCATTTTTGTTGAAGATTCTTGAAAAACAGCTGCATAGATGCATAAAGGATGACGTATTACTGTATCGGTCACTGCACCAAGACCAGAATGCGTATCAAGCAGGAAAATCTACAGAAGCATACTTACATGATCTCGTATAAAGAGCTGAGCACGCCCGTAAAGCTAAGGAAGTGCTTTTACGCTTTTTGGACATATGTAGATGGTTCATTTGACAATATTTTTCTCAACTCACACATAAATATAACTACGTTCGATTTATTGTAAAGGTAAATAAATTTAGTAATGTATAGTAAAGAATTTTAATAATATGCAGACCCAGTATGTGATGGAGTTTTGATAATGTGCAGATCCAGTATATGATGAAATTTTGATAATATTCAGACCCTGTATATGATTTTACGCCCTTTTTGAACATATGTAGATGGTTCATTTGACAATATTTTTCTCAACTCACACATAAATATAACAACGTTCGATTTATTGTAAAGGTAAATAAATTTAGTAATGTATAGTAAAGAATTTTAATAATATGCAGACCCAGTATGTGATGGAGTTTCGATAATGTGCAGATCCAGTATATGATGAAATTTTGATAATATTCAGACCCTGTATATGATGAAATTTTGATAATGTGCAGACCCTGCATATGATGGAATTTTGATAATATGCAGACCCTGTATATGATGAAGTTTTGATAATGTGCAGAGCCAGTATATGATGGAATTTTGATAAGATGCAGACCATATATATGATGGAATTTTGCTAATGTGCAGACCCTGTATATGATGGCGCTAGGGTATCTCGTTAATATAGTAAATAAAATGATACGATGTTTAATAAATGTCGACAAAGTTTTGTAAAATTAAGAAAATAGTTCATAATATGCTTCTATTACTAAGCAATAGATTACTAAAACATTATACATGTACGTAATCGTGAAATGCGTTTCGCAGAAAAAGCAGACGGCTTATGCATTCACTGCTGTCTTCGAAATATATAAACACAGATGTGCGGTCTCTGTGTTTTTTTTTGTAGTAAATCTACTTTAAATGTAAAGAAGAAGGCAGTAAGTAAACATAAAAAACAATGAACATATAAAATAGAGACAAATAAATACATCAAAGGCGCATACTTATGCCTGCCGACTTACCTCGGTTAGCACAATTCGAAATTTTTCAATTACTTAACTTAAATATAATATTGCCTAGGAACAGTTGTTTTGTTTTGTTTACACATCCCTACAGCTTTACTAAATATGTTTGTGTTTTCTAAACTAATTGATACATAATGATTGTTTTCATATCTATTTTTAATTCGCCGGGCAGCCCTTTTTCGATATTAACATTAATTTAATTTAATTAATTTAAACCTGCATTTTACGTTTATACCTATCACTGCTGTTCGATTTAGAACTAATTCAAATTTTGTATTTCTTTTGAAAAAAATATTGTGAGACTTTTGAAGTAAAATCTTTGGAACTAGGGAATTTATAATCGAAATATTATTTTATCTTGTTATTATAATATTAATAAAAACATACCATTACTATAACCAATCAATAATATTTCTGACGAGTGTAGAGCTTTTCGTTCTAATATCTGATACAAAAATAGTGGTTTTGGTAGTTAGGTTTTGAATGCATTCTCGCCATATCTTTTTCATTATTTAATGTCAAAGAAGAAACCGAAGAGAATTATAAAATTGATATGAAATCGTCGGACATCAATTAGATTAAAAAAATATAAGCATATTTATTGTTATTTATTTTTTTATTTATTTTTAAAACAAAGCATGCATAAAAGTAATAAACCCATTGATATTGCAATTTATTATATAATTAACATGCCTTTGGTTTAGTTCCTCCTACGTCAAATAAATTTATTTCTACGCAAAGATAACAAATACATAATAGATGCATTCAACTTCGCACATTAATAAATCCAGCCTAACCTTTTTCTAAATTAACAGAGACAGGACATCTGTGTTTACACATTTCGAAGAGGCCGGTTAATACATAGATCCGTCTACTACCCACGCTAAACTTATAGGCTCTATTTTACCTGTAGGTCGTACAATTAGAATGTGTCGCTGGTGTACACAAATTTCATACGAAATAAACTAAGTTGTTAAATAATTACGACTAGGTAAGTGCAAAATGATTGAATATTGCAGCAAGTAACAAAGGATATTTAATATATTTACAAAACACTGTGTCTCAGAATAAATAAAAGTATAAATTTTGAAAATATTAAATTTGATTCAAACTATTACGTAATTTACAATTGAATCTAATTATTACTAAAAATAAGCTCCGTAGTCTATAAAATGAAAGAAATACTTTATAGAGGAGTTGGCAGGAGCAAGAGATTTGTCGAGGGTACCTGCGTTTCAAGGTTACTGCGACCACCAAAAATACTGGAGTCCAGTCGTATTGTACGATGGGTGTTTTTCCACAGTGGAACAAGATGGTTAAGCTGACATCCTCAGTTGTTCTTAGGATTACTTGGTGACGGCCGTCTCGTAGTGGATGGCTAAATATCAATGGTTACGAACAACAGGTGAGTACGAACACGGGTCACTAACAGTGGGTAGCTCAAACAACGCTGGTACAAACAACGGTGGCTACTAACAGCGGGTGATTCAAACAACGGGTGGTATGTACGAACAAGTTAAATAAATAAAACGGAAACTCGCTAATCAGACGAACGTGAGCGAAGCGAAAAGATGAAAGTTCAGTGAACACTACAATGAAAAAAGCAATGGCGTGCAAATGGCAGCAGATGAAGTGAATATTCATCAAAATTCAAACGCAAAACTAATAATAATAATAATAATAATAATAATAATAATAATAATCTTTATTGCCCAACAGGTCAAGGCCCAATAACAGGACAAACAATAATCAAAAATATGTACATAACTATAGAAAAAAGAGAAATAATGAAAATACTTAGATTAAACAGACAAAATAAATGTAATTTCCAATACAAAAAAAAGACAGCAACATTAATACAGAAAGAGAAAACTAAATCAGTCGAGATTATCCAGCATTTGGTTACCCAGTTTCGAAAGAGTATATGTTGGTAGTCGTCTTGCGTAATTCGTTCTGGTAAAAGGAACAACGAAGGTAGACTCGTACCTAGCATTCGGTCTCGGGACAAGAAAGGACATACGCTCGAGCAGGAACGGACAATCGACACGGTTCTCCAAAAGTTTTGTCAAGAATTTCTCACAGATCCTTGTCCTCCGCGCACTCAAAGAAAGCATTCCATGTCTTGATAAAAGTTCATCCTGAGAAGTTCCTCGCTCTGGATATTCTCCGTCCAATTTGAACGAAAGATATTTCAAAAATTTTCGGTGAATACGATCCAGGGGCAGGATGTCCGAAGCATACAAAGGATACCAAACTAAGCAGGCGTATTCCTTTTTGCTCATTACATAGGCAAAGTAAATGCTTTTGAGTATTGCGACGTTAGCAAAAATTTTGAAATTTGCATTAAAATCCCAACGCCTTACATGCATTGAGCAAACATGTGACAGATGTGACTTGAAGTCAGCCCAGAGTCAAATATTATATCCCAAGATCCTCAATCTCTGAGCTGATCTCCACTCAGTGCCATTATCAGATACGATGTTTGCAGAAATTTTGGCTTGCTCGTGAATATGTTACAAAACACACTTCTTGATGTTTAATTTAAGCTTTTTTGTGTAACACCATTGATGGAGTATGTTAAGGTTACGTTGTAGATTGTCCCATCCGCAAACAGAAGCAACTTCAGAAAAAAATCTTTGAATCATCGGCATACCCAAGGATCGGACAATCGATTTTCAGTAATAAATCGTTTATGAATAGCACAAATAATAGAGGGCCAAGGTTCGATCCCTGAGGTACGCCAGAAGTCGGGAAGAAGTCGTCCGACACATAACCATTGTACGTCACATAACACCGTCTCTGTGATAGGTAAGATCGTAGGAGGTTTAGGGAAGAGGGAACAAATCCAAAAGAAGATAATTTATACAATAGGATTTCATGATCGATAGAGTCAAAAGCTTTTGAAAAGTCAGTGTATATTACGTCAACTCTCCCCCTTCTATCAAGTACTTCACCCACATACTGTGCCAAGGTAGCCAAGTTTGTGACAGTTGAGCGACCAGAAATAAAACCATGTTGGTTAGGTGATACGAAGGAACGAGTGTGGGTGTATATAGCTGTATATAAAACTTTTTCATAAACCTTGGAAAGGTTAGAGATAACGGATATAGGTCTGTAGTTGGACAGTGACGCACGATCTTCTCTCTTGTGAACAGGAACTACTCTCGTCGTTTTCCAACGATCAGGAAAAGTGCAAGTCTTTATGGAGAGATTAAATAATAATATCCATTCAAATGGGTTTATTAATATACTTAATCCAAAACATCACACAACACAACAGATTCTGTGTATGTACGTCTACACGCGACCAAGGTTATCTAAAAAGTGGTGAGGACGAAAGGACGGAAATCAAATATCCAACGTTGATTGGCTAAGTCGGACATGGGGAACTAGTTTCCTACGCGCGTACTGCTATGGACAGGCATCCCGTTTTTCGCGAGTGTATTCTTAGTTGCTTAGATGTTGTCTTGTTTACTGTGGTCAGCAATTTGTCAATGTTCCGAGAAAGTTTTCTCAAATTTAGATTTTATTTTATTTAATAATTAAGTTAATGAGTTTATTGTTTGATTTATTTATTTAAATGTTCAGTTTTTAAATTAATTCCATTCAATTATTTGTCTTTTAAATGTTGGCTTATTATTTGTACGTCTGCGTTGTTTTTGTAAGAAAAACCACTGTAGAATTTTGTCAGGCAGTTCTTTGGTCGACTATGACCGTGAGTACACTTATTTTAGGGTATCATTGTTTGCCATTTTGTATTTCATTTTGATATCGTAATTTAATTCGCATAAATTGTCTTTTATTTCACCCATCAAAGAATTCGCTTTATAATAATTGTTATTATATTAATGTGTGCACATCATAGGTATAAGATCATATATTATTTTGTTCGAGAAGATATGTTTTAATAATAATAGAATTAAATGTTCTATCCAATCATTTATTTTAAACTTCTCTCTGTCTACCGGTTTCGGCTTAAGCCATCATCTGGACAACAGTACGTCTTAAAAGGAATCAAGAGCTACGTCATTCAAAGTTGTAGTATTAAACATTAATAATAAAATATTTTAAATAAAATAAATCAAGGACAATGCACAAATGAAAACTAGAAACACGTTAAAATTTTTGTTAAAATGTGAAGAGCGTGATATGTTTGAAAACGGACTAGTCAGTTTTCAAACGTTTTCATTAATTCCACCACCAATCAAAACTTTCAATAACTATAGATATGTTTTAGTTGTAATTCTCTCATTATAGATTAAAGAGTTAATTTTTGGTTTTCTATCTTGCTGATTCACTTTTATTTCATCTATCACCTCAGTTTGGGTGAATAGAAGCTTTGTGCTCGCATTTAAATTTTTCTTTTGTTTTTTACTAGAATTTGTCCACGCTTAATTTAGTTTGTGTTAATTTGAAACCACGTGGAAAATCTTTTGCTTTGTATAGGAAATAGCATTGTCCTATTGTAATTTAGAATCAAGTGCAGTTTTTTTATTTTTGGCCAGAACCTTCAGTTCACGGCTTTTTTTCTGCCATTTTGTAATTTTATATAATAATAATAATAAATTTGTTTCGTAGTTATCTTCGTTGGGTTAAAAATTCTGTTCTTTTATTTGAATTAAACCTTTTCAATTTTTGAGGTATTTAAGAAAATCAGATTTCTTTCGCTCACATATTGCTTTTTCGTGGTTAGGTTCAACATTTAATTTGCGAGGGTAACTCTCATAGAAGGTGTCCCTGACATGGTCAGAATTCACAGGATTCTGAAGAAGGACTCTTCTAACACGCTGAGGTCCATTCAGCTGCCGGACGGGAGGTTCACAACCACTGCGGAGGAGACTCTTGAGTACCTTCTCAGCGTGCACTTTCCCGGCTCGGACAGGGTGGACTTCGGAAAAACAGACCAATCAAACGCAGTGAGGAGGGCGTCTATGCAAGATTGGAGGAAATCAAACGATATTTTCAAACCTCATCTTGTTCGTTGGGCAGTTGAGTCGTTTGAACCGTATAAATCACCGGGACCAGATGGGGTGTTCCCAAAATTGCTACAGGAGGCAATTGGAGACATCATGGGGCCCCTCTTGGAGATATTTAGAGCTAGCCATGCGTTGGGTTATATTCCCAAGGCTTGGAGAGATACTAGGGTTGTGTTCATTCCGAAACCTGGGAAGGACACATACTATCATCCGAAATCATTCAGACCAATTAGTCTCACATCTTTTATGCTGAAGACTATGGAAAAAATTATACACCTAAACATTACAGAAGGAGCACTTGCGAGATATCCTCTGCATCCTCTGCAATGGGCATACCAAAGGGGCAAATCTGGAGAGGCTGCCCTGCATAGTTTGGTGGAAGGACTCGAAAGGAGCCTACATCAAAAGGAAGTGGCCCTTGCAGTATTTTTAGCACATCGAGGGCGCCTTTGATTAATACATCAACGCCCTCGATTAACCGACACTAATGGAACGGAACATTGACCACACGACTAGCAGATGGGTTGACTGCATGCTAAGAGGCAGAGTGGTCTATGCCAATATGCTAGATAAAAACATCGCCATGAGGACCACCAGAGGGTGTCCTCAACGGGAGTACTGTCACCACTGCTGTGGAGCTTGGTCGTGGATGATCTCGTCAGATCATTAAACGACAAAGGAATATGGACGCAGGGGTACGCTGATGACATTGTCATCGTAGCTAGGGGGGAGTTCCAGGCGTGGTGGCGGGCATCATGCGTAATGCACTGCGAATGGTGGGGAATGGTGCCTTTCGCAAGGACTCTCAGTTAATCCACAAAAAACAAAGTTGGTTGCCTTTACCAACATGAGAAAACTCAATGACCTAGGCGGCATTAGACTGTTTGGGCAGGAGTTACAATTAACCAAGGAAGTAAAGTATCTGGGTGTTACCCTTGATGCAAAACTGAGCTGGAAAAATCACTTAGTTAACTGGCGCTGCAGGAGAGTTGCTGGCAAAACCTGGGGATTAAAGCCGAAGGTGATCCATTGGCTATATACTGCCGTGATAAGAGCAGCGATAACATACGGGGCAGTAGTCTGGTGGAGGAGGACAGAAGTGTCCTCCGCAGCGAAGCTGCTGACCGCTGTCCAGAGACAGGCGTTGCTGGGTATCACTGGTGCAACTAACAGTACAGGAACCGCTTCTTTGGAGACCATTGAGGGCCTCCCCCCGCTGGAACTCTATGTGAGAACGGAGGCAATGAATGCGATCCTTAGACTGAAAGCCAACAACCTGTGGCATCCCAAATTCAGGGTGGGAGGACACACTTATACTACGGGCACGTTGCTGGACGGGCTATTGCTACAAATGCCCACGGACAGCATGGCACCCGAAATTATCTTCACTGAAAAGGTGAAAATCTCCATACCGAACAGAGACCAGGCGCGTAGTGAGATCACTGCTAACGAAAACTGGTACACGGATGGATCCAAATCCAGCCAGGGGACAGGAGCCGGTATTTGTGGGCCCAGTCGTAATCAAAGGATATTCATAAGCCTGGGGAAACATACAACGGTCTTCCAGGCAGAGGTATTCGCCCTTGCAGCCTGTGCAGAAATGAATGCAAAAGGGGGCTGCATGAGGAGGAAAATTAACATAATGACTGACAGTCAGGCTGTCATTAAGGCAGTCTCAAACCCTGTAACTAGGTCAAAACTAGTTAGGGACTGCAAACAATCCCTCAATGCACTGGCACGAGACAACAGGGTGTCTCTAATTTGGGTGACCAACTAGCCAAGGAGGGCTCTAAGAGACACTTCATGGGTCCAGAGCCCGTATGTGGGATTATTAAGGATTCCGCAAGAAGGGAGATCTGGACCTGGTTAGATAAAAAAAGTACAAAGAAATGGATGTCGACTGAAGGTCAACTCCATACCAAAACGCTGATAGGGGATGGGGATGGTAGTTTCTCTGATAACCTACTCAAGCGCAGTAAGAAAGAAGTTAAAATCATTACTGGGTTGGTAACTGGACACTGCCCTCTGAAAAAGCATCTATACAACACAGGCCGTGTAAGCAAACCGTGGTGTAGAAGATGCGAGCTACAGGAGGAAACGAGTTCACATGTAATCTGCACGTGTGACGAACTGAAGGTACTCAGGCAGAAATATTTCGGGAAAGATCTATTGGAGCCCTCGAAAGTCCTCAAGTTTCCACTGGGCAAGATACTGGGCTTTATAGAGAACACCAAGCTGCTCGAGTGGAAATAAGAGAATCAATAGGGATGGTACAATGAGCACCAAGCTCAAGTGCCTGGACATCAAGTGCCCACCCTAACCTGAATGAATGAATGAATGAATGAATGAGGGTAACTCTGAGGTTAATTGTTCTTTTGCGCCCTTTTAAATTTTATCCGTTGAGCTAGCTAATTTAATTTTTCATTTTTAATATTCATTTTGCATTTTCAAGTCAATCAGTACACAGCAGTACGTTCTGATTGGTGTTCCTTAAATTCAACGGACAAATACGTTCGAATTGAACCGTAACAAGATTCATTATTAGATTTTACACGACTTTTCTATATACTATATTACCATATGCTATATTTTTAAGACTATACAAACTAATGTAACAATGAAACATTATTAAATTTAAAAAGGAAAATAACAATTTATTATTTTAGTTGCTGAAATTTTTGCCATTTTAGAGATGCGATTGTTCTAGCTCTAATTTCATCTGGACGCAACTTTGCAAATGCTTGAAAAAACGCGGTTTTGAACATATGTATTGAAAACTTGTACAAAATTTAGTAAGGAATTTAATCATGAAAAAAGATACAGGAGGTTCCGTTTAAATGAAAAAAAAGTTGTTACCTGGTTTCGGTAGAAGCGGTAACTTAGCATTTGCAAAAATACTTTTATAAATCTACTTAACATTGAATAACCTAGAGATATAAAATGAATTGATGCAAATCTGATGTATGACCGCCGTATGCCAAAGTGATAAGTGAATCGCTCAACATACAAAGCATATAGAAAATTAAACACCTTCCCGATAATACTTAATTAAGTAACTTGTATTACTGTGTAACATTATTCATGTTACTGAATTCCTGAATTGCAAGCAACGCTAGGCATGTCCTAGTAATTATATGAAGTTGGGAAATCTATTATCCACCTCTAACGGACTATTTTATCGCTGAAGCATTCATATGCGATATTAAGTTCAGACCTAATTGCAAGTTCGCGGAATGCATTAACGATGTGCTCGATGAGGAATTTGCGGGATCAGAGATCTTAAATATAGATTGCATAAGCGAATACATTCTCTGCAACTATCTAGAAAGCTTCGTTGTGGGGCATAAAAGTGCAGGATAAATGAATAAACCATAAGAGCATAAAACCTCTCTATCTTTGACTATATAGCCGTTATACGGTTTTACAGCATCATATTTTTTTGAGCTTTTTTTTACAAAAACCGAAATAACTCGGAAACGGTAACCGATAGGTAAGTAAAAGTAATATATAAAATTGGCTTTAAAATGCTTAGTAGAACCTAAAAATGCACTAAAAAATATAGGTTTCTATTTAAAATATCAAAGTTGGCCATGACTTTCCATATAACCGGAAGTGCGACATAGATGCAATTGTTTTTTCTAAAGAAATCATAACCAAGTGTGCTTAACCCGAAAGTTTCAAAATCGAGATGTCATTGCAAAGTCAAAAATTTTTAATGTACGGGTTCCGTGAATCACCTTATATATAGTGGTATCAAGGAAAAATAAATTTGAAATGAAATTGAAATTTGAAAAAGGTTGATTAGATTTTTTGCTGAAATTGCTTTAAACATGCAATAAATCGTTTTCCTATTTTTTATATAAATGCTCATTAACTTAGCAGTTTTTCAATTGAAACAAAAGTAACTACATAATTCGCGACATCTCCAAGTCCAAAAAGAAATATCAAAATATATAGGTGTGCATGTACATACCAAACGCATCTAATATTTCCGGACGATTTTATTTATTTGCTGACCCACAGTTGACCTACTTAATGTTGGGTGGCAAATAGAAATTAATGGTGTGGACGTTAATAAAATCATGCAGAGGCGAACTAATCTCAGAAGAAGGTGCAAGTCATAAGAGCTGCAAGTCACGTGGACTCGATCAGCAATGTCAGGAAGTGGGAAACAGAAGGAGTAAGAAGTAGTGACTACGACAAGTTGAAGTGTTAATGTCGACGTAAGTCTTGCGAATAACGAGAGAAAAGTCACGAAATCTGTAGGATACTTCTAACTGATAGAAAAAGTATTTCTTTGAAGTTAGGTACTACTTCTTTTATCCTACGGTAAATACAGTTAGAACTGAAAAAAAATGAAAAAGATATACATAAGTAGCGATTATTTAATAGCAAACCCAAGATAATTCGTACGAATTTCAACAAAATTTATCCTAACGAAATATAAATATAATGTCTAAACGTTTTTTTTTTATCTTATTGATATTTAAATAAACACCACTAAATGCTAAATGTCTACTATATAAAACGAATGTTAGGTTGTTTGAGAATTTAACCAAAATTTCTGTGCAAATGTACAAGGTTCATTAATAGATGTACGTATAGTTAATATTTACCTAAGCAAACAACAAGCAAGTTAATTGCGAATACCCACGCTGTGCAATCCCTCATTTGATTTCCTCAGAAAGTCAATAACAGGCATAACCGTCGCAGTGAACAAAATTAGGCTATAATTCAACTATTGACCAAGCAGAAATGCAATTCAAGCTACATTTGTCAAAATTAAATTTCAAAGTTACTACATTGATTGTCCTTAAAAAATTAAAAATAACATACTTATACTACTAATAAAAATTTCTAAAGCAAAAATCATTACTGGAATTGGTATTTTTCGGTGGAATTAGAGTGTCGTGGAATGTTGAAACAGTGGACAATTAATATTTAGTCTCCGCCAGAGGTTGAAAACAGTTATGATAACGATTTCGGTTCTCAAAACAGTTATGAAAAACCGTTATTTTCCATAACAGTTAGTTAGAACCGAAATTCACGAAGATATCGTTTTCGATTACAGTTTAACGTTAACATCGATTCCTTTTCGGTGATATATAGGCTATTTTCGATTATTTTTAATTTGTCAATGCTTATACTCTAACTGCTTATTACGGCTATGTATATACAAAACTTAAGTGTGGAGTAATGTTTTGGGGAAATGCCGTGGAATCTAACCAACTCTTTATAGCGCAGAAATCGTGTGTCAGGGTGGTCTTTGGATTGGGAAGGAAGACTCCTGTAAATCAATTTTCAAACAAAACAAAATACTTACATTTCCATCAGTATATATACTGGAATCTGTATCTTTTGTAAAAAAATATTACACAGACTTTTTAAAAAAAAATGAAATACATCATGAAAAAAATACTAGAGGGTTAAGTAATGCCTATTTGCTACCACCTAAAACGAAATTAACTAAGATACAGAAAACAGTTATATGCCAGTGCTTAAAGATTTATAACGCCATACCAAATCCTGTAAAAAACTTACCTGAAATTCAGTTTAAGAAAAAAATTAAACAACAACTTTTGAGCAATACCTTGTATACAGTTGATGATTTCTTTCCGGAAAACTTTCGGTAATATTATATCTTTTTTCTCTATGTTTGTTTGTCAAATGACTAAATGTATGTCACTTACCTATTAAGTATATACATGTACGTTTTTTCTTTCTTTTTTTTTAATGTGTCTTTTTTTACATACTTAAGGCATTAGATTATTAATTGAGTTGTTACTATGCTGCAGCAATATGGTTCTAATAAAAAAATTATTATTTATTATTATTATTTCCTTTTGACGGTTGAAAAGTTTGTGTTAAGCTGCAAAATTAATTCTTTATTATGACCTGGATTTCATATTTGGTTTCTTATTTTACATAATCCTTAAATTCTCCTTTTGTTATTATTGAAATAACAATTTTGTTTATAATAATGAATTCCATACATGTTTCGATTTTGATTGCCTTTTTCAATGGATTAAATTTTACATGTGTAGGTGTGTATTTTATGTTCTAATTCAGAATTTTCAATTTTAAGTTTTATTTACATGTTTATAGTTTGAAAATTAAAATCAGGGATTGAAAAGGTTCGAAAAATAGCTGTTTCAAACTATTATATATCGGTTCTGAATGAAAGAGTTATGAGAACAGATATAATGCCAAAACAATTATTATTATTCTAACGGTTCTGTTTAAATGACTTTTTTCACGATAGCGGGAAGAATGGGAAGGGGAGGGGGATGATTTTTTTATGAATGATTATTATTTTTTTCACATCGGGAGGGGTGAGAAAGAGAGGGAATGAATCTTTATTAAATGATGAAATTATTTTTTTCACAACACCGGGTAAGGGGATGTTTTAAAAATGTTTTAAGTGATGTTTTTCATATCGGGAGGAGTGAGAAGGGGAGAAGGATGATTTTTTATTAAGTGATGCAATTGTTTTTTTTTTCAAAATATCGGGTGAGGGGAAGTTTTAAAAATGTTTTCAATTATGTTTTTTTCATATCTGGTGTAATTTGAAACATTTTTAATGCGTCCTCTCTTCAGATGTTAAAAAAAAAACATTAGAAAAGATCATCCTCCTCTTCTTAACCACTTAACAAAATATGATTATAACATATTTAAAGCGTCCTCTACCCATGTATTGTGAAAAAAGAATTATTTTATCATGTAATAAAATCATCTCTTTCACTCTCCCGATGTCAAAAAAAGGATTCGTTGAAAATATTCTTAATGCATCCTCTGCTCCGCTACTGTGACAAAAAAGTAATTTGATTGCTAAAAGAAGAATCGTTCTCCTCCTTCTCTCAACCCTTCTAATGTTAAAAAAAAATATCATTTAAAACATTTCACATCGCCGTCGATGTTAATAAAAAATTAGAAAAATCTTCACATTATTATATTCAGAGCTATGAAAAACTCACACACATTCAAATGCCTGTACATTTAGGATTTCAAGCTATCGGGGAATTCGGAATTCCCGATAAGCATCGCTACGGGAAATCTTGTCCCGAAACATAGTCCAAACAAGCGGGGATTCTCACCTCGCCCGAATTAACAGGTATAATTATAACCAAAACCGATATAGAACCGTAATCGAAATCAATATTAGATCAGAACCGTTATAATAATAACTGTTTGGGCAGTATTTCAGTTCTTGTAACTGTTTCAGTCAAAAAGCGATATGTAACAGTTTGAAATACTTATATTTGGAGCCGTTTGAATCCCTGGTTAACACCGTAATCGAAAACGATATCCTCCAGAATATCGGTTGTAAATAACGGTTCTTCATAACCGTTTTGAGAACCGAAATCGTTATTATAACTGTTTTTAAACCCTAGTTAAAATGCAAGAGTTTGTATCGTATGCACTCTTGCACTTTAACTTTAAAACTTTGTTACTATCATGTGATCGGGTTCGTAAATCGAATATTTGATAATAAAGGTAGCATGAAACATCTATCGCGGCAAGCCAAACATATCGAAATCACTTTGAAGAATCTCTACATAGAAATGGGGCCCAATGAGCACGAATTTAACCGACTGCGACCTGTGACCACACTTTCAACTAACAACAGAGACAACTCACGTCGATGTCACCGATTCAGTAACATGTAATTGTGATTCATTTGTAATTTTTTAAGAACAGCAGTCCACGCACTGCAACAATTACAAATAAAAAACTCCAACTGGTGCCGCCGATGGTACCGCCTTGCTAGACCTTGCCGCCTAAACAACAAAGTTAGCAATATACAGGGTAAGTTTTTTATCTTGAAACAACGGAATATCTCTAAAATACTGCATCAAATCAAAAAAAGATCTTAATAAGATTTCTTATAATATAGGGGGCTCACCGAATGGTGCCGAACTTGATCGAGTGGATTAATAATTAATAATCTAAATGGGGATCGGAGAATGTGTAAGTATTCACAGCTTGTCAAGTACTGAATAAAGTACGGTTTTAGTACGGTTTAAGTATCGTTGAATACCATTCCAATTGCGAATAAATAAATGTATCGAACACATGGCTTTTTGAAATATTAGTTTATGTTAAAATAAAAAAACACAAAATCATGTTTGCTTACTTCTGTCTTTTGTATATTTTTTCTAGACGTTCACATTCATGTTTTTTGCAATTACAGCGCAATCTGTTACGAATCGAAAAAAAAGTTTCAAACAAAAACTACATACTTGATGGCGTAGAATCCGAATATGCAATACAAAACGGGGGGTGAGAGGATAAATGTACCGATCCTACAAAAGAAATGAAATTCCTACATTGCGAAGTTTATGTCATTCGTTGAAAGAAGATTCAGAAGAAGCAGTGTTGTATCAGGAAATTATTTAGTTAGAGTAGGAACATTTCAATTGTTATGGAACCCGTATAGTACTTAGAATAGGTAGTCTCGTGCAATACCTTTTTAGGTGGAACACGGGGTTGGGATGATTTGTAATAATTTAGTTTTCATAAATAAAGTGTAAGTCTTGTATCAGTACGTTGTGGCGGGCTAAAGATAACGGCTTTAAATATTGTATAACTGACAAGCGGCGAACAATTATAGAATTCCAAAGACTGCAGCTACTACGAGATAAATACCTGACAAAAGTCAGAGAGAAGAGATTAACTATAAAACATCTAGCTTTTGTTGATAGGGCAAAGTGTAACACAACAACAACGATATAATATCATAACACACTCGAAATGTAAACATTAGTCGTATACTGGTGCCACGAAATATTACATCTACCCGGCCACGGTTTCCAAAACAGAGCATATCATATTTACATATTCAGTGCGTTATCGGTGTGAAACAACGATTTTCATCCAGATAGCGAGATAGCTCACTTTTCAATATCTCCCTTATTACAATAATTCGGTGACATTTAGAATTACTGTACGGTGTATGGAAACATTTTGTTAATCCTGACGGTAGAGAGATACGCTACATATGAACTATCAAGCTATAAAATATTGAAAAGTGATGTGGCGTAGTAGCAATTATTTGGAAATTTGTGATCAATTTCCTAAAGCAAAATTTGATTGATGCACTATACAGGCTGAGCCACCACATTTGCGTTGGTTTATATAGGAGTAGTCATAAGGTATTTTCAAAATATTTTTAGTAAGGGTTATACAGGTTCATAAGGAGCACATTTTAAAATTATTTTGAAATATATATTATGGCATACTTTGATAGTACGGAGGATTAAATTAAAGCAAGTTGGTGTAGGCTTCCTCTAACTTCAATTCGTTTATGAGATAATTAACTATTCTTCAAAAGTAGACCAAAATTTAAAAGACGTATCTGTCATGCATAAGCTAAATATTTTAAATTGTATTTGTTTCTAATCAAAGCCTTAGGTAAGGCGCACACTACCGACAATCGGTATACCACAATTACGTCGGTTACAATGTACATTATGCTACGTAATAGATACGAACACACGACCAACTATATTGTCGGTCCACAAAAAAGATGCACCAGATCTATTTTTTTCCGAGTCGACTGTCGGCCGGGAAAATGAAGTCATATGTTGCTACAGTCTTGCGCAGATGAACTCGACAATCGGTTACATGTGCTTTATGTGCAAGCACTCAAATTCATACGTTAGCCGCTTTGAATTTAGTATGAATTTGTATTAATTTATTTTAAATTAGAGAGGAAATTTACTAGCATGTCATACATAAAAAAAAATTATATCCGTAACTTGGCATCAAATATTTCGAAATTAATGAATATGCCTGTTTGATATTTAAAGTGAAAAATGTAGAATATTGCTATTGTGTCTATCTTCTTTGAATGCAACTATGATAGCTAGTCTCGTAAAATAGGGTGTAAAAATTGAGTAAGTAGGCAAAATGAAGGAAGAGGCATTCTAAATTTATTAAATTTCGAATTAAGGGCTGACGATTCTTTGTCAATTTTTTTTTTATTTGGACTTCTCTGTCAATAAGCGAATGGCTAAACATCTCTCATTCTCTATGTAGTTTTGACGGACCTGGATAAACCCGGATCTGATGTTAAAACCTTAAGAAAAGTGCAATAACTAAGTGGCAATAGATTAGAATAGATAGCAAATTTTGCAAGACAATTTAGGGATGAATGTAGAAGTTATTTTAATTCCCTAACTGAAATGGTTGAATGACAGGAAAACTTAATTCAGGCTCATAATTTATAAACACATTTAATTCCAAAGCTTAAATATAATTCTAGAAATAAAATGCAATTTTTTATATGTACCTATTTTTTTTTTTATAGACTGTAAAACTTTTATGTTTAAGAAAATGTTATGTTAAATAATCAGTCAATTTTGTCTTTGTCGGGGTTAGTAAAGTTATGAAGATTCAATTAACAGTTGAACCTGTTAATGTGTTTTGCCAAATACAATTCAAACACTGCGCGCACATTTCGTTTGTCAAATTAATGAGAAAATAGAACAGGTTCTAAATAATTAGTACAAAACTTGGGACGAAATTTACAAACAATTTTTGTGTATGATACTCTTTGAAATATTTACTGGCAAATTTATATCAAAATTTCATACTAAATTCAATATAATAATAAAACCGTCCTTACGTTGTAATTAAAAAAATTCTAATTAATAACCTGATCATCATGAACATTGATACAGAGAAATTAATTGTTGAGGTACAAAAGCGTTGTGCTTTGTATGATACTTCCAGTGCCGAATATCATGATCGAAATATTAAAAAGAAATTATGGGAAGAAGTATATATGTATCAAATTAATAAATAATTGGAATAGTTTGGAATTGCAGATAAGGTTAAAATATTTTTTTTATTTACTAGTGTAGATAATTACACTTTATCATATTGCCAATGGATTTAACCTTGTGGGGATGTAAAGTAAATAGCAAAATATTCCCTTATTTTAATATATAGACATACGATGATAATTAAAAAAATTGTCAGGGTGTTCACGTAACTCTGGATACAATATATGAAATTGTCCCGTCAATAACCGCTGGCTCACAATTGGATGGACCCAAAATCTTCTGTTTTGTCGTTTTTTACGGTGGTATCTTAAAAACATAATCAGATTTCGTAATTGATGGTCCATTGTGGCACATACACATCAACCGACAAAGTGTTGGATGTGTGCGCGTTAAATTATCGTCAACTAAACTATCGGTCGTGTGTGCTTATCCACCTGCAAACTAGCCGATCACCGACTGTCGGTGGTGTGCGCCTTACCTTAAACTTGATAAAATAAAAGTAATGCAAACAAATATATACAGCGTTAACAAAAACAAACTTTTAATTTTTGCTATTATTAAAAGTAAGCAATTTTCTTATTTTGGATGAAACATCTTATACAGTGACCGGCATAAATATTGCAACATATGGAAAAAAAATTTATTATTAAAATATACTAAAACTTTTTTGGGGGAATAGGTTGTGCATGTCTAGAAACCCCAAAATTTATTCTGACACATGTCACGTGACCACTAGTATGGCGGTAAACTTAAAAAATATGCCGTGAATCTGCAGGAAGTGAGGTTAGATGACATGATATCCAAAAAAGTTATATGAAAAAGTTGCTTAGAATTCAATTCTGAGGCCACACGAAAATTTTTGTAAACATATTTAAAAAAACATAAAAATCACAATTTTTCCAAATATTGTTTCATTGAACTACATATTTCCATTTTTTGTACTGCAGTACTATTTGCAAATTGGTTGATACTCATACAGTTTTGTCAATTTTTGCATGATTAACATAGCGAAAACTGAAAAGTACGATTTCACTGTGACAATTGTTGTTGCGAAGGACTGTATCTGGTAGCAATAAATATAATTTTACAAACATTTTCTCTCTAAACCACTTAGCAAACATTACTTTTATTGAAAATTATCATATTTTTTTTTGTTTTCTGCGTTAAAGTGAAATCGGTAGTCCAAAACTGATAACACTAAACATCTAAGCCCTCACAATGTTATTGCACGCACCGAAGGTATTTATGTAGGTTTCGAAATTACAAAGCTCACTAGAAATAAATAGCCAGTATTTTTAGCTAATGATAGGAATACTTAATAAGCAAACACATTTAAACAATAACTAATAGTAATGAACAACTAAGAAATGAAACTCTAAAAATGCATACTTGTTAGACATACATATCGTTTTGTTTCTTATAAGTAAGGTAGGCTTTGAAACAACAAAATAATGTAGTAAACTATTTTTTTTCCCAGCAGGGCTGAAAGTGTCCACTTTCCCCCCTCATTAAAGGAAAATTGTACTTTACCTCCCTAGGAAGGAAAAGTAAGTGACGTTGACATGATGAACCTGTACATCTTATAATATGTGACATTATTGATAGATGACATTAGTACACTCGGCCCAATCTGAGCCTATTTATGAGATAATTGCTAAATTATTAGGTATTAAATTTCAAATAAACTATTATTAAACACTTTTAAAATGACGCTAACTTGACAGTTCTCAAAAAATATTTGACAGATTAAACCTACTATTTATCATGTCACTCACAGGTATGTTTTTATTATTTTTGGACATTAATTAATTAAGGCAAAAATAATAAAGACATACCTGCGAGTTAGTTAAAATTGGACTGGCTGGGAAAAAATAGTATTCGAACCACGTGAGGAAAGTGCTATTGCAGGTCTTGGACTATTATAATAGAGCACTTTCCTCCCTTGGTTTGAAATATACTATTAATTTCTTGGCAAATAAGCAATTATTATCATTTTTATTTTACCTACTGTTTATTATTCGTTGTTCTCCAACTTCAAAAACTACTTCAAAACCTTCGGTTCGCGCATGTACTATTATTAGTTTTTGACTAACGGTCTCCACTTTAATGCCGAAAACAAACAAGAAATATAATAATTTTCAATAAAAGTAATGTCTGCTTAGTGGTTTATAGAGAAAATGTTTGTGAAATTTTATTTATTATTACTAGATACAGTCCCTTGCAACAACAATTGTCACACGGAAAACGTACTTTTCAGTTTTCGCTATGTTAATTATGCAAAAATTGACAAAATTGTTAGAGTATTAATCACATTTGGAAAGCACTGCAGTTGAGCTGCTAAGAGCGAAAAAAATGGAAATATGTAATTCAATGAAACAATATTTGGAAAAATTGTGATTTTTATTTTTTTTTAAATATGTTTACAAAAATTTGCATACATCCTCAAAATTGAATTCTAAGCAACTTTTCAAATAACTTTTTTGGATATCATATCATCTAACCTCACTTTTTGCAGATTCACTGCATATTTTTTAAATTTACCGCCATACTGGTGGTCACGTGACATGTGTCAAAATAAATTTTGGGGTTTCTAGACATGCACAACCTATGCCCCAAAAAAAGTTTTAGTATATTTTAACAATGAAAAATATTTCCCATATGTTGCAATATTTATGCCGGTCACTGTATATTCCTATATATTACCTTATTTAGATCCTAATTTTAATTTATCTCTTATAGTTTCTTAATAATTTAGAATTGTCTGTTTCAAATATTAATTCCCAACTATTTTTTTTCTTGAAGTAGCCTCCGACAAAATTTCTGTTATTGTTCAACATATAATGAGATAATATGTAGTAAGTTTGTAGTAGATTTTCCTAGATCTTATTAAATGTCATAACTAAATAAACTTCAAAAACGTACTTTATTAAACCAGATAAACTGATATGTTAAAAACTGCTAATGTTATAGATCGAAACGTCATTCTTATTCGTTCTTTCATATTATCGGGTGTGGTTGGTGGTATGTCATAACCAATATTTTTAATATATGAACACGTTAAATCTGGGAACCTCGCTGGCCAATTCTGTGGACCTCCGCAACCTATCCACCTATTGGGATACTGCCTATCTAATTCATTCCAAACGTTTACTTGGAAGTACCCAGGGGCATCGTCTAATTGTAACCAAAGTCTTTGTCGAATATCAATAGGTATATTTTCCAAAAGTATTGCTAAATCGTATCTTATAATTTGTAGAAACCTGACGTCATTTAAGTAACCATCAAAAAAGTATGGCCCTATCACGTGCTTTCCAACTATTCTCGTCACTGTAATAATGAAAATTATCCCTATTAACTAATCGGTTGTTGTGTTGACTCATCCAAAAATAGCACATAATTGAGAAAATGTTCGTCATCTCATAACTTTTATAGAACCCTATATACAAAATTGAAACCGCCAATCACAATCTACTTCCAAAAGTTCTTATTGCAGTCTCATTTAAAATAAAATTTGTTCATCATAATTTTTCGGACTCTGCTTATGCATTTCAGTTATTTTTCGCAGACTTGTATGTGGATTTTCAACAGGAGATCCCATAACTAAAACATCATTTTCTTAATTTCCGGTCGGTCTGTTTGTTTTTTTTATAAAACACACATCCTGTTCTTCCGAAAACTTGCAACAAATTTCCTAAAGAACGCTTATCAAGATGACGTCTGTTAAAATATTTTTGAGCATAAATCCTTGATGCTAGCAAACAATTTTCTTTGCACTCGCCAATTATTAAAATCATATCAGTCTTTTCTGCTTGAGGGTAATTTATCATTATAAATAATTGAAACATTTTTTAAGTAATGTCGAACAACAATGATGCGTAACTAGGAAGTTCTGTTATTATCAAATGATTTTTGTTTATAATGTATAATAACGACGCTTTTGTGTAAACCTAGTTTTGAAAAATGAATAGATAGGAATTTATATTAATTTAATTAAATAGAAAATTCTAACTTACTAAGAAACTAAAAAGATAGATATAGGCATATTAATGCAATCTATTAAAGACCGTTAAAATTACAATCTAAATGAGGTAATACATACAGGCTGTTCCATGTAAAATAAGAAAATTACTTGCCTTTAAAGACAGCGAAAATTAAAAGTATGTTTCTGTTCATCTTGGGTAATTTTTTTGGATTACTTTTATTTTATTATCAAGTCTAATGCTTTGGTTAAAAAATAAATACAATTACAATACAAAAAATCTAGCTTAAATAAGTATGAATGAACTTACCGTACACTGAGAAAAATGGGCTAAGTAAAGTGTTTACTTGATAAAAGATTATTTACAATAGATAAAGTTTTACTTGGAACTATTCTCGTTAATTAATACCTGCAACTAAACCCAGTTTCCTGAATGCAAGTTGTTACTTCAATAGTGCTTTTATTAACGACTATTACACAGTGTACCTGACTAATTTGTGATAAGTAAAGTATTACTTATGACTACTGATACTGCATCTAACTACAGCACATGGTTAGTAGAAGTAACAACAATGCTGATCGCTATTAAACTCATGTATTTTCTTAAATAGGTAACAACTTGCCACAACTATGATTATTTGAGTTTTGCTGCTACCCCGTGCTTGTTTTACTATTCCTGATTGGCGAATGCAGCGGAGTAATAAAATAGTCTCTGAGACTGCTACGCGCGCAAGCGCGGGCTAGGATCAAGTAAGAGTTACGGACGTGGGAAAGGTCGTTGAAAAAGAGTGGCCAAGGAGTACGACCATTGTAGGCCAGTTGGAACGCAAATATATTAAAAATACCGGGTGGGTTAACTCAAGGCCCCCATCCGTATAAAGAATCCCAGCGAAAGAAGAGGTACCGAGCCTATAACCAATCGGATGTTTCAAGATTGCAGTTTTAAACCACGTGGTGGGATATTTGAATTCCCCGTCATTGTGATGATATCTGTGCCCGCTGGTGAAGTTAAAGTGTGTGCAGTTAGGGATACCCCGACGAAGTAGCCGTTATCGAGGCGATCACAGGACATAACTCGCCGAGACAACGCCCAGTACAAAGAACCAACAGAAACCGCAAGTTTACCGCCTAGGTATATTATTTCTTTGTTTGTTATTAGTTGTAACTTCAAAGCCATATTTCTCTTTGTCCTTTGTTTAGATTTCAATAATTTCAATAACTAAATAACGTTTCAAGGGGGCCCCATTTACCTTATTTCTTATTATTGCTTTGTCCATTTTTTTCATTATTAAGAAATATATTTTATGAGTCATTGCGTTGTAAATTGTTTAAAGAAACCGTTGTTAGAGTGAAACCAATATCTTTCATTCATATCAGGTAGTTACTGTGTTTATCCTATACAAAATAAAACTATTGCTAATAATACTGCTTTTTATTTAAATTTATATTAAATATTCGCCAAACTTCCTCGTTTCCTGCACTATAAGTTGAACAACAAATTTATGGTAAGTATATTGTAGATTTATAGCAAACCATTACCTTCTATATATCAGGTATTTAATGAACGTTGCATTAATGATACTGTTTCCTTATCACAAGTAATCCAAATAGCTTGCATTAATTGAGGTTAATAATGAAGGTGGTATAGCCATTATAGAATAGTTCACTCATAGCAATACATCTACTTGACATGAGCAAATCTTTTACTTACCGCAACTGCATATATTCATTGGTTTACTACTTCAGTTTAATTTTATCATAAGTAACTTCATAAGTTACCGGTATGAAGCAGACCGTAGGTAACTTAAATTGCTTCTTGTTAGTATCAGTGTTTAGGATCTCTTCTTTTACTAGTGCTAAGTAATTTGTGCTTTTGTCCCCTATCCAGCTGAACTTTTTACTTACGATAATTGTATTTTTATTTATAATTATTAATTTTTTTTCTCAGTGCAATATATTGAAGAACACGAAACCTATTTGTAATTAATAAATAATAATTTAAATAATTGTATAAACAACTTAGGTGATGTTGTCACTACTACGTTGCCGTCGTGAAGACGACGATAACGAGTAAAACAAGCCAACCTCTTTTGTCAAAATAGATATTTTTGTTATGTTAAAAATGTAAGCAAGTGATTTACCACAAGGCATGAAGTTGTGTTATTTCAAAAAGTGTGAGTAAATTTTTAATAAATTATCTATCTACATATTTTTTTTCTTTTTTAATATATAAATCATTTCTAAAATTTTGCATGCATAATAGCTTTTTTCTTTAATTAAAATTTTTGAATTGTTGAATCAAATTTATAATTGTTATCAATTTTATGTGTTAAAACTGCCATATTAGTGGACGACTGATGATTTTATATCCTATGTTTTAGACATTGTTTCATTTATCCTATATACAGCCCATCACAATTACAAGATGGAATGGCATAAATTAAGTGAGAATTTTTTTTCAAATTAAATTTTTGCCTTTAGTTTGGATATATGTATATGTTGATATGAAAAGATATAAGCTTTATTGTATTTGGGTATGACATTGCTTGTCTTTATACACGTAATAATGTATTTTGTCGTTTGCAAATTTTTAATTTGTTAACTTAGTAATGATAAACAACATCACGTTGTTTTTAAAATAATGTTAAATTAAAATAATATCATTTAAAGTAAAAACGTGAACACTTGTCACGTAAATTTTTTATAAAATTATATTTAATAATTACAAATAGGTTTCATGCTCCTCAATATTGTAATCTTAACATTTCGAAAAAAGAAGTTAATGTCGAAACGTCGATGACTTAAATGTTTCAATAAAGAAAGCTAAAAAATTCACTATTCATGATTTTTAAATGATATTGATGCATAAATAAAAACTCGTATGCCCTTATGAATTTTATTTTCTTTCAATTTTCTGATAACATGTTAGGGTCCTTACAAGACAACCGTAATTTATAGCATATTTCGAAATGTGCTTTAACCAATTTATAATCTTAGCTGTTCGCTGATTGACAGATTTACGATACTTGATACTTTGCTCCGGTTTATGTATATATTCGGGACTTGAAATATTATTTATGTTGTTTCTACTATCATTTCTTGAAATTTTAATTAATTTTTTTCTTTGACGGCAATGACTTGTTCCGCCGTTAACTTATCGAACCAACTTTAGTTCAATTTTTTGGTGTAACTTGTTGCAAATGGTGCAAAACATTTTTTTTCATTTCCTTACTGTCAGACCTCTTAAGAGTGAAAAGTGAATATTTACATAAATAATACAAAAGTACTTCTACTATTTCGTCATTGCGGAAATCTTTTGCACAAAGTTGTGAATTATATCTTAAAATTAACGCTATAAGATCAAACTAGTAAAATAGAAGATGCGTGGGTGTAAGAGCAATAAAATCCTCAGTGCTTTTTAAATCACCGCCAAAATTTTAAAAATATCTCAAAATTAAAGATTAACGAATAATTACTAAAGATAAATTATAGATACTAACCGCAAAAAATCATTTTCCGTAGTTGATTAAAATTACTACATTTGCGCTTGAATTATCAGCGAGCGTCACCCGCATCTACTTTCATAAAACTTAGTTTTTTTCGGTACAAACGTAAAACTTACCGAAGTTGGAAGCTACCGCAAGATATCTGCCTTCAAAAAGCTCCGAACTTTCGTGAGGAACTTCGTGAAATTAGACAACAGCTGTTGTTCTCGTTCAAGAAGAAAAGACTGGAGCCGCCTACGACAACGTTGCCCGTCCTCTAACCATCCAGACGGACTGGATAGCGTACTTTGAATGAAACCGCGACCCGACGCTTATCTCTGACGTTATCGTTGTAGCTTTCGCTAGAGATCGTTTGCGATCGCCTAGATGCTTCGTAAACACGAAGCTTGGAAATATGATGTCCTTTTTTTTTGTTTTTGCGAGAATATGACGCTCTTCTTGAAGTTTTTGAAGGAAGGTTAGGTAAATAATATATGTAATTACCATAATTATAGTCTATAAAAAGTAACAAAAACAAAATAGTGTAAATAATTCTTAAAATGAATAAAAGGATATCTTCTATTCTGTTAACCATTGCTGACTTTATTATTAGTGTTATTACTAATTCGACAAAGCAACATCCATTAAATTAACAAAGAGATCTATAGTAATTGAAAATACAGAACGGTATTTTAGCAATACAATCCTTTGAAGTTTCAGTTTACGTTCCTAAAAATAGGTAATTATCTCGGAAACAAGTTGAGTTAGGAATAGTAAACACAACAGTCTTTCCTTTATTTAATATGTAACAATAATGTTTATTTGTTCAAAAACATTTAAATGCTAATCACAGGATAATGATACGTAGAATGAAATATGTATAATAGAACCTTGTGAGAGTCAGAGATGAAGTTTGCGCGATTTTTCAACTTTTAGGAATATCCCCGAAATTAAAACAAATATTAAAAAACTGTTTTAACATAATTCATAGCAGATTACATGATCAGAAAGATGACGTAATCTGTGTTCACAAGAATCTAATAATGGAGGAGCCCCCCTTTTTTTAATAATTTCTCTTATATAAAAAAAAAGCGCTTTTACGCAATAAACCATGATGGTGCATAACAAATTCAGAGAAATTTTAACATCAAATACAAAAGAACTATCAGATGCATTTACTAAATGAGTTCATTTATATTTTATACATTTTTCAATAAAATGTTATTCATTCTTCTACTGCTATATCCTCAGAAAAGTGCATATAAAGGTTTATATTTTGATTTATTAATTTATTTAACGTGCAGTGCATATTATTTACAGTTTGCACTCTTTGACTTTTCACACGTATGACCAATCACTTCAGACTGCGCATTTATAGAGTAATATATTAAACAATGGCATTTCGTAGAAACGCATACATAATCTTATCCATATCAAGATTTATTAGATCTGTAATTAAACATGAACATTCGAAAAGTCACGTCGACGCTTGGATATGTGTGCATATATCAGACAATCGTTTCAAATGATGTATTATGTGCGTACAATTGTAGTTTGGTATAAAGCCAGCATTTAATATAGCTAATGTGATGAATATGTTACTTGCGACAGAATACAAGTACAGTTACCTTAAACATTTAAAAAAGTAAGTTACAAAACTGTATATAAACTGTATAAAATGTTGTTTATCTTTAAATAATAATAATATTTTCTTAATAAAGTGTACCTAATAGTTTTTACTCGTTTATATCTTCTTTTATACAATTATAACTTTTCGATAAGCAATAGAACAGAAATGGAGAAACATTGTAATCCTTATAAATGCTTAAATACACTACATAGTGTAACGCAATTTCGCTGATATATATTACAATAGTGAACAGTATTACTATACATATAGTATACACTGCTGTGGTTTAGACAACCCAAGTTTGCTGAGTGTATTTTGAGTTGCATATTTTGATTTGTTTACTTTCTTCCGAGCTGTTGTTCAGTTTACCGAGAATTTTTTCACAATTTTATGTGTATTTTGTATAAATTTAGTTAAAGAGTTTATTGTATGATTTAATTAATTAAGTGTTAAGTTTTTTTTTTAAATTAATTCCATTCATTTATTTGTCTATTGTTTGCTAGTGTTATTTAATGCGGATTCTATTGAATATTGGCGTATTGTTTATACGACTGCGTTGTACGATTTTGAGAGATGGATTTTCGTAGGAACTACAATTGTAGAGTTTTGTTAAGGAGTTCCTTGTTCGACTATTGACGTGAGTAGACGTATTTTTGTATATCATTGTTGCCATTTTGTATTTCATTTTGATATTGTAAATTTTTAATTAATTTAATTAAATTAATTGTAATAATTTAATTAATTTTCTTTTACATATCCAGTCAAGAAATTCATTTTGTGATAATTGTTAATATATTGAAGTGTGCACATTATAGATATAAAATCATTTATTATTTTTGTTCGGGAAGATATTTTTAGTTTTTTTTCTCTCATTATATTTTAAAGAGTTAATTTTTCGTTATTCAATTTTGCTCTTTCATTTTTAATTATCAATCTCCTCGTTTGGGTGAGTAGGAGCATTGTTCTTGCATTTAGTTTTTCATTTTTGTAAATTTCTAGTAATTGTTCACGCTTAGTTTATTTTAATTTGAAACCACGTGGATTGAAATTGAAAGATTTTGATAATCTTCTTGGACAAACAAAACTTTTGCTTTGCATAGGAAATACCATTGTCCTATTTTAATTTAGAGTCAAGTGCAGTTTTTATTTTAGGCCAGAACCTTCAGTACAAGATTTTTTTCTGTACTATTTGTAATTTAACCCATTTTGAGAAATAAATTTGATTGTTAATTAGCGTCACTGGGTTGAAAATTCTGTTCTTTTACTTTATATTAAACCTTTTCAATTTTTCGGGTAATTAAGAGACTCTGACTGCTTTCACTCACAATTTACTTTTCGCGATTAGTTTAAGTTTTAATTCGCGAGAGTAACTCTGAGGTTAATAGCTCTTTTGCTTTCATTAAAATTTTATCCGTTGACCTAGCTTATTTTATTTTTATTTTTCATTTCACTCAGTACACAGCAGTACGTATAATGGTAGTTTGTATAAAAATGCTCGAAATACAGATTTCGCTTGCAACTAGGGTGTAAGCTAGTGCTGTGCATTTTAACCGGATAACCGGTTAACCGGTATTACTATAACCGTTTAACCGGTCACAGTGGTTGAACGGTTATGACGGTTAACCGTTTACGAATGTTAACCGATCACGGCCTCGGAAAACCGGTCAATTCGATTGAATCAAACATATGGTGGACATATTTTGTAACTAGCAACTGATAACATTAATAGCCGATAGTGCTCCAAATCACAATATTTTGAAATTGTTGAACGAGCATTTCATACGTGCCTATTAGCTATTAAATAAATAACCCAGAAGCCCAATTTATGTAAATTTGTAAAGTGTAAAGTTATTATACATTGAAAATACAAAAAAAAAGTTTGCATTTTCATCGATGACGGTGGTTATTCCGTCCTGCGATCATGCGGTTATAACCGGTTATCCGGTTATTTGAGTACCGTTAACCGGTTACAAAATCTCGCCGGTTGCACAGCACTAGTGTAGATTCTGCCCCCGTGCTAGAAAAAAAAACCCTACAGTATTTTTAAAAGGCCTAGATCTTTTATCCACATCTTATATCACGAATATTTTAAAACGTCGAAAAATCAGGTGAAAAGAAACTGATGTACATTAACGGTTGCACCCTATAATAATATTGCTTCTCTAGTGCAGAACTATGTCGTAGTTCATAAAAATTACTGTAACAGAAAAACTTCTAACAATTTTTATCTACTGTCTAAAACCAAACACGTCTCAAGTTTATACCATTGCTGTCGTTCTTTTTCTTTTTTGGTATATTCACGATATTTAAAGTTTAGTCTTAGAAACATTGTGTATTTGATCATTTAACCGAAGTTATAACACTAATAATAACAAAGTTAGCGACGGTACACCGAAATCTTTTGAACAACCTGCATATATTCCGTGCCTCTGTTTACGCAACGCTGTTCTATCGTGCTTTTAATCAAAGATGTTTGGACATTGCAAACCTTAATTAGCAAAATTAAAAACGAAATCGTATTCACCAATCAAAAATTACATCTGGAAATTTAAATTCATATGAAGGGCTGACCCAATTAACGGACTCGCCATCGTTAACAGTAGGAGCTCTAGAGTTGATTAGATAACTCGAAACGTATACAATGGCAGGGCTTATTATTTTCAAAAAAAAAACCTAAATCCAACGGTATAGTGAAATAAATATAAATGTTATTTCAACCAATTTTATGGTTTCAAATATACATTCGTCGGTAATGTGTAACTAATTCAATACACATAGCTTTAATTAAATACTTGCTTCTTGTTAAAGCTGCGGCATTTAAAGCAGTTCAGCATCTTCCAAAGTGTCCTTTTCGATAGCCTCTCTTTCTCCGTGATAACTTGAAAGGTAGGCAATTACTGATTCGATCGCCCTGTTATTAGTTTCTTGTTGTTCAGAAGAGTTTTCTGAATAATTGAACTATCTATATCCCATATAGTTTAATCAGTTACTAAATAAGGTAGGTTCGGGTATTTTTCTACCGCTTATATTGAAATATAAAACGAAAACCGATATCACATATATTTTTAAATATTTATGCCGGTACCAATACCGTTAGTCTAGGTACAACTTTCAGTAATGGCTTACAACATTTCCTGAATTTCTTTAGATTTACATAGAGGCTTATTCAAATTAAGTGCACACCATTGCTATCTCTGCGAAACTGGCGTTGCAGGAGAGTTGTTGGTAAAACCTGGGGCTAAAACCCAGGGTAATCCACTGTCTATATACTGCTCTGATAAGGCCAGCGATAATATACGGGGCAGTTGTCTGGCGGAGAAGGACAGAAGTGTCCTCCGCGGTGGAGACCATTATGGGCCTACTTCCGCTGGAGCTTTATGTGAAAGCGAAGGGTATGAGTGCGATCCTTAGACTGAAAACCAACAACTTATGGCATCTCTGATTTGGGTGCCAGGACATCAAGGTATAAAGGGCATTATAATAGCCGACGAACTAGCCTAGGAGGGCTTTAAAAGACACTTCATAGGTTCAGAGCCCGTATGTGAAATTACCAGGGACTCTGCTAAAAGGGAGCTTTGGACCTGGTTAAATTGTACTTTCTATGTACAAAGAAATGGAGGTCGCTAAATTCTCTGATAACCAAGTCAGGCGCACCAAGAAAGAAGTTAAAACCGTTGGTAACTGGACACTGTGCCCTGAAAAAGCATCTATACAACACAGATCAAGTAAGCGAACCGTGCTACAGAAGATGTGAACTTCAGGAAGAGACGAGTTTATACGTAATCTGCACATGTGAGGAATTGAAAATACTAAGGCAGAAACATTTCGGGAAGGATCTATTGGAGCTCTCCAAGGTTCTCAAGTTTCCACTGGGGAAGACACTGGGCTTTATAGAGAACACCAAGCTGCTCGAGTGGAAGTAAGAGATTTAATAGAGACGATACCATGAGCATCTTGCTCAAGTGCCAACCCTAACTTCAAAAAACATTGCTATCACTGTTATTACTGAGTCTAGAAAGTAAGTTGCATTAGCAAATAATCACACCACCATACTTTCAGTATCGCTGTTCTAGAAAAAAAAATGGAAGGAACTGCCTGAAACGTCAATGGGATGGAACCTCAATTTATATTTATATGTATAAATATTTTATTTATGCACCAAAGCCAAGGAATATTTCAACAAGAACGGATCAACCCAAATTGCTAGCCGTCCGTTTTTGTTTACATGTTCTTTAGTGAAGGTGTCATGTCCAATGTCATCGGCAATTGTGGAAAGTTCACCTCCAAGAAAGAGATCAGCAAAACATTTCTGTGTAAAAGAAAAAGACGTGGGTTTGATTAAATAGAATATTGACAACAGTAAATATTCATGATTTCATATGCCAAGTACTACAACGATGACTGTTTTACCGATTTAAATGATTTTATAAGAAAGTGTGGCTGTATGCATATAACTTCGGCCTGACCACGTGAAGCGAACGTAATCACCGAATCTGTTCAGTGACTTCAGTATAGATACAAAACTCATTGTGGTGCAGAAAATGCTAATTACATGTTTGGCGGAGGCGCCGGATTTTACCAAATTTGTTTTAAATACATATTAGATGAAACGAATCTATCAAAATAGGGGAGGGTTGGACAAAATGGGGTACTTAATAAATAAATAGTCATTTCGCACGAACTAAACCTAATTATATGTCAACTTTTTGAGAAACCAGTGCCTGGTCTTTTTGCTTGAAACTGACAATAAGGAAACACATTTTTAACGAATAGAACCGGAGACAATTGGTTTTTATTTGTTTTATGTCAAGTACCCCGTTTTATCAAAGAATCATAAACTAATCACAAATAATCACATTTATATGGTTCATCGTCCACATCGTCTGTACCAGCACACTTTTCATAAGCCCATCCATTACATCTAAAGCACTTTATTCAACCTTCCTCAGATTTTGAACTTGAAAAAAGCTCATTGCAGTAAATGCAAGCTGTGTTACTGTCTTCTTCATCTTCTGACGAAGACCCACAGACCTGTGCTGCAGCAGCTTTCTTTGTTTTCTTTTTCGTCTCCTCATTTCTATTGCAGAATCAACAGAATTTCCTTTTTGACAAGATGAAATCAGTTCTTCCTTGTAAGGAGAACTTGATAGTATAACCGTTTTTCCTTTTCTTCTTCTGTTGGCTCTTTTTCTTCTTTCCCCTCTGGGAACTGTTTTTATTTCTTTTGGAGAGACTTGGGAAGCTGAAGTGGAAGATACAGAACCATTCCATTGGGTAGATCGTGATGTGTAGGGATCAGAAGCTGTCCTCTTCTGGGACTCGGAAACTAATTCTGAGAAGTGACATCTTTCCGTGGTTCCGAAGCAGATTCCTCTAGTGGCGAGTCAGTAGTTTCAGCTAGCTGGAACATGCAATCAGGGAGAACATAGAGATCCAAAGGAAAGATTTCGGTCTTCCGGAATCCATTTACTGCAGTATCAATGGAAGCCGATTTCATGAATGCTGTTCCATACAGTCCTGCAACCTGATTTATTGTGATGACGCGCCCAGGGTGACACTAAAGCCATTTGCTTGCCTCTTGAGAGTAGTAATTATTCAGTGGTGCCATGAAAGTCACATCTAGGGGCTGCATACGATACGTGCAGTGTGGCGGAAAGCATACAAATTGGACATTATATTCTCGGGCCAAGTCAATAAGTTCAATGCTCTTGGTATGCGTTGCATGTTCATCCAATAGCAGAAGGCTTTTCTTTGGTTGGTTTCATCCAAGTACATCCAAGCAGAGCATTATCAAGCAGCCGGAAACACTTCTCAGTTATGTGCAATCATTCCAATTACGAATAAATAAATGTATCGAAGCGGAAGGACACATTTTCTGAAATGCGTATGATAAAGTAAAGTTCTTCGTTGTTGAATGGCTTTTTGAAATGTTATTTAATGTTAAAATAAAAAAAAAACACAAAATCATGTTTTCTTGCTTCTCTTTTTTGAGTATTTTTTCTAGACGTTCACAATCATGTTTTTTGCGATTACAGCGCAATCTGTTACGAATCGAAAAAAGTTTCAAATAAAAACTACATACTTGATGGCGTAGAATCCTAATCTGCAATACAAAATGGGGGTTCCCATTTAAGACTTCAAAGTTGTCCCCCCTCCCACTCTGAGGGGGTAAGGTGAGGGATCGAGTTCGGCACCATTCAGTGAGCCCCCTACATTATAACAAATCTTATTAAGTTCTTTTTTTTGACTTGATGCAGTGTTTTAGAGATATTCCTTTGTCTCAAGATAAAAAACTCAGCCTGTATATGCCGTAGTCCTATACAATTGGGAATATTAACATTGTGTCTCTATCTAAAGATGTGGACGGCCCAAATCTGTATAGATCAAATAAAACGAAGTCAAGATTCAGCATTACTGTATATAAAGAACTGTTTACGACAAACAATATATTGGTTGTAGTGAACACTGCCTATAACATCCCCAAGTTGATTGTATTCTGAAATTCGTTATGGGTAATTTTACTTTAACCTTTTCAGTTCGAGCATATCTACATCAGACAAGGCCAACATGCTTGTACCGTCGTCGTATATTCAGAGGCACGGTCACAGGCTTTTATTGCTAGTAAATTTATATTTGATTGGTACCACCCCCTTTCAGTCTATGAACTTCTTCCAGCCAATAAAATTTAAGTCGTCTTATGCAAGTGGTCTCGAGTACTCGGAAATGATTCGCATATTTTTTTTAATAATTAAAAATCTTTTGAAATTATATCTAAAGGAGAAATACTAGGAATTAAACAAACTTTTCAGTTATTCCTTAGTATATTTAATTTGAAGGTTGTAGATTTGTTTTCTCTTTACCAATAAAGATTTCTGATTTTTTAATAAAAAGTACTTGATTAATTAAATATTTAATATATTCATTACACTCGGTGTTATCAAACTAGTTGTTATTTTCGGTTCAATATTTCGTGTTTCCTTGCAAACATGCTACTACTAGATTTAAGGGTTTAAGTATTTTTTTTTATATTACTTTGGATAAACCTGGTTTATGACTAATGGTGATGAAATATTTGAGCGTTTCTTGATTTCGATTTTAATTCGCATATCTTGTAGTGGTTTAATTCAATAAATTTGTAGTACATTATAAGGCACTTCAACTTTGGCTTTAGCTAATTTATTTATACATTCGTTCAATTACGTAAAACTTGAGGTTTGGTAACTCGAGTAAATAGCTTTTTTCGCATCACGCCACAAAGGAGAAAACAAACAACGACCTTCTTTTTATCTGATTGACACCACATAAGACATCCAATGACAGTGGGTGCGCGTAAACAAAGTCAAGTCAACAAAACCTAATAAACTCGGACGTAGGGAATCTCTTCCGGCGAAAGATACTCTCGACGTGTGACTTTTACGTCTTACCGTTAAAACAATCCCAAATTCGATTTCTTTTTCGTTAAGGATTTATGTGACAAACTAATCTCAATTTAAAACAGTTCCTACTCAATCTATACTGCCCCAAATAAATGGTAACTACTTTAAAACAAGTGGAAAGTTTGCACTTGAATTTAGCATACCTACAATGCTTTTAAGCTATTGATGTTAAAATTTTCATCTTAAGGTTATTTGCTGGCTACGATAATGTGTAGGAGTAAGGAAAAGGTGGGGGAGGAACTGAATCGATTGTCAGATACGGGTGTAATATCACAAGTGGATTATTCGCATTGAACAACCTTTACACTGGAAAAAATAATTGCCTTGGTAAATCGGAAATATTACAGGTATTAACATTGTGAATTTACTACAATAACTCATGGAAACTTTATTTCACTTTTTTTTCAAGGATATTTAACATGGAAAAAGAGGTTTCGGTGAAATTTATAGTTTTTTTTTCACGTAAGATTGAGCATTAAACAAACTTGTAAAATTTTAGGTTTTATAAAGAAAACTATAAAGATTATGGCGCTAAAATAATAAATTGGAGATTTCTGCAGAACTTCTATACATATAAATTACTTGATTTTTAAAATTGAAATAATGAATTAATTGAAACTATTTTTTTACGCAACACTTTTAAAAAATAAAAAGAAAGTACATAATATAAACTTTATGTTTCAGTTTATTTATTTTCGTTTTCGTTATATAGTTTGAACAAAAATACTGGTTTTCCTTCTCTTCCTATACTCACCCTAACATCGGAATGAACAAAACCAAAAGAGCTGAACATTCTGCTGCTATTAATTGAAATAAATAAAAATACTAGACTTATTTTTTAAAATGGAAAAAAAAAAAAATATTAGCTAGCTCAACGGGAAAGATTTTAATAAAACAAAAGAACTATTAATCTCAGAATTACCCTCGCGAATTAAAACTTTAACAACGAAAAGTAAATTGTGAGTGAATGAAATCAGACTTTCTTAATTACACGAAAAATTGTAAAGGTTTAAATAAAAAAAAACAGAATTTTTAATTTTTATCAAACAATAAATTTATTTTTACACAACGGGTTAAATTACAATGGTGTAGAAAAAAAACCTTGAACTGAAGGTTCTGGCCAAAAATAAAAACTGCACTAGACTCTAATTTAAAATAGGACAATGCTATTTCCTATGCAAAGCAAAAAAAGGTTTTATTTGTTCAGAAAGATTATTCAATATCTCTGAACTTCTATCCACATGGTTTCACAAATTAAAATAATCTAAGCGTGGACAAATGCTAGAAACATTACAAAAATGAAGAAAACGAAATGAAAGAACAATGCATCTACTCACCCAAACGAGGTGATAGAAAAATAAAAAATGATACAGCAAAATAGATAACAGAAAAATTAACTCTTTAAATATAAACGAGAGAAAAAACTAAAATAAATCTTTCTAAACAAAAAATAATAATTAATCTATATCTACAAAGTGCACACTTTAGTATATTAATAATTTAATAAAAATTCCTTGATTGACTATATAAAAGAAAAATATACAATTCAATTTTTCAATATAAAATGAATTTCAAAATGGCGACAATGATTTAAGAAATACGTCTACTCACGCCAATAGTCGAACAAGGAAGTCCTTAACAAAATCCTACAATTGTTTTTCTTACTAAAATCCCTCTCTCAAAATCGTACCACGCAGACGTATAACATTACAACGACAATATTAAATAGAATACGCATTAAATCAACACAAGCGAACAATAGACATTTGAATGACTGGATTAATAAAAAAAAACAACACTACAAAATAAAATCATACAATAAACTCTTAAACTAAACTTATACAAAACAAAACAAAATTATGAAAATTCTCGGTAAATTGAAAATCAGGTGATCAAACAAAGTAATCACACCAACCGTAATATGCAACTTAAAATACATCTCAGTGATAATTGGGTTGTATAAACCACAGCAATACGTTCTACTGACGCTGACAGAGCAGTTGCATACAGGAATTATTTTACTATTGGCAGCTGTTTTGCGATTTACAGCTCATCTCTTTGTGATCTCAAGAAAAATTACAAGTATTTACTTCCACCTTCATTTTAAAAAAGAGATTTTTTATTTTTTTAATAAAAATCAATTTTTTTCACCCCTGCATATAAAATATCTAGATAATTTTCATTTTTTTTTTTTTCATTACTTTTTAGTTTGATTCACTTGTAGGTTACTATAATGAAAAGATTACTTCAGATGTTGCATCTAATATGACAGCAGAGAGCTATAATTTTGAAAAGGTGTTGAGCGACGACAAATTCTCAACGAAATAAAGAAAATCGAATTGGGAATTGAACAACATTAGTTAAAATATTTTGGAAATGTTACAACCAAAGAAGAATTCGGACTTGCCAAGTTTTTACAAATCCTTGTAGTTGTAACTGTAACATTCTGATCATACTTATTGCAATATATTCTTACCTGTAATATTGTTTATATCGAGTTACCTGAACGTCATGCATTTTTTTTTCGTGAAGAAGTTGGCCGCTGTACCTATTACAAGGTGTCTTCTGATTAATAGGTGGAAAGGCATTTTCAAAAAGTACTAGTCATAAACGCAGATACTTTCGACTCGACTTCCTAATAATTTGCTATATATACAAGTTCCATTGAAAAGGAAAAAGTGTAACAGCAGCAGATATAAATGTATAGTGTGATGCTACGAGGTAGCACACAGCCCGGATAAAAACAAATAATTTTTAAAACTAATGCATTAATTAAGTTATTAGAATTCAATTTTAATCATCCTATATTCATTAATAATAAATCATAAGTGTACCCTCTCTAATGCTAGATAGTATGCGGGGGGAGAATTTCTGATTACGATAGCCTAGAGGACGCTCTGACGTTAAAAAATTACGAATGGAAATATCCCCCTTTATCTTTTAGTATAATCGAGACGCTATGGGAAGCTGTTGCTCAATGTCCTCTACTCCAATATTCAATATTAAAGTAGTTAATTCAAGTCAAACAGTGTGCCGATGCATCAAGTATCCATGTTGGTGATCAACTTTGTAAGATAAAGAAAACGTTAAAACAAAAGAGCTTTTATTTAAAAAGGTTCGAAATGTAAAGTAGTGTAAAACGATGTAAATAAGAAAAGATCTAACTCAGGTAAGTATCATGGGTTCGCTTATATAGTAACAAATACGTTGTTAATTAGTAATTTAATAATTTAATAATTAAGTTTTGTAATATAATTTCATCATAGAAACATAAATACACTTATATTTTAAATTTCGAAATTCCCGAGTCGCAGTTGTCCTAAGCGTTGTACCTATGTGATTCTAGGCCTAAATGTCGAGTAGTAATCAGCATATGCAACATTTGATAGCAAATGTTACTGGATATCTGGTTTTGTACCGTGAATACATACTAAATACTAAAACTCATAACTGCCACCTTATAAAAATTTTCCACCAGTGTTCACCAACTAGTTAGGGGTTGTATACAAAATTTTCTAACCCAAAAATTTATGGTACATATTAAAATAAAATTACTTATAAGAATATGAAAATTTAAATAAGAATTATTATTTTTAGATTGATATAGGCGCAGAATACCTTTGGAGGGAGAAATCGGCAAGGATCAGAGTAGTCAGCCCTGGTCAGGACATCGAATGGAGCCTACGTACTTCAAATTACGAAGTATGGCTCAGGAATGGGAACATTTCTCGGGAAAATCGTCGTTGGAGAAAAATTACCCAACAACTATGCAGGTAAACATGTGGCTAAAATTAATATAACCATGATTTTAGGTTGGAATTTGGAATACAAATAGCCGTTAAATTTTACCGAAATTACTTGAGACATAACCGTCTCTCACGGAGGTTGGCTGATGAATGATTCGAATTAAAATTTTCTAACAGACATCGATTGCGTTTGTCTTGGTAAGAGTTCAACTGACTCGAAAAAGTCCGTTAAATTCACCGCTATGACGGAATATTGGAGATTTAACATATGAGAAATGGAACTATAAAATGTTTAAACTAAATTCAAATAAATAAATATTGCAAAATTCTGAAATTCATTATAAAACAAAGGTAGGTGTGTATACATCATATAAAAAGATACTTTTAAAAAATTACAATATATATTACTACATCTACAACCGAATTCCATCAATTTTCTCTGTCTTTTTGTTGACATATCAATGAGCTTGGATTACAAATACATATAAAAGTTTTATTAAACTAAATTTAATCAAAATAAATACACTGTACAAAAATAGAGTGTTCTTTCGGACTGAAACTGGTCCGACTTTGATCTGTAGGTGTCTCTCTACTGATCAGCTTTACTTCCTGAAGGGAACATACTGAAAGGAAAGGTCCTTGAAGGACTTGTCAAATGTCTTCTACATCACCTGGACCGTTTGGCTGTTCACTAAGACATTTCATACTTATTCTTTTTTGTAATATCATTTTTATTATTTTAAAATATATAAAAAGTAAAGCTAGCAAAGGTAGAATTACATAATATCAACTCATTAAATCACCACAATACATATCTTCCTTTACATGCTATTTAAAAGACATATATGCTAATATTTCTATTGCAGTACATTGCACTTCCATACTTATTCAAAATTTCGAGTTTGACCGAAGTACTAAAGAAATTTATTATAGCAGTTATTAAATTTTGTTAGAAACTATAGTTATCTGTATTAGGTTTTCAATAGTAGTATAAATATCTTTAAAAAACTCAATTTTACTTTCACAGACACAATCCTTCTAACACCCAACAGGATAATAAAAATTAATTATCCTTCTTTATCAAATGTCTGTATAAAACTAAAACAAATTTCGTTTTGGGGTGTCTTTTTTTTGGCCAGTTTAGTACGCAGATATAAAAACCAGAGATTTTATTACAGAACGCTAAAAATCGATACCCCTAATAATAGCCAAATCGTGTGTGATAAGCCATCAAACGTAGTCATTATTTCCAAAGGATATACCTCCGTATATTTTAACCCGTCAACGACTAGCGTCACCGTGTAGTATGTTAGTCAAATTTCCACCCATTACCACCCCCCATTTTGTCAAAATTTATTCAATAAAAATGTCCCCGTTAACCGGTTAAAGGAAGTGTTATTATTAGAATATTTGAGGCCTTTTAATGGATTCGATGAATCTTGCTGAGCTTGCTGAGAGTCTTAATGACTCCTAAAATTAAAGATTCATTTGACAGGACATAACAGGATGGAACCAATAGATGCGGGTCGGTTTATAATGGTTTATGACTAACAATAAGTAATTACCATATACTTGATGACTAATTTCTGATATTCATGTTGCAAGGCGCATAAAATAATAATAAAATATATTTGGATATCTACTACTAAATTTCAAGCTAAATTAAATACACTTAACTACGCAATATCGCTTGACTCAAACAAATAACGACATCAATTTACAAGAACATAGTAAAACGTTCGTTATTTTGTACTGAGACCATAAATAATCTATTGTTTTATATTACCAACGACTACATTTAATTTAAAACACCGTAGAAAATATATGTTTATTATATTTCAACTTGGTGTACATACATAAAAACTACGTTCACGAAAACCATCCTCAGTGCTAAAAACCAGGAACCGGTTCCGATCTAGTTAAAATGAAAATTTTCCGGCTCCACAAAAAAAAAAAATTCGCTCCAAAGATTTTTTACGGTCCAATCTTTTATTATATGTTATTTATATTATGTTACATCATAACTTGCTAGAGGGTAAATTTAAATGATCATATTGTACTATTTCTTTCGGGTTTTCAATTGTGATTGTTTTTATGTCAATTATAGTCTGAATTGACGAGGAACTGTTATTGAATTCTATTGATCCAAATTGTTGAATCACATTAAAGTGTTTTTTTTTCCAAATTTGTTCTATGCTCACTATTGGTTCATTTTTTTTTTTGAGAATATTGTGAATAAGCGGATCATGAAAATCTGCTATAATGGTTGAACATTTATTTTTTTAAGTAGCCTTAATTGTCAAAAAGTATTAAAAGAATAAAGGGTGGCGAAAGTACTCAGGCAGAAATATTTCGGGAGAGATCTATTGGAACCCTCGAGGGTTCTCAAATTTCCACTGGGCAAGATACTGGGCCTTATAGAGAACACCAAGCTGCTCGAGTGGAAGTAAGAAAATTAATAGGGATTATAGGTGCCCACCACTAACTTAAAGAAGAAGAAGAAGAAGAAGAAGAAGAAGGGTGGTGAGGGACGCACAGTAGTCCAAAATGTAGAAAAGGCGATCGAAATTCTTAGATCAAAAATCATTTATCACAGAACATTGACTCTTTGCATATATAATAAGCTTACATCTAGCTTTAATTTGAATATAGGTCGGGTTCAATATATACAGGTATCTCATCGAAATGGTTCATAAGAAGTTTTCGAATATCTAATGGAAATTTGTTTTTGAAATTCAAGTTGTCGACTATGATCTATTTAAGAAAAAATATCTTTAATGTCATAACACATTGGTTATACAGGGTGTTGACATCAGCTTTACTTATTTTGAATAGAATCATATGATTTTTATCGATCTATCTATTTATTGATTTATTATTTATTTATCCATGAGTTTCTTATGGACGAGCCCAGTAGCAGGTTATGCGCAACTCACTTCTTCTACGTATAGCCTCTTCCTGCTGCCGATCGCAGTGCGCGGTATTTTTACCCCATCCTACTCGAGGTACCACTGTGCAAGCAAAGCACCGCGATCTAAACCAGTTAAGGTCGATAAGAAGATCTCCTGACCAACCTGTCGTGTGGTGGCTAATGGTCTGCATCAGGAATAACGGCGCCGATCGTAGAGCGAAACTTTTCACATGCAATGCCTGACTATTCTAAGGCATTCGACACCGTCGATCACACATTGCTATTAAACGTTTTGAAGGACAACGATTCTAGTCGCGCTTCTTTTCTTTTGATAGCAGACTTTTTTCAGGTAGATCTCAATGTGTAAAATTAAATAACAAAATATCTCAACATTTACCATTAGCCAAGGGTCCCGCGGGGGTCAATCCTGAGACCCATCTTATGTCGAGAGTATATAAACATAAAGAGGGCACAAAGCGCCTTAAAGATTATAGTAGTAGGAAAATTTAGAGAAATGTGTGACAGAAGTTTTAGACGGGAATACCAGTGCAAATCAAGCTTCTAAAAAGTATAACATTCCCAAGGGCATTCTTATAAATAAAATACATGGCCGCCATATTAAAAAACATGGAGGTCAAACAATGTTTACGAAAACAGAAGAAGATGATTTTGTAGAAGGACTAATTACATGTGCTGCATGGAGCTTTCCTTCAAGCACCTTAGATTTGAGGTTAAGCGCGAAAGTTTATCTCGATCGCATAGGAAAGAGCTCACGTTTCAAGAATAATTTTCCTGGTTATAATTGGGCAAAATCATTTTTATCGCGGCACAAACATGCCTTATCAGAACGCTTAAGCAACAATATTAAGAGGTCAGTTCGAAATGTTAACATCCTTTTTTAACGAATTATCTAAAACTCTTAAAGGTGTTAATCCCGAAGCAGTGTTTAATTACGATGAAAGTAATTTAAGCGATGATCCTGGCAAGAAAATGACATAAATTTTTCAAAAAGTGCCGTGACAATTATGCTATGTATTTCTGCAAGCGGTGATATTTTACCACCATACGTTGTGTATAAGGCTGCGAACTTGTGGGATTCTTGGCGCGAAAATGGTCCAAGAGGAGCTCCTTGCTGTGAAAAGAGATGCTGAATGCGAAAGGGACACGATATAACCGTTCTAACCACAGTTGGTATGATGTTATCTGTTTCACGGACTGGTTCAAAACCTGTTTTTTGCCTCATGCTCAACTTATAGAAGGGAAAAAAGTCTTAATTGTAGACAATCTGTCATCCCACTTCACAAAAGAAGTTCTTAAGCTCTGCAAAGAGAACAGCATTGATTTTGTATGCCTCCCACCAAATGCTACAAACTTATGCCAACCACTCGATGTAAGTCTCTTCGGGCCAATGAAAAATTATTGGAAACAAATATTGGAAGAGTGGAAAAAGTGTAATCCAAACCTATCACCTGTAAAAAAAAGTATTTTTCCCAGACTACTGAAAAAATTATTTGACCAAATGATGCCTGTGGCACGAAAAAATGCTCAGAAAGGGTTTTATTCAAGTGGAATTTTTCCTTTATGCAAAGACAGACTTTTAAACAAAATTCCTCATGTAGAAGACGTCCGCAAAGAAACCATAGGAGAAGTAATAGTCGGTTATTTAAAGGGTCAACGAAATCCTAAAAAACGCGATTCCGTAGTAAAAAGAAAGAAGTTAAATGTTCCCGGAAGATCCGTTGCATTTGAAGATTCTCCTGAAAAAGGGAAAGACGAGTTCCTACCTACTACAAGTTAAGTTCAAAGCATAAGAAGAAAATTGTTGAGCAAAGCGAAAGCGAACAAAGTTCTGCAGAAGAGAAAGAAGAAGAAAGAGACGGACAAACTAATAATACACAGTTTGACAAAATAGAAAAGGATTCATGGGTGGTTGTAGAATACCAAATCAAAAGGACAGTCAGACATTATATTGGCAAAGTATTATCAGTAAATGGTGAGGCAATTCATGTTAACTTTTTAAAACGAGATAAAGTTGACAGGTTTAGTAGACAGTATAGAAGATAAAGATGACATTTCTTTGTATAACGTCAAAATAAGATTAGGTAAACCCAAAGTTTATCGCAGGGGGGAACTTTATTTTGACTTTGACATGTCAGTTTTTAACTTTAAGTGAATGTTTGTACCAAAATAATTACATAAATATCTTGCAAATTAATAGTACAGCCTCCTTGCAAATAACTTTACGGAGTTTTTTCTTCATTTAGTCAAATAAGTTCGTTGTAAGTTAGAGATTGTTTTATTTAGGTCAAGTCAACCCCAATTATCTGAAAACCATTTTTAAAGAGCAAAGTATATCTGTAGTCATGTTCACTCCAACGGGGTGAAGTTGACGAAAGCAAATATAATTTTTTTTCTGGATTAATGGCTATAAAATATTATACACTGGATCAAATAAGTCTCCATACAATCGATAAGATTTGCAATTTACACTTTCAACTTAGTTTATGCCATATATATCGAGAAAAAAATGTTGCAGAAGGCATTTAGGAAGTTCATAGGCACATGTTTCACACAAAAGCAACATTTTAATCTACCAATTACGTATAAAAGAAATATATATAATAAAATGATATAAATTCAAACACAAAAAAGTTTCCATACATGTCTAAATAAACACATGGTTTCCCAATTATAATTCGGGGGTTTATATTTTTGAAAAATTTTAGTCCATTTCCAACTTTATAATGTCTAGAAAATAATAATTCACCACTACAGGTCTTGAAGTCCTTGGAGGGTGCTGGAACACACCGAGCCGCTGAGAGGTGTTGTCCGGATGGTCACCCACCAACAACCGGTACCGCATATTGCTGCTTGACTCGCAAGATTAGTAATAATGCACCCTTCCTTCTCAGCGGCGCTGTCGGCCTTGAAAATTTTATTTAATTTAAATATTGACATTGGCCGCGCTCAGAATAAGTAATTGTTCGCAAGCGGTTTAGGAACTGTTAACAATTCGTCTCAAAAACACAACGCTACATCAATAAGCGGTCGCCATTTTGTGTAGCGGATACAGTTACTGATATGTACTCTGAACGCGGCCATTGCACCGTGCTGTGCGATTTTTATTGTATTAAGATTGAGGTACTACAATCAATTCGAAAATTAATTGTTAGTTTAAGACATCAGGGGCAGTCATTAGGAAAAAATAGAAAAAACCATAAATAAATCTCATGCCACACTACAATATATGCTAAATAGATACAAAGAGTTACAAACATGTGAAAATAGACCACGTTCGAGTAAGCCCGCAAAACTAACGGAGAAAATCCAAAAATAAGTGCGCCTCTTCTGGCACAAATGTTAGAACATGAATATGGGCTACATGATAGCCCATAGTAGTAGTACCTGAAACGGTAAGAAATATTATGCAAAACGCGGAGTTTCACGGGCGAGTTCCTAGGTTTATCAGTAAAAAGAACAAGACGCTTCGAGTTTTCATGTAATCTGCACATGTGACGAACTGAAGGTACTCAGGCAGAAATATTTCGGGAGAGATCTATTGGAGCCCTCGAAGGTTGTCAAGTTTCCTCTGAGAAAGGTACTGGGCTTTTAGAGAACACCAAGCTGCTCGAGTGGAAGTAGAAGACTTAATAGGGATGGTACAATGACCACCTCAGCTCAAGTGCCCGGACTTTAGGTGCCCACCCTAACTTAATGAATGAATGAATGAATAAATGAAGATGCTTCGTTTTGAATTTGCAAAAATGCATGTCAACAAACCCCTGTCATTTTGGGAGTCAGTAATATTCAGTGACGAATCGAAATTTAACGTTTTTGGAGCAGATGGAAGAGTGATGGTGGATGGTGAAGGATGATGGTGGACTATAAACTGACTGTATGGAGACTTTTTTGTTTTTGAATTGATATCTGTTGATTATAAATGTTTTTTTTTTATTTGTAATTAGTAGAATAAAATGTTGCCTTTGTACAAATCATGTACCTGTGGACTTCCTAAATACTTTTTGCAATATTTCTTTCTCTATAGATATGACATTAACTAATTTAAAAGCGTAAATTGAAAGTCTTATCGAGTGTATGGAGACTTATTTGATCCAGTGTATATTTAACTACTATATTTGTAGATGATATCAATACCCACGTCATAGTAGAAAATATTTTTTAATCTTCTAACGTTACATACTACCTATTTTTAATTAAAGTTGAAAATTGGTCAACTTCACCCCATTTTACGATACTAAAAAGGGACTTACTGTGGCGCTGCAGTTTAGGGTTGCTAATTATTAAAGCACCACTTTATACTTTCACACTAAATTTATTGATAACACTACTCTCTTCAGAGATCACCACCTGAATACCAATATCTCATCCTCAATCTCCTGGCGAGCGCGATGCTTGCAAATCGCTGACGAGGTTCCGGTAATCCGATTGTCATCTCTGAACACATCTTTATCTTTTTCTTGAACCTAACTTATTTCTATGTAGTGGAGCTTTCCGTGGCAATAAATAAAGAGTCCGCCTATATGATCACCAATTAATAGACTAATAAAATTTGAATTGTCGATTCTTATGTGTTTGTTCTTGCTATGATAAAACTTTCTCCTCCGGCGGTGGGGAAGTTAAAAGTAAACTTCCGTCGGAAGAAAAATGAAACTTCACGACCAGCTACTCAGTCGAGCAGTGTCCAATTTATTGACGTTTAAGGAAAAAAAACTGAAGTATTTGAATAGGTTTGGCATCGTTAGGTACGATTGCCATAACAGTAATAGTTTCTTTGGAACTGGACTATACACACATTTACTTTGGTATAAATTTATTTAAAACTACTTTATATATATACAGCCGGTGAGGTGTAAAAAGATTATCAATTGCCACCCTATTATCGTCTTTACTACTGAATAAAACCTAGTTTTTAGGATTAGGTGCAGTGAGATTACGTAAAAAAAGTGACAATTGCTAATCTCTTTACAAGACACTTACAGTACGTATTATGTACATTTAAAAGTATATATTTTACATCCGTGTATATCTTGACCATTATATCCAAACTGCGATTACAATCTCTTTCCAGTTATATGGTGATAATACGAATTGTTTTAGGTGTTACTTTGCCCATGAACATTGGAGATATACAATGTTCTTAATCTATATAAAATCATTGTTCAATCTAATTGGCATAACAACGCCACGCTTCTCTTTATCCAATGTGACGGCGGCAATCTCGTATTCAACAGAATCGGAAGCACATAGTTCGTGGAATGACCCGTAGTTGACAGCACCCCTCTTCTCTCCGAAGTCTTATATAGGGGACACTTGTATCTCCCTGTCTCATCGTACTCGGTCACCTTTATAGGTTTCAACCACATTAATGGCATGGTGTCGTATAAAATCTTGGGATGTAGTTCAACCAAAGTGTGTTGGGCAGTGTTCCACCTAGCACCATCGGTGAACATACCGTAAATATAAATACCATCAGCTGGAGCCTTCAATATCATTGTGGCCTTTAGCACTTCGAAGTCGAAGGTCAACTGATCGATAGGTATGGTGTACTTCCTAGCGTAATTCTGCTTCGCACCGGTTAGAAAAGCTTGCGTGAAGAAAAAACCCGATACCCAGAAGGTGTTCGGTTTACCCTCTTCAAACCATTTCTGCAGAAATTGCAATCGCTCCACGAAATCTGATACATAATTCGGTAAGGATTTCAAGCTAGGGTAAGAAACTTTCTCCCAAGCTGCTGGTATACGACCGAGTAGCAAGGAATTTGATAATGTCTCCAGCGCGACGGTCATTATAATCAATCCTTGAATAGCCTTTTGGATATCTTGCAAAGATTTCCTCATGACCGATAGCAACTTATTGAATCGCTCCATCTCTTGCACCAGAACCGTGTTCATGCTCTCGCTATATTCCACGGGAAATTTTTGTTTAGCTGCCTCCATATCGAAGATTGGTGGCAATTTTGCGAGAATGTCTCCAGAGACCATCATAAGCAACTGCTCAGTCTCTCCACCGGCGGTACTCCCTTCTCCTTCTACCTTGATAATAGAGTTCAAGAGTAATTGAGAAGATTGCAAATCTCTAGTGATGCCGGCGTTATTGTGCAATCCACAAACTTCTGGCGGATGGAATTGTGGGAGAGAGTTGATGTGATCTATATAATGTTGGTACTCATTTTTCCTCGGTAATCCGTAACATGTTCCCGCTGTCGAGAAGGAATAGTTCATATCCTCCACCACCCTGGAGTTGATAAAATCAGCCAGTATCGTTACGATAAGTCGGCGATCCCAGTCATCGGTCACTCTGCCGCCATAATTGCATTCCCCAGTTAAATACGAGATAGCTTCGTAAGGATTGTTGGTGTATTCGTTAATGAACATCTGGAGCTGTTGCACTGATATATCAAAATCAGACTCATTGAATCCATATGGAATATTCCAACCCAATGAGCCAAACGTCCTTCTTTCCTGAACGACTGCGTGGAAAAACGCAATGGCGTATAAAAGTCTGGAAAACATAGCTTCTTTCCCGGGACATCCCACGTAAAAATCGGGATTCTTCACCGGCTCATTCAGGTATGACCTAAGCAAATTTTGCTGCAAACCAGTTGGAGGTTCATTCGTCATTTTCACTCCATACTGCAGGATGGATACCGGAAATTTGTCGGATGGATAACTCGTTAACCACAATCTGAAATTATCATCGGTGTTTGACGTATCCATGCTCTCCCATATCTTCTCGAGTTGCGGCATCCAAGAAACAGCCAAGTGACAATTTTGCAAACATACCCAAGCTCCCTCCACCTGAGCCGTTTCGATTAGGGCTTGCGCTATCGGGCCTTGTCCTTGGCCTAAACTTATCGATTGGAATTTATCCTGATAGCCTTTCACCTCTGAGAATTTAACTAAGGCCGCCATGGGATCTGTTCCCGGTGACAGAATGAAAATCAAGGGACAAAGACACGAAGATTCCTCAAATGATTTTGATATGTCGAAGGGAGGTGGTACTGTAAATTTTGCGTCCAACTCCTGCTTGACGAATTCGTTGGCGCTGACAGTTATTTTGTCTGGCCGCAATAGTCTAATCACGATCAATCGCTCGAAAAGGGTTAATTTCTCTTCCCACGGTGATGGGAATACTGCTTCTTGCAAATCCGACAGGTCATAAATTTCCTGCCAGGCTTCTGCATTTTTGGCGAACGATTCTCTGAAATTATTTAAAAGAATACAATCAAAATAAGAAAAGCTACATTTTTTTCAGCCGTTACTTATTTGTTTCAATACGTTCAGTCGCCGACGTTATTATTTGACACTCGAACGAATGGCTCAACGCTTTGATGGTGCTAAATATTAATGTCGGTGAGTGCAGATAGGTGTGCATTATTCCGTAACTAATGAATTCTGCTACTTCTGGAGTGTTACTACTTATGCGCGCGTTGAAGCCGAAAACGATTGAGAGATTGAGATTCGTATATCAATCGGAGCCGATTTTAGAAGGTTTTGGTGTTAATTCATAGAGGGCGCACGCGTTACTAAAGAAGGCAGAATTTGAATGTATATCCCACGACCTGCTTAATGACTTATAGGTTTGTTTTATACGATCTGTCGAATCATGAACGTGGTTATAGTGTGGCTGGCGCCACTTACCAAACTTTTTTTTGGGAAAAATGCTTCCCATCGATTGGCAACAACCGTATTATTGACAAATATAAAGTTTATGATTCCCAAAATCATTCTAATACATCTATTTGCTTCGACAAAAATCGAACTATTACATTTTTTAAAGGTATATTTAACTTCTTATTGGTTATTTAAGTTACATACATATTTACATGGTAACTAGTTTTAGAATAAACCAGGCTATCTTCAGCTGTGCCCGCTATTTTTATTATTTTGACCTGTCAAGAAAGTAGTTCGCATGTTCTAGAATGCCATGCAGATGTCGCTAGTTACCGGAATCTGGTATAACATTCAATTCAATGCAAATTTGAATGATTTGACAGGTCCTATAAAGCAAACTGTCAAAATCATCAAGCAGGTCATGATATATCCTTATGTTTCCCTCTTATGTGATTATTATTTGAAAATTGAATGCACTATTATTGCAAACGTACACACTATGCAAAAGCATGATAAATTACTACAATAATACAATCAATTTTCGATCAATAATATGTGTTTGTAAAGGCATAAAGGTATTTTTGGAAATAAGCAAACATTTTGTAGGAATTTTGTATTTTTTTATAAAAACAAGTGAACTGACACCAAAATAATTTTGTACAAGAGGGTACTACGCCACAAACTAAGCACTTAATGTCAGTTCGGATGGAAATAACGGCTCAGAATATATTGTTTCAGTAAACATATTACACAAACACATAAAAAGTGTACAATATCCGTATATTTACTTCACGAAAATATATTTTTGGGCCTCTATCCAAGAACACTCATTTTTCATTACTTCAAAGACCAGCAAAAATATCCCTAAAGGTTGGCACACTACGTTTGACATGACCATACTAACATGAACTGGTGTCTCCATTACACTACATTACATTACACTTCCATTACATTATTGATAAATAGGTGTCAAACTACAAAGAAAATTACAGAAAAAGACTTATTCCGAACACCAAAATACTAAGGTATATAACATGTTTGCTAACCTGTAGTGTCAACTCCCTAGCGTCAACATCTCTTTTTTTTTTTAATCCAAAATTAAAATTTGTCGACTCAAAACATTATGTGGATCACACTGCCAGAAACTCTTTTACGAGTAGTCGTACTCATACTCGCAAAAACTGTAGTTTCTGACTTAGTCATGCAAATAACTATTTTGTGAAATTGTTATTTAAAATATGTAGCTTTAATTTAATTTTCTTAATGTCAAAACGACGCCTTAGTTACATAGAACGAAAGAATCGTTTCTGCTCTAATAACGTATTCTTAAAAGAAGTGCTACTTATCAGTGTAATTCAATAAGTTTATTGTGGTTTAGAAAAGCAAGCGATTTTGTAACCTAAAATAAAATTTAAATTTAAAAATTATTTTTGTTTATTTTTTTATTCGAAAGCAAAGTTTCAAATTACTACGAATTTACAGGTTTTTTTGTTTATGAGATTAGTATTTTTAAAGGAAAAGAAGTTTGAAAATGCGTATTTTTGAAAAATGTTAGTACAACGTCACAGCTGTTCCGCCCAATAAGGAATTAGAGATTCTGTTTTGGGCCAATAAAAAAAATAGTTAGCGGTTTGGCGATTGCACAATATGTGTCTCCACCTCCGCTGTCAGTTAATGTGCCAAATTCTCAATTGTAACATTGTGTTTGGCTGAAATTACGTTTGTAGTCTGTGTTGTTTTTAGAATGATATCATCCCTAAAATCTAGATCTGTTGCAAAAATATTCTATAGTCGTAACGTGATCAATAGGTGGTAAATTGTGGTCAGTAACTATTTCAAATACAGGATAAACAATAGTCTTATAAAATTTACTTTAGCATGTTTGCAGACTTTTTAACACTTAATAATTGCTCAGTATTGTAATATCACGCAATTATTACATAATCATGCTAAATGCCACTTAAACACTAACCAAAAACCAGTCACATGTGGCACTGGGCTAACGCAAAATCGTCAGTTTTTTATTGGCCAAAACAGTTGTGTGACGTCTTAGGACTTAATTTGAAATTTATCATTTTTTGAAATGGTTTTACTCACAAATACGAAACCTAAATGTTGAATTGTTTTAGGCATTTGTTATCGTATAACACAAAAATGAAGTACATTAAGTTCTTTGTATAACTTGTTGAAGACCCGACCCTATTGTACCTAAATTACATGCAATATTGTTATATATTTTTTTGCAATGTAGTTTCCTCATATATAGGGAACTTTATGTACATGTTGACCTCTGCGCCTCTGAGAATTGATACCTAAACTAGTTGCCCGCCAGAGGGAAAAGTGTCAAAATTTTTCTAATTCAAGTTGGTTAGGGATGGTTTTGAATAATTCTGTACAGCCTGTAATCAATAACCGGTACAGTGAAATAAAATTATTTAAAGATAAATATGAAAATGAAAAATTAATAATTTGCGATTTGAACAATAATTTTTTGGCTGCTTAAAGTACAAAAAAATGCATTTTTAGTCAAGGTCACCTAAAAAAATACACTGTCTGTGAAAATAACTCACTAATATCGACTTTATTAAGTTGTTGTATAGTTCAATATTTATTAACGTGATCAACTTCTGAAAGCTAAACGAATGTACGACCAGACTTGTTTAGTCCATCAATTGGTTTGAAATGAAATGTTTGAATAATATAAGCCTTTAAAAATAAGCTCAATAAAGGAGGAGATAATTACGGAGAAGAATTTTACAAAGTACACCGCAAACAAAAGTTTAAGAAACATTTCCTATCAGCCACTGTTCAATCAGATTGGATTGTAACCTTGAAACATTGAACACGATTTACGCCTGGTTAATTTATTTCTTCGTGGTACTGAATATAAACATGATTTTGTATTTAAAACCGTTTTAGAAGTAATTTGCAAAATTACCTACCTAAACCCGTGAAAATGCTCCAACTCATCAACCCGACATATTTCATCCCAAGATTTATCACTCAACCAACCAGAAACGGGATTTGGGATTGGATTCTCTACATTAACGCTCCAGTTAGTAAGAAATTGAATTCTTTGTAATCCAATAATTCTTGACTCAACATTATCTTTGTGCACAATATAAACGAGAACATAAGCTTATCTTTTTCAAACAATGATCGGCAAATGTTGGTATAGAGATTGTAAGTAAAGGCGTCTTTCAAAAATTTCAATCTTTTCTGCAGATCTCTGGATTTATTGGCAGATTCTATGGAGCTTATGTATAGATTAATGAACCAGGCCAAAGAGTATTGGTACATTGGATCTACGTTTGGCAAGTCGGATATGCAATAGTACAACACGGCGGAATGCTCTGCTATAGGTTTGTAGTCCAAACGAAAACCTTCGATCATTTTCTCGGTTTCCAAAGCTATCTTTTGTTTTGCTATAATATCAGCGGCTAATATCTTGGAATAATCCAAAACTTCTATAGCACTTTCGTCTTCCAAAATATCGCCTTTAGATTCTGACAGGGTTTTTAAGATGTTCTCTTCAACTTTCCTCAAAGATGCTCTGTTATTAGCACTTTGCACGATCAATTCCTCTCGTTGACGTTGCAAATCTGGCCTCTCTTTAGTAACTACGATTCCCAACAATTGATCTTCTAAACCGGTAATTGTCAATACGAAATTTATTATCGTCACCTTGTTAAAGACTTCTGGCAAATAGTGGGGATTACGTAGTTTCGAAGTGAGGTAGAATCTAAAGTTTCGATTGTAAGGACAACGTTCTCGCCCAAAGACATTACTTCCATTCCGGCTTGCATGAAGGTCGATTTGTAAAGTAGAGGATCTAAAGGGGCTTCGAGATCTTCCGCTACGCTTTCCAATAAGACGGGTCTACCCAAGGGAATACACTTCTCCAATATGCGCATGTAGTTGGGATCTGAAAATTTCGTTACTTCCAGCTCGTTGATTTTCTCCATCTTTTTAATCCAAATGTTTGCTTGACTCTGGGGATCGACTAGGAGAGACCATCTTCTCGAACTGTCTTGAATGATGGCATTCTCGGTGGAGAATGCGTCTCTAGGTAAACCGTCAATATTCCAATTTTGTATTTTAATATCTGAACCCAGGACCTTCACAAATTCGTAATCGTCGCTACAAGGAATGTTTAGATTTTTCACGTAGGCGTGCCATTTTTTAATCGTTTCCACTCGGTATTGCATCGTCATTGCTGACAAGTAAGCGATCAAACCGCAAGAAACCAAGATATCACCAGTCAATGAGTCGTATTGGGCTTGGAGATTATCAGCTGATTCCATCCATCTGGTTTTCTCACCGCCTAGACCCCCAATCAATTTCTCCGCCCTAAAAAGTTTCTTTGCACAGAGATCCACGTTGTCTTGCAGCTCTTTCTGCTTTTTATTTGCTTCGTCCAGTAGTTCATTCAAATTAGCTAATCTCTCCTCTAATTTTTCCACCAGGGCTTTCTTCTCGTTCAATATGGCCATTGTGGCTGCATATTCTGCTTCAGCAATTTCGAGTCGCGCCTTTTTGGGTGCGACCTCCTTCGCAACCTTATCGTACATGTCCATGGCTATTATCCACTTGCAAAGACCCTCGGCGGCACTTGAAGCTTTGGCTACCACCTGCGGTTTAAACAACTTATGACCTAGGTATTCCTTCCTGATCTTATTCATTATTTCGGGTTTGATGTGGTCCTTGTCGAAATCTTTGAGTTGCTGCAGGAAATTCATCTCCCCCAAGAGACGCTTGCTCGGTCCCCAGAAATCCAGGATCTTCCCACCCGTAGAAGGATCGTTAATGCGATCCGGTTTTATATCCTTAATGACGCACACCGCAGCCATGACTAACTTAATTGCGTCCGGAGGATTTTTCATACTTTTCACCAGGGTTATATCGGTCGGTTTTAAAGTATTTAGAGCCTGGATAGCGTCTTCCAATACGGGGATGGCTAGCGCCAATTCGGCTTCGCACTCGGATTTCAGTGCTTGTGCAGCGGCTGCTTGGACGTTAGCTACCTTTTCGTCCTCCTTGACCAAAGCAGACGCTTTTTCCACTTCTAAAGTCTCGGTCTCTATTTGATTGGTCATGCTAATGGCCTTCTCGGTCATGGCTTTCAACTGAGGGTGCAGCTCGGCCAAATTCTTCTGCATATCCGCTACTTGCGACGCCGCGAAGAGCAACTTATCCAAGCCGGTTAGATAACGATGTTTCATCTTCTTGATTTCCTTCTGCTTCAAATTGGTGAGATTGGTGAAGGACTTTATCAGTTCCAAGTAAGAATTGGATGTAACGTAAATCTTCCTAGCGGTCGCACGATAAAATTCGTCGGATACCTGGCGGGCGACCACGTGAAAATGTTTACAAGCAATCACGGAGGAATTCTTGATTTCATCAGAAGCGTTTATATCTCCGATCCAACTGTGCGCCACCCTTTCCAACGCATCCTCGGGCCAATCTTCAAACCAATCTATGGTGCAGCAATTCACTAAGGAGGGATACAATCTTAAGCGCATTCTGAACGACGATCCGATAGGACTGAAGCAGAGTATTATATGAAGTTTCTCTCGACATCTTTTGATAAAGAAGGAAAATACTGTTAGTGCGCTAATGTCCAAGTTCCTATTCCCGCCTTGCGCGGCCAGTCGGACCATCTCCATGATTTCCTGCTTCTCGTCGATCTGGAATATGTTCGGAACTTCGCCGGCATTCAGTAGGCAATCTATGTCCTGGAGGAAAACCTTCCTCTTTAATCTGCCCTTCGGTGAAGAGAAAAGTGGAATGCTTCCCTTTTCCACCGGCTTCTTTTACGATCCGTTTTATATCGTCACGCCATTCGTTCATGCCGTAGTTCTTACTGATTTCCGGTTGGAAAAAGGTATGGCCGCAAATGGCGGTTCCTAATTTCGTCAAAGACTGTCTTCCAGAGCCACTAACGCCCACTAGTAAGCCACTTCCGCTGGGTATTGATAATATACGACAGATCTTCGATAAATGCTCTAGAGCATATCGGAACAACACAATATCCATTTTAGTTTTATGTACGGCGTTGTATTCTTCCAAGCAATTCATCGCGATATCGTAGAACGTTTGTATGTTGGTGACTTCGTCGTAGCGCACGTCATCATCGGAAGCATCCGCGTCCAAATATGTTCCAAACATCACATCGCTAAGACCCGCTTCCATCACCTCCCCCTTTTCGTTCTTCTGCAAGTGGTCGAATACGTAATCGAAATGTTCCTTGAAGTGCTCGCGTACACACAAACGTAGCTTCTCGAACAATGCCGCTTTGTCTTTCACATCGATCAGGCGATCGTAGAACACTCTGAGTACTTCGTGCACCCACAATCTCGGAAACACCATCTTGTGTTCGACCGACTCCTTGCGCATCATCGCGCAGCCGAAGATCACGCGAGAGAAGTCGCGCAAGTTGAAGACGTAGTGACTCTTCGCCGGGGTAGGTCTCAACGTCGCTATTGCGAAATGGTACACGTCCAATGTGGCGTTCACTATTTGCGTCACATTCAAAATTACGTCGGATGGGAAGCCGTTCTTTTTCAGTCCAACGTGGAGTATGTTGCTGTAAATCTTCGCCATGCTATCAACCGTGAACTCGTTGATGGAAAATATGCTGAAGTGCCTCAAGAAGCGGGGATAAACCTCTTGCCTGCTGCCCCCAACTAATCCCATCGCCGCTACGAATTGCAAGTCGAACAAATAAACGGGTTCAGTTGTTTTTAGGTCGTACCAATTCTTATGATCGAAGAATTGTCTTAACAACTCTATCGGCGGCTGCGCACCATATACCTCTTTGGCGGGCATGTTTAAATCGTCAACGAAGATGACGCACGTCTTCCCTTTTGGGGGGCCGTAGATACCACGTTTCTTCTTGTTCAGCTTGGATATGACGAGTTCTTGCGTTTGATTAGCCGAAATTTTCACGGTGAAAGTTACAAAGGCTGGTTCGAAAACTTCCTGGTCTAATTTATTCATCAGCAGATCTTGTAGGTAGAAGCTCTTACCCGTGCCAGTTGGCCCAACAAATAGCACACGTTTTTGATGCTTTATGTGCATTTCTGCAATTGAGGTGTATTTCACTGTGTCCACAGTAGGTACCAACATCTGTTGGATATTAGGGGCGTCCTCTATCTTCATTCCTTTTACGATATCAGGCCAATACTTCCAGTTACCTACGGTTGATAAACAAAAAGGTTAATTTTAGGTATATTAGGTGCTTTCTATTTGCCGACTGGCTCACCTCACTTCAGTTTTGTGCATTAATCTACGATGTACTCACGTTGAGTTCATTTAGTTGGCAAATTTCGTCGTTCGTGGTAAATAGCTTATAGTTTAACGCATAAAACTCAAGGTGAACCAGACAGTAAGTAGAAAACACCTATTATGTCATCGTTTCATACCTTTCATGCGAAAATTGTAAGTGTAATCAATCATCAATCCTTCTTGAGGCAAAGTTATATCCATCCGTTCTTCGATTTCTTCTGGATACGGATTCTCCTCGTTCTGATTTCTCCATAGTCTTTGTAGAACTCATCGAACTTTTCCCTAGATTCTGAATCGAGTATACCGCCCAGACCCCAAACGCCCCCGTAAATAAAGGCGGCCTGAATCCAACACAGCAAATACTTGGCTTCTTCCTCCTTCTTCGAGCTGTCAGCTATCGCATCGTCCATGACTATTTGAAACACCGTCATCATGCTATTTACCAGGGCGATTTCACCAGTTACGCAGAGTTGCTTGCAGTACTTTCGGATAAAGTAAAGACAAGGATCGACCGTCCAATCGAAAACTGCCAGGATAAAATCCCTGGTCTCATCGTTACACCATTCCGTATTTAGGTTCACTATCCAAGAGTCGACGAACGGTTTCCATCCCAATGTGGAGGCTTCCATGTAAATCATACCGCAACGAGAAACCTTTTAAAGATACGATGTTTAAATTCACACAAAGATCAAATAGGATGATACTTACAGTTGCTGGCGAAGCCTGCGATAAATCCATCACTTCAAAAATCATTGACATCACACCAGTCATAGCCATAACTTCTCCGGACATCAAACACAATTTCTTGTTATCATCCAGCACGGTGTTCATATTTTCGATCCACACTGCATCTACCGGTCCATCAAAAATAATCCACTTACGATCTGGCGAAGGATCTTGAACGAATCTCCTAAAGCACGTGGCAACCACGCCATCCGTCCACTCGTAACTTATTGGATCGAAACAGCCGTATAATTGGCCCATGGTGATGGACTTGGGATTCATTATTTGGTACTTGACCTTCAACTGTGGCAAACCTCGCTTATTCATCAAACTCAAGGTATCGGCGAGCACTTTTAGGGTGCTACTCTTTCCGGCGAAAGGATCTCCGACCAACATAAAGCCGTGCCGGACGATCATCATCTCGAACGTTTGAATGACCTTGAGAATGAAGGAGTCCTTAGGTTGTAAGTTCCTGGTTTTACTGGACACCTTCATTGCTTTGATAAAGTCGACGTAATCCGGTTGCGGTAACACCAGGCCAGGGAATAGATCCGAAATAATCCCTTCGAAGAGAGGGACGTCATGATTCAAAAATTTCGGCAAATTCACATCTGTTATGGATCGCAGAAGGAGGATGTCCTCTTTTTCATTTGGGAAATTCCTCTTATTATTGCCAGCAGCAGACAGTACTGACTTAACAGCTCTCATACCGTAATCATAGTGGTTTTGTGATGATAATTGCTCAGAACATAGTCTAGAAATAAAGGCATTCGTTCTGTAAATATACAAAATTACCAGACTGGAGAATAATTTAAATACCTGTAAGTGGTTACGATTTTAACCGATAGAGTACGCGCATCTGAGAATCCGTAAGAATATAGGGATATTTCACCAATCATGGCGTAATCCGGCACCATCATAGCTACCGTTCTAAACAACACTTTCAGATTGTCAGGTAATTCAGTTCTACCCGCATAGCCAGGATTCATAGTAATGCAGACGTAACAGTTCGCATTCAACGTCAGTTCTGTACCTTCGAAGATGAACTTCTTCACATTCGCTCTCACGGCTAATATAATGCAAAGGATTTGTTGAGCCACCACAGACAGTACTTCGATCTCAATTCGGTTGAACTCATCGAAACAGGCCCACGCACCCGAAGAAGCCAACCCCTTGAAAAATTTCCCCATGGCTTTGTAATCGAGACCGTCGGAGCAGTTGAAGACGACACACTGGACTGCCAAGGCTTTCGCTAAATCTTTCGTTGTTTCGGTTTTACCCGTTCCGGCAGGCCCTTCTGGGGCACCATTTAGGTGGAGGTGGTAAGCTCCAATCAAAGTGCGGTAGCATCTGTCTGTTAAGGGGGTAATGACTAGTCGATCTGAGTTGCCTAAATATTCATAAGCGTACTTTACTGTAGCATTAACCAATCGAACCAAACATTCATCGTTTTCCCAATAGTATCTGGTTAACCAAATAACATCATTTTAACTAATTTTAAGTAAAATAGCTTCGAATATTATATGGAAAACACTTATAATATACGTATTTCATATCGGTGATTGGGTAAATGAATTTTAAGAAAAAATTGCTAAAGCGACGGCATTAAAAAAATTGCATAACTCATAAATACTTTCTATTTATGAGTTATGCAAAATATTGCCTGCTCCTGAAAAAGTGATTTTTTTTAAATGCTGTAACATTACATGGATTTCGAAGCACTAACAATCAGCTTTTTTGAAGCTTTGCCAAAAGGTTAAATATGAATACTGGTGCCTGTAGTAACTGCAGTACAGCGTCACAGAAGATTCTGACATGAATAGGAGAAACCGTAGATGGTTTAAACACTTTTTTGTTTTACCTATTGCTTTTTTTCAAACGTTCTACATTACAGTCTTTCAAGATGAATTATTCTTAATATACACTTTTTAGAAGCAACAGTTTTCGAAAAGAGGATGGGAAAACGAAGTACTACGTTTGTACAATCCATACCTAACCCTATGAAAGTCATTTTACCGATATCAGGGTATAATGGTATGAACCTATGAATATCATGATTAGGGAGTTGCAAACAGCGATTTAGTGATATAATGGCACGTCTAGAATGCATTTGATTTATTATTTACTTCTTTAATAAAAGATATTCGATTTCATCCTATTTAGGTACACATATAAAAGATGTAGGATTTGTAACGTATTTTTAGTTCTATTAATCTCTCTCTCTCTCCCTTTCTCTGTGTGTGTGCGGTGACGTAAGCGGCGTCAAGAAAGGAATGACAAATGAAGGAGTTTGGGGCGAATCACGAGGACAGCACAACGTCCCTGATTGACGGACAATCGGGAAGAGCGTAGGTGCGCAAGCGAAAAAGAGGAGTGGGCAGCTACCGTTGGAATAGAGCGGACGTGCCGTTTATCTGGAGCGCGGCGGTTGTGAGGTGCGCCATTAAGCGCCTGCCACAACACAGTCATCTATTGTTAAAAGTGAATAACGCAGCGGGCTAATTTATCCCCGTTATTGCTGAAATACCTAGTCCATTTGTTACTACCGGAGAAGAATACCATATATTGGTAGAAATAAACGCATAGTGCGAAAACGTGTCCCCACTTTTGTGTAAGATTCTGGCCATTTGTTTAGTGCCGAGGAATAAAACCTCATAAGTGAGGAAGGACCACGCCTAGAGCCGAAGGACCGCCAAAACCGCAAGTGTTGCGGCTTATTTTTATTTGTTTATTTTACTTTTACTTCTAAAATCAGAAATTATAATTTTGTTTATTGTTTACTTTAAATTTAATATTCAATTCAGTCAGTAGTATACAAAGGGGCCCCATTCATTATTTTTTCTAACACCAAGTAAACTTTGCTTACCAAATAATCTTTCTATTTGTATCTTTCTCCGCTTTCGTTGTTTTATAATAAAAACTACTGTAAAAGTGAACTCAATATATTTTTACTTTATATTATTTTAGACAGAGTCGGATTATATTTAAAATACTCATAGAACCGCACGACCTGGGAGCGGTTATTTTGATCGATAGAAGATTCTCATGCTAGTTTCTTGTTTATTTCAATTAATCAATAGAAATATTATTATTTACAAATCCGAACTCAAATCTTATGGCTAATATTCAGAAGTAAATTGACGACCCACTGCATTTTGCAATTTGCCGGAGCGAGATAAAACCTGCCCCATTACAATCTAACGCACAAACGTGGGACTGAGAAAGCGTACCATTACAGTGACAGAAAACCTTAATTGAGTCATATATCCCCAAACATAAAAGTAGAAAATATGAAATGAATCAAAGGTAGGTAAAAAAAAGTCAAGGAAGGAAGGTTCTCCATTGTAGATTCAAAAGAATTGGAAGAAAGATTGTTTGTTTCCTGTGGGGTTTTTACGATTATAAAGTCGCTTTCTACGTAGTTCTTTAGTATATTTAAGACACTCTTTATTCTCTTCATTTTCTCTTGTTCAATAGAGGGATCCTACACAAACAGTTCTAATTTTCTTCCAAAGTTTCCTGCTTTTTTTTTTTAATTTTCTCTTTCACAACTTTAGTGGGGTATGGCTAAATAAACCAAAATAACCTTAGATTTAATAGTTCTTTAAAATAGCCACCAAAATGAATTATAACTTATAAACATTGCTTTATATTTACTTCTGTGTTTACTGCTATTTTAATGTCAACAACAAATCATTTTTTTTTTTAATAGAAGCCAATAAGAATCAATGAATTCACTTTTGGTAAACTGTTGAATTATACTTTAATATGTCCAACATAAACTACTATTTACAATTCAAAAAATCCTTCAACATAAAACACAGACTTAAATCTCAACCTTCATGTATCTTATAATAGCTTTTTTTGTTTCTTTTGTGTTAGAGAACAATAGGCATGGCCATACGCCGTAAAGATGTTATATTATATTTGTGTTGCGGTAGGAAGCAACATGCAAAGATTATTGTTTTGTTTGATTCGAACGATATTGCTTCTTGCAGAGATTAGATTAGATAAGATTAGGATTGGGGTGACCCACGGACCAGTTTCACCGCGACCTTTTCAGATCTATTGTGATCTCCTTTTTCCGAGAAGATACTCCCTAATTTTGCCATCTTAATTAGACATTTCATCTTTGTGTAGCTGCTAAACTGTGGGGTTTCCCATAGTCCCCACACCCACGCCCTCGCCAGGCCGTCACATTGGCACAGCACATGAACTGGTGTTTTTTCCTCCTCTTGGCAGAATCTGCAAATAGCATCATCCACCAGGCTTATGCTATACCTGACCTGTCAGCAGACCTACCAGACATTTCTTCCTTTCTATCTTTACTAAGTAGATCTATATTAAATTCACACCTCTGTGCCTTTAGAAACTCTTTTACCTGTCTCCGTCCCGGTGATTTTTGCCACCACTTTCTGCACTGATTATATATTCATTCATTAATGGATTTTTTTAATTTGCGATTTGGTAACGCCCAAAGAAGGGCCAGGTCCAACGAATGACCTTGACGAACCTCGCCTGGCCAGCTTGGTTTATGCCGCTCGAGTGGCTAGGAACCCAGGTCAATGTTAATTCCTTTTGCCCACTTCATTTAGGGCGCTTAGGCAATCCCAAATCGACTTAGAATCCACACTTACGGAACTAATCTCCCTAAGTGCGGACTGATCTTTCTATATGCAAGTAGCTGTTTGCCACAGTGGATCTTGCTGAAGACACGTGAATTGTTTAGAATACAGTCGCAGTCATAACGTACATTTTTAACTTCACGATTTTTGTGCCACAACTCAAAACTTCGTTTCATGGAACATTGCGTTGCGTCATGAATTTTTGCGGTGATACAGTATTACCAATGTCAAGAAAATAGTGTTAGCATTACAAATCATATTTAAACGTAATATTTTAACCTGTTCGTTGCTTTCCGCGCCCAAACCATCTCAGGTGTCTCTTACATGCATACAAATCATAATTTAACTAAAAGACCCTATCTTCTGGTTACAGCAAGAAAGTTTTTTTATTTCTCTACAATAATACATCTTCAGATAAGTAATTGAGCAGCAATATTCTTTGAAGAAACTATTTTATAATACTATAAAACAAGGTTTTAGGTGACGTACATCCAAGAAAGAACTACTTGTTCTATTTTATTTGGCAATTCTTTAAATACAGAGACACATATTCTTAATATGTTTGCAAACGAAGCTGAAGGCTATAAAATTTAACAAAGACATTTTAAACAGGATAACAGGATAACATCGTTGGCCTGTGAGATCTTGCTATATGACTTCTTTAGGTTCATTATATCTTTTCGCGAAAAAAATCAATTTGCGAAACGTCATTTGCACAGGTGCGTGAAAGATTAAACGTAATTAAATGTCACCAAAGAAAGTCAGCGTGTGTAAATTTGAATTACAAGAAAAATAAAATATTTTGAATCTTTTTTATAAACTAAATGTTTAATAAAAAATTCTAATTAACGAGCAAAACCTCGTATGAAATAATAAGAAGGGAAAGCGAGTACAAGCAAAAAACAAATATCTGAAAAGGATAGAGTTATGGTAACTGCCCTGGCATGACAAAAAATGTACGAAAGACAAGTAGGTAATGTTTTACTCAATAAGGAAAAAGATAAATAAAATAGGAAACTGAAACGCAATGAAAGCAAATGAAGAAGGGACAATTAGAGAGGTGATTGGAATAATGCGAAGATACGAAATAGATATACTTGCACTACAAGAAACTAAATAAAAGAAATTAGGAATAGGCACAAGAATACAATTTCTTTAATAGCGGTGGAGAAAGCAGGTGTAGTGAAGTTGGTTTCATTGAGAACAAAAAAATAATATAAGTGGTCTCCATTAGATTGAATAAAACGTATAAAAGGAGGAGAAAGTCCTTTCCAATCAAGGGTTTATTTAAAGATTCATCTTAACATGTTTCAGCCTGGGGCTATCTTCAGAAGCATGAAAGATACGTTGTTACCAGTTTCTCATATATTTTTGTAACGACGTATCATCGTTTCATGCTTCTGAAGATGGCCTCAGACCAAAACATGTTAAGATGATCCTTTAAAATAAACCCTTGATTGGAAAGAACTTTCTCCTCTTATTATATTTAAAAAAAAAAAATAATGTTAAATTATAATTAAATTTCATTCATCCACAGAAGAAAAGGAACTGAGAAAAAGGCATTTTATGAAGAGATGCGAGATATATGGGAAAGAATAACATACACATTGAAAGAGGGAAAAGAGGCAAGAAGAGGAGGGGTAGACCGAAGAAAAATGGTTAGAAGTGGAGAAGTGGATTTGAAGATGCAAAGTAATAAAATTTACTTAAGTCATAGGCCTTTAAGACCTGTAGAACTAAAGTATAATATAATAGAAATTAAATTTGAAATTTTTTTTTGTTTCGAAATTGACACTTAAATAAAAAAAAATTCTATTTTTTTTGTCATTCCCATAAAATATGTGATTCAAAATTTCGTGAACACTAATTTACTTTTAAAACTACATCTCAATATTTCGCATTCACTGACGAAAATTTCCTAACTTCACAAAAAAAAAAAGATAAAACTGCTTACCTTAACTGAGACAGCCACTTGAATTCTGTATCTGAATCGACTTGTTGCCGCACAAGTTCATAAACGACATCTTTGGCATGGACATCAATTACAATCAAAGCTTTTATGGTTATTCTTGATAAATTCGACAAGGCAGGACTACGTATCTAGAAACAACATTATGTTAGTAATGTTCCAAAACCTTTTATTGGAAAGCTGTCATTCACCAGAGCGACAATATCCTGTAGATCGCCTTGTAATTTCTCAGAGAATTCTTCCATAGTATAATCACGCAAATCGCTCAAAGCATTATGAACACTCGCTGTCCAATATATTTGGGATACTGCTAGAATCACTTGGCCTGGCCAGCATATAACCCATTCGGTACGCGCCTTCTCTTTGTAGTCCAACCAACTTTTATGAATTTCTTCTCTGATGGATTGCAACATTTGTTCTTCAACTTGTATTAACCATTTCTCGACACTGCCACCTGCATCTGCGGTATTCACGATGTTCAAGAAGTCGACGCGCTCCTTTTCCTGACTGAACATGGCATGTATTTGTAATTTCTGGTCGAACTGTAATGTATCGATTGCCTCGAAGCATTTCCTCAAATGAGGCTGTACGCGTAAAGGATCTTTGGTTTCGGATAAAATCTCCAACATTTCATCGTTGGATAGGAAGAAGAATCGCGGAAAGAATAATCGTTTCTTTTCCAGATACGCAGTAACGCCGTCATTGATCTTCTCGAGCAATTCGTTGCAGTTCTCCATGGCTTCCAAGAGACCAACCGTTCCCGCTGTTTCAATCACTCTAGGATCTTTTGCCACGACACTCATGTAACGGCGATATGTGGAGTCGACTTCCCGAAATAGAACCCCTTCATTAGGCATTTGACTAACGATGTCCTTTGACGAGAATATAGGCAGCAGATACAGCCATTGCGACTGCACCTTTCCCCATTCTTCAATGGTGTTATTAATCCTAGTTATTTTCTCGTACCAAGCTTTCACTTGCGTCTCATATGGTTTCACAAATACCGATCCCCTCATCGACAACGTTTTGATGATGTGATCATCTAAAATGGCTTGCACATCATCTAATTGTGTTAATATCGTGATACCAGTCTCCTTATACTGGCTAGTCTTAAATTTGACATCATCCCATTCTGCCATCATCTTCTTCAGGTTAGTTATTAATTGTAATTCTTTCATTGCGCCACTGCTTATGACTTCGTATTTATCAATATCTTTGGCTAAATCCATATCAAACATTTTTCGCAATGTAGTTCCGGCATTAGGTGTTATATCGTATCCAGCAACTCGACTCATTTCATCCCAATGCCTTTGTAAAAGAGCTTTGTTACACATTATTTCCATAATATTCAAGCAAGGTCTGAAGTCCTTGATCTGCTGGATAGTTTTTTGGCACAATTTCAAAGGAGCTGGCAAATTTAAAGGATCCGGATCATCAACTGAACCCACGAATCTGCGAACCTCACTTTCGGCTGCTAATTGGCGGAGGCGATTTCTATAAGTTTTCTGCGTTTTTATCAACTCCTTAAGGTATTCGTCCACTTTCTCTTCAGCGTTCTCGTAGTCTAAAAATTCAAACGGTCCATCCATCCAAGCGTTGTAGCACCTTTTCCAATTTTGGCACACTTTAACTAATCTAAAGAACGGATATATGTAGATTTTCAACTTTTCCAAATCGTTAAAAGCCGAAATGGGGAATTTGAACGTGGCTTCTTCTTTGTTTATCCACTCTTTCTGTTGATCACAACTCCTTATCTTTACCAATAGTTTATTTAAGTGAAACACATATTCTCGGGCGTTATCCGAATCGCTCATATCATCCAAAGTAACCAAGTAAGGTTCGAGTTCTCGTATCTCCCTGTTAAGCCTCTCAACTGCTCGTTGCAGTCGCTCTTCGAAATCGAACTTAAACTGTTCATACATCGAGGAATTTTGTTCTAATATCGGTTTGATACGTGTCAACCACAGAACGGTTGTTGAATTTAGATCTATATGTTCTTCGGTGATAGTTGTAACATCCATCAGGCGAATAATTATGTTTAACGATTGTTGGATCCTCTCGGTTAATTCCGCCATCAAAGCTGTATTCGCCCAAGTCATAAAGACGCCCATCTCCATCAATTCTTCGGTACTCGTTGGTTCTTGAAGAGCTCTGGTGGCTAACATCTGGAAGGTATCACAAATATCGTGATTCTCCCATTCGTGCTGGAGGACAAGTTTCCCAGCTACGTCGTCAATGAGAGCATTGATGGATGCTTTTAAGTTAGCTTTGCATTCTTCTTGTTCCAGTTGCCCTATGGCGTAAAATTCGTTCGTGACCATTTCAGTTATGCGATTGATGAAAGTTTGATAGAAGTCGATCTTCTTGTAACCAGCCTCGAAAGTTATATCTTCATTATCATCGCCAATTTCCATCTCTTTACCACCATAAACTGACGAGTATCCCTGTTCTAAATTACTGACGTATTGCTCCACCGGCTGAAACATTCTCGTCAAGTTGATTTTTATCTGCGCCTCGGCGTCTTCCATGAAGCTCTGCTGGATGAATATCGGAATCTTCTTTCCCTCGAAGTTCTCGCAAAACATGCTTTCCAAAGAGGCTAAGTCGTTAGCTGCTCCGGCTATTTCTTTTATGAACTTCAAATATACTTCAACAGTCTCATCCTTGGACGGATACAAATTCAACTTCTTATCGTATTGAAGATACAGCTTCAGGAAGGGTACGTTCTCGTCGTCACCAGTGACTTTGACGATATGCAAAATGCTCTGCCTGATAAGTTTGATAAAACTCGACGCCAAAATACCGGTTGCAGTGCACCAATAATGCATCTTGCTGATTTTGCTTCTAAATTCGGTGGTGTCTGTTTGGGCCAACTTGACTATCTTCTCGTAGAATTGTTGGATGAAGATCTTGCCATTGATGATTCCGTCGTTAATCAGTTCAATCAAGAGAGGCATCTCATACGGTTGTTCACGGTATACTTTGAGGTCGACTAGGATGTCAGGGAGCACCGATATGCATTGGTTAGTGATCTTACGCATGAGAGGTGAAGGTATAAAAAGGCGTTTTTGGAGTTGCGCTCTGGATGCAAGGTATTTATCATACTGAGGCGTTTTTCCCATATACTTGTATGGCCTGAGATATATATGAGGATCAATGCCATCCAACGGTCGTATTCTGCTGTTAACACCTACCTAAAGGAAGTATGGTACGGATTTAGAAAGCAAAATCCATAAAAAAAAAAAAAAGGTTTTAATCAATGTCAAAAAGTACAAATAGATGCCTTTTCGTTGTTACTGATACATATTAATTGTCTTCATTTTGCAAATTTGAGTTACTTTGTGTAGCACCGTGCTAGTAGTACGATGTTTGGTGTGTTCTATTTTATCCTAGGGTAGACTATACCAGGCCATTCCGGAAGTTATGTCCCTTTCCCCTCAAGTTGAGTAGATTCCTCTACTCTTTCCCCCTTTGTATAGTTTTATTGTTGTTGTAGATGCTTGTAGGTACGTATCGGTGTCAGTAAGTTTAAATAAATATGGTAACCAAAATACAGTATATGATGCTTCATCCAATGAAAGCTTTGAATTATGTTAACTAAAGAAGATGTTATAAGAGCAGAAAATGGTTAGTAAGGCTAGTTATTATTTACAACTTGTGGATACACATAATTGTTGTTTTAGATTTTAACTTAGCATGTTCCCTACACCCTCGCGCAATAAGCATGAAATCTGCAGAAGAAATGTGAAGTAATAAAGTAGCAGAACCATATAGACAGATGCAGAAAATTACTGAAGGAAACCTGGAATTACGAAGAATTCCGTTCTTAATAAATACAATAGAAAACCGTTATGAGATTTTACAGGACTCTAGAACGCTAAAAAGTGTGTGGAATGTAATAGATTTTTTTTACATTGGTATTACTTGTGTGTTTGCTTAGGAGTTAAATTTACTTTTTTTGCGTTTTTGTATTTTCGTGCTATCGTTTTCGTTTCATATTACTCAGATATCCAAGATAACATATGTAATATCGTTGTAGGGGTAATTTTAAGTTCTTTCAGAAAGTTTAATAAGAATTCACTAAGTATCCCATTTTGTTTTTGTGTAATTTTCTTCTCCTGCAATGTAATATTACACTGCGTGACACGATTTTCGTACCTGAAAAACTGATTATTATTATGGTTTTCAATTAGTTACAATATCTAAGCAGTGGATGTTTTTTGTTTCTATCACGTCTTGTTTTTGAAGTATACACTGATGGCATTAGATAGGCTATGCCCGCTTCTGGCACAAAATCTTGGGATTTTCAATGGAGGTAGAGTTCACATTTTATCTCCTCATAGATACAATATGCATATTTATATGTCACTTCGTGCTCGTAGCGACAGATTGAAATATTCTACCTGATATACATACCGGATGTCCAGCCTAAGATGCAACGGTCCATAGCCGATTTATTATTGCTTTTTTGGAAAAATGTTTCAAATAAATGTTGGCTCAAATCACATTCTACACATTTTAAAATTAGTTTCAGTAATGGCGGACTTCCGATTGTACCGGAAGTAGATACTTTATTATTTTAAATGGGACACCTGTATATTACTGTATTTTTGGATTCCTTGCTAAATTTTAATAACAATCCGTTATGCACACATTGAGGCTAAGTTGTACCGTTTCCGAATTACATGACGTTTTTTCGAAAAAAATGCGGTGTTGTTATATCTCCGGAAATACGAAAGTTAGAAAGATGCGTTTTTCAGTTTTCGCTTAATTATGAAACAGCACAGGTCTTTTATTTTAAAATTGTTGCATTTACATTACAGAATTATTAAATAGGGCTCTGTAATTTTCGACCTCTAACATCATGGATAACTTGATTATTTTTAAAATTGAATGGCATAGCAATTTTTACATAAATGGATGCAAAATTTGATTTTCTTTCGATTTTATACGAGTGTCATTGTGTCTATCTCCAAAGGTTTTGGAGATATTTGCGATTTTTCAGTTTTTTCATGATAGATACGTATTGCGAAGCGCCGGCCACCTTCCCCACGCATTTCACCAGGCTTGGGACTAATTAACAAAACAAAATAAGTTTTGTCGTTGGTTTTAATTTTTTGTCGTTAATTTAATCGAATTATTGATAATTAAATAAAGCAATGTGTATATCTTTTAAGTTTTTTACAAATAATTATTAGTTACCGTACCCAAATCACAGTACGTGATATAAAAAAAGTACATAGGTGTCCTTATTAAGCGATTTGTATAAATAAATAAACAGGAAAAATTGAAGTGGGTACTTAATTTTTTTTTTAATTTGTAACGTAGTGTTATTAATCATTTAATGTACAGTATTTTTGCTTAATAAATATTTTTTTTCTAGCTCTCATAATCAATGAATTATATACTTGGACACATATATTCAATCACACTGTACAACCATATTAAAATATTATGCGGATATACTACAATATAAATACTAGTCAGAGTAAAACGGCGCTTAATGAGCAATTTTTTTATTACTTATCTTAAAATTTCAACAAAATTTCAATCATAACTTTGACCTTTATCAAGCTAAAAGTGAAATAATAAAAATGTAAAAAATGACGTGAGAAGAAAAAGGGTTAATTACCTGTCCAAAAAATTAAATAACAAATTAAATAACATTGGAATCATTCTACACAATTTAAAAAGAGGTAAAATAATTAAAACAAAGTTAAAATGCACTGTAAACGGGGACAGAATAAACAAGAATGAATATAATCGGTCAAAATATACGCCGTAAAGAGAAGTTTTCTATAAGACAACTATTGTATGTGCCACAGGTAAAAATAAACAAGAAAGATAAAAGGACAGAGAGAAAATCAAAAGAAATAAACCAATTAAAGGGTTACACATTAAAGTTAAACAAAGAAAATGATAATTAGGTAAGTATGGTCCACCAAACACAGCTAAATAGTTGTTTTTTTTATTATAATTAATTTAATTAATGTTGAGAATGTGAAAGATTAACGTGATAAAAGTTGCTAAAATTATTGATAGTATTAGTTTTAAAACTGCAGTTACCAGATGTTCTTATATGTAATGCTTCAGATAATCTCTTTTGGAAATTGTCTTCATAATCAAGAACGGTGGGATTACCAAAATCAAAAGCGTGGACACGTCATATTGGTGTTGCTTCAAACGCTTCTTCAAAGAACTTTAGCCAACAACACATTTATTACAATTTTTACAATTGATTCTATAAACTACATTCCCCTTCTCCAACAACTATACGAACACTTGCATTAAACGCTTATGCGCACACGCAGAAAATTAAATCTCTCCATCACCGCAGTGAAACTAGCAAAGTACAACCGAATCGTTTCGACTTTTTACGCCTTATTCTTGTCAATTCAAGTTTAATTTTGAGATTATTGATGGTTATTCTAATGTAAACTGTAAATTTGTGCTCAAAAGGTTGTTTCAGGATCTCAATGGATTTAAATATTTGCTTTTTTCTTCTAAATTATCCATTTTAACAGGTAACTTTTTTATTCGCAATAAATTTATTGCGAATGCGAAAATTAATTCAAATCGCAATCGCTAAAAAACGGCTCAAGCCTTGTTCGTCAAAATAGTCATTGCAGCATCAATATAAATCGTCTTCTATTAAAAATTAAATTCATATATTGCTAATTTTTCGATACTATTCAAAACAACTAACAAAAACCAACTAGAATTGAGAAAGCGTATAACTTTACAATAAGGCACTATATTTGTACTTTTTGGCAATGCCATATTGACAGTCAAACTGGCATATGTTATAATAATGAATAAATGTCAAACTCTTACCTTACATATCTTCCTCTCATTTCCATGGTTATATTAGGCTTTTGTTTGTTTATTTATTTTTAATACAATTTTTGCGTTTACGATAATTTTTGAAAATAAATATTATTTTGATAGTAACTCATTTTGCGTTTTTATTCAGACATTTGTATGGTTATTTCTCCAATATGCGCAATATATAAACAATTACCGCCTTATTTACAATTTTTTACTTTCCAAATTGGAAAGTCGCATTTTTTAAAGTATATGGATTTCAGATACTTTTAAACGATTAGAAAATTATTACTTATACTATATTTTACATAACATAAATAGGTACCTCATGCGTAACTTCCAGATATTCCGCCTTGACTTCTTCTAGTACGTCATTGAGGACATTCGGCCATGCCTGTTCCAGTTTTGGCGCTTGGATGCTCTTCAGGATGGCCAACCTCGTGTACTTCGTCATCTTAGTCGTCGGCAGATTCTCGGCGTGCTCCCGCAACACCTGGTGCGACACATTCTTTCGGACGATTCTCGGATACTCCGGGTCAATCCGTTTCTTGAACTCTTTGACCTTCGTCCTTTCGATGCTCTGCTTGAGGAAATTCACCAGCTGTAGGCGCTTCTTCTCCGTGATATTGAACTCCTTGCGGAGGCCCTCGCTGGCGCTCGTGAAATCCACGTTCTCGTAAAAAGTGCCGTCCCTCTTCGCCCTCGCTAGACACTTCTTCAGGTCTACTTTCATCTTATCAGCCATCGTGAGCTCGGAATATTCGCTGAAAGATGCGGCAAGTTGACGTTCTCTCCGGCACTTCAAGTCATTTAAAATAATCACAACCGTTGCTCAGCAACGGCACGTATTTTTTATGTGTCAAGGTGTGCAACTGTCGCTATTTCCTGATTCAGCATACAAATCTCATATGCTCTGGCCTGAAGACGAACCACAGTAAATCGGCAATAATACGATATATTGCGATTATAATAAGCAAGATATAATACAAAACAATTAGTAAATGTTGGCAGCAACGGATGTTTAATTAATATTTTAAAACACTTGAATTGGTGAGTTGGAAAAAGGAACATGTTTTATACTTATACCAAAAAACCTGTTCACTTCCAACTCACCGATTCAATTAGTTGAATTGTACGTAAAAGTAGTAAATACAACTCGTAATTATTGCATTTGTGATGCTTCTCTGCTTCATAGAAATTATTTAAATTGTTATCTTAAGAGTGTGTTAACACCAACAGTTCTGTGAAAGGAATTCAAAAGAACCATATTTTATTGGATGATACAAGTTCTCGAAAATTGATTCAATGACGAATGAAATATTAATGAAAAATACTAATGTAGATAACGGTTAAAAAGAGACATAGAAAAAGATAATATTTTCTTTGGATTTCTTGATTTTAGCGGAAAGATGCAAATAAAATTCTAACTGAAATTTGAAGAGCTTTATTTAGGGTCCATTCACACTATCGATCAGGTCTCGATCAGGTCGCGGTCAGATTAAATATTATTACATGCATTGTGTATTGTTTGGCCATGACTTGACCATGTGCCCTAATGTGAATTTAACAATAACATAAAATATTTTTTTATTAATTTTTCCTTTACTTAATACAATTAATGATTATTTAAATAAATGTTAACAGTCCACTATTTTGTAACACATTTGTTTATTTGCCCACGATTATTACATTTCTTTGTTCGAAATAACAAAGTCGATTAATATCAAGAGCCTAATCGAGATAAATAAATCAGTTAAATAGAAACAAAATATTTTTTCTAATCTTCTGTTGTTCCCTTTTACCACTAGGTTTTTCTCTTCCGTTTATAATTTCTTCGAATTTCTTGGTTTTAGGGGATAGATGCAAATGAAATTCTAAACGAAGTAAGAAATAATAGAAAAATCAAATCTTGCAAAATTATTTTCTTTTTCTACTTTTGAAATTCTTAAAGCAGAAACCGTTTGTCCAAGTTAGTAACTGTTTGGAGCAGTTTTTATCTGCTGAATACGATTGTTATTTACGTCACAATACTTTCGAACTTTTCGAACTAATAAGCCACCATTACAAATTTGTTTGTTCGTGGAAAACATCAAACGCAATCACAAATTAATCAGACATAATTTGATTAGTTGAAAAAAATCCGCAACTTTAATCCAAGTCATTGATTGGCTTTGACTGATTTGTGATTCAGTGATTGGTCCGCGAACAAAACTAGTTTTGATTAACAATTGGAAAAATTAGTATTTGAAAAATGAAAATAGTCCAAATTCAGTCCAACTAGCCTGAAAAAATTCGAAATACTGTGAAGGAAATAAAAAAGAAATTTGACATTTGAAAAGCATCGTAAATACAGAAGTAGGTTACGTTTTTCTGTAAAGTATTAAAGAAAATCAGAATGTTAATTATTATCATGAGCTTCAGATGTTTCTTTTATTTTATTTTACTATTTGTGAAATGACAACAATGTAAGTCTACATAATCTTAGTTGTGTAGTAATTTAAAACGAGCAAGAATCGATATTCAACAACCTATACTAAGAAATCAATATTTCTTTATTTTTTATTTTTTTGGAAAAATAAACTTAACTACAGAATAACGGATAAACAGCGTCGGCACCTTGGTCTCAGGGAAGAAAAACACGTGAGCTTCAGTCCGTATATTGGCCGCGTTCAGAGTACGAATATGATACATATCAGTAACAGTTCCCGCTACAGAAAATGGTGAACGCTCCATTGTACATATGTTATTGATGTAGCACAAATGTAGCGTTGCGGTTTGAGACGAATTGTCAACAGTTGGCGCCAATTGGCCGCGTTCAGAGTACATAACTGTTACGTAGCTGCTCCCAAACGGTTTGAGAACTGCTGACAATTCGACTCAAAAACGCACCGCTACATTTGCGCTACATCAATAACATACAATGGAGCGGTCGCCATTTTCTGTAGCTGCAACCGCTACTGATATGTATCATGTTCGTACTCTGAACGCGGACATTGACTGCTATTGGCTAAAACGAACTCAAAAAGATGGCGATTGCGCCCGCACATTCAAAATCTGCTAACATCTTCCTTTATCACGGCTGTTGCTCGCTTTGAATGTGTTAAAATTTACTGGCTGTCCGCTTTTATTTACCTACATGTTCCTTGGTCAAGATGTCACGCCAAAGTGCACCTGCAGTAACGGAAAACTCACCACTAACAAAAAGATCAACAAAACACTTCTGTGTCGAAGAAAAAGATGTGAATTTCAATAGATAGAATATAGAGAACATTAAATATTCGATTTCGTATTTCAAGTACTACTACTACAATATTTGTATAATCTCTTATTGTTTACTTTAACGAAATCAATTAACAGTAACCTAAACTAATTTAAATGTTACCAATTGCTGATATTTACTTTCACATATACCTAATTAAACAATATTACCAACAGTCTGCGTAAATTAAACCCTCTTTTGTAATAATGATATAATTAATAAACGATAGATTCTATAGTTTTATCATAGTCGCTTGTGTGATGGACCTTTTTGTTAACAAATTTCTTCGTTATAATTTTCTGAAAACATATACAAGGTTGCTTCACTTTTTTTATTATACACCTTATTAATATGACCTAAACACAAGGAATAGTATTCCTGATTTCTTAACTTCAGCCAATGAATTCATTTGTATGCGGATATTATTTCTGACAGGATTATTTGTCTCTCTTTACCGCTACAAACCTAACCATTTTTCACTTTGTCAGTTATTATGTACGTTGTATTAAAAATATTCACCACTGAAATAATAAACAAAATTCGTGTTGTGTGTACGCATCTCTCATATGTCTCACATAAGCTCATCTATACTGACAAGATTTAAATGAGTAATGTATCGACAGATTTCTGCATTCGCCCTAAATTTATAGGTTTTTCATCTTCCAGAAGTTGAAATGCGAAATGAAAATATATTACAGCAGACAATAAAAAAAAAAAAACAGGAATGTTATATGTAAAAACAACTAAATAAATATTATAATTACAATCATTTATTTACATATTGTTCATACAAATCAATTAAACTTTTAGAAGTTCGTGGAGCTACTAAGTCCAGAGCCTTAACAAAATGCCTAAATTCTACAACAGCGGCATTTATGTCTTCTTCCAAAGCTGCCATCGCTGCCTCGTGACAGACAGCATTAACTTCGGCTCCAGAATAATTTTCAGTTAATTCCACCAATTTACCAATGTCCACATCTCCAACAACCTGCAATAGTTAATCGAAATACATTGAAATACACGATTTAATTTCAAACTAACAGGCATTTTAGATAACTTTATTTTGAAAATGTCCCTCCTTGTGTTTTCATCTGGCAGTGGTACATAAACTAATCTGTCCAGTCGCCCAGGCCTAAGTAGAGCCTTGTCTATTCGGTCTGGTCTATTGGTAGCGGCTAAAATTGTTACATCCCCGAGAGGTGATACACCATCCAATTCCGTGAGAAGTTGAGCCAAAACCCTTTCCTGAACACTAGTTGCTGACCCAGAAGATCTTTCGCCACCCAATGCATCAATTTCATCAAAAAATATGATAGATGGTGCCACTTGTCTTGCCTTTCTAAATACTTCTCTCACTGCTCTCTCAGATTCTCCAACCCATTTACTAAATAATTCCGGACCTGCAACACAAACATACTTATTATTTTCCTATAAAAGTCATATTCATAATTGAACCTTTAATAGATAAAAAATTTAGTCCACTCTCTGTGGCTAAGGCTTTGGCAACCATTGTCTTTGAACAACCTGGTGGACCAAACATCAGCACACCTCGTGGAGGGGTAATACCCATTCTGATGAAACTCTCTGCATGTTTTAATGGCCACTCGACAGCTTGTTTAAGGATCAGTTTCAATTTTTCTTGGCCTCCAATTTCAGACCATTTAACATCTGGAACCTGAAAAAGAAATTATAAAGCAAGTAAATATAAAAATCTGCAATATAATTACTGGGTTGTTACTTCAATTTGCACTTCTCTCATTGCGCTAGGCCTAATTTTCGTTAAAGCAAATTTCCAATCGTCAGATTCAATTGAAGATTTGTCCAATTCTTGTGAAGCATGCATTGCTGCCCTTGAACACAATGCAGCTAAATCAGCGCCCACAAAGCCATGTGCGGCGTAAGCTACTTCCTTTAACAACTCTTCATCTTTTACCATGCCTTTTGACATCTGCTTTAATATATGAAACCTATTTTGTCACATAAAACGCTAAACATAAAGTGATCCATTGAACAAAATAACTTACCTACTTTTAGGATTTGGTGTTGGTATTTCTATCTCCCTATCAAATCTACCACATCTCCGAAAAGCTGGATCAATGCTATCAATCCTATTAGAAGTTCCAAGAACAAAAATTTTTAAGCTCTCTTTATTTATATTTTCAAATAAAGTTAAGACCTGAGATACTATACGTTTTTCTATATCCGAGAGTCTATTGCTCCTTGAAGGGCACAATATATCAAATTCATCTAGAATAAGCACTGATGGTGCATTATCAATTACTTCTTGAAACAAATCTTTCAATACATCTTCACTATTTCCTCCACTTTTTGTATAAAGATCTGCAGCACATATGCTTGCTTTAAAAGCACCACTAGAGCTTGCTAAGGCATTAGCAAGTAATGTTTTTCCTGTGCCAGGATTTCCATACAAAAGGCAACCTCTTGTGGGTTTAATATTTATTTTACTCTTTGTAAATCCCAAAGCTGAATTGATTAAGCTTTTTATTTCAGTAATTTCATCATCCAATCCACCAATCTCAGTAAATAAATCTTTTGACAACACCTCCTTATCATATTCAATTTCACTGCTGCATGTATAAACATACATGTATAAAAATCAATTTATTAAGAATGTTTAATACATACCTATATAATACAAACTTAGTATTGGATGTTATTTGAAAAAATTCTTTGTCATAAATTGAAATCTCACCAAACTGTTTGATTAATCCTCCAGTTTCAGTTTTATTGCCATCAATAGCTTTAACTTCAAATTTTAATGGTTTACCAAAAAATGTTATACTTATCTTATTTCCCACAGCAAGTAATCTTTCCTGATACAATTTTTGTATTCTAATATGAATTTCTGTTGATAATTCAATACATCTATTATTTAATAATATTAATGTAACTAATTTTGCATCTTCAATATTTGATTTAATTTTACCAACAAACACTGGTGATTCTTGCTTCAAGGTAAGAAATTCCAAAGCTAAATAAATAGAACAAAATTTATAGGAGAGGTATAGCATAAAAACACTCAGTGTCATAATATGCAAATTATGTGGTTGATGTTTTACAACAAAAGAAGTAAGTGCGGCAAAAATGATCAGCAGCATTTACCAAAATTCGTATTTGTAAATGTTGCCTACCTACATTCCCATTGCAATTCCCTTTAACTACAGTTTTCTATTATGCAAACTTTCTCCATGTAATATAAGGTCTGTTTTAGTTCTCACTTCGGACGGTTCTATTACTGTTCAGAGCAGTAGACCAGCACAGATCATGACCTTGTCGTGTAGTGGTAAACTTTTTACTACGCACGTAACTGTTTGCTTTGAACCGTAATAAAACCATCCAAAGTTGGAACCAAAACAGACCGATAATTACATATGTTACTTACAGTTTTTTGTAAGTAAAACAGAAGTTATTGTCTTTTCAGATGTAGGCCAAACTGTTCTTGCAATCGGAGCACTTAACTGGTCACTCCTAATCTCAGCCCAATCTCCAATCGACAGTGAACACAACTGAATGACTGATTGACTTAAAAATACCACATTGTCTTTCTCACTCTGCGAAAGGCCTTTTATATCTTCATTAGTTTTTACATCTATACGCCCGTACAGAATATCATTCTTAATGTATTCATAAGTACAATTGTTGGAATTTGGGGGGCAATCCTTCTCGTGACGATCGGTATCTTTTTGTAGAATATTTATAGCGCACTTTTCACATTGAAACCACATGCCTACGGATTTTCTAGTTTTTGGAGGCATTATTGTCTAATAGTTATAAAACGATCAAGAAATATTAACACTGGTTTTAAGGTTAAAAGCGTTGGGGAACAGCTGATCGAGTCGATATCTTAGCAACATATCGCACAGAGGGCACCACGTACTGGACCATTATATCGTTTACTAAAATAACTTGTTTTCTAGCTATTTTCTTTTCAATTTTATATTTCATTGTTGTAAAACGATGTAAATTTTTTTCCACACGTTTATACGACGCTCAATAACATTGTTACTTTTTATGATATTTTATAATTGTGTTTTAAAGCTTAATCCATAATCCAAGCCCGTACAACGAAACTAAAAAATTCTAAGAGAATTTTAACAAAAACAAAACATTTCAAGCGCTATGTTGTCGGCATACAATTATATTATTTTAAAAATATATTTAAGGTTCTAATATAGAAATAAATTCAATAAATTCAGCAAGTTTAGGCAACTACATATACAATTTGGATGTTGAGGTTGCATACTCACCAGGAAATATACCATGCACAAACTCTCCTAAATTTTCTATATGTAAGTGATACTATACGAGATATACCAGAAGTAGTGTTGAATACTGTGTTCGAAAATATGATCTTTCCGATGCAGTTTTTCTAAATTAATTTAATTTAGATTTCATAATAAAATTAGGAAATTCTAATAAAATATAAGTAATTTTATTTAATTTAAAAAGTTATTTATTATCTCACAATGTACTCACCTGTGAACCAATAATTACAACCTTCGCTTATAAATAAATGCAATAAAAATCTTCTCTCTCGTCGACAACAAAGCAAGAAAAAATGTATACTTCGTTTACGAGGGTCTGAACAAAAATAAACTCCTGTGGCATATGCAACTATTATCACAAAAACAAGGCATTTAGGTTGCCTACCTTCTTATTGTAAAATGTATCAAAAATTATAAATCAAACTTTTTTCTTAGTTTTATCAATATTTATTTAAGTGTTAAGTAAATTTGATATGGCTTCTGAGAAAATAATAATAAAAAAAAAACGATTTAGTTGTGTTTCTTTCTGTTTAAAAGCTAAATACTCTGATTTCAACCTCACAGGAGTCAAAAACCTTAACGTAGATTTTGGGAGTCACAATCAATTGGACAAAACATTTTAATAAAGTAATAGTTACTTTTCACAGTCTTTATTTTCATTTACAATTTATACCAAATATACGTTTACGGAAATTTTTATGCTTTACTAGAAAGAAAAGTTATTGTATGTGTTTGCATCTTGGCCGCCAATGGTTGAAAAATTCCCTTTGTTAGGTGGTAGAGGTGCTTCTCTTTGATAAATTTTATTGCTGAATACAAAGATTTGTAGCATTGATTGTACGAAATACCAAAATCAACTTACAGCATACATTCTTCGGAAGACTATTTTGATTCAGCAAGAAATTTCCGAAATTCATTTCGAAATTATTATTTATGGTACAGTTTTAATCCCAGGTTTTCCTGAATTTGTATGAATTATATCTCTGTTATTTGTTTCTTAACAACAAATAATGGAGAAATATAAAAACACCCCTAATTATATCAATTTTAAATGATATCACAAGAATATTGTTTGAAAAGGGATACATATTAAATTGAATAAAAAATATTTTAAGGTTTCTACAATGGTCGATTTGTAAATCTGTAATTAGGAGATTAATATATTACAGATTTAGTAAACTTATTCCACACACTTCTATTTTCGGCGTAAAAATTCTGATGGTAAGAATCTGACGGTAATTTTAATTAAATACACGTATGAACGAAAAGAAAATAATTAATAATAATTGAAATACTTCATATTTGCAAAAGTATTCGACAGAGTATAACCGTGCGTGACACTGTATTTTACAGGGTGAGTCAACGATAGAGCAAAGTTCATTATTTTGTTTGTTTCAGGAAATAAGGAAAATTGTTAGATGCAAAAGTTTAGATAATGTTAAGGTGGACGGTTTAAAATTATTTTTAAGTATACAGGTTTGTTCAAAAAAATGTAGATGTTTTAGAAAACTATCAGTGTTATCTTTGTTGATTGAAGAATGCGCAAAAAATTGATTGTGGATTTAGCAAGAGAAATTATGTAGCCTTAGATTGCCCATAACTTTAATAAAACAAAAGCACAGTTTTAATAATTAACAGGAAATACCAATAAACTTCGGTCTCACAAATTCTTTAATCTTGAAAAAGTTTATTGGTATTTCCTGTTAATTATCAGTATATCTCACAGTGCTCGATTTACCTTCTATTTAATTCACAGTTTTAATATTTAAAATACATAGGTTAAATCTAACACGATAGATGCTGTGTTTTTTAATGTCTCAACTTGGTTTATTTGAATACAATACACGCTGTGTCGACGTCACCGATGACGTCTGTGTACCAATATGGCGCATTTCAATTGATGGTAGTTTTGAGTTCAATATCAGCATTCTCTTATCTCTATGGTTTTTATTCTATTTCTATTTTTATGTAACCAGTGATTCTAAGAACGTTGGAGGACAGCTAACCGAGTCGATATCTGTTAAACATACCCCTTACGTCTTCACAATATATAGGCCATAGACTGCCAATAAACCATAGGCGCACCTTTACGGCGCACCATCAACAGTTAGCCGGACATCTTATGGACATCTTGGAACACAGGCATCATCATAACGCGTCATGCTTACATCTTTATTGCGTGCTTTCTAAAGTGTTAACACCTAACCAAAAACTTGTTTGTGTATTTAGTTTTGTCTTTTACGTTGTTTATTTGTTTTCTTTCTTTTCTCTTTTTTACGAACTATTCTTAATATTATTTATTCCTACATTATTCACCCGATATGTGTGTCTTACGTGTAAGTATGCATATTATAGCTTTAAATTGGGCTATGTGGTAATAAAATCCAGGTAGTTTTTCCATAATAAAAGTGATGCCATCGTGTTATGTGAAATCCTGCAGAAGCACTACTTATAAAGATGGGGGAGAACTAACATTTCATATGTGAGTTATAGTATAATACATACTTTAGTGTTTGTTTATGAAATAGTTTTTTTTTAGTATACCCAAAAATTATTATAAAGATTGGATGACTGCTATAGGGGGTACCATGGATCTCTCTAAAAATAAGCGTACATATATCTGTTCACTCCATTTTCTCGAAAAGGATTTTGATAGAACGGGACAGACTGTGCGACTTAGAGAGGGAGTTATTCCTACATTAAATTTGGAGAAAGAAAATAAAGAATGGTATGTCTATAGAAACACTTAATGTTTCTGAACTGAGATTAGAAATGTTAAATATATATATTATATTTTTAGTGTACCACAAGCCGATATAGTCACTTATAGACCATACACAAAAGAAGACAAGAAATATGTCAAACACCAGCGCAAATACGAATAACGTCATATTGCCATAGCGATTTAGGGCGCATTCCATTATTGAGCGCCGGGCGCAGCTTTCAAAACCGGATACAAATATTCCCTTTCTTGACACTACTCCATATTACACTACCCTATGCTTCTGCTGAATGCGCCCAGTATACCTATCTAAAAATACGCTCAATGCTGAATACCCTAATACGGTGTTGTCAAATGTCCAAGTACTTTCAATTACGACTTTTACGGTTTCTCTTAGCAACTTATCGCACAGAGGGCACCACGTACCAGAGCATCATATCGTTTACTGAAATAACTTGTTTGCTACTTTTTTTTCAATTTTATATTTCATTGTTGCAAAACGGTGTAATTTTTTTCCTACACGTGTATGCGGCGCTCAATTACTTTTTTATTCTTTAAGTTATTTTGTACAAAAATCGTTAATTAAATATTTCTTATAGTTATATAAATCTGTTTGCCGAACTATTGAAATTTATGCAACCCACCGTACGCACGTTTCTTAGCACGTTTCTTTTTTAAATAGAATATCAACTGCACAATAGAATTTCATTTAATAGAATCTCTATACAGTAGAAAATAATTTGTAGAAAAAAAGACGTACAATTACAATTTAGATTTCTGCTTTCCTCAAATAGATATTTAAAATAACCGTTTTTATTCAAGATAACATAATTTATTGTAATAATTCTGCAAACAAATACAACCAAGGCGCCACCTCACGGTGACATGCAGAAATACGAAACATATACGATTATCATGCCATCTATATGTATTTATAATAATCAATAAATTGGGTATATCGGGTATAACTCCCGTGAATTTTAAACTGCCATTTTTTTTTGATTAGTATTCCAGCTTTTAATTCATTCATTCATTGATACAGTAAATAAAAGTCGAAATAAACGTTAATTAAACGGATTTGAGGAAATTTTATAAAGCAAACTTTTACATTTATGCGCACTAAATTAGTTTCAATTGATACTGGAGAATGTTATGCAAATATTTTCAAATTGTGATGAACTATAGTTGTACAATGGTTGTACTATTGTATGTTAGGGTAGTGGATTATTATAAATTTGTATGTATTAAGAAACTATACCAAATATTTAAAAAGATGCACTTACAATATTATTTCACTTTAAAATCATTAATGGCTGCCTTCAAAATATTGTTAAAATAAAATTCCATATTATTTCTTACCTACGTTTGTTTCCGCGATTTCGCAAACACGTTTTTAAATATGCCAGGTAAATTATTATTTCCCATTATGTTACTGGGCCAAAATCAGAGGATATTCATGAACAAGTAGCTATAGAATATATAATAATAACAATATTCTTCTAACATATTATATTACTTTTTGCGCAAAACATTTATTCACCGCCAGGGCGGAGATAATTCTCTGCCGTAGTTGATCATGTGATCTTGCAGAGTGTACATAGAATTGTGGTTGTTTCTCTGTTTTAGCTGCCCTGTGCTGTCCACCAATTGTTACGGCGCAAACCGAGATTTATGTTTGTACTGCATGTTATATGTTCGTGAGCGTCAGAGCATAATAGGTTTGTGCGAACATGCAATTTGTGAACGGTTCACGATCACGTGAACCAATCAGACAACGCATTCTGGTTCCCGAGAACTCCAATCTATTCTCTGATTGGTTCACGTGATCACGAACCGTTCCCGAACTGCGTGTTAGAACAACCCTTATGTATGGATCAAAGGCTATTGCCTATTTTATATCTGTAATCTGTGTTGTGCCGTCTGTGTAGTTTTGGGATACTTTAAATATGAAGAGAAAAGAAAAGAGAAACAACCTTTCAAAAAGACTCTTAGTGGGTCTTATATAGATAAAATAAAATAAATGAAAAAAAAAAGTGAGAGAAAGAGATTTTGTAAATATTGATAACTCTGTTTACTATGACATGAAAATAAAACATAAAAACAAAAAAGAGAATTAATACATGTCGCATGGGCAAAAAAAGACGGAGTATATACATATTCCATTTATCACATCAAAATCCCAGCCCGTTAGAAAAAAAGAAGCACGACTCAAAGAAGAGGACAAAAGAAAACCACTAATAAAATAGAAGCGACGATCGACAAGGATTTCAACAGGACCAATACAGAACAGGCAGTTTCCAGTCAGGATATGGAACTCCTCCCCACATGGGGAAACCAACGCTCAGCGGATGGAGTCCAAATAATCCCCACCCCTTATTCAGAATCCCGGTGGTGTCAGTGTTTGCCGCTCACACTGAGGATTAAGGGATTTACAGCTTTTATGGCTAATCCCAGAAAAACAGAGAAGACCATAGTAGTAGTAAAACATTTATTTTAATAGAGATATTGTACATATCCTTTTAGTAGAACTTGGTGAAACTATAAATAAACTCTTTCTTATAATTCAATTCCTTAACTAAACATTATCGCCAAATGCAAGATAATATTATTAATCTTTTCAATGTTATTTTTTTTTATTCCCACAAACATTTAAACGGAAGAAAAGTGTACCGTGCAAGCAAATAGCATGTAAGATATTTGCGAAACCAGTTTATTACACCAGTACAATAATCAGTGGCGGCTCGTGAGTTATGAAAGGGGGTGCGCACAAAATAAGAACTTGCCTATTTTTTGTACATAAAATCCATTCTCCTATTTTTCATGCTGGAAAAGACGTCTATGACATAAAAATGCGTTCAGTCGATCTTCTGACATTGTGGGACAGGAATAGGCCTTCCTTTCGTAATTAAAGTTTTTCCTCAAATGAGAGCGGTTTTTTTCTAAAGATTTTGTACTCAATTAACTTCCATCATTAATAATAAACGTCACTTCAATCCTTTGAAATCACACATGCGCGGCACGCGTTCAAGACGATGCAGTCGCAATGAATGCAAGACGTTAACTGGAGATACGAAATTGCGTGCCCCAAAACAACCGTATAAGCGCATATGGCGAAGATAAACGGAGCCGTCCGAGTCATATTCGAAATACGTACATCGGAAATAGTGCCCCGGAACATATGTTATACTATTCTATCCCTAGTATAGTTTTGAACGTTCGCATATGTGTTAGCGTCTGTGGTGCGGAAGGAAATTTTGATACCATCGTTTTAAAAATACGTAAAAATAATAAAACAAAATAATGCATTGAATTACATGCGAATTTCTTTGTGTTTATCTTAGTGGTTGGGTTGGCACGTGCCCTTGTGCCCTTTAGTACCAGCCACCACTAACAATAATAATCTTATTTTTCAGTGATAGATGATAATGTGTGCCTTCTTATAATTTCTCATAAAATTATTAATATTAACCGTTTTCGTGCAAGTGCAAACCGGTAATGCGGAAAGGATACACATCAAGTAATTGAAAATCAAAGACCTCAACTCGTCAAATAATTAAAAAATTCTATGAAATTTTATATATAGAAATACCATAATTTTAGCTTTTCCCAAAAACATAATATTTATTTCCATTTTATATAAATACTAGGAAGATTTGTTCTTGGTTTATAAATTTTATTAACAATATTTATTTAATTAAAAATATAGCAATATTTTCAATTTCTGAATTTTTGAAAATTTTCGTAAAACTGTATAAATTAAGATATACATATATGTTCAATTGACAATGGCTGTTTTTTGATAATTGCAACATCATGCCTTATTTAATTAATTCTCAAGACGCATTAAAGGTATTTAGTCTTAAATACAATTTGTATTATTCAGAAATTTTTTAGATAGGGCGTTCTAAAAAATTAAATTCAATTCAAGAAAATCGTAACTGAGGATTTTACTTATTATCGCCGCATATTTTCAAATAGTGTTAATAATCTAATTAGATTTAATGAGACACACGACAATTTAACTTGCCTTCATACATTTCCTCATTATTTCCAAAGGCGTGCTACAAATTGTATCTTAAAATACGTCTGATTTAATAGACTCGTCGCTCAATGCGTCTATTGTACCGCCGGCAGTTACAGAGAATATGACCAGTAAAATAGAAATGATGCGCTTTATTGTATACCTATTACCACTGTTAATATACGTCCAGGGAACACCGACGTCCACCTCGATAACCGAAAGTCCAGAAGGAGATCAAAACGGTACCGAACGAAGCAATGACTTGGGCACAGACAAGTTCAAAATTAACGGTAAAACATACTTTTTCCAAATGAGGAAGGATGACATTGGAAATGAAACCATTTACAAGAGAGTTAGGGACTATAAACGGGATGGATTCGGGGAGCAAAGAGAAGAAGTCGAATTTATTATCGAGGAAAGCCCAAAAGAAAAAATTAGCCCTTTTGAGAGTTTGAAAAATAGAAGACGGGATTTTTTGGTAAGTGTCGAATTTTTCCAATAGTTGTAATTTTTAACGAGACACCGAACTTTCAAATTTTGATATTTCACCTATTTTAATATCAATTTGTATTAAATTTTCGTTAACTTAATTACTCTTTATTATTTAAGAGATCCGAGCGCACGAAACACTTACACAGCGTCCACCTTCTAGATAGTGAGTGGAGATATAATACCAACAATCAGTACTTAGAAATTCCAGATATAGCTGCAGAACTATACAGGGGAATGCACGACGGATATCAAGGAATGCATGATATCTCCACAATACGGATTCTCTTTGAAACTTCACCTGATACCGAAGATATCCTAACATTCAACTTAGACTGCTTAAAAAATAATTCTGGTGAAATTGTGGTGGACGCAGAATTACTAGTTTTTAGGTATCACACGAGGAATCAAAAAAGGAATTAGTATTACCTTTTTTTTTTGTCTTAGATCTTCTGATTTAAACGAAACCAATACAAATGAAGGCAATTCTGGTTCTGATCACTTAATTCGCTTATATCAAGCGGTTCCAATTAACGAAACTGACGAAAATATGACGCAAAATCCAGATTTGCACAAACTGTTGAACGTTATTTATATTTCTTCAAAAGACTCGAAATGGCAGGTGAGTAAACAAGCTAGATAATCAAAGGAACCTCTCAGAATATTACATTTTTTAGGTATTTAAAGTTGAAAATATTGTGCAAAACTGGTTACATGGCGAACCAAACTTAGGCTTTCTATTATCAGCAACTGATAGTTGGGAAAATATAGTTCCTTTGAATATTGGTCGGAAATATCATGGAAAAATACAACCCATGTTAATATTATATATTAAAAAACAAAATCAAAGAGGTAATATTTATTTATTTATTTATTTTTTTTGTAAATATTAAAACTTAATAACTTAATTTTCAGTTACTTCCACAGCCAACTTGCCAAAACCAAATCGAAAACAAATGGATCGTTATTTGAGCTTCTCTAGGAACACGAACGCGCTCCCAAATAATCCTACAGGTTGCAATAAACATGTCTGGTACATTAGCTTTCAGGAGTTAGGATGGAATAATTTTATCTTGGCACCGTCTGGTTTCATGGCATTTAGATGTAAAGGAAGTTGTTTTATTCCTATTATGAGTCCGTTTACTAATCATGCTTTGTTAAAATTTATGTATCAAAGTACTTATACGTACCTTAGAAAACCTTGCTGCGTACCAGATACAATGAAACCATTAGTTATAATGTATATAGATTATAGACAGAATGTTGCAATTAAATTGTACGAAGATATGATTATCGACGGCTGTGGTTGTCGCTAATTCTTAGGTAGAAGAAATATAAATGAAAATGCGCTTGCTTGTATATTTTTGATTATATATTATTAAATATAATAAGTTATAATGTTGTTTAATTTACTTTTGCCTATAAATATAATCGTTTTTAGGTATTGAAATACGTAACAAAAAATACGACTTGAAATTATTTATTTATATTTAAACATTTATGGACGCCAATGTACACATAATGGCTTTATCAAAAGAAACTAATAAACGAAATAATTATTAATGAATTACTTTTTTTTTTTTTGAAAATGGAAAATGTAGATTTATATAAAAGTTTCTAATGTTGCATTTTAAAATCATATAAGTTAATAATTGGTTACATATATTATATTAAATTAAATATTAAGATATTTTGCTTTTCTTTAAAAACTTACGAGATTTCCAAATGTAAATAACAGACTACAAAGTGTAAGTAGTACCATTGTAGTACTTTTGTATATGGTGTGTATTAAGATTCTATATTTGATTTGTGTAACAATTGCAGAGGTAGATAGAAAAAATATGCAGAGTTGAAAGAAATGAGAATTTTAAAAATAAGAATTATTATTGAAAAATATATACTAAGCAGATTTGCAATTTCTTACTCACCCTATGGCATTGTCATGTTTTTTTTTCTGCAATTAATATTCTAGTTCATTCAAATTTGAAGGTTTCTTTAATATTGTTTTTTAAGACAATGATGTTGTCGTATCATTTATCTCCACTAGACAATCTGATAAATTGTGTATTGTTAACCTAGAAGCTTAGTTACCTTTTGCTGTATCTGCCTCCGCTGTTTTAAAATTAATTCATCTCGCTTAATTTACTTTCTTGATTCGATTGCGAATTGCATAAGTTACACTGTCACACGATATTTTGTTGTATACTACACATGTTTATTTCTATTAGGGCGGCAGATCTGCATATTTAGTTGCAACATTTTAATATACAAAAGTATATATATTGGGCTGGTTAATTTAATGGCTCTTTCTATTAGTGAAATAATTACGTTCTTTTTAATTGAGTTTGCTTGACAAGAATTGTAACTTAAGTATCTATTTGAAGCTGTGAGTTTGTGATAAAATTTTGCGAAGGTTTTAATTTTTTTTGACGGATTAAAGTTAGATCAGAGCTAAAAAAAATTCTCTTTCATAAGAAAATTTTCAATGTGGGTGAAATCATTGAAGGATTTTAATATTCAATTTTGTAGATATGCAGATGACGCAACCATCTAGCCAGGGTTTGTAAAATGCAGGTTTAGCATTTAATTTGGATATTATTTTAGTATCTCCTAAAACAAGATTGTAAATAAATGTTTGTAAAGGTTGAAATGTTTTTTTTTTGGTATAGAAGTTTATTTCACCTGGGATGTTTCCGATAGAATCTGTAAGAAACTGCACAGGATCCTTTGTATATTACCACTATGCCACTATAGGTCTCAGGGGAACGTTTGATTTGTGTATTTTGGAAGTTTATGCGTTTTTGAATAAGAAAGATAATTTTCGATCATTGTCCATACTACACATTGCTCGGCTTCCGAGTTAAAACCGCGTCCTGGAACTGCTTATGGCCATAACAATAGTAGCTCTGAAGATGTCCCAGACGATTGAGGACGAAACATCAGCCAGAAGTAGTACCAGGACGTGGTCCCAACCCGTTAGTCAAGCAGTGTTTAGTGTGATAATAAATTATTTATCTTTTTTATCATAATTATCCTAATGATGAAATTCATTTCTTGTCATTTTGCTTAGTTTGTGATTAAGTTTTTAATATTTTCGGGTGGCATAATTAGGTGTATGCGTTTTTCAAAATGTTTTTTTTTACCACGAGTTTGCTACTTTTATTGGGTCTGAAACATTTAGGTTTGCATTATTTTGCAAAAAGATTTAATATTATAGTTTAACAGACTCTATTCGCTTGCAGCTTTGTTTAGTGATGAACTTTTGAAGTTTGTGATAACACTACATAATTTTGATGTTATATATTTTTTTATTTTTTTTATCTTTTAATTATTTAATATTATCACAGACTATATTTGTTATAATATCATGAATAATTAATTTATTACAATATCATAAATTGAATGCAAATCATATTTGCCTTGTCCTGTAATGTTATCCACATAATTTTCTTATTGTAAAAAAACTCTTGCCTCAATGTTTTTCTTTTTTTACTTACAAGAACTATGATCAAAAAAAAAAGTAAATAAAAAGAATTAAACAACTCTTAGTCGTCCTCAACGGATTTAATTGCAAAAGAATCAATTTATCATAATTAAATAGGATAAAGAATGTCATAATGTCCTGGACGGTATAATAAATGAACGTAAGGTGTACTACCTTCAGGTAAATCATGCTCAGTCACTTGTTTATTATTTCCACGATCCATATAAACGACACGAACGCCAGTATTCATTGCTGAACATGCTGCCATTATGTGAATATGATCACTTTCTTTGTACATGGGTTCAACCTCTTGGTGACAAAAATCTGTAACAGTTCTGTCTCCTTCAATGAAGCAGCTGTAAAAATCTTTGTCTCTCTGCAACTGACCACTCGTTAATAATCGTAAATAAACCACCATATAATCTGAATAGCCTTGTTCATTAAATAGCTGATGTAGTTCTCGTTTAGCATCATCGACATTTGGCATATCACTAATCCTTTTTAAAACTTCCATAAACTGAAATTTCCTCAACTTCAAATTAATTTACAGAAACTTGGGCAATTTTACTTACAGTGTCATAAAAGTCTTCTACGGTAAATTGAGGAAATCCAAGTTCAACTAAGCTACTTTTACTATTTTCAGCTAAAGTATAAAAAGCCTTGAACTCATCTTTATTGCTAAGTAACTTTTCAATATATCCATAACTAAATCCGCGAAAGAAACAATTTCCATCTGGTCGGGTTCTTCTAACAAACTTGTATTTCGAGGAAAGATCTTTAACTTTCTGTAGGTAAATTTCATCACTGGAATACTCAGCATTTAAACATGAAATCAATTCTAGATCACCAACTAACGGCGTAGACTCTGAGATCTACAATTTTTAAACAAATTAAAAAATGACAACCTAACCTAGACGCTTAGTTACCTCTTGCTGTATTTGTCGTTGCTGTTGCAAAATCAATTCATCTTGGTTAATTTGACCTTCTTGATGCGTTTGAGCATCGGAAAGTTCAAATTTTTCACTCATCCTTTCAACTAAAATTCATTAATTCTTTTAAGAAACCTTTTTCTGTTTATTTTGACAAGCACCGGCAGTAAAGAAAACAAACTAACTTGATCTAAATTTCAAGTGTACCAAACTCCTATTTGTTTTTTTTTTTTAAAGAAACTACGCGAATTCTCATTGTCAGTAAAAAAGAAGCATAATTTGCAATATTTTATTTAATTTACTAATAGCAGTGCACTTTTATTTTAATTTTAATGGGCTAATCAAATTTACCGCATTTTATTTCTAGTAAGTTAAACATTTTAGCATAAAATTAACTAGGTTTTGATAATAGATTCTTAATGGTTAATAGGAATTTTAATATCTCTATGTTGAAATAAAGTTTTTTAAAAAATATTTGAATTTTGTTAAGTGAGAATTATTAAAACTGATCTAAATATTTATCAATTATTATTACAATAAAGTAATTCACCATCCTGTCAAAACATATAAAATGTAAGAAACAAATTAATTAACATAAGACCAACAAAATTACTTTTTGGCAATACGGATTGACATGTCCGGTTTAGGTCGTGTATTAGGTACTTTACAATTTTTTGCAAACGATTCATGTGCAACAATTGCTCAAGTTAAAAATGTGGTGAAATGGATGAGATGGGGTAATTGTTGAGATACACCAAGCTAATAGCACAAAAAACTGCAACACAAAATTGTTGTTATATCTATCAATTTTGGAGTTTTCAATTTATATCTGATAAGCTGATACATCTGGATGTTAGAAAGGTTATTAAAGTGGCACATATTGTGAAATACTGTGTAAGTAAACGCATATTACTTTACTTGAAAAATGGGTGAAGCACAAGTACTAAAAGAAAACCAAAGAAAAAGATTTTGTTACGATCTGATCAAAATAGATGAAAATGAGACGTATAGTGATATGATAAGACCTAAAGCTAGGTAAGTCCGGTATTGCCATTTATAGAATTCATTTTCTCATGAATTTACATTTCAGGTATATGGTTGAAGCTGTGAGAACGTTTTTAGTAGAAAGCAACAAATTTTATGGGTTAGAACTATTAGATGCAATATTAAATATTTTAGAAAAATATGCTGATGAATTGCAGAGGAATAATGTTTATATAGCAGCAGTTACATTACTTAACACAGATAAAAAGAAATTATTAAAAGTAAATGATGCAAAAATCAAACAGTTATTTGGAGAATGTCCTTTTAGTCAAATGCAACGTTTAACTGAGGTATGTTAAATCTAATTTAGAATAAGTTTGGGAACTTTTAGATATATGGTGTAAAATGAAACCAAAATCATCATGAGCATAGTTTTTTTAAGATGCAATTTTTAGTTTGTGTCGCCACACAAAACATCAAAATCATAGAAAAATTAGTTGTACTTATAAGCCATTAACTATTAAAACTGAGTACCGTAGTAGCTGTTATTGTTATTTTCTTAAAAAGAAAGCTTGTATATTTTTGTAAAAATAGATACATTTGTCCTGAGAGCAAATTGCATCTTAGAAAATTGGGAATAAGAAGTAGGTACCATTTGTAGTGATCATATAGCTTTGAAAAATTTCAAGCAATCATTGACTGTAATGTTGCCAGATATCTTATTTTACATTTTTCCAAACCCTAAAAATTCCCTAAAATTTATTCAAATTTTTAACAAAAGTCAAACTATAAAAACAAATTAGCAGACACTATTTGTATAAGTTACTATTAAATCTCACATGTTTTTTTTTTGAAAACTATATCATGATTCTTGAATCATTCTGTAGCAGATTTTAAAAAAATAAGAAAATGAGAGCTGCCATATTATCCTTACATTTACCCATTATTTAATCTTAAATTTTATGGATTTCAGATGGCTGAATCATTATCTGGAGAATTATCTCAGGAACAATTAAATTTTATTTTTAATAAAACTAAAAATTCAAAAGCCGAATGGAATAGTTTGGAATGCCCGACAAAGTCACTAATGGATATAAATCAAGAACCCGTGTTAGATTATTTTTACAAAGTGATAGCTAAGTAGAAAAAGTGGAATCAAAAATAGAACCTTCCTTCAGTATGACATACAATGAGGAGCCAATTAGCAAAAGAAATTGGCTGGAAAGTGGATACGATAAACATCAAGGAATTTTGCCAGGTTTTTCAAATGAAGAATTCTGCAAGTCTATGTTCCAAATATTGGCCTCTAATAGAAGTGACAATGAACTACAAAATGAACTGTTTGAAATGTTAGGATTCGATGCGTTTGAGTTGATCTCGGAAATGTTAGAAAACAGGAAGAGCATTGTTGAGTGTGGTCTTGATTTGTCTAGTAAGTTTCGATGAAATTTCTGTATCATTGTGACCACTTCATAGTGATATGTATTTTTTTTTGAATCTCTTATCATTTGTAACATGAGTGAAGGAATTTATTTTTTATTTGTGAAATATGTATTATGCATTACACATATGTTCTTAAATATTTCAATAAAATCATCCCATTCATATGTTTTTATGTAAAAGAAAATCATTACAGATTCAAATGCAACCAAAAAGTCTACGGAAAATGGTCACGTAAGACATTCTAAAGATGTGCCGCATATATCGAATCAAATATCTATACTATCAGATACTGACAAATTATACATGAAACAAATGCGTAAGTTAGAGAAAAAAGCTGAAAAGTTACGGAATAGAGAAAGCACAAGCTATAATAATACATCGTGTAATATTCCCAAAAAGTAAGTATACATAGACATCAATAACATGAAATAAGTAATAATAATCTTAATGCTAATAATGCTTTTAGCGAGTCTTTAACAAAATTAGCAAGGGAAGCTTTAGGTATGACTACACCGTGTTATCCTCATGTGCATGACTCTCAAAAGGATGTTCATATCAAAAGTAAGTTGCATATATTTTGCTTAATGCAGTGTTTTCCAAACTGTGAGGTACTTAACTATTTTTACTAATAGTCAGAGAAATATGCTGTAGATAAAAAAAGGACAGTGTCATTTTAAAATATTTTAGTAACATTTATTTTCATAATAGATAATTTTCAGCGCAGATTATTCCGCTGCCACACTTTTCTCATTTTACATTAAACGTATAAACTCTCGTCTTATCGAGATGAATTTACCAGACTTCGTACCCTTGTTAAGTCAGAGATTACAACAGCTTATAAAGACTGTTTGAGGCATATGGAGAATAATTTCCATGAATCCCAAGTCCTTCTGGCAGTTTATTAATGCTAAACGGCGGCCTCTAGAATTCCCGGATGTCTGTCATTTGACGATGTATCTTTCGACAACCCAGCAGATATTGTAGAGAAATTGCTGATATTTTCTCTTCGGTGTATTCCGGTAATACTCCTCCTACTCCTCCTACTACTATGCCTGCTGAGGTACCGGATATGGGTGTGTTGAATATAGGCTATCTTACACCGGATGAAGTTTTATGTGCCATCAAAAAATTTAAATCTGCCTCTACTTGTGGACACGATGGCCTTCCATCCTTTTTGGTCCGTGATTGTGCGTCAGTTCTTTGTGAGCCTCTTGCTGTTTTGTTTAACCTAGCTTTACGTACTGAAACATTTCCGCACTCTTGGAAGATATGTAGAATTAGTCCAATTCTTAAGAAGGGCGATCACTCTGACATGAAAAATTATAGGCCGATAAGTATACTACCCAACTTTGCTAAAGTCTTCAAAATTTTGCTATATGACAAATTATACAGCTGCGTCAAACCATATCTTTTACTTAATCAACATGGTTTTATTCCTAATAGATCTACCATTTCCAACTTGGTGGAAATTACTCAGTTCATTAGCGAAAATCTTGATAATCGTACTCAGGTCGATGTAATTTACACTGACTTTAGCAAAGCGTTTGATACATTAGATCACAACGTCCTAATTTACAAGCTTAACTCCCTCGGCTTGTCGCCAGATGTAATTTCGTTCTTTAAGTCATATCTTCAAGATCGCTCTAGTTTTATTTATTACAATGGATTCTGCTCTGACGCTTTTACTCCAAACGCGGGTGTGCCTCAAGGTTCAACGCTGGGTCCATTGCTCTTTAATATTTATATCAATGACTTACTTCATCTGTTAGACTGTAGAGTATTAGCATATGCTGACGACATTAAGATTTTTAGTGCCATTAATTCAGATGCTGACTGCTTTCACCTGCAGAAAAATTTATCCACTTTAAGTGAGTGGTGCATGAGCAATGGACTCCATTTGAACATCACTAAGTGTGCCGTACTCTCTTTTTCTAAGAGGGCCAACCCAATCTCATTTAATTACTCTGTGCGTGGTGTTGAAATTTCTAGAGTAACTCACTTTTCTGACCTGGGTGTACTTTTTTGATAATTGTTTGTCTTTTAGCATGCATATCACCAATCTATTCTCTTCTGCTTCTAAACTGCTGGGATTTGTGATCCGATCTTGTCGCTTTTTTAACAATGTTAAAGTTATAAAACTACTTTTTTTTACTCTAGTTCGTTCTAAACTAGAGCATGGCTCGTTGGTTTGGTATCCATATTACATCTATCAGCGACAAATGTTGGAGAGAGTGCAGAAGAGGTTCCTGAAGTTTTTATCTTTCAGAGTCGATCATATTTATCCACCTCGTGGTGTCAATTACGATGATCTTTTAGTTAAACACGGTTTCACTTCCTTATCCCAACGTCGAGATGAATTTAGTGCCAAATTCTTAGTTAACTTAATGAATGGAATTGTGGATTCTCCATCCCTTTTATCTCAGGTGGCTTTGGTCGTGCCTCGCTATAATACCCGATCCGCAGACACTTTTCTAGTTCCCCGAGCGCGCACAAACGTTCTTGCTAAGGCACCACAAACGCACATGTGTAGAAATGTCAATAAATGTGACTCAGATCCCTTTCGGTTCGTTTAAGTGTTTTTTCTTTTTATTATGTTAGACATAAATTTGTAATTTTGAATATGTTGTAATGTACTGTTTCTTTTTACCTATGTATCCATGTTTTACTCATATTTTTATTGATATATTAACCTTTTATTATGTCCTGTAATTGGATTACCAAGATCTGTTGGACATTAAATATATTATTATTATTATAATATTAAATAACCCCGTGAGACAGCACCTCTATTGATAGCGGCATGTAGTCACTGACCTTTGATATATGTATTTAGAATAAAATGCAGAATTGTGCAATTTAATGCGTGCTTTTATGCAGCTTATAACTTAAGGGTGCGGGTATAGTGGGTGGGGGTCACACATACTCGAGAAGAGTAACGTAAAATCGAAAAGAGACGTAAAAGGTGTTAATAGCCAGAAAATCAGGGTTTATCCATCATTTTGTAAATCATTTCTTTATTTCCTCACGTTTATTAGATTTTCATAAGTGAAATTACAAAGTCGTTTAATAGAGAGTTTCAGCAACTTACCGTATCAGTTACGGTGACGCTAAACGTTAAATTGTCTATTTATGCGTGTGCTCGTAACGCTATTTGAATACCGGCCTACGTTATTTGGACGTGTTTAGCGTGCCCTTGACCGTTTAGTGAATTTAGGGACTTTCACGTCATTTATTTGGTGTGACCGAAAAAATGCCATCTATAGGTATGCACTGTAGTGTATCACTTATGTCCGCGCTCGTTTACAAATTATAACGTATTTATGTATTTATTACCTACGCAAATTAGACACCAATTATTTCTGTTAGACACACACACCTACAGTCAGTGTGATTTATTCTTTGTATTGGTTTTGTAAGAGATCTATTACTTTTTGAAAATTCCATTATCTTTTGTCAGAATTTATTGCGCCCTACGCTTATCTTATGTGAATATGATTCATTCAATTCTTTATAATCGATATTTTAGAAGGTTTGACAGTTTTTAGCAATATAATTTACGATAGTGACAGAAAAAGGGACAATGATATCAATTAATCTCTTCTGCAATCTGTTATCTTTTCTAGGAATCTAGTAGCTTTCTAACAAAATTGTAATACAATAAGTGAATCCAAGAACAACACTGTGAGGAGATAGTAAAATCGTATCAGACACTACATTCAAAATTCTAAAAGTTGGAAACCATGATTAATATTGAAATTAAATTAAATTTAAAACGAAAATTCGTGTTCCAATCCTCTTTTATTTAATATCCTATTGCGACATGTTTGGGTAATTAATCATCATCGGGCAATAAAACGTCAATAATCGTTTTTCTAAAATGATGCGTCACAATTTAGATACATTGAGAGAAAATTTTTGAAAACAGTTTAGCTAATTAAAATAATGGACGCGACACAGTAACACATTAAAATGTATGTATGTAAAACTATCACAGCTATCGAAAACATAAAACGGAGCCAAGGACGCGTCCTTGGCTCCTTTATTGGCTCCTCAATAGGATATTAAATAAAAGAGGATTGGAATACGAATTTTCGCTTTTAATTTAATTTAATTTCAATTTACATACACCGATCCCCTGGGACAACTACATACATGATTAATATGTTCTAGAACAAACGGAAGTTTGGAAACCACTGTTGTAACCCTTCACTATAATTTTAATTCTTTAATTTACTAATTTAATAACATATTAATGAATTAATAAATAATTTTATTTAATGCAGTGATGATATGTGGGCAACCGACGAATGTGCCGAATGACGCAATTAAAAAATCGAATCAAGTTTACGATGAGATTACCATATCTCCCAGCAAATCGACTGAAAGTGTAAATTTCGTACCGAGAATAAATGTGTCAACCATGGATAAAATAGGAAAAATGATTTTTAAAGATATCGAGTCTTTCAATCACATACAATCAGAGGTATTTCCAGTGGCGTATCATAGTAATGAAAATATGTTGGTTTGTGCTCCGACTGGCGCGGGAAAAACTAATATAGCATTATTGGCCATAGTACAACAAATAAAGAATTTCTTAGAAAATGATGTTATTAAACTTGATAGATTTAAGGTAAGTAGCTTCCATTTCGACTTAGTTAGTCTAGCAATTCCTTGTAAGACATCAAATTAAGGCTGTTTAAAATTACGCCATGAGCGTCAAAATTATTTCGACATAATATAAGATCATTTCGCTTTACCAGTTTGTCATACAACGGTGCTTCTTTAAATAGAATATTCCCAACAGAAAAATAATTGAATATTTTATGAATTAATTGCACTGGATGATTTCATATCATAGATTATACCGATATAGCGCATACATTATGTATTTTCTTATTTCAGATTGTGTATGTATGTCCAATGAAAGCATTAGCAGCAGAAATGACTGCGAATTTTGGTAAAAAATTAATGCCTCTCGGTATACAAGTTAAGGAACTAACTGGCGATATGCAATTATCACGAAAAGAAATAGTTGAAACTCAAATGCTTATAACGACACCAGAAAAATGGGACGTTATTACAAGGAAAGGCACAAGTAAGGAATTAGTTGCATCAAATTGACATGAACGTATTAATTATTCTTCTTGAAGGCGATGGTGAGCTAACAAGCTTGTTAAAATTACTCATATTAGACGAAGTACATTTGTTAAATAGCGACCGCGGTCCTGTAATTGAAGCTTTGGTGGCGAGTACCTTAAGACAGGTGGTGAACTCCCAGAATATGATAAGAATCGTCGGATTATCAGCGACATTACCGAACTATCTCGATGTAGCCCATTTCTTACGAGTGAATCCCGAAGTAGGTTTGTTTTATTTCGATTTGCGTTACCGTTCAGTACCGTAACACAAACATTTATTGGTATCAAATCAACCAAACAAGTACAAGCGAATATCGATACAGATGAAACTTGCTTTACGAAAGTGGTCGAATTTTTGCGTGCAGGACATCAAGTGAGTTCCGAAATTATATTTGTTGGTACAATAACCCGATTATTTTTTCCTATGCTAAACGAAGGTGATGGTTTTTGTACACGCTAGAAATCAAACCAATAAAACTGCCAACTTTGAAAGAAACCGCCTCTAAAAGAAACTTGCTGCATTTATTCGAACCTGATAAAAATATGAAATCAAAGAAGGCGATATGGAATGTAAAAAATAAATCTCTGGAAAGTTTACTGCCATCCGGTTTAGGCGTACATCATGCAGGTAAGTGTTTTTTTATCGTAATGTGTAGGTATTTCTAAAATTGGCTTGTGTAAAGGTATGTTGAGAAAAGATCGAAATGAAGTCGAAAAATGCTTCTTACAAGGAGCCATAAAAGTTTTGGTTTGTACTGCAACACTAGCTTGGGGTGTTAACTTACCTGCACATGCTGTTATTATTAAGGTAATTTCCATTATGCATGTCCCAAGTTATACATGTGACATCAAATTTTAATTATAGGGCACCAAACTTTATGATTCAAAAAGAGGCGCTTTTGTCGATTTGGATATTTTAGATGTGATGCAAATATTTGGACGAGCTGGACGACCACAGTTTGACACATCTGGCACTGGGATTATTATAACAACACACGAGAAAATGAATTTTTATTTAAGTGCTCTGACCAATCAAATTCCAATTGAAAGTAAGCTGTTAAATGCACTTGCTGATAATTTAAATGCAGAAGTATGTATAGAATATTAATTATAGTAATTTCAAGTGATGTAAGATATTCATTTTGTTTCCAGATCGTGCTTGGTAGTATTTCCAACATACAAGAAGCAGTGGAATGGATGACATTCACCTATCTGTATAGACGAATGAAAATAAACCCTCAAGTTTATGGTTTGCAATATTCAGACTTAGAAGTAATTAAAAAATCAAAATGCTGTAATGTAATTTTTTTTAATGAAACTTGTTGCAGGAAGATCCAGATTTACGTGGAGCTATGCTAACATACGCTCATAAAGCAGCCAAACTTCTGGATAAAGCTCATATGATTCGATACGACCCGAAAAATGGAGATTTGATGGCTACCAATTTGGGACGTACTGCCAGTTATTATTATATTAATTTTGATACAATGGAAGTATTCAACGAGAGAATGAATCCAGGAATGACGGAGGCAGATATTATAGAAATGATGTGTTTTGCGTCAGAGTTCCAACAAATACAGGTGGGAATCTTCTTTATATTCTAATAAATTTTCCTCAAAATTCCTTGTTTAAATCTATTCAAATATCTTTTTGCTTTATTACTGAACTGTAGGGGAAAGATACATGTCTTGTATAGCACGTTTTCTTAACCGCTCATAAACTGTTTACTTTTAAGGATTTCGGATTTATATAAAAAGGACGTGTTTAATTGATCCATTTGAACGTATTCATTGATTCAAAAACGTTTAGGTAATTTAATTTGTATCTATAAATACTTAAAAATTAAAATAATGCGATTTCATCCCATGCAATCCGCAGTGTGTATTGAATGGAAAGTTGTCATGATAGGACAGTTACAAAATCAAATAAGACACAAAATGTAAACATTATTATTTTTTCAATAATTATAAAAAGCAAAGTCATTTTGCAACATCAGAGTCGCTACTTTCCTCCAGTAATTTCCGTTTTCAACTCATCGCATTTTTTATGTTTTAATTGTGTTTTCTGAGTTTCGCATTGTCCTACCCCTCAAGAATTATTCGTTTCTGAGGTATCAGTTAAAACATTAATGGTTGCTCTTTACTTACTTTTCGCATTTCTTTTCTTTTTGGAGCTTTCGAGAAAGCTTTACTGAGTCTGACAGAGACTGTCGAGGTAGAATTAGTTGCTGAGGGTGGCTGCTGTGAGCGGATGCTTCATGACCTGTCACGAAGGAAGATAAGAAATCAGATTCTTAGAAAAGATGTCGGATAAGTGGACGATTCAAAACCAGACATGATGGTTTTTTTTTTTTGGGTAAATGCGTTTAAATATGCTTTATCTGCAACTTTTACAATGTGATAAATATCGAAATGGTTCCTCAATATGAAAGCATCCATTCATTTGGAAGGCTTTTTAAACTATTTACATTTTAAAAACAAGTACAATTTCACGGAAATCAAATGTTATTGTAGGAGTGTTATGTTTCTTCTCTAAGTTACATTCTGTGTGCAACTGTAGCTCGGCTTAAACTTCTTTTATCTCACTGTCTTAAAAACAACATTGGCTTATATTCTGAAATGTTCTAGCCAATCCAGTGTTACTTTAGATTCAGCATCCCATTAGGAGAGTTGCAGTTTTTGACTATGTTGATATGGAAGTTTTCGAAGTTATATCACATTTTGGATGCTGTAATTAAATATTTTATCAAAACATTTTTCTTGGGTAACTTGAAAATACGTCTATTACTAACATGTGGTTTATGTTTGAAATTTTGTACATCAGTAAGACTTCTAGCACATTCCATTGCCCTGTGCAATGCTGATTCTAAAATGTTATATTTTCTAACTACATGGAATAGATAGTTTGTAGTTGCACGCTTTGTAAATAATGCTCATCGAAGGCATTGTATGCTGTATAGATGTGCAATGGAAATTTATAGCACAAATTCACTCGAACAATTAGGAAAAATGTAGATTGTTTGTATGAGAGAGTGCTATTGAAAAAGTCAAGGAGAGTTACTAGCGAAGGGTGGAAACAAATAATAATGAAAATAAGAAGGGAATATAAATAACTAGTTTAATAAGGGTTTTAGTGCTTTATTTGTTTAATATTAGTGATTTTAGTGGTGTCATCTTGTTTTATTTCATATAATATATCGTCCGTGTTAATAATTTGAACACCGAAAACGTCATAGTATTAATATCCATGAAACTGTGTCATGAATGGGACACTGTTCCACTCAAGACACTTAATGTCATCTGATTCACGAATTATATAACATTCCAAAGAAGTAAATATATTGTTTACCTTCAAAATGCAGCTTCTGGTATTAGGACAATGACATGAATAAAGTCAAAACTATGATTTACCAAAATTTAACGCAGATTGATATTCAATTTTTTGGTTAAATGCATTTATTAGCCTGTTAACAGGTTACATTTAACATGTTTAAACTTGCGAGACAAACTATAAAAATTAAGTTGCAGAAAACATCTATGTATTTATTAAAGTCAAATTGGCATGTGGCGGCATCTAATATTACAGCTGAGAATTTCTTGTCCTAGACTTGTCCTATTCATGGCACCTCTCTCCTACAGTCCCACTCGAATCTTAATTTATCGTTATTATAGTACAATACTATAATACAAACGTGAACTGGGCGTGCAGGAACAAAGAAAAGTATTAAAAAATAGTGTCGTTCAGGATTATATACACTATTTAAGGATATATTTCTTTCGTTCACAAAATGTATTAATATATGATTACTAGTTTCGGTTTGCAATAGCCATCTTCAGATCACTGGAAATGCGATAAAAATTAATTTTTATCGCATTTAATTATAAATAATCAAGAATTGAATTATGTTAAAAAGTTTAGTATTTTAGTTCATTGGATACTACAACACAATATATTCATTAGTTACCTAGTAAATTCAAATATTAAAAATATATATTACAGGTTAGGCAAGAGGAATTAGAAGATTTGGATTATCTAATGGATGCTTACTGTGAGGTGAACGTTCCTGGTGGCCCAGAAAATGTTTGGGGAAAAGTAAACATATTAATGCAAACATACTTGTCAAGAGGTTACATTAAATCTTTATCATTAGCGTCGGATATGGAATACATAACACAGGTATTCCTGTACTTCTCAGAAATCGTAAGGAAATTAAGGTAACGCCTACTCTTTCTTGTCTCACAGAGTGCTGCTAGAATAGCAAGATCCCTCTTCGACATCGCCGTCCATCAAAATAAAGCAATATTAGCAGGCCGTTGTCTGCTAGTCGCCCAAATGTTCGAACAACAAATCTGGCCGTTCCAATCCGCCCTTCGTCAATTCAAGTACCTCGAAGGTCCGATCATACAGAACATTGAACAGATCAATTTGACCATCGATAGGATCCGTGAAATGGATGATAGGCAGATCGGCGTAATGATCAGGAATACGAAAGCCGCCGCTAGAGTGAAGCACTGCGCAGAAACTTTTCCGCTAGTCGAAGTCGATTCCACCGTACAACCTATCACCAGGGGTGTTATAAGAGTTAAGTTGTCGCTCAAACCTGCTTTCAAATGGAGCAGCACTTACCACGGGAAGTCTAACGAAATTTTCTGGGTCTGGGTTGAAGATCCTGATAATGATTGTATTTATCACACCGAAACTTGTACCATTACGAAATCGGTTTGCGTCAAGCAGGAGCCTATAGAATTGGTTTTCACAATACCGCTGATTGAGCCTCGACCATCGCAGTATTTAGTTAGAATTAGTAACGACAGGTGGCTGAGTAAGCTTAGCAGCTTTGTTATAAAAATTATTGCTGATATCTATTTTTTTTTTAATAGAAGCAGTGCATATACATCCACTCTCTTTCCTCGACTTGAAGCTGCCAGAGAGCTTTACACCACACACAGATTTATTAGAGTTGCAACCACTCGAAGTTACATGTCTGAATCATCCTCGGTATGAACAACTGTATAGCTTCACTCATTTCAATCCAGTACAAACTCAAATCTTCCATTGTCTTTACCACACCGATAACAATGTATTGCTAGGTGCTCCAACTGGCTCAGGCAAAACTATTGCTGCCGAAATCTGCATGTTCAGACTATTTAATGAGACACCTAACTTGAAGGTATGGGATTTATATTGATCACACAATAGAGAATATGCAGTAATGACACTTCAAGATTTGTATTTCGCCCATTTTTTGGACGCAAGGTATGGAATGCTTGTCCAGTATTGTTGAGACTAAATAAGATGCTGGGTTTCAGATGAGCAAGGTCATTAATTTTAAACGAAGGATTTCGTTAATAAATATTGGTAGTGTTATTATTGTATCTTCTCAAAATTGTGATAAGGATTTTAATTCTCGTTTATTACTTAAAATTCAAAACTAAATAGGTAGTTTATATCGCCCCGCTGAAAGCCCTAGTAAGAGAAAGAGTAGACGATTGGAAGAAGAAATTTGGCGCTGGGCTCGATAAGAAAATTGTCGAAATAACAGGGGATGTAACACCCAGTTCCAAAGTCATATCCGCTGCTGATATAATCATAACAACGCCAGAGAAATGGGACGGTATGAGTAGAGGATGGCAGAACAGGAATTTCATTAGAGAAGTTGGTCTTATGGTAATCGATGAAATTCATCTTTTGGGTGAAGACCGAGGGCCTGTACTGGAAGTTATAGTTTCTCGTACCAATTTTATATCAGATCGAACCGGTAGAAGAATTAGAATTATCGGATTGTCAACGGCGTTGGCTAACGCTAGAGATCTGGCAACGTGGTTAGGCATTGGCGAGGTAAGAATTTCTTATATTGTAATAATCGAGTAAATTACCCTCCTTTAGATTAGATTACTGTGGCATAATATAATACTAATTTGAGAATGCCACCAAAATAAATAAAAGGACCTTCTTTTAAAGCTTTCGTAGGTCTATTCGCTACTTTCAGTGATAAACAATTTGAGTTGTCTCTGAGAAAGTAGCAAAGCTATGAAAGCTTAGACATCTAAAAGAGAGTCTGCTTATTTATTTTGACTGCATTCCCAAACTTTACCTGACTTTTAAATTCTAACGAGTAAATAATATATGTACTTTAAAATGCGAAATAAGTTACAACAATATTAACAATTTCTGCTGAAGCGCTATCTAGAATCTTGAACTTGTGAAGTAGCGCGAATTTTACATGTACAGTATTACTATATCATCTTAATAATAGTAGTTCACCTTAGAATCTGTATAGATATTGGAGATATTTAGAGCTAGCCACGCGCTGGGCTACATTCCCAAGGCTTGGAGAGATACTAGGGCTGGAAAGGGCACATACTACCATCCGAAATCATTCAGGCCAATTAGTCTCACATCTTTTATGCTGAAGAAGGAAAAAATATACACCTAAACATTACAGAAGGAGCACTTGCTAGATATCCTCTGCATCCTCTGCAATGGGCATACCAAAGGGGTAAATCAGAAGAGGCTGCCCTGCATAGTTTGGTGAAAGGACTTGAAAGAAGCCTACTTCAAAAGGAAGTTGCCCTTGCAGTATATTTCGACATAGGGGCGCCTTTGATAACACTTCAACGCCCTCGATCAACCGATCTTTAATGGATCGGAACATTGACCACACGACTAGCAGATGGGTTGACTGCATGCTAAGAGGCAGAGTGGTCTATGCCAAGATGCTAGATAAAAATATCGCCACTAGAGGGTGTCCCCAAGGGAGAGTACTGTCACCGCTGCTGTGGAGCTTGGTCGTGGATGATCTCGTCAGATCATTAAACCACAAAGGAATATGGACGCAGGGCTACGCTGATGACATTGTCATCGTAGCTAGAGGAAAGTTCCCGGGCGTGGTTGCGGGCATCATGCGTAATGCACTGCGAATGGTGGAGGAATGGTGTCACAAGGACTCTCAGTTAATCCACAAAAAATAAAGTTGGTTGTTTTTACCAACATGAGGAAACTCAATGACCTAGGCGGCGTTAGACTGTTTGGGCAGGAGTTACAATTAACCAAGGAAGTAAAGTATCTGGGTGTTACCCTCGATGCTAAATTGAGCTGGAAAAATCACTTAGTTAAAACAATGACCAGGGCTACGCAACTATTCTGGCGCTGTAGGGGAGTTGCTGGCAAAACCTGGAGATTAAAGCCGAGTGTGATCCATTGGCTATATACTGCCGTGATAAGAGCAGCAATAACATACGAGGCAGTAGTCTGGTGGAGGAGGACAGAAGTGTCCTCCGAAGTGAAACTTCTAACCGCTGTCCAGAGACAGGCATTGCTGGGTATCACTGGTGCAACTAAATTAATCATTAATTTACAAAAATTCCATGCGACGGTAATAGTTGTGGTTTAAAAGTTCTTGGAATGTGCTAATTATTCTTATGTAAAAGATTTAAAACAGTCGTTGCACTATTACATTCACAAGCAATTGTTCCAAAACAGCGGACCATATTACGAATAGTAGTCGCGCTAGAAATTCATCTTTCGGGATAATTTATTGCAAATAAATGGCGTGTAACTTCTGCTGAATTATCATCATAAAATTGTTTTATAAAAAATAGTTTTTCCTCGGGAGTATAATTTATAAAATCGCTGACCCCGATCAAAATTTACCGTTATAAAATTTGAGGACCGTATCCTAATACCCAGCAACGCCTTTGTAAAGAAATGAACAAAATGAATCGAACGTCAGCTAAATTTGAAGTGAATTATAGGCATGTCTAGCCTCGTTTCCGTTGATAACTGATAGAAATCATATTTTTTATCTTCTTTTACTACATTACGGCAATTGACAGGTCGAAAGTGCGCTTGTAGTAGAATACTTTACATTATGAATAGTTAATATGTTCTGTGAGATAGTATAAATTTTTAGTTTATGATTTTAAAAATGTAAAATTACGCTAGACCATTTTATAAATTAAATATTTTTTCTATTATTATTTTTGGTGGTTGCGCAAACCATAGAAGAGACTGCCACTGCATAGCATAATATTCAGAAGGTTTCTTCGTTGGTGCTACTACACTTTTTATACTGGCTGCTAGTTAAGCCAGGATATGAGATTCACTCTTTACGTACGTGAAAAAGATTAAATATAGCACCGTAATTGGTGTAATACCAGCGAACAAACCTACAGTGTTTATCAGCACCTTTGCCCGCAATTTTCGTACATATTTCAAAGCGATACTTATTTCAGATGGGATTGTACAACTTCAGGCCATCAGTACGCCCAGTCCCATTAGAAGTCCACATTTCCGGATTCTCAGGCAAACACTACTGCCCAAGAATGATATCCATGAACAGACCGACTTATCAAGCGATAAGACACCACGCCCCGGATAGTCCGGCGTTAGTGTTTTGTTCCTCGCGTAAGCAAACGCGTTTGACTGCATTTGATCTGATTACGTATCTTGTGACGGACACTGTGCCGAAACAATGGCTACACTGTGCCGAAGATACGATCGCGCTCATCATTTCCAACATCGTAGACGTGGATTTGAAACAATTTCTTGCATTCGGTATAGGTATTCACCATGCAGGTCTGCAAGAGAGGGATAGAAAAACTGTGGAGGAATTATTTGTCAACCAGAAGATCCAGGTGTTGATTGCTACCGCCACGTTAGCGTGGGGTGTAAATTTTCCCGCTCACTTGGTTGTTATCAAAGGTATGATCGTCGAGTGAAGGCAATGTAAAGAGTCGCAACTAAATAAACCGTAGCATATGTGCATCTTCTTCCATTCTCTCTAATTGATAAGAATATTTCTTGCAGAAAGTGCCACTCCCTATGAAAGAATTCCTTTTTTTATTTTTATTTTTTAAATTTAACCGCCATACTGTGGTCACGTGACGTGTGACAAAACAAATGTTGGGGTTCCTAGATATGTACAACCTATTCCCAAAAAAATATTTAGTATATTTTAATAATAAAAAAATTCGCATATGTTAATATTTATCAAATTACATAATTGTGTATATAAACCACATAAATTTTAATTCCGTATTCGAAATAATAAGTAAGAGTGAGAAAAATGTTTGATTTGCAGTGAGGAACGCTGAAATGCGCAATGGAGGAATATTTATATATAGGCAACAACCAATGCTGCCCTGATTGCGCGTGGCTGACATTAAGGTTTGATGACGCATTCTTTACTATTGAAATTCATTTAAAATTTTATGAAACAAAACACTATCCTTATAAATTAAAAAAAATAAATGTGGTTAAATCAAAAACGGTTAATTAAGCTATGTTTTAATGTTATTCAACAAAAATAAATATTTATCCTAAACAAAAAAGGAAAACAAATTTGGGTATCAATTATTAGGTAAATTTATTTAATGTCCAACTATAAATAGGGACCTTGGGGTTACTTTTTCGCCAATGAATCACCAAATATTCACTTATTAAAGGGACGCTATGATAATAAAAAAAAACTTTTGCGCCTCTGTCCAGAAACACTCATTTTGCAGTACTTCAAAGCGGCAGGCAAACTACCGTTTTCCCGCCTAGGCAGGCAAAAATGTCACTAAAGGTTGGCCACACTAGATTCCACATAACAGACGTAATAAATTGTCATCAAGCTACTGTTCAACCATGCTAGGATGAACTGGTGCCGTCATTGCACTTATTATTGATAAATAGATATTAAACTAGAAAGGAAATTATAGAAAAAGATTTATTCTCGGAAACGTCAAAATACTAAGGTGTGTAATAGTGATGTAACAGATATTCGCATTCGCAATAAATATGCGAATATTGCGAATAAAAAAGTTACCTGGTAAAATGGATAATTTAGAAGAAAAAAACTAATATTTAAATTCATTGAGATCCCAAAACAACCTACGACAAATAATAAGTAAGAGTGAGAAAAATGTTTGATTTGCAGTGAGGAACGCTGAAATGCGCAATGGAGGAATATTTATATATAGGCAACAACCAATGCTGCCCTGATTGCGCGTGGCTGACATTAAGGTTTGATGACGCATTCTTTACTATTGAAATTCATTTAAAATTTTATGAAACAAAACACTATCCTTATAAATTAAAAAAAAATAAATGTGGTTAAATCAAAAACGGTTAATTAAGCTATGTTTTAATGTTATTCAACAAAAATAAATATTTATCCTAAACAAAAAAGGAAAACAAATTTGGGTATCAATTATTAGGTAAATTTATTAAATGTCCAACTATAAATAGGACCTTGGGTTACTTTTCGCCAATGAATCACCAAATATTCACTTATTAAAGGGACGCTATGATAATAAAAAAAAAACTTTTGCGCCTCTGTCCAGAAACACTCATTTTGCAGTACTTCAAAGCGGCAGGCAAACTACCGTTTTCCCGCCTAGGCAGGCAAAAATGTCACTAAAGGTTGGCCACACTAGATTCCACATAACAGACGTAATAAATTGTCATCAAGCTACTGTTCAACCATGCTAGGATGAACTGGTGCCGTCATTGCACTTATTATTGATAAATAGATATTAAACTAGAAAGAAAATTATAGAAAAAGATTTATTCTCGGAAACGTCAAAATACTAAGGTGTGTAATAGTGATGTAACAGATATTCGCATTCGCAATTAATATGCGAATATTGCGAATAAAAAAGTTACCTGGTAAAATGGATAATTTAGAAGAAAAAAACTAATATTTAAATTCATTGAGATCCCAAAACAACCTTTTGAGCACAAATTCGCGGTTTACATTAGAATAACCATCAATAACCTCAAAACTAAACTTGAATTGACAAGAATAAGATGTAAAAATTTGGAACGATTCGGTTATATTTGGTTAGTTTCGCTGCGGTGATGGAGAAATTTAATTCTCTGCGTGTGCGCATAAGCGCTTAATGCTAGTGTTCGTATAGTTGTAAATTGAGAGCTAATAGATGGCGCTAGTAAAGTTAATATTCGTATTTGTATTCGCGCATGTCTAGTGCACATATTCGCATTCGTGAATGTTTAAACGTATTCGTTACATCACTAGTATGTAGCATGTGTAGCCAACTTGTACTGTCAACTCCCTAGTGTCAAAATTTCTTTTCTATTTTCAATTCAAAATTAAGATTTGTCGGCCCAAAAAACATTGTGTATCACATTGCCATAAACTCTTTTGCGAGTATGATTCGTATTCATACTCGCAAAACTGCAGTTTCTGGCCTAGTGATACAAATAACTATTCTTACTGCATATCTTTATAGACCTAGCGCATGGGTATATTCCCTGCAATTTTTTGTAATCTTATCTAGCTCAGATTTTTTTCTATTGTAACTAGCATCTCTGCTGAAGAACATAAACAGTATAGTTGCGTCTCTTCACCACTCCTTCACTTAACGCTATGATATTAAAAAATGAACGCTGATGTTTTTACTTTGCCCGTATTGTCTTTTATAGGAACTGAATATTTTGATGGATCGATTAAACGTTACGTCGATATGCCCATAACCGATGTATTACAAATGATGGGTCGAGCCGGTAGACCGCAATTTGATAACAGTGGCGTAGCGTGTGTCTTTGTCCAAGATATTAAGAAGAATTTTTACAAGAAATTCTTATACGAACCATTCCCCGTAGAATCTAATTTGCTTCCAGTATTGCTGATCACGTAAATGCCGAGGTTGCTGCTGAGACCGTTCCGACAAAATCCAATCTTATGGAGTACTTAACTTGGACTTACTTCTTTCGACGACTGTTGGAAAATCCGTCGTATTATAATTTACCTGATGTAGAGCCCAAGGCTGTTAATCAATATTTGAGCGAGCTCGTGGATGCAGTTATTGATGTTCTAGCTGATAGCAATTGCGTTATTGTGTCGCAAGAGGTAATATTTTGTTTTTTGAAATATAGAACCACGCTGAAAATTATTGATTCAGTACACGGATGTAAGAGGTTTTGGGATATTGGAAATGCGGGGAAGATCAAATGTAAATCGGAATTTTTATCGTTTGGCATTCCTAGAGACGGGTTAAGTTTTCTCAAAGTGTTAGCAAGGTTCGTTTCTGACATGCGAGAGTGGATCAAAAAGTCTGTGACTTTTTAAGTAAAAGACAGTTTTTTAAGCAACAGAAATAACTTATTTCTCAACATAATTTCCTTTTAACTCGATACACTTTGTCGAACTTTTTTTTATTCTAAATAATAGGATTGTTCAAGGTCCTCAAAATAAGTATTTGTTTGTTCAATGATATCATCGTTGCAGCTAAATCTCTTTCCGCCGAGCCATTTCTTTAGGTTTGTCAATGGGGGTTAAATCCGGAGAATATGGCGAATGGAGTAGCAGTTCGTAGCCCAATTTACGGATTTTTGCCTTGGCGACCATACACGTATGCACGCATGCTTTCCCTGATAAAGAAACACTTTCTTTTTGACCAAATTGCCTTTTGAAGGTAGTGAATTAGAAATAGAATTTGCATTATGCCGCGTCCATCGCAGAAAGCTGTTGCCATGGCAGTATTTCAGTGCAACTATCGACTCATATCTAGGCGACCATCATGTAGGATTCAGGCCAAAAGAAGTTTTTGGACAAAGTCGTAGTAGTTCTGCAATTCGTGCACATTTTCACACATCATTGGTTTGCAAAAAGCTAAAACGTTTTGGTAATCTGTTTTTCTTCTCGTCCACTTGCCGCTTTTCTTTTCTTTTTTGAGTACTATTTTTATATTTCAGTTTAGATGACATCTTAAAAAATTCTCACGTACACAAAGTAAATGTTAACTATCTAAATTAAAATAATATCACTTTTCGTATAAGTTATTTACTGTCGGAACCGGAATTAAAGTTAACCCCGTCAACCAGAAACCGAAGACTGACATCTACAGCAATACAATAAATACAATATTTTCTCAAATAGCGTCTGATACACGTATCTGGTTGTTTAGTTTTGCTCATTTTGGAGTTTACATATGTCTGCCTTTGAAAGGTGTTATATGAAAAAGAAATAATATGTAACAAAGTTTTGCCTATTATTTAGTCATTATTAAAACGTCTCCGTAAGGGCTGTTAACGCCTCCACATCGAGCTTAATAAATAAATGCTCAGTTGTTATATGTTTTGAATAGTTGCTAAACACAAAGTTAATAATGGAGCTTGTTCAAAATTTGACAAATGTCTATTAACGGATGGTACATGACGGGAGCAGTGTTGAAATTTAATTAGCTATGAAGGAAGTTCAAAAAGTCACGGATTTACTGATTCGCCCTCGTTCTTACGAATGGGCAGATAAAACCCGTCTCAGAACTGAAAAGTTTTTGAGACGATGTCAAGCAGGCGGAAAAAATATTATTAGTAATAATAAACACATAAATAACCGATCACTCCGCTCTACATCAAATTTGATTAATCCGGACAGTTGTTTCGGGAACACGTTTGTTCCCGTTATCAACCGCAGACCGAATGAATTCCGTAAAAATAAGAAAGGCATATTACTTAAACATGCACCGCTATCTCCCTCTAAAAAGGAAACATATTTCAAGTGCTTTTTCTACGCTTACTTGACCCTTCGAAATACTAAGAATTAGCGACGAATTTGAATCTTTTCTCTTCTCTACCCGATAAATATATCAAATTTGTGTGATGTAGGGATGCCACTTTCCAATACAATGTTATTTGAATGTTTTTTTCCATATATATGGTTTTGTATGCGTGTAATTATTCGGAGATGTCGATTTTATGTCCGGTATTGTTTATATGTTACGCAAAACTGGATGATTCAAATCTACCGTAACGATAACTTGCTATGTGCTCTTTAAACCTGGTTCCGATCGCACGTTCAGTTTAAATTTTATGTTTGTCCAGTGTAAATTTTATGAGACAACGTAGTGTTTATATACGACTTTCTTTACGCTCCGGACTGCATCTGTAGAAGAAAAGAAAATGAACATGGCCCAAAATTTCCTATATCCAACTAAAAAGATAACACATACTTTTATCTACCGTCTACGGATAAAAATAATAGTTGAATTATCTTTATCTATTAGCTTTTCTAAATATTTTTTTTGCCTAATTCTATCATCAAAAATAAAGTATTACGCCTATTTTTAAAAATTTAAAGTTTTATATATAAAAGTTAATACACGCTAACTAACCTGCAAGTTTTTCGTTTAGGACAATGCTATATGTTACGAGTCGACGTTTTTTGGCCAAATAGCATCTTACTATTATTTGTCTCATAAAACAATGTTACACTTCCAAAATACGATGAAACACGATTGCAGTATAATAGATTTATTATCAATTATGTGCCACTCTCAGGAGTATGCGTTCTTTCCTGTACGACATAATGAAGACAAGATTAATATGTAAGTTCATTCATCTATCTAAATAATCATTTATATTTACATCTGCTTATTTCATATGTTCTAGGCAATTGGTGAAGGTGCTGTCCTTCAAATTAAATGGTTTGATGTACGATTCACCTCACCTCAAAGTAAATCTCTTACTACAAATGTATTTAAGCGAAATGGAACTGCCAAACCAGGAATATATAGTCGATCTTAAATCAGTTTTAGATCAAGCGTTACGAATTTTACAAGTTAGTATATTCTAAATAAAAAAAAAAGAATTAATAATGTTACCATTTTAACAGGCAATGGTTGATATAGCTGCCAATAACGGCTGGTTAAGCTGTGTTGTAAGAGCGATTTTCCTCATGCAGATGATTATACAAGGAAGATGGTTATTCGAAGCAGACATATTAACCATACCTGGTATAATAAAACCGACATTGCCAGCTTTATTTAAGGAATTATCGCGAAATTCACCACTAAGAAATTGCTCGGCTGATACTTTAGCGGGAATGAAATTTGCGTCAATGAAGCATTCAACAGCATTAGAAGAGAGCGTTAATAAATATTTTTGGTACGAGTAAAGCTACGGACATGATGAAGGATATTTCACGGCTACCATGGATTGACATTAACATCAACGTACTGGAAATTGAAACTAACGATAGAAAAGAATTGTCTAATAATGTTTACGAACTTCTACCCGACACAGAATACGAAATTGCCATTAATGTATTTAGAAAAGGTTCCAGCGATAAGGGCGTTGTGCATTCTTCTAGATTTCCAAAAAAGAAAGACGAAGGCTGGTTTGCAATTTTAGGTGAAGATGACGAGTTGCATAGCATTAAAAGATTTAATGTCGGTAATCGAAGTACTGTATCGTTGAAATTCTCTTCGCCATCCAGACTAGGTAACTACATCTATAATTTATACTTAATGTCTGATTCTTACATAGGACTGGACCAACAGTTTGAAATACATGTCAAAGTAAAACAATAATTATGTGGATATCTGTGATTTTTATTGAGTATTTATTACGTTATTTATACTACTAGATGAATAAATACCTTTATTTTATATGTATATATTTTGTACTATTACTTTTACTATTAGAACGTTACAAGTACAACAGGCGTGTACATGTTTTTTTTGTTTGATTCAGGTGGGTTATAAAATAAATTTTAAAATTGAAAGCCTTTTGTGTAATGTATTGTAAAGCGTTAATATTAAGCGACCACCAAAATGAGCGATTCACTAGGCAAATTAGGAGTGCATTAGTGTTGGATCCGTCGCGTACATTTTTCACGTGCTACTGAAAATAAGTACTCCTTAGATAAAGTACGCATTGTAGGCCTTCAAAGCGTACCTCGGCGTACGCCAATGCATGCAACCCAAAATCCTTCTTCTCTACTCCTGGTATGAAAGTGACTCTAGCTGTTCTTCAAACTTCTAGTATGTATCGCAACCCCAGACCACACCGGCTTATTTGGATCATGTGACAGGATTTCCTTCTGCCCTTTCTGAAATACGACTAGAGGAATCCTATCCATGGAGTTTTAAGAGGTTGTAAGATATTTATAGCCCATTTTAAGTGTTCGCTTCTACATACATAACTTTTGCTACATTAGGATGTAACAGCCAGAGCTAAATTACTGCACTGACCTTGGGGATTAATCTTGGTTTTTGTACCAAAGAAATCCTTTTAAATGGCATGGGATATCAAACATATACGATTGGTTTTCTCTTAGTTTTGCTTATGCCCTTCAGTTGTTTAAGCGTCGTTTAAAAGAAAATGCAGTAAATAATTAAAATAAAAGGATAAAAGGGAAAAAAATTAAACGAGTATATAGAAATATGTATTTAATGCCTTATCTTACAAGCAAGATCACACAATATTTAAATGATACTTAAAAATAAATTACATGATAAATAAGCCTTATGAACTATGAGATTTTTACAAGGTTTGTTTTGTCTAAAACAAATGTTATCACATTGCGAAGTATCCTTACAACTCTAGAAATCTTAAAAAATAACAATTTTCAGGGATAGGTCTTCTAAAGTATATATACATATAGGGTTATTATTGTATAATACGAAATAAAAAAAGGGGTGAAAGATATACATGAGCAATGCCTAAATACAAAAGATTGAGGTTCTAAGTACACGTAGTACCGAGAAAATGATTTTTCTCTATTCGAGTCCGGCTCTGGCGCATTTAGCATACCGGTGAATCACCGGTCGTCGCTATACTTTGAACATTGGGATTTATGTTTAGTGTGCACTTGCTATTCGCAGTGGATGCGTGCGTTTGCAATGGCAGCGTATAGATTTGAAACACGCTAGATAAAGTTAACATTCATACATCATTTTTATTACAAACATAATAAGTTTAATTTAAAACATGCACTACTATTTTACGGAATATACGAGTTCATGGCAAAAGCACATCACAATAAAAAAATCACCTGAATGCTTTCTTTGCATTCTGGTGTTTCTGTTTTATCTCAGTTTAAATCTTGTGTAAATAACATCTGCTTTGAATAAATTCACTATGCGTAGCATTTAATTCTTTCGATGTTTACTTACAAATGGTTGAAATTCGTTTCCTATCAGATTTATGTGTATACACAGGGTTAACACAGATGTGGGCGGTCTTTAACTACATTTTGGGCCCTAAAATTTGAAAAACTACAACATGCACATAGAATCGCAATTTTTTGTATTTAGCCATCACTCATGTACATCTTTCACCCCTTCTTTATTTCGTACTAAACAATAATAACCCTGTATATACATATAACAAGAGAAAAATGAAATTAAGTATAGCAGCTATACTTAGATTCTCTAACATTTAATAACTTTCAGACTTATTGCATAAAAGCTATATTTGCGATATTTAAACGAGAGCGCCGATATATTTTTGATGTTTTGCGTCAGGATTTTAAGTGCAACCATAGCATGCGTTATCCCTTACCAAAATATAAAAAAGAGGTACCATTTAACATCAAAAAAACCTTTATATTCCATTAAACCTGTGATTAACGTTCCGTTTCCAAGAGGTCTGTGCGAAGTTAAAGAATAGCAAAACAGCAGTTTTCGTTCAAGTTTATTGTCTACAGTTTACAGGGAAGAGAAATTTTAATGACTTTTCTCTACACGTTTACCTTAACATTTTCCAGTATTTTCCCTTTCTGTGGACAATAAACTTGAAGGAAAACAACGCCCATGCATTATATCCTGGTTGCTCCTAGATTTGTAGTATATAGATTAAGGTGAATGCTAGCACAATTTTGCTGTTCTAATCAATCATTTATTAAAATGCAACATGTTTAGGCCTAGACCACCATCAGACATCTAAAAAAAAAAAAACCATTCGGAATGCATATCTGAAGTTAGGGTAGGCTAGGCACCTATAATCCAGGCCCTTGAGCTAGGTGCTCATTGTACCGTGCGGCCATTGCGCAGTGGCGATATCGTAACCAATGAAGTTTATCCGAAGTGCGATTATTGCTAGTTGAATGCATATATGATACAAATACATATGCAAGTAATCATAAAACAAATGTAAAACTGAATGAAAAAACAATTAAAATGAGGACAAAAATACTCCAATCTGTGGTACTGGTAATGCTGCAAACTTCTCCTAGATCCCTCACCACAAACTGCACTAAACTGGACGTACGTTTCGATAGAAAAGTTATCATCAGCAGATATACTGAACTAGTGAACCAGTTAGCTTGATGATAGCTTTGCTATCGAAACATACGTCCAGTTTAGTGCAGTTTGTGGTGAGGGGTTTAGGAGAAGTTTGCAAAAATTAAAATGAGCTTAAATATTAAGGTTTAGAATTTTGGATAATAACAATAAGAAAAAATCAATTTTAATACGTTGTCATTCAACTTTCTGACTTAATATTTAACCTGGATTTAATTGGTTTTGTATTCAGATTGACATTTGTAAGTTTTATGATTCTTTGCATCTGCAAACGCATTCTGTAAATGCATTATATATGCATTTTGCGAATTGTTTTTGTAGAAGACTGATGATGGGGGAACAGCAACTCTGTGTTTCAATCCAAAACAGTGGTGTTTTGCTACCCCTGGCCATCTTGGAAACGTAACCTCGAAAGTGATTAAGGCACTACACATAATTTCCAAATTTCGTTTCTAAACTTAAATATTTCAAAAGTTATGGCACAATATAGTAACATGGAAAATCCATCAAATGTTTAACTCGGTTTTGGGCCTGATTTTGTCATGTGGTATTAGAGGCTCTTCCAAGTACTTTTGCAAAAATATTAGCGATAGATGGTCCGGCATATATCTTTTAGAGCCTCGAATACGAAATTGTACTGATAATAATACTAATAGCCTAATCGTGAAGAATCTAGCATATTAATCAGCATGTGGTGAATTCTAAACGTAGTAGTGGTAGATATTTTTTTTGTTTTAATATTTTCAAATTATGATCATTATTAATATAACAACGAAGATGCAATGAATTCTAGATTTCCACAGATCATCTATCTATACTATCATTATTTAATGAACTATGTATGAAAGTAAATATCACATTAATTACATGTGGGTTTCTTTTCCGATTATGCATTGAAATGGTAATCGTTTTTTTTTTCTTATTATTGTATTAAATAAAAAAAAACATTTAAAACTCGATCTATGTATATTTAAAAATAATTAAGTGAAAATGAAGACATATCCTCTGGTTGTATACAACTTCATCGGGCCCACAAAGGTTTAATAAGAAAATTTTCTTATTCTCTAAAATCTTTAGTTGTTAGAATATTCTTGAAGATCTGAAATAACTTTTCCCTGTAGTTTTTTTTTTATTCGTTTGCGAAAGGTGGCATTTGGTGCGCCCTAGACTCGAACAAACTGTGGATTACCATGCCGAAGTTTTCACTACTGGATTATTAATATTAGGAATACAACTTCGTACTCAAGTACTTATATTAAATGTTTTTTGTAGGGCTAACTATTTAACTTAGTTTAATATTTCATGGATTGTCTTGTAAGTTTCGTGCTGAATGGTGGACACGGATACAATTTATGTCATTGCTAATAAAATATACTGTAACAGTTCTGCCGTCATATTTTTGCAATGGTAAATGTTAACGACGTTAATAGCTTTAAAACTTCCGAGAGATGCAAAAAAAAAACTAGAAGTAAGCCTACATTGACTAAATTATATTCGAATAATTAGTTAACATGTACTTCACAAAACGTTAATTCCGACATATTCAATTCATTTTATGTACACGTTGTTTTAACTTATCAACAAGAGGTTTTAAAATGCCTTGTTAATAATTGTTTAAAATTTTAAAGCAGTTGCTATAAACTTTATGACAATAAATAATTATTAAAAATGTGTTATTTCTAGAGCCGCACTTACGCTTATATAACAATTTTAATACAGTAAAACTTTCTAAAAACAAATAACAGTTTGTATTTCAAAATTAATCATTTAAAAAATATATGTAAGATTGAATATATTTAAAGCTTCCTATGTACAATTATTTTTGCGACATTCCGTCAAACTTGTTCTTGGAACACATTGAGTATCTTTCAATGTACTACTATTAGTTACCTTAAAGAATTTTAGCAAAGGGCTGCTTTGTCCGCTATGACACCGTCCACTTTTCCCTTGCTTCTTAAAAGATCGGCTTTTCGGACTTAGATTATCGAGTTTGACTATGGTAGGAGGATCTGGATTGTAGGCAAGATCACGCATCTCTTTAACTAATTTTCGTTCAACTCTTATTTTTGTCAACCAATCTTTGTCCATCTTCTTTTGAGGAGAATAATTCAGATGAGGCGCGCAACCATCTACATTGAAATTAGGAAGATTTGTTGTCGGAGAGAACGTTTCTGGAGACGTTGGTTCAAACCTGTTCGATATCGGAGTGCTAATATTGTCATGGAAATTCTGTTCCTCATATTCATCATTTGTATCATCGAGTTTTCTACGTTTAGGATTAATTTCATCGAAATCATCGTCTATCAAGCTCAGAACGCCCTCATGATGATTATTTGGATACAAAGATACAAATAATTTCTTTGAATCACCTTCTGAACGTAATCGTTTTGGTGGAGGATCTAAATAATCAACAGCTAGCCGTTTTGATGTATCTATACCACTATTACAATTTTCACATTGTTTATCAGTTAGGAAATCACAATATGGACAAGTTTTTCGTTTTTTTAATTTAGTAATTGTATTAATGTCATTTAAACATCGTTTTGTAATTATTTTTTCTGCCAATCCACGCCCATGTATTTCCCAATTTTCTGGCAAAACTTCTGGACCTATGCGCCAAATTTTGTGTCTATAGTCATCTGAACATGTCACTAAAGCTGTATCATAGAATTGGTACCAAGCCACGCAAGTAACTTCGGCAGTGTGACCAGTTAATTTGACAATCGGTTCAGAAAAACGGGTATTCCAAATATATGCATTGTGATTGCTACTTCCACTCAATAAATATGCACCGTTACCACTTAAGCACGATTTTACATAAAATGTATTATTTTCATGACCCCTATACTTCTGAATGGGATAAGGATTACAATTTGAGACGTTGTAACAGTATATAGTATTATCTAAGCAATTTGCATATAGTCTTACACATTCTTGGTCTATAATAAGATTACTAAAACCACACTTTGCGGTCGAACCTGAATATGGTATTGTAAATTTGGGGTTTGGCTCTTTCTTATTTATTTTATAGGTTTTTCGCAAATCCCATAATTTTATTGTTCCATCACCTGCGCTACACGATATCAAAGTATTTTCATCTTGAAATACCAAACCTGTTACAGAATTTGCACCTGAAATGCTGGGAGGTTGATTGTGGTATGCTTTCTTTTTCGATGGGGTTGTGTGTTTAGAGTAATGAGCATTCGCAATAATTTTATCCGGATTACTAATGAATGCAATATTCGACGTAGATCGTGTATCCCATACTAAAATGTTACCGTCGCGACTACCAGTTGCAAATACCGACAAATCATTTTGTTTCATAGCCAGGGTCTTTACAGACCTAGTATGACCACTGAACATTCTTTCTTCTCTCAATTCTGATTCTGATACATCAACCAACCTTGCGGTATGATCTCCAGAAACTGTTACAATTTTCATTTGTTTGAACATCCATGCTAGGTCAAAAATTGCATTATGGTGTATCTGTTTTCCAATTCGTACAGTACTTTTGATTGTGTTGTGTACAGCCATTTTACCATCTTCATTTGCTAACGCCAACATATGTTCATATCCTGAAATTGAATGGAAACCTTTAATTAGAGTTATCAAGCAATTACTATTTATTACACCAGATGTCTAACAAACTTTTTAGTTATTTCCTTATAAGGAGTGAATGCAAAATTTGAAAAGTGTAAAACCAAAGCTTGTTTATTTTTGTCTGTGCAGAAAGAAAAAGCGTACTGATGCAACTATTTGAAGTTTCTAACAAACATTTAAACCATAAAATTCTACAAAACAAATTATTCCATGTCTGTCCTTTGATGGGTTGGTAGTATTCTTATTATGTTGGCACTATTAACATGGTATTCATCTTCAACATTAGGCCAAACAAACCTATTTCTTTTAAATCTGACAAATCTAATATGCTACTCATCGTCATCATATTTTTCAATGATTTTGCCAACATAATGCTTAATATTGTGAGGTGTTTCTATTATAGGTTTAAAAGAGATAAACCCGGGATATATTTAAATTACCCTGATTTTATTTACACACTTAAGGACTATTTAAAATCTATTAAATAAGATCAAATAAATACAACGAATTAAATTAATCACTAACTACTATTAAAAACGCTTTTTAATTATTAATTACTTAATCACTAATGTCTTAATTTATGTAAACGATTTATTTGCACCGATATTTATTTCTCACGTACTAATTCGCTCGTATTTATCTCCACTCGCCATTCGCTTATCCGCATTGTTCAACTCGTATCGACTGACCGACTCCGGTCAATAGCGTCGCCTTATTTATATTTCGCGCCGGGGCTACGAGACTCTTCCGGAAACATTTGGTGCGTGCTTCGAGACTGAGAAGAGAACAATCACGAATCTTCGACCCGGTACTGCCCTCTGTCATTTCTCTTTCGAACCTCGTACGTAGTTCCCTGTTCCGCTACGCGAGCGCCATCCAGGAGCGCCTAACGAAACCACGAGTTTAAAAATTGGCGCTCGTTACAATATTTATGTATTTTTTTTTGTAGCATACTGTACTAGTACCCATTTATTACTTCAATTGTTTGTCATCCGCAGGATCATTTTCTACAGAACTTTGAAGTTCATCCCAATAATCATCTTCGTCCTATTCTTGGTAAACTGGTTCTTCTAAATTTGTGCTTGATGAACTACAACTGCCTTCTGTTAGGATTGTTTCTTTTGTATTTCTGTTAAACTCGCATATGAAACTATTTGTCGTAGAAAGCTCAACTTGTTGGTTAATGGCATTTGTACTATTTTTGTCTCTAGAATTTGCGGCATTCCATCATTTCAATTCATCAGCATCAAATCTTTCTCTGGATACATACAACTCGGTTGTTAATGTGGAATGCTGGCTTTTCTGAATCCATTTTAGATAGTAAACGCCGCTGTTTCTTTCCTAATGTTGGTAATACATTGAGAAAACAGGGTAATTAGTTTCAATCTTATGTTCTTGTCTTGATGCAGATAAGTCTAGAGATAAGACATGAAGAGTTACTTGATCGACTCCTTTGATGTTGTGTCGTCAGAAAAATGACCGCTAGTGCTACTTTATCATTTTATCTGCTATCTTCTTTAATTTGCACCAATTATGAAGGATGTGTGTTGGAGAACGAAGCACAATCTCAACTCAAAATGTCGGCTATTTACCAACTGTTGCGATAAACGTACTTATGTATGTATGTCTTGCGTGGAATTTGGATGGTAATAAAGAAACTAATACTGTCATTATTAAATAGTAAAACAACGAGAAACAAGCAAAATAAAATAAGTTGAATTAAAAATGCGTTAGAATTACTCTTACTCAGTGACCTAAATAAACGTCAAGATAATTAAAATACACTCCTGAATCGCCTAAAGCCATTTGGGCGATCAAAACGTCATGAGTGAGTACATCTAGGACATACCTAGCATATATTTTTCTAACCCGTATATTATGAGTGCGTTTTGCTCATTTAGGCGCACTAAAAGATATAGTACTAAAATTCGAGGCCCTCTGTAAAGATACGTACTCATTTTTTAATAATTATTCATTTATATCTTAAATATACCCAACTAATCCTAAAAGAACAGCCGAAAATTTAAATAACAAAAACAGGGCATACGCTTCAAATGAATGCTTAATTTGCGCCATTTTAAAAAATATTTGTGAATATATTTGATTACAAAGATTACGAATCATCAGCGCTTTACGCATGCTTTGCGACAAAACCGCGCAGCAGCTAGGATGTGAACTTGCAAACTCGCCTTTGTAAATGAAATACTAATTGGCATATAACGCAATCAAAAGAGAGCCTTTGATTTAAGTAATTGTTTTTTAGAATGAACTAGTGGTAGGCATAATCGAGAGATTTTAACAATCAAATGCTCAATTATTTATCTTTACTGACAATGTTTGTTCAAAGAAAAACTTCGTCATGTTTTATTAAATTTTAGGTATCACTTGCATCTCATAGAACCTTGACTGGGGCCCTCTGACATCCTACTCTTTCTAAAAGGAATAGGATTGGAAGGCCAGCTGTGAAAGCAGTAAGAATAGGGGACACAATAGATCTTTTAGGTCGCAGTGTAACACCACCCTTCTATTTACATACATACAAGCATCTCATAGAAATACTACAATTAGTGTTGAAAATATTTGGATGATTTCAATAATCGGAATAACCGAATCGGAATAATATTCCGATTCCATAGAAAAACATACTTGTATAAGTTGCACGTATTCAGATGATTTCAAGTGGATTTCAATAAGCACAGTGGAATACGTAATCATATTTCGTGTTTATTTTATACCTAATTAATCTCTATTAAAGCTATCTGCAACAAAAGTTTACTATTTTTTCTTACTAATATAGTTAGTGAAAGTGACTGTGTGATTTAAATGTGCACAACGTCCGTCAGTTCAGATAATAAATTTCGGATGATCAAGTTAAAACCAGAAAGTTGAGTATTTCCAAAATCACACAATTTATACGAATACGGAGCTATATGGACACCTACCCAAAAGTTTCAGTAGATTTATTCGATATAAAATCGTACAAATTTTACAGATTTGCAATCATCCGGGTCGAAATAATCCCATTCAGAATCATCCGATTCAGAGTCATCCGATTCGAAATCATTCGATTCCGAATCGGAATCTAATAATCAAAATATAATAATAAATAATTTCATCATTTGATTATTTCTAAAACTAAATGCTAACCAGTGATTCATTCATAATCGAAACGTAGTTAAGCCTCAAATGAATATAATAGCAATATTATCTTTATCTGTCTTTATTCTCTTACCTGATTTTTGAGCAAATTTACAGGCAAATATAGGTGAATCCACAGAGTTCTCTAAATCTGAATCCTCATGGGGATAAATATGTTTAAATTCTTCATTATCCCCACATCTTAATCTTTCCAGAATACTATCGCAACTCCTCCAGTTACCTAAAATTTTAGACTTAACATCAAATAGATTATGATGTTCCTGTAAACTTACATAATCCCATTTGCTGTTTAATAAATTGCTGAACCGGTGGCATTTTAAATACGTTTCATATACAAAAACGAAATAAACATATAATACACATTTATGCATTTATGCATTTAAACAAGACATAACCTGCCTATATTAACCAAAGGCGGGTAAATAGAAGTACAAGAGTACCAGTAATCTAATTATCTTTGTCTTTTACATTGAAACGAATGAGACGATATGATAAATAAAGCCAAGAGTTATTCCATTTCTGCTATTTCAAATTTTTAAAGACAAATTTACGCCAATCAAGTTTCTCAATGTTGTGTTTCTTTTTAAATAAATTTAATTCAGTTTTTTCAAATTAAAATGAGAAATAAAAACGTTTTGTGGGTATCATTTACAGCACTATGTTGCAATGCAATCATAATGCAATTAAATGAAAATTTAAGAAAGTGATGTTATTTTTCTATGTAATTGTGCCTTTACTGTCTTCCTCTTAAATTTAAATTTTATCGCGTAGATTGGGGTGTATTTAAGATTGTTGCTGGTTATTTTGTATTCTGGCTTGCTTTATGTTTTTGATATAGTAGAAAATGGATGCTCTTTTAGGTACATATATATTTTTTGTAAAACAAAATTTTATTATACGCTGCTGCTTTGTAGAGAGCTTCAATAGCACCGAACGAAGAGTTCAAAGAAAGTTAAAGTGGAAGGCGCTTATTGCTGACATTTTGGATAAGCAATTTAAGAGTCCGAATCAAGAAGATATACCCATTAAAAATTTAGGCTCATTCAGAATGTGTAAATCAAGTAACTCATTCTTAAAAACAAGCATAGATGAAAAATCAACTTCTATAAGGGCAGTTAAACGTCATATCTTTCTAAAAAGATTACAGGCAAATAATCAAAAGAAAGAAGAATTAATCAATGGTAAGATCAAACCATCAACCAATAAATCAAAAATGATAAACTAATAAACAGATATAGGTACACCCTTAGGAAGAGAAAGTATTCCCATTAGACCGAGTACAACCCCAGGCATCAGGAAATATCAGCCCTATGTAAAATATTAAAATCACAAGCTGCAAATGTTGATATTGCAAATTTTTTAAAACATAAGTTTAAACACAAACACAGTAATGATAATAGTACGAGTATTTGTGTTAATGGGTCATGTACACCTAAAAAAATAGAACCAATAACTAATTTAGAAGAGAATATACGAAAAGGAAACTGAGGAAAATATTGTGTCGACAAAGACTATCACCAAGAACTTCGACAGAAATTGTGCTTTACCTCTGTATAAAAACAAAAGAATGGAAACACATACATTTCTAAACAAATTACTCAAAAGAATCTCGTTTGTAGAAAATAGTGTATTATTTATCAATGATGAAATCGAAATTTCTCTATCAAGAACTGAGAAAAGATTAATTCGTTCATATTCAAGTAATATTTGCGGAATGGATTATTATAAACTGTTGAGGATTGTAAATTTCATAAAAAAGAATAACCCTCAGTTGACAGAGTATCTTTTAGGAATGAAGATATTAGATAGACTAGAAAGTGTGGAACAATATCAGAATGACAAATACAGCAGACTTTCCTCTTGTATAACAAAGGAAATATTGGAAATTTCTAAAGTAATGTCAAAAAACCACTTTGAGGCCTATAAAGATTACATTTTATGGTTCTCAGAACAAAAAGAAATTTAATGTTTTGAAGTTTTATGGTATAGTAACTATCATAAGTGTTGCAACATAAATTTAAATATTTTTTTAATATGAAGGTGTTTTTTTTTCTGTTTTAGTGGGTTCAGTTCTACAATTTATTTTGACACACATTACTAGTATAGCAGTAAGTTTAAAAAATTCGTCATCGAAAGATTAATTTGGAAAAGTTGTCCGAGGTTCGATTTGGACAAATATTTGTAAATATATTAGAAAACAATAAAAAAATCATAGATTTTTTTCAAATATCTTTTGTAAGTAAATTACATATTTTTATTTTGTTTTTAATAGTTTGACAGAAAAAAAAATTTAATTTGATGGATACTCAAATAATTTTTTTAATTCCAGTATGTAGGCAAACAGATAGATAATAACTTTACATATCAGGTGTTAGAATTGAATTCTGAGTAATCTTTTTGAAGGTGTTTTTTTTTTTGGAATATAGTGTTTCCTCACTTCACTTTTAGTTGGAATGTTTTCTAAAGGGCTGTTCGAACATGCAATTCGCGAACGGTTCGTGATGACGTGAACCAATCAGAGAACAGATTGGAGTTCTCGCGAACTGGAATGCGTTGTCTGATTGGTTCACCTGACCGTGAACCGTTCGCGAACTGCATGTTCGAACAAACCTTAAATTTACCGCCATAATAGTGGTCACGTGACGTGTGTCAAAATAAACTTTAGAGGTTAGGCAAGCTAAATTCGTTTCACAAACAATGTTGTATTTTAATAATAAAGAAAATCAATACGTTGCAACATATATGTCAGTCACCATGTATACAGAACGTTTTTTCCTACTGTGATAAAGCGGAAGACTAACGTGAATATTTATTATTATGACGTATATTTTTTAAATATGAGGGCATGTATATAGTAATACAGCGTTAGTGTTCCTGAGTTAATAAAATAAGTACCCCATTGTTTTTAGTAATTCTTTTATTTTGTGTACAACACTGTAAATCTCCATATTGTAGTAAATAACTTATATACAGATTGTTACTAGTCGCTAGGTTTTTCTGTTGAATGTTGAACTATGCCACAACTATACCTTATTTCAAAATCTGAAGTAGTGGAAGTAGACCGGTTTATACTGTAAAATTTTATTAACGTGAGATACTTCTAAATGTTATCTAACTTTATAAAACAACCTGTAAAGGCAAAAAAAAAAAATCGAATGAAAATTTGTAGTTGCTTACTGATATTTTCTTTTAAAAAGGTAAATTACATCTATGTGTATAGTAGTGTCTGCGTTAATAATAATTAATGTTGATCAGCATTTGGCAAAAATCACTTTGTTATTATTTCCAAATTAATGATGAATTTTTTTATCAAATGTCCATTATCCATTAAAGACTGATGGTCTACTGGTTAGCACGCTTGGCTATCAGCAAGTATATTGTATAGAGCCCACCGAGCCCACGAGATAGGAAAACATGATTTTACGATTTCACCGCAAGAATTACCCGTAAAATGCTGCGATCTAGCGGCTGCATGAAAAAATCGGTAATAAATTATGATTTCGTATGATATGACATCTAGTATTGAGAAAATAACTTACGAACGCAAAGATCCAGGTATTCCCCGGACGCTTACATGAAATATGTATCTATAATAATAGGAAATTGAATGAGTAGGAGAATTGTTTCTTTGTTTGTTTATGAATCAACTCACAAATTATGAACAAGGATTATTAATTATCAAGATATGTTTGCGTTAAATAATAAAAATTTAAACGACTAACTTGGTTTTCAGAATAATATTTTTATTCGATTCGTTTGTATAGACATTGCAAGACGTGTATTTTTATTTTATTTTTTTCTTATTTGCATTAGGATTTTACGAAAATTAGATCGAATATATACCGATGTACCGAAAGTGAATGGAAATCATAGCATTTACAATGTGCTAGAACAGGATAGAAAGTCGGTAGATACCTTATAATCCAATTTTCGTAAACGCCTATTACCTTCTTGTTTTGTCCTCTTTAGTAGTAAGACGATTTTGAAATATGTAATGTCTAGAAAATATTTCACGTATGTACTTTTGCAAACTATGTTTTGCTGATAAGGAATAATTTAGTAAAGAAGACAGTAAATAAAAGAGGCAGTACCGTATTTTTGTTCATATAATCTGGGATAATTTTACATTCCTGGAAGAGGCGTTTGTTATAGACCTCCCGCTGACGTATGTACAAGCCACCGCTGCTGCTATTCGTAAATAACAACAATAAATTGAATTGAAAGCGCATAGCATCAGCGAAGAGATAAGATGAGAAAGGACATAAAAAGGCTTTGGCGCTCTGACAACAGTGTCAATTTACGAAGAGGACGCCACAGTTGTTCTCTGGCAAAACAAAACAATGCCATTTCGTAAAAAAATAATAATCTAACAAATACTTGCTACCCATTTGTGCCTATCTACTACCACAGAATAAAAAATAAGCTGAAATTTCACTCCTTTGGGGCGGTAATTAATCAATTTTATTTGGTGTCGCCAAAATAATTGAGGGTATGTTCTGTTTTTTTCTGTTTTCCGCTCTAAATTAATACGATTAGTACCATTTTTATACTGAATACAAATGTAAAATAAATAACAATGAGTGACAGCAAGTCATTGGTAGAATTGATACATGCCAGTGGTCTTAAATCCGATTAACGGATTTCTTATAAAAGTAAACAAATTCATCTCCGGCGACAGCAAGTACCGACGTGGTTGGAGAGATGTCGCCGCGACATGTTTCACTTCTGTGAAGCTGGCTTTATGGTGCGCACGCTAGATGACCAAATATGGCTGCATAAATTCAATAGGTTTGTTTGTTTTGGCACTCCGCGTCGTAACGCGAAAATCTAGCCGCGTGACGCCGCGTCTAGGGGGCGATCACCTAGACAAGAAAACGTTAAAAGATATAAGCGAGAGAGACAAAATTTATGCCTTGACAAGTAGGGCCTTTTGGTGGTAAGTAGGGAAACATATTAATTAAACTGATGGTGCAAAGATGGCGCGACGGAATATTCGGTGTACTATCACTGCTAGGCTTATTTTAGAAAAGTGTACGACCAAACAAATATTAAACGTGATCTGAAGTGGTTCCAAAATATTGATATTTGACTTGTAACTGTGTTAACTAAGTAACTATAGTTTTTTAGGCACATAATCTCGATTTTGACTTAGTCACTTTTTGCAGTAAACCCACGATATATTTCTTTTAGTAGTGTCCCATATTCCCATGCATGTGGGGTAATAATCGACATATAGAAAAAATCCATTTAAATGCAAATTTTGGTTTGCCTTGATTGGTTTCTAGAAAGTTTAAATTGGACATACACAAAAAAAAAAATGTTAGTAAATAGGTAATGAACTAAAACTATTAAAACTGTGATCTGATTTATTAAACAAAATAATTATATAAATTTTTGACCAATAGGACATAATTAATTAATTACAAAACAAAAATAATAATAATAATAAACATTTCTTTCGTAACTTGTTTTGAGAATACAAAAAAAATACATAAGCTAACAACATAAGTTTCTAATATATTGATGTAAAATTGTATTAACTGACTTGTATCAGTGACGTCAGCTGAAACTGCCAGTGTGTCCCAGTGTTTCGAATTTTATTTATTTTATTAGGTATGTTCGTTTTGGCACTAGCGTCACGCAGAGAAATGCAGCTGTAGAGCATTTCTGTTCGATTTGACTTGCCGTTACTTTTATGACGTTGCGTCGAGAATTTTGCATCTGGGTGGTGAGTGGATTTTCGCCGTAAAAGAGAGATAGCGATATTAGTATGATCACAGTTGGTAGCGCTAGTTGTGTATACTATTTTTGTTTTCATTGGATATGTGTTTGATTTATTGTCGTTTGTTCGATCGAATAAAAATGAATATGGAGATGGTTGAAAAAGGTAAGTATATTTTTTTTTAATTATAGACGATCGGAAGTTAGTAAGATAATAAGATAAAAAAAAGGTTGGAGACTTGGGTCACGTAAGACACAATTATAAAACGAACCATCTTCCAGTTTCACAGAGCACATAATTCAATATTTTGCGCAATTTAAAGAAAATCCCCAAAAACCAACTCGACAAGTAGCTGTAAACCAGTCGGTTTGTATAAACCTTCTGTTCTAAAATACTTACGCAAGCACAAATGGCACCCATACAAAATGCATTTAGTTCAGGAACTTATTAAAGATGATCTCAACCGCAGGTTAGAATTTTGCGAAATAATGATGGATAGATGCAATGTAAAAATTAGTTGGTAGTCGTAACTTATTTTTGGCCTACACTGTATCCGGTGAAATGCAAAAAGATTGCCAATTCCGCTCCTATAGATAGTAGCAGGATGTAGGTACCCACATAGCCAAATTTAAATTGCCCGCAATTATTCTTAGTAACTTCAACGTTAAAACATAAAGTTACCTACTATTTTGTATTACTTTGATAGTTATTTTAATGCCTTTACGTTGAATTTACTGAAAATAGTGGCGGGAAATTTAAATTTGGCTATTAGGGTATATGCCGTGTGTTTATAATGAAGGTTTGAACTAAGTCAGTGTTACTGGTCAGTGTTGGTGATATTAGATGTAAATATAAACGGTTTGAAAAAAATATAAGATAAATAAACAAAGGAAAATTACAACACGAACGCCAATGTCACTAAGGGCCGTTTGCACCAACGCGTTAAGCTTGGTTTAACTTTAATTGGCACTTAGAATGTAACATTCGCTATACGTATTAAAAATGAAATATCACCTTCAAAGTGCCGCTTAAAATTAAACCACGCTTAACATGTTGGTGCAAACGGGCCTAAATGTCAAGAAAATTGATTTATTGTATGAAATTTGTATGTAGCTAACTTCACTCACTAAATTGGTAATAAGTATTAGATATTTTTTTTCGGAAAACAGTTCTTTATCACGACAATCATTTTGAATCTCACAGTACATCAATGTACAATGAAAAAAAAAATCTAAGCCAGAAGTAGAAATCAACGTGTTCGCGCGTTTTTCCAAAAAACAAACCTCTGATTTTTATATCAATTTGTTCCACGCGTCCTCACAAATGTTGACAAAAATCAATCGCAAATTACTCGAGAACTGTTGAGTTTAAGTATAGCACATGGTACATAAAGCATTCTTAGAATTCGATGTAGAATTCAAAAATAATATAAAAAATAGGTGTTTTCATTTGTGGAAATTTAGTTGGTCGTTGTAACTTATTTTTTGGACAACATTGTATACATCAATTTACCATAAAAAAACCTGCAGCCGAAAATAAAAATTGACCTGTTTTTCTAAAAAACAAATCTCTGAATATTCATTAAATTTGTTGCAACCCACGCGTCCTCACTGTATAGTAAATCATCGTCACTGTGTCATTAGAAAAGAAAAACATTCCTCGATAATACTCAGAACCTTCCATCTTACATCAATAAAAGAGAGGCATATCAAACGCAATAATACATAGCCCTTTTATTTCTCTCTAATAAACATGTACAAAGCAAACAGAGAATTTCAGGATTGTATACTTGAGGTATTGTATAATAAGAGAAAGCCCACTAAAGACTTACTCTTAAATATAATGTATAAAGAGTAACAATGAATATGTAAATTTAAATAATTATATTCACTAAATAATAATTGAAATTTGTACGTTATAAACTTTCTCACAAAAAATCATAAAAATGGCAACTAAAAAAAAAAAACTACTTCGAAAATCAGAGTAGATAACCTAAAATTAATGAATTATTTTTGCGTTATGGCAAAACGAACAGGAATCTGAAAATCTAAAGCTGGCGTCAATCCAGCGTTTTACATCAACAGCTTGCGTTGAAAAACTTTACACACCTATATAGCAGTGTTGCCAGATGAAATTATTTCAGAGCGGTATAATGTCATGTAAAATAACAGTAGATGTCAATACTTGAGCGGAAGAATTTCCATAACCAAATTCAAATGTTCTTATTCATATTATTTCGTTACCTATTAATTTATATTTTCGTAAAAAAACAAAAAAAAAACGATAATTCTTTAAATTATGAAAACTAAGTATATAATATATAGAGCTATGCACTACTTTAATAATCGTTATACATATCTTTTGTCTCTGGACGTCGTAAATCTTTATTTGATTGAAAATTGAAGCAATTGTCGGTTATCAGACACTTACCGTGAAGTAAACCAATAATTGTTTCGTTTCCTAACCTATTTCTCTGTTTCTTAACAAGTTGATTGCTGAAAATACCCTTTCAACATTTGCACTTAAGTGTGGTAAAGTTAATATGTTGAAAATGAAATTGGCCAAATTTCCAAACATATAATATTGTCTCCACACGTTACCCACATAGCCAAATTTAAATTGCCCGCAATTATTATTGGTCACTGCAACTTTGAAACATAAAATTACCTACCAATTTGTACTACATAATAGTTAATTTAATGAGTTTACGTTAAAGTTACTAAAAATAGTGGCGGAAATTTAAATTTGGCTAGGGTAGGCTAGTAGGCTTAGGGTATTTTGGCGATATTAGACCAAGATTGGAATATGTATATTATCTGAGTCTGGAATAAAATAAAAATTTCTAAAATTGGTAACTTACTTGTGACCTACTAAAATGTGCCATTTAGTTGCAAGTTTTGCAATACTGCTAATAGTTTTTGCTGGTATAGTTTCTGGAATCAAAACGAATAAATCTTGCAACAAATTATTTTTCAAGGGAAACACCTGCAAAATTTGATTAACTGCATCAACGTAAAGTGACAGGCAATTTGTTTTTAAAAAATATAAATTAAATATGTAGATATCTGCCAGCGGAGAAATTATTTTATTTCGACTTTATTGTACAGATGGCGCAGCAATCACTATGTTTTTGTATTGGAAATAACAGGTAACGTTTGACACCAACTATTACTGCAAATCAGAAACATATCAAGGGTTTCTTATACAATTAAATAAAGAATTTATACATAATCGGCATTATAGTTTTGTTAAGTACCACAAAATATCAAAACGCGATAGTTGTGAACTCGAAATGGAAGAACGAGAGATTGAAGTTGAAAACGGTAGATTTGGCAACATTGTCTGTAGGTTTAATGGGTTGGTAATAGCCGTCGCTGTAGACAAAACAAAACAATCCAAATATTTTTGGACCATTTCACTGCCATCTGTGACATAAGTGAACAAGTACACCAGTACAGATTACTGTAAAATATCTATTCTTTATGAGAAAAAGTTTCAAGAAACGCATTTTTGTCCCATATTACACTGCTGTCGCATATTACCTCATTCGACGATACCTATATAATTTAAATTTTATGTTTTTCATTAATTAATTTAAACTTAGTAACACTTAAGTTTTACTTACAGTTAAAAATTAAAGCCATATAAGTACAATAAATATTCTTGTCATTTTTACATTTTAAGAAAAGGCGCTGACAGAGAGTGGTTTTTAGCCTTAAACCATCCACATGTAATGGTTACTATACGAGTGTACCGCACAAGAGGAATCTCTAATTTCGAATATAGGTTATCGAAACCTACCAACCATTCCAGAATGTAAAAATAATTCGACCAAGTAGCGGTAAATAGATATATTTTAACTTTTTCGATAGCCGGGTGTTTACATCTCTTTACGATCTTTTATAATAGACGTTTAGTATAATAATCTTTGTGAATACGTCCCTGTGGACCATCCGTGCTCGAAGGATTGGGTAAATATTTCTTTTCTGTAGTTTCGAGTGTTAGTGAATAAGTCAAATCGTTATATCTAGAGCCGGATATATTATATGCAAAGAAAAATTGGAATATATGCGCATATATATGCATCGATTTTTGAGAAAATATATAAAGCTGGGGCATATATGCAAAAAAATTGCGACAATATGCAAACTTTTTACTTAAAATAAATAAGAGCAGAAATTTAAACAATAACTTTATTGCACAATATTTTTCCACAACATATTTCTAAAACAATTTATAATTAAATGTTTTTCAAAATTGTGTAAAAGAAAGTTTTGTCTTCTATCAGAATACATATATTTCGAAATAGAAAAGCTTCTTTCAACATCCATAGATGTAATTGGTGCATTTTTTAGCTTTGCAATACATTCTAAACTAAAATTAAAGTCGAAATCGTTTACTGTTTCACCTTCGTCTACTATTTCGACTGATTCCGAGAGCGACATCCCTTGCGTTTCTAGTTTACGAATGGAACTTGAAACAAAGATATAATTTTACTTAATATACAAAAGGTTTTGTAGCAATTTTGTTGATGTAACTAATTTTTAACATTTTTCTAGAGCAATGCAGTCAGCAGTGATTTCAAGAATTACATTTTTTATTCCTTCAAAATTATCGACGAAAAAAATTGCAGCCTCTAACCATGTATCCCATCTCGTAATAATCGGTTCAGGAGGCAACTTAACACCGGGAACCTAATAAAATTTGATTCGTAAAGGTGCTTTTAAAAATACTTTTTTGACATTGCTAATTAAATCATTAATCAAAGGGAATTGATTCCTAATGTCTTCGGCTACACGATTGAACCCATGAGCTAAACAAGTGGTATGAATAATGTTACTATAAAGAAATTTTAAATTTTGCGCGGCTTTTATCATGTATGGTGCAGCGTCGGACAACATTAGTAAACTTTTTTCACAAGGTATACTTCCAGGTAAAAAGAAATTTGATAAACCTTCTTGAACGAATTGGGCAGTTGTCACATTATTTGTTTTTTGAAGTTCTTTACAATAAATTAAATATGATTTACCTACAATATCTTCATAAAGAATTCCTATTAACAAATGGGCCATATAACGGCCACACTTATCCGTACTTTCATCTACCATGATATAAATAAAATTATTCCCTACCAATTGTTGAATTTCTGCTATTGTTTGCTGGTAACACGATGTGACATAATTTTTTCGTAAAGTACTTTCGTCAGGTATATTATGTTTGCAATATTTTTGCAGAAATGATTTCAAATTAACATTGTTTAATCTTGCTAATGGTATGTTTGACGAAATTAATGCGTTACACAGATCCGTATTATATTCTTCTTGTTCTGAGTTTCGTGAAGTTGATGCTACACATTGACGTATAGATTGCTGCACACATGCGGATCGCTTCAGTTTTTCTCATTTTCCAATATGTGATGGTGTTTTAGCGTGTTGATCAATCAGGTATTTTCTCTCAGAAACACCTACAACAACAATTGTCATTTTATATTAAATATTATATAAAATTTAAAGAATTTAAAAACAATTGTAAAGCTTTTAGTAAAATTAAACTTACCAGTTTACTGCAGGCTCGACAAAATATTTTGTCGCCATCCTTTACCAGTTCAGGATATGGCTTAATCCATAAAGAAATTTTGTTCGCCCTACTCATTGTATGTACGCACAGTATTTAAAAACGTAACACAATTACATGCTGTTTCGCTCAAAGATATTCAATGAATGAATAGTTTATTTGGGAATTAATAATAATAAAACGTATTTACCACATCCCTTCTACTGGGCGAAATTAAACACGTGCAGTTCTTGGAAAAAAGTATTAGAGAAACCAATGTAAAAGATTTATCGTTCTGATATGCATAGAAATGCCTAAATATGCAATATATGCAATCACTAATTAGCGCTAATTAACTTCAATTAGTGTAATACATCTACATATACACTATAATTAAAGATATGCAAAAAATAAAATATATGCACTTTGCATATAATCCGGTCTCTAGTTATATCTATTGACAGACTATACCAATTTCATCTTTTTCACATTATTATAAGCATAGGTGATCATTCGATCTTTAATAAAGAATCTTTGCAGTTCCTCATTTTTTTTTTCTTTTTAGATATACGAGTCGCCACTGTATTCAAGTTGTCTGGTTCGTGTCTTTTAAGTTTAACGACGGCGGTTTTGCGTTTTAACAATCTCATCCAACGTTTTGGTCAGTAATTTGCAGCGCAAAATGTCGGCCCTTAATTGACTTCGTTACTTTTTCGTTAATCGGGCGCGACCAGCAGCGTCTGTGTTCTGTGCTACAATTAACACACGCGGGCAGACCGAAAATGATAATAAATAATAAAAAAAAGAACTCTAACAAAGAAAGGAAGTCCGTGCAGCTCGCTAACGACCATAAAACGATACGGAGCCGTTTGTTCCGTTTCGCCCCGATTTATTTGATAACACGACGGAAAAATAGCCGTCAGCGTGTATGTCCAACAGACGAAAACAGCCCTAAATAACGAACGATATTAGAGCGAGCCTTTTTTTCCAGCTGGCAAATTTTTCCGCAACGATATTGTTACACGTTATGTTGCGCTATACGCCGAATGTTGGCAGCCTTTACGGGGTAGTAATTGATTCAATAAGTTTAAAACACGCTTTGCGCTCGCCGACCAGACAACACAAATACAACGATATAACGAATATGGATGGCAAGACAATACAGACGTTGTGTTGGACACGCAGGAAAAAGTGAGGAAAACCAGTCAGCACACATGTACAGTACACTAAACAAAGTGAAAACGTGCCTTTTCAAAATAGATAAAATGTTTTACAAAACATTTTCTCTTTGTGTTCTTACGGTGTATTTCATGATGAAGCTTGAAACTTCGAATAAGAAAGAAGAGCGACTAATGTTTCTTATCACTTTTAATGTAACACAAGACTGGTATATAGCCTATACTCTTAAGGGAGCCACCACACAATTATACTCATACCGAAAAGACCTTCATTCACACATACAAAAAAATTCGCAAAGTTACACTGCAAAACATTAACGCCATGTCCAATCATGGAAAAATCTAATTCAAACCTATTTGCTGCAGTAACACGTAAGAATACTTACCAAAACGTAAAACAAATACTAATAGGGTGTACTAATTGTTGCCAATGAACTTAATTTATTGATGGAACAATCGCATTTCATTCGCTCAATTCACTTGAGTAAGCGTTGCAGTTTTATTTAATTGGATTTCAGTAAAAGTAATATTAAAAATAACAAGACTGATATCAAGTATTCACTGAGAAAAAAGGATAGTGCTACAACAAAATTGGTAAACTACTTATTCTAAATGACCTAGTTATTGTAAGTTAACATTTTACTTGTTCCATAAAATAAGATATTTGGCTTTAACATACAGTTTTGCCATGACACATGTGTACCTAATCAGTTTCTAGTAGCCAAATTATTATTTGTCTTTAATATACTTGTAATAGTGCCAATAAACTTAAATACTTATGGCGAATAATACTTTTACTATCTATAGACATACAGTGAGTAGTCATAAGTAATCCTTATTGATTCTATTAAAATTCCTTGTTAAAAGCTTCAACTTATTCTTCAAGTCCCCAATTCTTTAAATTATCTACAAATTCCATCGTAGATTTTCGACAAACATTAACACAATTCAACGGTTGAACAATGAAAGACAAAACTGCCAATACCTGCGACTGAGATAACGCACTAAACGTACACAGAATCTAACGACTTTAACCGAGCGAATACATTAAACCGCCGAACTTATGCAAATAAAAATATTTTTGATCCAATAACTAAATTAATTGCCAGAAACACTAGAACTTAACTTGCTAAAATTTACTTATTGCCAGTAAAAACACATGGATAGTCAAATTTATTTGCATCAAGAGAGTTGTAGCATAACACTGAACACTATGCTTCTCTGTAAAACGCGAGTTTAGAGATTCCTATTTGGTTATTCTAAATTAAATGGTATTTGCAATAAATTTTTCTTTTGTTTCCGGCAACTAAAATATACTTGTTCCAAATATATAACTGTCAAAAACCTACTAGTTATTTGGATGAGTTTTCTCAGTGTTGGTGATTACCAAAAAACATCAAAAAGAAACTGCCTAAACAATTAATCCTAAGAATGTGACAATGGAGTGCTCATGGTCCATTGTGTAGGAATCACCATACAAGCAGAAAAGATAATAGAAATGTGAGTTTCTGTCTACCAAGCATCTTTAGCATTCCACCAAGAGCAAATTCACTTTCATCAGTCATCAGTATCGTGTCTCAAGATTATTCTCGATTTTCCCCTAAAAGATCACTAGTTTAGATGTACGCCCTCTAGGTGCCACATGCCAAACTCTCACTCAGTCAGCAACCACACCGTAAATTAGTAATTCAATCACTGTCATATACCTTTCATTAAGATATGCTTTTGTTCATTCTTGCAATAAATTATAAACCATTGAATTAAAGAAGAAGATATCTTTTAATACTTTGTTTGGTCGCAAAAAGTCAAGCTAACAATGTACATTTTTCATCAAGGTATGTTATCTCTTGTTGCCGTTGGATTGCGATCGTTTCATTTATGGATTTTATTTAAAGATTATTGTTCAATTAAATTAGGAGTTAGACCATGCAACGCCACCTAGCAGCTAAGTTCCGTACTTCTTGCTGATTCCAACGCATCTTTACCGTGATAGTCAAAAGTAATGCCTCATTTTCGTTATTTATTTCCAAATTATTAGTAATTCATCGTCCGTCAGACTAGCTTTTTATTGTTCAATTATTAGTTCAAGTTTCGCTCATTAAAACCTCTTCTTTTATGTAAATTACTCCGCATTGTTAATTGATCCGTGACTGATTTTGATTAACGTTGAGACGCACAGGCTTCGTACCAATTCACACACGCGCTGTTTAAGTTGCTCCGTGCAAATTTTATTAGTTACCAGGTTTATTGTGGGATATTGTCACGTGAGGAACCTCCAATATCGAGTGCATTTTCTGTTTTACCTGGGGCTGCTAGGAGAAGTGTTTGTTGCATCGATATTTTCCTGAAAAGGGTACCCGATTATTTAATAATTCAGAATGTAAAAATACTGCGACGAAGTAGCAGTAAATAGATATATGTTAATTTGTTCCATAACCGGGTGTTTACCAGTGGCGGCTCGTGGTCGGAAACGGAGAGTGTTCACAAAATCAAGAACATGCAAATTTTTAACTAAAATCCAATAATTTTTTTTTGTACATGTCCTTTTTTCCTTTCCATTTTCTTGTAAAGTCTCTAAATTTGCCCTTTGTAGTTTGAGTCAAATTAAGTTCTGGTTTTGGTCTGCCCATACCTTTAACTTGAATTTTTTGTTCATAACAAACGAATTAAAATTGTCTTTCAAATATTGCATAGTAAAACTGCTTGCATCCATAGTTCTTATTTATATATTGTTTAGTGTTTACTTACAATACTACTTTGTTTATTTGGTGTGCATTTCATTATCTTTTTTACGTACTGTATATTCCATTTCATTACTTTTTTTACGTACTATATATATTCTTTTTTGTTTGCCGGCTGCAACAAAGCGCATTAGTGGCGGCTTCGCTTTGTCGGCTTTTTGCAGAGGGATTTAACGATGTGGCGTAGTTTTTAACTGCGGCTGCGCTGTTGCTAATTTATTTTTATTTTTCTAAAAAAATCAATTATTATTTGTACCTTTAAGGGAAATGTACGTTTTTTGGGAACAGTTAAAGATTTACGAGTTTAAGTTTGTGATTTTATGTGCACGGGTTTAATAAAATTATTGCTGTAGATGAAGTACCTCAAACGAAAATTTAAATCAGTGTTTTAAATAAAATAGATAGTTTTTTTTAACAAATATATTGTCTAATTTCCTTTTTTTTACAAAGTTAAATTTAAGATATTTATAAATTAACTCTAAGTATTTAAATTGTTACAACCATGATTATTGTGTTAATTATATCAACTTTTATCATTTACAATTCTTTGAATATCTTCTTATACCAAAAACTAAAATATAAAATTAAATTTAATACAGCCCTGTATTAGTTACTCATCTAAACTGCACGAGTGTGATTAAACATTGAGCACTGGCTTAATATCAGCAACCAATTAATAGATTAATATATTAAAATTTTTAAATTCCAAGCAAAAGAAAACAACACATGTGAGCCACCCCGATATCTATATCACACTGGCTCTCTCGCTCGCACCTACGAAGCAGAGAGCTAGAAAACAAACAAAAAACCTGGAAACAAATCCGTCCAATACGGAAAAATATAGCAATAGTGAAATAAATAATATAATGTTATATATAGTCACGAAAATTCTGTTAAAACTTAAAGTATAAAGAAATACACCGTTATGCCAAAATATCAAAACAACTTTCAAATAAAAATAACATTAAATTAAAAAATTTATTCAGATAATTGTTTTTTTTTAAATAAAAAACTACGTTATTTAATAAATTAAAATAATTACGCACCCTTGATTTCATTATAAAACTGTCACCAATAAACAGTATTAGTTCTTATGGCAGTTACGACCTGTGAACGGTGAGTCATTCATAAACAAAACATATACAATATAGTTTATCCGAAAACACGATATCTGAACGTTGATGTCGATCGATTTGTTAATGTGACCTGAGAACGCAACGAAAGCGAGGACAGGAGCACACCAATTGTGCACGCATATGAATCGCGATCCTCCCACCACCGCTACGTCTTTATGGCTTGGCATTGATAAAATAACGTAGTCCCCCTACTCGGCCACTCTCCGTGCGTCGTTTCTCATATATACATACATATGTATAAAAGGACGTGCGTCGTTTATTTCTTCCTGTTAATTCACAATATATTAAGATGATAATATTTTATAGTTTTAACGACGATTGTTTAGGGGGTGCACGTGCTCACGTGCTCCTATCATACAGAACCGCCACTGGTGTTACATTCTTTACGAACTTTTATCAACCACGAACATAACCACCGGGGTCATGCCGCCGCCCGAAATAATATCTAAATTCTTTAATTTATTTATGAGTAGACCTATGTTTACAATATGTTCCCTATATGATGTTCACGTCATTTTTTTCTTTACTACCAACTTTATTATTGGTTTACCATAATTATAAACTTGCTACGTTTACTTACGTTATTACTTTTCTTCGAGTGTATATATGTTACGGATGTACCAAATAACATTTATTTTGTTTGCAGAGAAATAGGAAGATGTTACACAAACGGACGAGAGACGAACAAGAGAAACAATAATAGTTTGCGGAAAAGTGTAGAATTGCGTCAATTACGTCCCCTCGCCTGCAGATGGACGTTCCCGTATAAACGTTTTTTTTCGCAACTTTATTCTTTATTATAACAGAGTTTAATGTGCTTGTACTGTAAACTTTTGCGCTTCAATTGAGTCGAATAGAAAGCACAGCTAACTTTTTCTTCCCGTTTATTGTGGTTGCCCTGGTAAAACAGCTTGTTTTGTTCCAGCGTTAGGTATATTGAGTGGTAATAATATGCCCCTTTGTAAATTAAAACTTAAATAATAAGTGTGTCATGTTAAAAAGGTAAGATTTCTGTTTCTAGGCACAAGATTGACACCACAATTGCGTTGTGGAATAGGTAGTACGACACAGATATAAAGATGGAGCAATGAAGGAAGCGACACAACATTACGAATTAATCAATTAATTATTCAAAAAAATAATTATTTGAAAAAGAAGACGCAATAATTTCTAAATGAAATGAAAAACAGTAAAATTATATTCTATCAAAAATAATTATAATATAAATATTCTTCTGAAAACCTAAAAATGAAAAACATAATATTTTACTCTTTCAAGGCTGCATTTTCAACAGGTCTAAAGGGAGTAAAGGGTCATTTATTATTACTTATTTATTAATAAATTCCTCTATTTAATAAATCTTTACTTATTATGAACTCATTCTTGATCAATTTTATTGAGAGCTTGACTTCCTTTGGCTAGGCAGAATCTAAAAAGACGGTTCGCGCTAAAAAAATTGCTAAGTGTCGTTCTTTGTTGAGTTCCTTGTCTTCCACCACAGTAATTTCGCAACAATCGCTATCCAAGTAAATACAAATTATGGAAGTTTCTCAAGACGGCACTTAGCAAATTTTGTAGGCGTGCACGCCATCTTTGTTGATACTTCTTGTACTTCCATGTTTGTCTTGCCAAGACAGTCGACAGTACAGTCATTGACGGTTTGTGAGGTTATCACATAAGTTCAAGCAGCGTATACAATTTTTAAAAACTTACCGCGAACATAGAGCGATAATAAAAAAAAAAGCACTGACATTACTTACCCTTTATTTTGAAAACTAAATTATTAAAATCATCCTACCCAGGCCCACCTACAAATACTATACTGGCACCTATTCTAATATGTGGTCATAACAATTGAATGTCCACTCTACTGATAATTCTCTATGATTCTTAACAATAAAAAAATAATACAGTAGCTCGCGATCATATTAATACTATGAAATATGAAATATGTGAAATGTGATTACTTCCATAATCGAGTCTACTGTAAATCGGTCAGCTAGCAGTTATATTAAAGGGTCCATGGAAGACTTTCGTTATCTCCCAGATTTCGCCAAGACACTATAATACAGGGATTCTCAATATATGCGACAAACTTAAGCCCTGATGTGGTTATTTTGATCATAAAAGCATAAGAACATATGTCCAAAATGCTTATTCTAATTGTACAATGTTTAAGTAATTAATTTTAAATTAATTACATAAATTAACAAAATAATAGTAAACAAAATTAACTTTACTAATGTTACAATGACCCCCCCAACTGCAATACAAGCTTCTATCCTCGTGGTATGACCTGCGGGTGCGTCTAAATACCAGAGTATCGAATGTTTGAAAACCGCTAATACATTCTCAGTTCACGCCATTTCAATGGTTGTAAACTACGATTAGTGACCTCAGAAAAAAGCCAAAAATTTGTCTGGGAGGCCGAGTACCCATAGGACCTCCCCGTTCCTATCCACCGATCTGGATACTATTATCCAAAAAACTCGGCGACAACAAACTAAAGGCTGGGGTAGCGTGATGCATAAATTACATTTAATCTAATTGCAACGACTTCTTCCGGGATAGGGGATCCCTCTCAAGAAAACTGCGGTATACTTCGCCTTTACCGCACTAAATGGTACCTATCAAGTGATCTCCAACATTTGACCCACACTGACCGAGAATTATGTTGATGACGTGCATTCATATTCTGCGGTTTTCTTCGCCATATGATATTAGAAATTAATAATCGCTGTTTCTAGAGAAATATAGTCAGCATTTGTGCGATTTTGTGTTGCATCCATTACAAAAACCATTCTTTGCGGAAATCTTCCGCAAAAGCCTGCACCCCTGATATATATGATACAACATGTCTTCAATATTCTCCAAACTGTGGCCCTACTAATTTTTAAAGCAAACGCAATTTTCTGGTGTTTTGTACTAAGATGTTCCTGATTATTTATCCATTCTTCAAACTGTGATTCTCACTTAAGGTTGCCGTTATCAGCCTCCTTTTTTTTTAATATTTCGTTTTCACTAAACTGTGAATTACGGCAAAATTAAGATGCGGATGATACGTTCGTGTATCTTCTTCATAAGACTTCTAGCAGCCTGCGAATTCCATTGCCAGACCTAAACGAATGCATATCACACATCTCTGCATTCGTTAATCATTTTAAAAACAAAACTGTAATAAACTGAATAATACTCTGACAACTATTACAACTTGAAAGGACAATTCAAAACAATTCCCTCAACACAATAGTTTAAGAACCAACTTATATTATCTGTATTCATAGTCAAATTATATTAAACATCATTAACTTATAACCAAACCGTTTTGACATATATCATATAATTTTATGATCAAAATACCCTCAGATCACTTTAATTTGCATATATGGAATATCTTCTAATATACTTATATATGTCACTCACCTTTCTTCACCTACATATTTTTTGTATTGTATGTAAACAAATTGTTCTCTTTAGCGTGTCTTTACATTTCCGCGTATGTCGCGCGAATGTCTGGCATGCATCCTGAAAGCCAGATCAACAAAAAAATGTAAATGTATCCAAAGGCGCAATGAGCAGGTTTCTAGATCGAAACAAGTTGGGAGAAAATTACGAGAAGAAAATCTGAGTTACATCAATACAGATGACGCAAGTGAACAAAGGCAACAATTGTAAGACATGAAAAAGATCTAATAAATCGTTTTTCGTGCATTATTATCACTTTTTATTATGGATTAACACAACAGCAGCCTACGGACGTTATGAATTATAACTTGGCACAATAAATAACTACTTATACCATTTTAAATCAGCACAAAATATTGAATGATTATGCACGTTAAACGTTGACGAAGAAAAGAATAAGGGAAATAGATTTAACAGACAATAGTACTCTAGCAGGGGAAGACATTTCCGCACAAGACAAAGATCTATATCATGTGGTGGAGACAACACACACAGAAAATATGTGACTTGCTCAGTGCAATGAAAAGACACCCATCCCAGAAACCATTCGTATGCAGACGACTGCTACATCGATTTATATATTGACGTACAGAAGTTAAAATAGAGTGGTAATGCGTTACAGAATACAAAATTTAACAATTCTATGAACTGTATTTATATGAACGTTGAGATTAAAGAGAATATATGAATACATATCTATTTTAAATGCTTATATATACTATATGAAACATCAGAAACATAGAAGATGTAATAATTCTGCGTATGTACATATTTTTTATGGAAATGTGGCGTCACTAGAGATTTCATACACCCCAAAGCCCGCTTTGGCACCTTCTTCAAATTCTTGTCTATGTCGTCTAGGGTCTTTAGGAATATGTGCATCAACGTGTATCACTTTGTGCATCGAAGTATATCTAGTGATAACTTCGAAGGGTATGCCAGAATTTAAAATTTTGTGCTGTTCATTGAATCTGTAGTGATTAGCACGTTAATTTTTATGTTTTAAGCTGTTTTTTTCTTGTAAAAGTTTAACTCATTATATTACATTGCCTGGTTAGGTATCACTTTTGCGGCCAATTTGATTGTATTTGCTAGTATATGTAAATATACTACATATTCTTACTTCTTGGATCATAAATTCCACTACTTTATTGTAATAACAATCGTGTCTTTATTTTCAGATGTCTGTTAAGTTTGTGTAACACACTACTACCAAACTTACTGAAGCTTCAAATTAGAAGTTTAAAACAACTCTTCTATAAAATAGGATGGTATTGTGAAGAAGAATTTGAAATATTAAGAAAAAAAAAATGCTTCAGGCACGGTTTCAACCCGGGAACCAAGTGACATACTAAATAAATATTATGCAAAATAGACTTTACACACAACATAAACTGAACATTCAGATACATTAAAATATATATTATTAGTACCATTTAAATTATACATTAATATAACAAATAAAGCTTTTTATATCCTTTTCGTCATCGTGTCGATGTGACGTTGATATCGCCAGCATATACCTATTCAATATCGCTAGTATATTCTCAGAATGTGTGAATTGCGGACATAAGTCTCAACTTGTAAGGCACATGCACGGCACTGAGCATATTACCAGGCTTGTGATGTGTACATACATATCTACATTGCAGTGATGTTCTTGATACATAACTTGGTTTCTTGGGATGCAAACCAATGCGGATATAGGCAACAAGGAAAACAGGTGAAAGAAAACACTAAGACATCCCACCGCTCCTCCCAAATGTAATGGACCCTATGGTTAAGGTCCCTTGATTAAGAGCATCTTTATGATCTTATTTGTAACTTATCGTCAAGGTAGCGCATTTTGACGTGGAGTCTATTTGTTGACTAGAAGTTAATTAAATTTTGAGGGAGCAGTAAAGTAATAATAAAGAAAAAACTCTAAGTTTACACATCTAAACCAAAATAGCATTTGTACCAACGGTTTTTCAATTTCTGTTATAAATTAAAATTAAAATTTTAACATAAATTTTACGTTGACTTTGTAACCGATTTTTTGTTGAAATTACTGAATGTGTATTTGGTTCAACCAAAGTAAAATAACAAAAAAACGTTTTGTTAAAGTAGTGCATGTATTTTCTGAGTGTATGATAGGCCTTAGACATCTAAACTCAATTTTTCCGGGTGATTAGAATTACAGATTGGAATATAAGAAAAAAGTATAAGGCTAGTAATGGCGAAATTCTGTTTTAGCTCAAACAGTTTTCGGAAAGTTATTATAGTATGGCCAGCTTGGAACTACCAAAATAACGAAGCCAGCATCAACTGAACTAAAACGAATAACGTTCTATTCTCGAAAGTACGAACGAATGGTCAATTTAATATAGCCGAAACAAAAGAAAGACCTCTCTAAATTATTTATCACTTAATAAGAACAATAGAGTCTGTACAAGCAGCCCGGCCCCTTCCAACCCCTAGGCGTATTGTTGTGGGACTCGGATCTAAATAAATAATAATCTGCGAATCGTTTATTTCTAGCCATTCGCGCGACTCGCCGGTGCCCTCCCATAATTCCGTCGCCAGATGCCAGCGCGAACAAAACGCTCAATGAGTCGTTTGTTTAAGGGAAACATTCGCTCCTGTATGGGCGGGTAATGAGATGAAGCCACTTGGTGATTGAACGTAATCTCCTTATAGGAAGGCAGTCAATTCCATCGAGGGGTCGCTTGCTGCTTACTGGAGTCGAAGTTTTTTCGCGCACCGAATCGAAAAAACTATGGGAATTCGGCGTTTCGTTTTGTTTTCCTCCTTTTTCAATCTGAATCTCTTGTAAATCGAGAGCGCTGTTCTCCGTGGGTGTTCCTGTATGTAGTAATGGGTATTACGCTAACCGATATGCAGAAATGTTATTAGAAGCATGGGAAATTGGCAAATCGTCTTTCAAAATAATTGATTTGAAGTTTACGTTTGCAGGAGAAACAGGTGGGGAAGTATGGTATTTGAAAAACAAGAATTCATCAAACAAATTGGTAGAAAGAAAACAAGAATTGTTACAATATAAAATGGAATCAACAAAAAAATGTTCTATGTAATAACCCACAGTTAATTGTTCTTAAGCCTAACAAAAGTAGTAAAAGTGTAGTAATGCAAAACACAAATTATGAAAATAAAATGGATAGAATGGTACACGCAGAAAATGCATATATATGAAATAATCAAATGATCCCATCAAAAAATATCAAACAATAAATAACGATTTAGTAAAAAGTTGGGAAGAAAAACATTTCAGTACTACAGAAACTGCTAAAACATTAAAAATAAAATAAAAAAAAAAAATTATAAAAATAATTCCCTACCTCCAAAAATTTATGGTCTCCATATTATACAAACCAAATATACCACTAAGGCCATTATAGTCTCTTGCATACAAAGCCTTTTTACAATTTATCTAAAATCTTAGCAGATTCTACCTCAAATACAACATAAAACAAATTTTACTATAAAAAAACTCCGTTCACTTCAAAAATTTCATAAACAGAACATTGAAATTCCTAAATAATAATATTATTGCATCATTAGATATATCTCTCTACACTAATATTCCCTTAGATTTAGCTATTCAATCTGTTATTCAGAACCATTGGCATGAACTAGAAAATTTTACCTCCTTCCTCAAGAAGAATTCATTAAAGCTTTACAAATTACATTAAATACAACATACTTTGTGTAGAATTAAATAACTCTTAAATATATTATAATTACTTGATTTATTCGAATCATTGGTTTAAAAGCTCTGCTACATTTATAATATTATTTTTACACTCTCAATTTCTCAATCTATAAATGTAAACAACATTTTTTGTTGTTAATATTCTATGTTTATTTTATTGTTGTTGATTAAAACTATTAATAGAGTTCGCATACATTTTCAATACAACAATATTTTTTTTTTAAACAAATTTGTGGTGGCGCCATGAGTGAGAAACTATATCTAAATTAAATTTTAAACCCACTTTTTACAGGAAGTATGTTGACGATTGTACCCACCATTTGCTTTCCAAAAAATAAAATTGAATATACTGTAAAAACTTTTAACGACTATCATCAAAACTTAAATTTTACTGTTGAAAAAGAAAATAACTATCAAATAAACAATTTAGATCTAAATTAATTAATACATAATGACAGGAAAATTCTAACCAAAATATATCATAAACTCACAGCATCAAATAGATGTTTAAATTATAACTCTTATTTTTATTAAAAAAAGTGTTATCACCTCTTTTTTCGACAGAGTTGTTCAGTTAACAAGTCCAATATATAGACCCACAGTACTTCTAAATATAACACAAATTCTTAAATTAAATAATTATCCTGAACCACTTATACAAAAATTTATAAACAAAGATTAAATAAATTTTAGAATAATTAAACCTTATAGCAGTATATACTGTCTGAAGGTTTTAACACTGTTATACATGGGAAAAACGATCTTGTTGTTTTCAACAATTTTTCATGCATTCGGTTACAGTTACTAAATTATTACTTGATTTAGGAATATTAAAAATATTCCTGTATTCAATTAAACAAATAATTTGGTTAGTAGATTTATTTGAAGCTAGCGCAGTATTTAACTAAATATTTCCATGGAAGTAAAAATAAATATCGCATCTTATTTTCGTATAGCAGTTTTCTCCCCATATAGCACAGCAGATGAGCAGATATTCTTATGTGTAGTAGAGAAATTGTCGCATAGATGGCGCATCTCCTATTTCATTCCACTAACAGATAATATTTCGCACAAAACAGGCTGGAGACTACGATCGTAACATACTAATCTGGTATGTTTACGAGAACAACATCTGATAGAAGTCATCGCCATTGAAAGGACGATTTCTTTAACGGCATACTAGAGTGCTAGGATGGGCACTGCGACCAACTCACTTCCAATACTACTAGGAATCTAGGAATTTACAACATTGTAACCGCAAATCCCTCCATAGTGCATGAGTTTTTGGAGATAATTCATTTTCATTTCGATTAAAAATGATCACGACATTTTGTTGTGTTTACGCTTAAGTATAAAATGAATAAATGTTATAAGAAAAGGAAAAATCTTCTGAATCAAAATGCTTACGGTTTTTTGCCAATCTGCATAGTTTTCAAGTTCAAAATAAAGAGGACTTGAAACAACTATCAATATCTTTCACTTAAAAGAATAAACTGTTTCAAGGAAAAATATATTATTTCCGAAGAAATGCGTGAATTTAAAACTATATTCCATTTTAAGGACATACCATGTTGGTACCATGTTGGTCACATAGAAAACATAAAAACTTTTGGTTTAATGCAATTCCTTTTAAATGAAAAGGATATTTCTATCAGTGTAAATTTAACTCAATTGAGGGAACTGCCAATATAAATGAAACGTTATAACGGGAGTCACAAAGAATGTCAGTTACCATGTTTTTCGACTATATCCTAACACGAAAATTGAGGATATGGTACATCACCTAAATGGACGAGGAGTTAATGTCAATATAGAAAAGTTGGGGTCTAAACGACCAGACGAATATTCGTCTTTTAAAATATCTGTCCCGTTGGATAAGGTTGAGATTATTACAAGCCCAGAATCTTGGCCGAAGCAGGTATGCGTGAATCGTTTTCTTTTCCGCGTTTCCAAAAGAAAAACAGCAAACATTAACATATGTGCCCATCGCTCACCAGGATATCAGGTGTCTCAGCAACAAAGTAGCTGAACTTGAAGTTGTCCTTCAACAGCAAAAAATGGATATCTTGATGTTAAGTGAACATTGGCAAAATAAAACAGCTATCGACAATATGCATTAATGGATTCAAACTTATCGCGAACTTGTGCAGGACGATCCGCAAGCATGGGGGTGTTGCCATATTTGCGAAAAACAATTTAGAGTTTATAGTGAGAAGAGACTTGAATCAGTTCGGTGAAGAAAAGAGCTTTGAATGTTGTGTTCAATTTAAGAAAAATAGCAAGTATATTTTTATTGTGATATATCATTCACTTTTGTCTGATGATTAATGTATTTTTAGACAATCTAACCTTACTTTTGGATAAGTTGCATGACGAAAACAAAATGGTAATTTTTTGTCGTCATCTAACTTATCTAAACAGATATTAGATTTACTACATTGCTATAATTTTGACATTACTATACGGGTTCCCACACGTATCCAACAATCTAAATCATGTATAGACAATTTTATGGTTAATGTTCCAACCACTGATTTCTCGGCATCAGTTTATAAAGCTGCTTCACGTCTGACAATATAAAAGAATTTGTTTCTGATATTAAGTTGGAAAATTGGAACTCTGGTGATTATGTAGATGAAAGTTCAAACAATTTTCTTAAAACATTAATATAAAAATAAAATATTTTCTCATAAAACTGGTAATTTACTGCTCGAGTTAAAGCGATTTCTATGTAGGTGTATTGTTATAGTTTTAATTTATGGTTTAAGTTCATGTTTCGGTTTATATTATTCATTCCTTTTGAATAGGAATTGATCCGAATTCCTTTTGGAAATATATTACTACTAAACGTGGTCCAACTCGTATACCTGGGTGTATTTCCTGTAACAATGCAACTTTGGATAAACCTTCTGAAATTGTTGAAGCTTTTGCTGAAGTGTTCGCTGCTGCTTTTCAACCTCCTGATATACCAACTCCAACACATACACCTGTATTGAGCACTCTCAACCGCTAGATGTAGGTCTTTTTACTTGTGATGAAGTATTATCTGCAATGAAAAAACTGAAACCTAGTACTACAGGACATGATACATTACCATCGTTTTTTATTCACAATTGTGCTCCCGTGTTGTGTCAGCCGCTTACACAAATATTTAACCTTGCTTTGCAAAGTAATACATTTCCGACGTGCTGGAAGATTGGCAGAATAACGCCGGTTTTTAAGAAAGGTGATCGTAACTGCATAGAAAATTATAGGCCCATTACTATTCTCTCGGTATGCAGCAAAGTTTTTGAGATCCTACTACACACTAAAATACTTGCTTGTGTCCAGCCTTACTTGTCAAGTTACCAACATGGATTTTTTCCTAAAAGATCAACGACTACAAACCTGATAGAGATTACACAATTTATAAGCGAATGTCTTGATAATAAGCAGCAAGTTGATGTCTTATATTCTGATTTCAGTAAGGCATTTGACACAATTAATCATTCATTACTTATCTCAATTATCTCTATTGGCTTTACTCCTAAATTTATATCATTTATTCAATCATACCTACACAACCGATCTTCCTGATGTTCAATTTAATGGTTTTACATCTGCTCCATTTCAAGTTTCATCTGGGTGCCTCAGGGCCTCCAACTTAGGACCCCTTCTTTTTAATTTTATATATTAATGACCTCTTGACAGGATTGGATTGCAAAGTGTTGGCTTATGCAGATGACCTTAAGATCTCTAGTCGTATAACATCTATAACTGATTGCTTAGTTTTGCAGAGAATTTAGACATCATGAGGACTGGTAATACTAACGCATATGCTTAAATATTAGCAAGTGTGCGATACTTTCCTTCACCAAAAGTATGAACCCCTTCATTTTCAGATACAGTGCTCACCAGTTAGAGATACCTAGGGTTACGCAATTTAAAGATCTTGGTGTAATTTTCGATCAATACTTAACTTTCTCCCCTCACATCACTTCATTTGTTCGTCTGCTTCTGCCTCTCTAGTTTCATTATACGGTCTGTAGAGATTTCTCTAACATTTTAACAATCAAAGTGTTATTTTATGCATTTGTGCTGTCCAATTAGAGTATAGCTCTATTGTTTGGTATCCGCACTACCTTACCAACAGCTGCTCATCGAGCGAGTTCAGAAACGATTTCTAAAATACTTATCGTTTAAACTTGATGGCATTTATCCCGCTCGTGGGACAGATTACACCCTCTTGCTGCACAGTCATGACCTCCGTCCTCTTTCTCAGAGAAGAGATGAAGCCAGCGCCAAATTTCTTTAAAATTAATAAATGGCAGTGTTGATTCACCTTCGCTTCTAAGTCAAATATCTTTCCTTGTCCCTAACATAATTCTAGATCATGCGCTACATTTCCCACTATTAGAGCTCGCACTAATATTCTTCACAAGGCCCCGCTAAGCCATATGTACAGAAACGCCAACTTATTATATAGTGACCCGTTCCATTCAAGTGTATAATAATTACTTTTTTTTTTTTAAATATTTCATACGCTATAATTTTGTTTCTTTTAGTTTTTGATGTATTCATTTGTGATTTATTTATAGTTTGTTATGTAGTATTAGTTGGCTTTTTGTTTTTGTTTTGAATTATTGGCCTTTCATTTTTGTAATTTTTTTTTTTTGTTGTTTCAAATGTATTATTGCATGCACACTAATGTTAATTTATTTTGGTTATTTTGTCCTATTATTGGAATCTTGTTCTGTTGGACAATAAACGCTATTATTATTATTATTATTATTATTAATAGCTAGCTCGGCTGTTTTAATAATGTAATTGGTTTACACTACTGTACTTATTACCTTACAAATATTTACGGAAATTCATTTTATAATTATTGGGAACGCTTTACGATAAAATAATTAGAGGAGGTCGACTTTTTAACTTCTTAACAAGCCTATCATGTAGTAAATTTGGTGTTCCAGTCTATTTTTGTGGTACGGCTTGTAAATACTACCAATAAAAATTGTGCCCTCTATAAAACGAACCGCTATATCTAACAAGTCGCGGTTAGCCAGGATAACACGAAGACGCCTCGATTTGCCCCAATTGACCGCATGCGGCCGAAAACATCGTAAATAACAATAAAAATTCGAAAATATAAATATTAACCTCACGTATACTATGGGAGTGATGTTCGAGATTCTGGTCCGTGCTATAAAAAACGCAAAAGGTTTATTGGCCCGAGTGAAACGTAAGTGTTGTAAACGTTTGTTCAAAAGTAGCGGTGACAAAAGTCGTGCACAATCGCTGTTGAAGTATTCTATTCCTGTGCAATAAAAACAAATCATAAATCGTCCTGCCCCGGCAGTGTTTAGTGGATGGTTTATGGTGAAAAATTCTGTATGACCCGTATTTGAATGGGAGCAATGCATTCTTTTATCGTTGGTCCAGACTGTTAGTGTAAATGAAATGGACTAGAAAGTTTCGCTTCCTTCACGGAAAGAAAAGCGAAATCAACTTCGAATTTGGGTCAGTTCCACAAGGGTGGTAGCCCGGTGAGCATAATAACTCGGTTAACCAGCAGTAGCGTTACGGTTATTTTTTTTTTGCCCGTAGTTAGATCTTTACATTTAACTATAAACTACATTGTTTCAAAATTAGGAGTAGCGGAAGTAGGGTAGTTTACAATGCAAAATTTTTATTCAGGTGAGAAACTTCTTAACAAAAACGATAGAAAATAGCGGCAAGTTTAAATTTATAACAATCGCACAGTTTTTTGACATGCGCGGTTTTGTCGGATGCCAGGTACTTATCTAATCTTATAAAAAAACATGTAAAGTTTCAAATACTTGAGTGCTAAACGAAGATTTGTAGTTAAATATAATAAAATCACTGCGTACTGATATTTTCATTTTTAGAAGTAAATTTTTATGTGTACTGTAGTGCCCACGCTAATAATTAATGTTGAGTACTATTTGATAAAAACCGTTTTCTAAATTAATTATGAATGGTTTTATCAAATTGTCCACTATTCCATCACCTTCTACATTTCTATGCGTTTATGATTACATACCAACAGATTCAATATATTTGCTGTAATGCTCTTATTACGTGACTTCTTCAAAACTTGGTAAAGGTATTAGAAATATTATTTTTCTCGTCCAGGGCCTAAATCGCCCACAAAGTTTCTTGTTATTAGGGAAAATCTTGTTTAAATAAAAGTGCTGAGTCTGTTTTCACAATTCATTACAGCCCATTAGTTATAACTACAGACCGGATTATATGCAAAGTGCATATATTACACGAATTGAAGTTAATTAGCGCTCATTAGTGATTGCATATATTGCATATTTAGGCATTTCTATGCATATTTTTACAAAAGTTGCATACATTACATATTTAAGCTTTTTCTTATCCTTTCTATTAGTAAAAATTCTTAGTAATTCCTAATGTAGATCGACAACCGACAATTCTCAGAACGATAAATCTTTTACATTGGTTTCTCTAATACTTTTTTCCAAGAACTGCACGTGTTTGATTTCGCCTAGCATAAGGGATGTGGTAAATACGTTTTATTATTATTAATTCCCAAATAAACTATTCATTCATTGAATATCTTTGAGCGAAACAGCATGTAATTGTGTTACGTTTATAATACTGTGCGTACATACAATGAGTATAGCGAACAAAATATCTTTATGGATAAAGCCATATTCTGAACTGGTAAAGGATGGCGACAAAATATTTTGTCGGGCCTGCAGTAAACTGGTAAGTTTAATTTTACTAAAAGCTTTACAATTGTTTTTAAATTCTTTAACTTTTGATATAAATGACAATTGTTGTTGTAGGTGTCTTCTGAGAGAAAATAGCTGATTGATCAACACGATAAAACTCCATCACATATTGGAAAATGTGAAAAACTAAAGCGATCCGCATGTGTGCAGCAATCTACACGTCAATGTGTAGCATCAAATTCACGAAACTCAGAACAAGAAGAATATAATACGGATCTGTGTAACGCATTAATTTCGTGTAACATACCATTAGCAAGATTAAACAATGTTAATTTGAAATCATTTCTGCAAAAATATCGCAAACATAATATACCTGACGAAAGTACCTTACGAAAAAATTATGTCACATCTTGTTACCAGCAAACAATAGCAGAAATTCAAGAATTGGTAGGGAATAATTTATTTATATCATGGTAGATGAAAGTACGGATAAGTGTGGCCGTTATATTGCCCACTTGTTAATAGGAATTCTTCATGAAGATATTGTAGGTAAATCATATTTAATTTATTGTAAAGAACTTCAAAAAACAAATAATGTGACAATTGCCCAATTCGTTCAAGAAGGTTTATCAAATTTCTTTTTACCTGGAAGTATACTTTGTGGAAAAAATTTACTAATGTCCGACGCTGCGCCATACATGATAAAAGCCGTACAAAATTTAAACATTTTTTATAGTAACATTATTCATATCACTTATTTAGCTCATGGGTTCAATCGTGTAGCCGAAGACATTAGAAATCAATTCCCTTTGATTAATGATTTAATTAGCAATGTCAAAAAAGTATTTTTAAAAGCCCCTTTACGAATCCAATTTTATAAGGAGCGACTTCCCGGCGTTAAGTTGCCTCCTGAACCGATTATTACGAGATGGGGTACATGGTTAGAGGCTGAAATTTTTTTCGCCGATAATTTTGAAGGAATAAAAAATGTAACTCTTGAAATCACTGCTGACTGCATTGCTCTAGAAAACTGTAAAAAAAAATAGTAACATCAACAGAATTGCTACAAAACTTTTTGTATATTAAGTCAAATTATAGCCTTGTTTCAAGTTCCATTCGTAAACTACAAACGCAAGGGATGTCGCTCTCGGAATCAGTCGAAATAGTAGACGAATTTGATATGCTATGTAAGAAGGTTAAAGGGTACAATAGGTAATTCTATATACGATAAATTTAAAAAAAAGTGATAAATAAAAATACGGGGTATTTGAAATTGAAGAAAGTTAAGAAAATTTTGGAAGGTGAATTAGTAAACGATTTCGACTTTAATTTTAGTTTAGAATGTATTGCAAAGTTAAAAATGCACCAATTACATCTGTGGATGTTGAAAGAAGCTTTTCTATTTCGAAACATATGTATTCTGATAGAAGACAAAACTTTCTTTTACTCAATTTTGAAAAACATTTAATTATAAATTGTTTTAGAAATATGTTGTGAAAAAAATTTGTGCAATAAAGTTTGTGTTTAAATTTCCGCTCTTATTTATTTTATGTAAAAATATTGCATTATTGTCGCAATTTTTTTGCATATATGCCCCAGGTTTAAGTATATATATGCGTATATATTCCAGTTTTTCTTTGCATATAATCCGGTCTATAATATCCGGGTTGTAACAATAGCCTCAAGTTTTATTTATAAATAGGCAATATAAGTATTAAATGATATAAAGAATAACTTTTTGAAATAGTGTTGACATATCGCTTTGACAATTTAAATAAAGAATGACCATATAAAAGCATGATGACGATTTTCGGCATATTTTCTTTTTCTGTGTAAACAAGGTGTTGAAGATACCAGTGGGTGCCTTTGTCGAGGTTGATGTGAAATGAAAAACTCTTCAATAATGTTTAGTGTAATTTAATTGAAAACACAGAGAGAGGCGCCTGCAAGCAATGTTACAAAGAATAAATACAGAGTTAACTGAAACAAATTTTCGTTACACCACAATGAGTATATTAATACAATCTTATATGTAAAATTAGTAATAAAAAAAACATTCGTACCTCTCAATAATTCACATACACTTTTACAAACTATAACTGACAATTTTCTGACGTAATGTTTTATTATAACTTTTGATTCCTGTCCATTCCTGTCGTTTTATTCACTTAATAAAACTTTTCCCTCCAACTCTGACAATTGTCATTTATCAATGTAATATATGTGAAGCTTGGGTTCATACCAACCTATAAAATAATTAAAACCTTAACACAAGGTTGTGCGAAAGCCAATCAAGAGACCTCTTTTTGGCGCGACTGATCTAAATCACTCCTTCTAATTTTAAGATAAGTTATCGTATACGTTGATACTAGGCTAATTAATTTTCGGTCCTCACCATACGGATTTCGCTTATTATTGAAGATAGACGATATTAGGTTCAAATTTGGCAAAGTTGCTAAATTTTGTGGTTATTATAAATATAGAGGCCCGACTTGCTGAATTGGAAGCGCAATCTGATAGATTATCGTCTGAACTATTTAATAGCATAGTTCATGAAATAAAAGATCAGGTACAAAGGGAAAATAATGTGATAATTTACGGGGTATCGGAATGTGATGCGGGCGGTGACTCTGAGACAGTCAATGGCATATTTACGACCATTACTGGTAAAAGGAATTGGGTAATTCCTAAGGCAAATATTGCTCGTATAGGAAAGGAAAATGATCCTAAGCCTCGTCCGTTGCGGGTTGTCTAGGGTAATTCATATATGGTCCGAGATCTAATGAGAAATAAACACAAACTTAAGAATATGGATACTTATAATAGAGTATGTTCCTCAAATGTGATGAAACTCCTCACCAAAGGAGCTTGTTTGCTAACTGTAAAGATGCCTTAAAGTTGCGAATGGAGGGTGGTGAGAGGAATCTTACTATAAGATCTATAAAGGGTACACCCACAATAGTTAAGAATAATAATGGAGCGGAAAACTAGGATAGCCTGACAGTACAAGTTTTACGTGCTACTACCAGAATGTACATAGTATTTGTGGAAAATTGGATGAATTTGTTGTTGGAGTTAGTGAAAGTGATATAACTTTATAGCCTTGAGTGAGACTTGATTGTCTTCGGATATCTCTGATGCAGAACTCTTTCCTTCAAGCTATAGTGTTTTGAGATGTGACCGCGACTATGAGACCCTTGGAGTTAGCCGCGGGGGAGTTAGCGTCTAGTTATGGGGCGCAGGCACTTGATTTATTGGAATTCACAAATACACGGTAAGAAATAGCGCCAGTGTTAATGTGCTTAATGTTAACACTAAAAAAAGTAGTGTACATAATTACACTAAAAAAAAATTAGTGTGAAATAATTACACTAAGAGCCTACTTAGTGCAATTCAACACTGGCAGAGTAAAGTATATACTCTATCAGTGTAACAATAGTCAATTCTTTGGAGTGCATATTGTATTTCGCGCGCTGTAATAACACATGATCAGTTACGATGCGTTCTGCTTGCCCAGAATAGTTGTAACGGTTTAGTGTTCAGTGCTTCAGTGGACAAGACCTACAATACGCCGCCAATACGCTATTCTAATTAGGTTATGTATTACGTACGTGCTGCAGTAAAATAAAAGGTAGGTGATTGTCTATATATTATAAACAATACATTTATTTAGAATTGTATTATAGGAGGATACAATCAGAAAGGGAGATAATAGGGAAGTAAATATGTCGAGATTCTTATCAATTTTCTGATTAATAAGTGCCGCAGTGTTGAGTTGCTGCATCGTCAGTAGAAGAACACCTGATTGCAAGGATGATAAGATTTTCAACACGTTCAAAAAACTACTTTCGTGTTTTGTCGATTCGTTTAATTTCAATATTTGAGTTTATTTTTATACTATATAAGTACTGTATATGTATAGAATTATTTTATGTCGGAGTAATTACGTTTTATCTCAACGAACACGGTCGTTGCTTTATTTATTAGTGAATAAGGAACTTAATTTACTTTCCTTCCGCTACAGTACTATTGATAAAACATTTTATAGAGAAAATACCTCTTTCTAGAGTTAACAATCACTATTGATGTTGTTTAATGCACACTAGTAGTGGCCTTACGATCTACACTAAAAAATTAGATAAACACTAAGAAGCAATAACATTCGCACTAGTAGTGATATACTATACTTACACTAAGGCATATTAAATATCCTCTAACTACTAACACTACTCTTAGTGCTAAAAAAATTACACTATTTAGAGGGACCTCCATGAACTCGGCGTAGTGTAGTTCTAGTGTTACAAATTTCTTACTGTGTAGACTTCACACGTGTGATAATGTTGGTTGTAAATTCTCAGTTAATTGTTGTATTTTTTTTACACATATTTGTGTTGTATATACCTAGAACTCCCTGGGTCAGTGACTTGGAAGTTCTGTTTGATTATTTTGTTCAATGTTATGTATATGCATACTGAAAGATTGTTAATCACTGGAGATTTTAATATACCTGAATTTTGTATTGATAGTAACGCGCTTGTTGTTCTTGTCAACAGTTATTGTGCACTGTTGAATGCTTCGTAGTATAACACAACTTATAATACTTTCACTTGAGCTTTAAATTTAGTATTTTCTACTTTTGAATGTAAAATCTGTAGATGTGATATGCCCATAACTCGGGAGGATGCTGCCTACCATCCGTCCCTGTTGATTGATTTTGATATGAAGTCTAAGAAGTATTTTAACTTTCTCGTGAGAAGGACTGGTAGTCAGTATAACTTTCGGAGGGCGGATTACCCGGCTCTTTATAACAAGTTGCTTACTGTTGATTGGTCGCTACTGAGAGATAAGATAATGTTGATGCTGTTTGTGATTGTTTTTATGATTTATTGTATGCTGTTCTTGAGGAGCATATTCCACAGTACAGTGCTAAAAGGAGTAATGGTAATAGATATGCTGCTTGGTATACAAAAGACATTATAGCAATCCTGAAGGAAAGTACAAACATTATAGAAATTAATAAAAAAAAAACTAATTCTGCTTCTGAATTTGAAAACTTTAGAAGATTACGTGCTATTGCAAAACCCCAAATTAGAGATGCTTACAATCAGTATTTGTGTTGCGTGGAGCAATCAATCGCAAATGACAGCAAGTATTTTTGATCTTTTGTCGCATCTACGAGAGGTCGCAGTCGCATTCCAGGCAAACTTTTACTATGATGATGCTTACTACGGCACTCCAGTTAGTATTGTAGGCGCGTTTAGTAAATATTTTGATAGCGTCTTTCGGGATTCCTCTACGTCTGGTTTGAATGAACCATCCACCTCGTGTGATAATTGCCCATCTCCCAAAACTTTCTAAAAATGGGTAAACGTATTTCATCCTTAAATTTTTCTTTATATATATATCACAAATCCTCGTTATTAATGGGTCATGCAAATGGTGATATGTTAATATAACCCTTTTTGCACAATATCAATAGCTGATTTTTAGGACTTATTTCCAAGTAGTTAATTCAGTATTTGCAAAAGCATTTATTGTTGACTTACCTCCTTTTGTCCGGTGCAAGAATATAACTCACTCATCTGAAATTTGACATAAACCCATTTTTCAAAATATATGACTTCACTTCTTTTTCGCGCGCAGTCGCGATTTATAATATTAAAGTTGGCTATGACTTTCGATGTAACTGTAAGTGCGACATAGATGAAGTTATTTTTCTAAATAGATCATAGTTAATCATGCGTAATCATTGCAAAGTCAAAAACTTTTAATGTGCGGGTTCTGTGAATCACCCGGTATTTCTACCATTTCTACCGAATTCAAGCTGAGTATTTCTTCTCCTTTCAACTATGGACGAAACTCTTCCATTCTCTTCTATTTTCTGCCATCTTCCTTACTTCTACCCATTCTTTATATTTTTTTTCTATAATATGTTATGCTATCACATTATCCCAAGTTTGTCTAGGCCTTCCTAGTTTCCTCTTTCTCGATATTCTTGCCTCCGATATCTTTCTCACTGGTCTCGATACTTCCATTCTCAATAGGTGTTCCGACCATTCTAATTGTTTTTCTTCTACAAACTCTAAAGTTGATTGTATATTTAAGTCTTTTCTTATATCTATGTTTCTGATTTTGTCTCACTTCGGACTTCTCGGACCCTTCTTAGGAACTTCATTTCAACTGCTTATATCTTACTTTTTTTTTCATTAAGTATTAATGATTCTTTGATTTTACTTTTTCCCCTATATTCTTTTTCATTTCCGATGTTATCTTATCGTACCTGGGTGATTTACCGTTATTCAGTTTTGGAATTGCTTCTTCTAAGTCATCCACGCTTATTATTTTGCTACTTTATTCTGTTGTTACTAATTGTCTAGTTGCAACTTCGTCCATCCCTTTTTTTTTCCGTCTAATAAACTTTGGAAAAGTTCTTTCCATGTTTTCATTATTTTTTCCTGCCCTGTTCAAATTTCCATCTTTATCCTTTATATATTGTATTTGGAACTTTATACGGTGGATAAGTGCTATATTTATAAATATCTTAAACAGTACTAACATAGCGTTACCCAAGTTGAGTAACATTTCCGCAAAATATAATCTACACTACACATGCATGCATCCGCATACAATAAGCATCAGTTCCTGTCGTAACAAGGTGCGTACACATGTTGCTTTTTGTGTATGCGCTCAGAGGACGATCTTTACGAGCTAATCTCGTCGGCATTCATCCAGCGCTGTCACGCAGTTATCCTAATTTACTAACAAAGTGTCTCCACGACGGCCGTAGGCCCGTGTGATGCTCCGAGGACCAGGTGTCTCGTGTTGGATATAATGAGGCGCTTTGCACCTTCGCCAAATACGGATCGCGGTGCCCGTACAATCTATCTATTGCTATTATTGTGTTGTTGTCACTCGCACTGTTGGCGTATTGTTACGGACGATAGAGGGCGCTCCTCCCCGAGAAAAGCAGAACATCGTTAATGTCTACCTTATGCATGTATCCATTCAAAACGACACCAGGATTGAGGATAAGGGGTAAGTATGACGACATCAGGAGTCTGTCGCAATTGTGTGTCTATGTACGACATATTTCACGTCTCTATTCTTGGATGGTAGAATTTTTAGATGGTCCTTGTTGACTTTCAGCCGTGATTCTATATAAAGCTCACGATGTGACAATTATATTCCAGTTTATAAGTCGATGTCAGCGAGGTGCTTATTTTTTGCCTTTCATACGAATATATAATATCCATTCAGAAACATATTTTTGAAATCTTTATCATTACGGATTAGCTAGCTGGTACAAAAATAAGTCTTCATAAAATATATGTACCTATATATTCAATCTACCGTTTTCAATACAAAAAAGTTATATATTCAAAAATCGATTTCTTCACAATTTTGCTTGACAGATAAATAAGGGAAAATGAAATAAAATAGAGCGACACTAACCGGTAAAACATTTTGGATATCAATGGAAAAAATTAATACAAATATAGTTCTATAACTATGGTCCTACTCAAAGTTATTTTAACTATATACAAGCAGGGAGACAGTTTTGTAACTGCGACAATACATGCTGTTGTGTATTGTATTAAATGCGTTTGAAAATAATAATCTCGCGATTAGAATCAAAGTTAAAACTTGAGGCAACACACAAACAAAGAGAGAGAGAGAGAATTCAGTTTCATGCTGCAGCCTTGGGTTTATGTTTGAAGAATTTGAGCGTCGTAAATGACCTAACGCACGACATTTGTATCAGATTTTTGGGCTGAGAAAAATATTTAGAAAATCTTATTTAATTTAATAATACGCCAATGTAATAGTCAGAGGAAGTGGATTTATAACACTGCATTTTGACAACTCAACTCAGCCTTAAGTTTATATCAAAGTGAATCATTTTTCGTTAATAACAATTAAAACAACAATAAAAATATCAGTAAATGTGTTTTTTTTGTACTAAATTAACAGCTATTTATATAATAAATTGTAAAATTGAAGTGTTTAGGCACGCGGCGTGAAATTGACTTGCAACACGCCAAGTGCCTGAAACACTTCTTTCGCAACGAGTTATGTATATACAAGATTTTTTTCTACAATCACTAAAAAAAATTATAATAAATTGCATACGTGATCTTGTTAAAAATTTGTTGACATTGTCAAATTGACAGGATTGCAAATTATATTTTTGACATTAATAATTAGTGAGTCCAACAAAGTAGATATTGTTGCCAAAAAGTTATTTAATGATGAAACGTCAAATAATTTTTCATTACATTACTAAATATCATCCATTTTTAGGTGGAATTAATTGTGGGTTTATCGGGTGCTTGTAGGAGAGAGGAACTAACATTTATGCAATTGGACGGTATTATGGATGACTCATCCTTTATAAAAATCACCATTCCAAATACGAAAACAAAAATTTCTAGAATATTCACTATAGCAGAAGGTAATATTAATGTATGTAATGTATGTAAATAAATAGAAGGGTGGTGTTACACTGCGACCTAAAAGATCTATTGTGTCCCCTATTCTTGCTGCTTTACAGCTGGCCTTCCAATCCTATTCCTTTTAGAAAGTGTAGGATGTCAGAGGGCCCCAGTTTAGGTAAGTCTCCTCTTCGATTTCACATGCTCCCAGGTGCAATGCCCTCGAGTTGCACAGTGCTACGCAGTTTGAGAGGAGGTGGATGGGTGTTTCATCCTGTTTCCCACAAAATCTGCATTCAGGATCTTTTTCCAATCCAAGCTTACTCAGGTGTCCTTTCAGTCTACAATGGCCTGAAAGTATTCCTGTTAATATCCGAACATTGTTCTTACTCAGGTTGACGCATTCTGTAAACCTCTTCTGGTTATAAGTTCCCAGAAGAATTTTACTTTGCCTCATTCCCGGAGTTTTCCAGTAACTGATTTTCTCTGCTCCATTTCTATTTTTAGTTTCTTCAGTATGTACTGCTACTTAATCCGCAACAGGGTTCAGGCCCTACAAAAGGCATTCCAGCCTTTTTTTGCGAGGTTATCCGTTATTTCGTTTCCTTCACTCCTGTGTGACCCGGAACCCACAGGAGGGTTACTTTATTTCTTTTGCCTAGCTCATTTAGTTTCCCTAGGCATTCCCAGACCAACTTGTTGCTGATTTCATATGAGCTCAGCGCCTTGATGGCTGCTTGATTATCAGACATGATGAAATCTCCTGCTTCGATAGTCCATCCATATTGAACTGAACACATCTTCCAATAGCGTGTATTTCCGCTTGAAATATACTTGGGTATTTTCCCAAGCTTTCGGAATATGTGAAGCCATCAGTATACCATTTGATGGCATTTCTATTCAAGTTCAAGATGGTGTTATGATCCCACTCGCTCCTGTTACTTAGCTTTATGGTGAATTCCTTCACAAAGCTAAATTTTTTTAACATATCATCCCGGGGCATATCCCAAGTTTGATCACTGTAATATTGATGGAATAAGTTTCTTATTGTTAGAAATTTTTACTAAATATCGTATTCTAATTCTAAATACTCTTGGCAATGTGTTGGCATCAATACTGTGGGTGCCATACTTAAGAAAGCCTTCCACGCGCAAATGAATACGCTGATCATTGTTTACGGAGGTCATCAGCATCTTTATTGGCCGATGCTGGAGCCAGCATGTCTATGCTTAAAAGACATGGCGGATGGCGTTCTACTGCTGTCACAGAGGGATATATTGGAAACTCATCAGAGAATAAGAAGATGGTCTCGAAGAAAATTCTGGCGAGAAAGAAAATGCCTTGGACAATAACAGTTAAGATGTAATACATACACTGTTGAAAATATTACGGTGTTGGCGTTAATTTTGCGCTAGTCAAATATTTTAGTGTTGATTTTTCCAAACTTTGCCAGACGAGTTTACTACGCGTATTTAATAGAACAGAAATTACTAGAATTTCGTGTGAATTCTTTGTTCAGATATGAGGATTGACTATTTTTCTAGACATTTAGAAGCGTCAACCAATCAGAATTTTTCCCTCGGATAGAAATATAGAAACCCCACCTATTCTAATACAGTATTGCATTATACGCACCACCTGCATTGCACGTGTATCTGTTTTCGTGTTTGATTCTTCGTATTAACATATGCAAACAAACCACCAAATGTGACTGACTTGCAAAGTGTAACCTCGTGTTATTAAACGTTAATTCCAGTGGGCATAAAAAAATTCAACATCTTAAAGATGTATTGGGAACATCTATTTACGCAATTAGTTTAGACTTGAATAAAATAGCATAAACATTGACTTAATTTTATAATGGTTCTCAAAAAATCATTTTAAAATTGGTACGTTTTAGTTGAAACCAAAACTTGTGAATGAGTGGTTTTGCATATTTATAATTGAGAAAACGTCTTAAAGAGAGAATATTATAACACTAAGAAATAGGAGTTGCATATAAAAAGACGTCGTGTTTAGAAAACGGTGTTATATCATCCAATAGATCGCATTCATTTAGTTAAACAGCTAGTAAATTTGACTAGTCTAGATCAAATAAAATGTGACTAGAAGTATTTTATAATTCCACGTGTCAGTTGGACAAAATAACCCCTTAGCAATAGACAATACTTGACTATCTTTGCTCGTCAAGTTTAAACTTCTATAGTTCTCGACAAAATAACACGAAAACAGTGTGGACCTCTCCTGACTATTAAATTAGTCAAAAAAGTGTTAAAATTTTCAACAGTGTATAATAATGTAAAACATTAATATAAGTATTTTAGACGGAAAACATCCAAGGGAGTTGAAGTTACTTCAAATAATCAAAATGTTCATGAGATCATGGATTCAGAGACATTTAATTTTCAATTTTGCAGTATATTCGATTATACAATCAATATTTGTAATAAATAATAATCGAGGCGACCAAAGTACTGGCGTGGTCGATATTGTCGATATTATGCACGTCTAATTGATCTCGTGTAAAATAGATGTGGTATAATGCATAAAATTCATTAAATTCCCGCCTACAGGTTTGAACCTTTTCTCTTTGAAACCCAATTGCTTTCGCTCCGAAATGCATAGACCACATAAAACTTCCTTCCTAGAAAGTATTTAATTAAACCTTATTTTTCTAATGTTTGCGTTTTATAAACAGTCACTTTAAAGAGATATAAGAGGTATTCCTGAACGTTATTTCTCTCTGAAAGGAACGAATTCTTCTAAAGTTCACCTGTATTCGTGTGATTAATACATTGTGTTGCTTTATTAAAAGTCTTTTGTAGAATGATGTTTCGAAGGCGTCTTTGATTTAAATTTCTAATCAGAAAGAAAATAAAATTAATTAAAATGAATTGTGCATTTAACTTCTTGCAATTGACAATAAATCGTTTAGAGGTTTTAGGTGCGTAAAAATCGCAAAATACCAAATTCTTTAGTGTTAGATGTCTCAATGGTATTTTACAATGAATATTCTTTGAAGAATCCCTAGAACGGAGTTAGACAGTACAGGGCAAAAATAATAAATATTTCACTTCTTTTTGTGAAAATGAGTGCGAATAAAGATTTCATTGGATTGTTCATATTTTAAAATAGCACTAGCTGTTACAATATTTCGTTCTTATTTTTCCATAGTTGTCTCCAAATATTTCTTTATTATACATTACAACATACCAGTAGTTAACATCTTTCTCAAATTAATTGCGAATCTAAACGCTACGAATCTTCGATTCCTTATGCAACCGAAACTACAAGTGCTGTATAGCTAGCCATATTAAAGGTGCTTTTGATAATGCCTGGTGGTAAAACATTATAGTACAATTAAAGCGTAAAAATTGCCCAGGTAATTTAATTAGAATCGCTAGCGGATATTTCTCTGATAGATTCGCGATAGTTGAGGAACCGGGTATTAGTATTACAAGAGAAATTACCAAGGATGGTCCACAGGGCTCGCGTTCGGGGCCGGGGTATTGGAATATTTTATACGATAGTCTCTTTAAAATTATATTACCAGAGGGTTGTGAGATATTCGCATACGCGGACGATACTACGTTATTAGTTAAAGCAAGGCAATATAATGCGTTCAAAAATAGGGCTAATCAGGCTTTAGCAAACATTTTAAATTGGAGTTTAGATAATAAATTAAATTTTAATTCGGACAAATCAGCGGTAGTTTTTTTTTGGCAAACCGAGGCAAGGAAAGCCTACATTTGAATTAGGGCAGGGTAGAATTTATTGCAAAGAATTTGTCAAATATCTTGGGGTTATTTTAGATGATAAGTTAAATTTTAAAGTGCATATTCAGTATATTACCGCGAAAGGTAGGGAAATGAGTAATAAAATTAGAGCATCGGCTAGGGTTACGTGGGGTTTAAACGGTAACGCGGCGGGTACTATTTACAGGGGCGCTATTGAACGGCAATGTTGTACGCGGGGGCGATATGGGCAGACACGTGTAAAATCAAAGAAACAAAAAAATTAATCGGGGCGCAAAGATTGCTAACGGTTAGAGCGACAAACGCGTATAGGTAGCCTCGTGTAGTACCTTTTAGGTGGAGCACGGGGTTGGGATGATTTGTAATAATTTAGTTTTCATAAATAAAGTGTACTCAGCGATATGTAATTTAGAATTATTCCCCAATCATTGTTAATTAACATTTAAGTGCAACCTATTTTTGGTTGCATAAATAATCAAGAATTTATCGGGCTTGGATTCGCTTTTAATTTTAAAAAGATAGTACATACCTTTGTATCTGTGCAGTTTTCTACCGGTTGTTTGTATCTTGTTTAATTATTTCAAACTTTGCAAGTAACTACTATACTACAAGTTTTCTAATTTTCTTCACCATTCCTATGACATTAGCATTTTGACGAAGAGACACCTGACGTTTTCCCAGAATTTTTAAAATGAAAATTCCACTAGTTTCTACTTAAATAATTACTCTGCTTCTAAAGATTTCAAAGAACTATTCAAATAAATAATAAAGTTCTACATCGTTTACTTAAAATGGTTTATTACATTTTTTAATGTCTTTCCAACGGTGGCTTCTCATGAGGAGGTGGTGCATGCGGTTTGACAACGCTATTAAAGGGAAAAAATAGGCGAACAAATAATATCGATTTTTTTTATTGGCAGTTAAACTAGACCAGAAATTGAAAAAAAGGGAGGAACTTTCGGGGAAGAACAATCGTCAGTGTCCAGAACAATAGGGAAAGATGTAAATGTTTCTCGTTTAACGTTCCCTCGTGGTACTCCACTGAAAGTGTACGGAGCGCCCTCCCGCGGCGACTCAAACATATACCCGGGTGATTGACATCTGCCCAACTTTTATTACGCACATTGTTGCATTAGTCGCAGTGTAGCGAGTCAAAGTTTACAACCTGTCGTAAATAAAACTGTACGCGGGGTGGACACTGGATGAACGAAGATGGAAATAAAAGATAAGGGTAATAAAACATCACCGAAACTTGACCAACTTATAATAAGTCGTGCCCAAGTTATATTGCCCCAGATATTACGGATTTTAGAATACACATTAAAAAAATCTCTTAAACGTTCGGAGATTTAAAATTTCACTTTTCCATATACTCACACTGAGTGCTTACAAATTCATTGAATGTATAGAGAAGCGCATGTTTATAAATTTATTCGACTGTTTCTATAATTTTCTTGCCCAATTATAGTCGCCATCACCAACGGTCGTTGTAATTATCGATAGCACCTGTAAACTGGCCAAATGAGCCATAAATTAGAGGAAAGATTTAATTTTCTAATGATTTTACGATACCCGTTTTAGTAATTCTTTGTTTAAGATGTAGTGTCTGCCTTTTAATGGTTCTATGTAATCAACCATCACTTTTAAATTATATAATTTCCGCTCCTTCACACAAGGCTTTTAAGCAATAAGTTTAAAACGAATGGCAACTACTACCCAAGTATATTTCGTTTATTAAATATGTTACATTGGTATAATTAAAATAATTGTGTATTAAATGTTTGGCCTTCTTTTTCTTTTTGCTAGAAGGTAGCCTTATTTTAATGAAAAAGACTTTCCTAATCTGATAAGTATTTTGGGCCAAAAGTGAAATAAATATTATATTTTTGTTTATAAAATGCGCACCCTAATCAACGATTTTTTTTTATATCGAGACATTTTTGTTTTGTTTTTGGGTAGTATAAGTCTGGTTATCTATAAATTTTCGTTGTAACGGCTCTTCAATCTTATTTAGGCCGAAGGATATAGCTGGATAAGCTACTGGAAAGTGCTTCCGATGGTATCGAGTTGAAAACCTACACAAAACTTTATGAATGTAATGACCTGTGCAAAATGCCAGCCGCCTACAACAATTAATCCCCAAACTACTTATTAGTTATTTTTATCTCTTTATAACCAATTGATTTGATAATTGTATGGCCATTTTGTAATGTAATGTAATGTTTATTTATTTACTATAGATCACAATTGACATCAGTTTCGTCAAAAAAAAAAAAAAAACAATAACAGAATTTCAGTTGAGATTAGCAACCTCGTCAACACTTTACACAACATTTACAACATATAATACTATAAATATATATGTACCTCTAGTGCTTAAGCGTTTAAATAATCAATAAAACTATAGAAACATTCATGTAAAAGGTACGCCTTAACTGAGGTCTTAAATTGTTTAGCATTCGTTATTCTTCTTATTTGTGAAGGCAATTTGTTGAATGCCTTAATGGCTCTGTATTCAGGACCGCGTTCATATAAATGCGATTTATAAGACGGAATGCTCAACAAATCGGCATTCCTCGTAGACATATTTGAGTACAGATCAGCATTCCTAGTGAATAAACTTTTATTTGTAAATACAAACACGAGCAACTTGAAACAGCGGTTTGCAATCACTTTTAGCAGGTTTTTTTTAATATAAAACGAATTATACGTTTTTGGCCGCGAAAGACTTCTATAAAATTAATTGATGAGCCCCAAAAAGTTATACCATACCGTAACCGTGAGCAGACATACGCGTAGTAAAAGACTTTCAATGTTTCAATGTTAACGCTATCACGAATATTAAGGATGGCAAAGCAGCACGAATTCAATTTCTTTTGTACCTCACTTATGGACCGACCAATTCAGTGCGTCATCAATATGGATTCCCAAGAATTTAGTACTTGACACAAACTGCACTGATTTGCCACTCATTGTTAAATACAAACTCTTCATTTTTTCGATTATTAAAATGGCTATTTTAGATCATGTACAATGAAAATAAGATAAGAAGCCTTCATCAGATGCGAGTGCAGTTTTCATAGGCTTAACCGGCTAGATCCTTTATTACTACACGGAAAAAAATCTCTTGGAAAAATATACAACAATATTGTAGAGAAAATATTGTGGCAGTAATTAGCATAATTAGATATGTAACCTTATCACAGATTTTTGTTAATTATTACATGTTGTTTTCGCAAATAATACTTTAAAATTGTGGTTAAACTTTTGTTGTATAATTTCACACAACTGTGACATTTTTTTCAACAATATTTGTGTCGAGACGTACACGACAAGATTGTGGCAATCTTTGACACAAAACTTCCTATTTTTTCGATATTTTTGTTTCTAAATAAGTGGTCTCATTCAAATACACCAATGGCGAATTAGAATGGCGAAAGCTAACAATGAGATACTGCAGTCGTCAGAGGGCGTTATTCGAGTACAGCGCCATCAAATTTTTAAGGGATAGTCAGTTTATATCAGAGTTTATGTTTATATGGCCATTTGAGCATTTTGCGCTGTTGATGTGGTTTATGCACCTATTAGATATACCTAATTTCGGAGCGATGGAGTACTTTGTTGTAATCAAAGTGCAACAGTGGAACCTGGAAAAACTACTGGATGTGTTTAAAGGTAAGACAAATTGAAAGTTTAGTATTATAGCATGGCATAAGTAGGCACATATATCGGCAATATATGTAACCATATTTGTCTTAACTGAAAACGATATAAATTTAATTTAATTCAACGATAAGTAAATATTTCTACTAATTGCTGTATCTTGCTGGGTGTGTAACTTATAGTGGGTGATGGTTCAAATTTTACTAACAATACTTCTTAAAAATAACTAAGAGTATAATTTCTACGCTATTTCCAATTGCTTATGATAGAGAACACATTCGTGTTATCTAATTTTAACTCATTTTTGTTTTAGATAACAAAGTAAATGAAGAATGCTTCAAGAATTTAACTTCAGATGACATTAAGGAGCTTCTCTTCTATTGGGTGTTCGAAAAGTAATCGAGGCCAAGTTCAAGGAATACTTTTCAATTGTACAGGTATCTTCTGAACTCTATAAGTAAACACAGTTTAGGTCACCAAGTCAGAGTCATGTCATATGCGCCTGCACATCATTTCACGAGTTATTGCTGATTTGCTGATTACTAAATGGTGTGTTGTTGAAGTTTTTTTTTTTTTTCGCATAATGTATAAAAAATATATTTACATGTTATATGTTTATCACACTGTTATATTTTAATATTATATTATTTATTCATATATGAATAAAATTTTGCATTTAAATGCGCTTATTATTGATACAACACTCCTTACTACAAAATTGTAGTGTTATCTGAAACATTACTGTTGTATGTTTTCACACCGAAGCGTAGTAAATAGCAAGAAAATTTATAGTAAATTTTACTTCCTAATAAGGTGATTTTTCGTACAATATCTGTAACTAAAATGTACACACTATTGTCGCAACGCTTGGAATAGATTTTTCAGTAATTTTTACAACAATATTGTATTTAATAGAAATACAATCCGTTAACTACAATCGTGTGATAGAAATTTAGATAAGTTGCAGCCAGTCGTATTCCCACGACAAATTGTAGTTAACTGTTCTACAATTGTGTGTTTTTTGACAAAATTTTTTTCCGTGTAAAAGTACAAAAAATTGTTTTATTATATGTTTTAGGATAAGGTTAAAATGTTTGATTTTATTTTGATTATGAAAATGAAAAGTCGGCGATTAACCATATTGTATGGGTGCTATAAGTATACCAAGTGTCAATCTCATCGGTGAGTGTCTTTTCGTAATGTTCCATTGTTTAGTTTTCACAAAAAGGGAATAAAAATTTCGCTTAATTCAAACCCAACCCTTGTCGACATTATTATTGCTAACTCCATTTAAAACCAAAAACGAACGGACATCAGAAAACGTTGGAAAAGTGTTAGAATTGACTCCAAATTTTGTATGCATATCCTTGCATTTCAGTTTCTTAGCTTATATATATTTTAAATGAAATTTCATTTCCCTTTATCAACCAGAAACGCATAACATCAACAACATGTATCTAACAATAACTAGGCGACGTTTTAATATGATTCGTTATTTATACGTTTTCCTCGAAATAAACATAAAAATAAATAATACAGATATAGAATACACACAACGTGTTCGTAAGTACAAACGCATACATCCATCTATCTGCCCTTATACACGGAATGGCAGGTGATTTATTTGGCCATTTAATGTTTGACCATAAACAAATTTTATATTCCCCGTTTGTTGGTTTATCGTGTGTAATTTTCCTTAAGGCGAAGTCTTTCGTTTTACACGCTCCACGTAAAACCTAAAAGCCTTTGTGTGAGCTCTGTGAGAAGCGGGTCGTTTTATATATTAATGATTTTTTTGACAATTATCCGGTGTGATCGTAAAATTTCCGGTTCTTTACTTCGGGCGACAGTCGTCGTTGAATCGATAGATTGAAAGGGAAACGCACGGCACGGCAGAAGGTGCGTACGTGAACTTTACTGGCCGGGAAGAATTACCAGAAAAATACAAAACTTAGCAGGAAGAATACGCTATACAACGTAGTCTTTCTAATTTTAATGGTCCATCGCATCGCTATTTTTGATTCCCCTCGGACACGGCTATAAAAACGAAATGAAAAGAGCGATTGTCGGCATTTAGATTTATTTTTTTTTGTTCGCATTTAAATTAGAATTAAAATAAACATCCGACCCAATAATTATTTGTAGCACTAATTTAAGAAATGAAGATCCATGATAGATGTGTACACATAATTAGGACTTATTATTAAATAGTTTGGCAGCAAGTATCAAAGGGAATTTTATTATATAAAGCTGATAGAATGAATTCTTTCATTTAGAGCAATATGTTTCATGTCAAGGAAACGGCAGTAAATTTGTTAATGACAATATTTGGTTAATTTGGTGAAATTAAATAAATATATTAGGATCAAATATATTTTATAATTAAATATGGGATAAAAGCAAAATCTTTTTAGATTAAAAATATTTATTCGTAATAATATTCCTTTATTTTTCAAATTACTATCAGATTGTTTTAAAACAAATAAATAAATTTTTAATTCAGAAACACTTGATAGTAAGGAGTTATATCAACTACGAAATTAATTTAACAATAACTTTTATTTATTTTAAATACACTTATGCTTGAACTTAACTATAATTTTTGCTTATTTTATGTACGTCTTACGTGTCAATTGGTAATATTTTTTATTTATTTAGGATAAGTCTTATATCAATTTACCGAACAGTCCGTAGATCTGGCAGCTTCTTCATGATATCTGAGTTATTTGAGGAGATAACATTCAAAACAGTATTTGACTTTAATACGAAAATAGAACAAAAGATGGCGCTCTATGCCTTGCGATGAGTTAAATTCAATATGTTACTGTGTGCTTTTCAAACTAGTAATTTTAGCGTAATTTTGACTTACATGTATGTTTCATTGAAAAGGCAGCGTTTGTATTTATTCGTCACTTTCAAAATATAGTTTTTTATTTGCCAATTTTTTCTTACAGCGTATATGTTTTGGTAAAGTTCACGTGAAATTGTATGCGTTTAGTACAGCTTTATTGGTAAAAATGAATGAAAATGAACTGAAAACTCTGGGTGCGCGCTACGAAACAGAGAAACCTACAAGAAGACAACGAAAACAGTTCATATCATGTTAATGATTTTGTATTGTTATTAAAAAATAAAATTTACACAAACTTATATTACAAGAATTTTCTTCAAAACGCACTTTTACTTAAATATAATATTCAAACGACAGTTTAAATTTTCAATGATTGAGACTATGAAATTATTTTCTAGTTTGGATTTCTTTACATTCCTACATCCAGAGAATAGGTGTTTAATGCGACAATCAAAGCTTAACACTAAATTTTATTTTTTCATACTATGTTTCATCTTTTTTATATGCTCTTAAACGTAAAATTGTTTTTCACCGCCTACTATTCATTAAATACTAATTAAGAACTACGTTTTCTGCAAATCACTAATTCTAAAAGAAGCAATAGAGATAGGCATAAGAACACCTATAGTTTTTCGATAGAGGATTCAATTCTATATCACATGGTGTAAAAATATACAGGGCGTTCCATTTGAAAAAAAAACTTTTAATACTAAGAAGTTACTTCGAATCAACTCTAGATTACAAGACACCCTGTATAATTTTGTTTACTTTTTATTTCCTGATTAGATAGTAGAGGACTTATACCCTCCGCAGTCAACATAAAAACTCTGTATCTTTTACTGTATAGCCGTTATACGCGTTTACAGCATCATATTTTCTTGAGCTTTTTTTGACAAAAACCAAAATAACTCGGAAACGGTAACCAATAGGTAAGTAGATGTTTTATAAAATTGGCTTTAAAATCCCTAGTAGAACCTAAAAATGCATTAAAAAATATAGGTTTCTGTTTAAAATATCAAAGTTAGTCATGACTTTCGATGTAACCGGAAGTGCGACATAGATGAAATTGTTTTTTCTAAAGAGACCATAGCCAACTATCCTTAACCCCAAAGTTTCAAAATCGAGATATCATTGCAAAGTTAAAAACTTTTAATGGACGGGTTCCATGAATCACCCTGTATACCGAGCAATTAGAAGAAAAAAAGTTGATTATCGCAAAAAAATGAAGATGGCGTTTTGAAAGAAGTAAATGTAACTTCAAACGCAGTATTCAATCCATTTCTGTTAGTACTAGACTCATGAAATCGAAACGTAAATAACAGAGTTACAGTTTGGGGCGTTTTTTGTTTGATAGCCTGATGACAGAATTGCTGTTATGCATACTTTCCAAAAGTGTGGTCATCAACAAAATCACAAAAAAGACAATTTTAGAGAAATAACTGAAAGTGTAAATTATAAAAATTGTGTACGAAATGTCAAGAAGAAACTTATAGCTAGAAAATTAAGTCGGAAGCTTGGATTAACATCTAGAAATACGAGTGCTCCATTCAGCCGAGATGCCGACGTTGATGAGTTCCAGCGGTCCATAAGTAACAATAAATATCCCGCCGGGATTAAAATCTTAAAGAAGATTCATCGCCATCAACATTTGTGTAAGTTTGCTGTAAGAAGTTTTTAGCACGTCGTCTACACCTGAATTTATGAAGAGTGTTAACAGGACAGGATAAATAAAATATATTTACAACCTAATCAATTATTAAACTATATCAGTTTTCTTTTTTGCACAGAAAAAATGTTAATTCCAGCTTTTACGTGCCATTATTACAACTTAAACACTGGAACAGGAAAAAAATAAGAGAGTTTTAACAAGTGAAATTTATGTTCCGTGTCTAATTCAACATTGTGTTTAAGGAAATATAAAACAAACAGATGCAGACTAATATAAGGGTAATAAGCAGCCTTGAATTTAGGTGGTATAGTTCTTAAAACTAATTTTGAAATACCCAAGAGCAATAAAATAATTAAGTAGAATGAGGAATAATGAAATAGAACTACAAAAGCAAATGAATACGCACAGACACATTAATCTTGGTTATAAATTGTTTTCTTTTATTGCTTTTCTGACAGTATAACATGGAAATGCGTCTATACGATTAATTAAAGGGTAATTAATTTCATTATCACAAACATTTTAAATATTTTGGAATTCTTTTGCTCTAACAATTTTGCTTTTTAATCTATTTTTTTATTTGTAAATAAATAATAAATAGTATCAATTCCGTAAAAAAGCCATGTGGTAGGTTAAGTAAATAGTTAAAATAAGATATAATATTTAAAAAAAGAGAATGTATTAATTATATTAATTCACTTCATGAATTAAATCTCTCATTAAGAAGTTTTATTGGTTTTTACTCTTTTATATGCAGGCATTACAATAATTATCTCATTTTATGATTGCTCATTCAAGTTATAATTGTATTTTCTTAATTTCAAAATGAGCAAGTTGCTTCTAAGACTGTTTTATGAGTATCGCGTAATAAAGTGTACCATTTTCCTGTTTTTACTAAAGTGAAGGTGTTTTTTTTTTTTAATTTATGAGTATATAGTCCATTCTGCTTAATCGAGGCACAAAGGGAATAATGTGATAAGATCATAAACAAACTCAAAGAAACACATGTACCGGGTGATTGACAACCGACTGTATCTCGGAAATTGCAAACAAATACATAACCAATGGGGCTACTAACTAACCGAAAATTATTAGACAACACCAATAAATACAGAACCTTCTTCTTCCTGAAATCAAGTGACACATAGAATAAGTCATTTACAACCAAAAATATAAATAGTTACAATTAGAACACAAATAAGTACAACACAACGTGAAAGTAATTATCTTTGAATAGTAAAAATCCCCTCTCTGTGCGATAGCGGCGTTTAATTATTTTTTTATATATTCAAAATCTATCTTCTACTTCTCTCATGTAACCAAGTTTCCGTGATTAACAATATGCCAATAGAAAAATTTTAATTTGAGTAGCAGCATTTTATATTCCCTGTAACAATTGTTGTCGCGTGTTAATTTCCTCTTGATAAATAATTTGCTTCATATGTCCCCATGATCGTGGTTGCCATGTTATCTGACCATTATTACCAATCCACCTGTTTCTAAAATGCTGGTTTCACCACTTAGCAACTACTCGTCCGCGATAAAGTGGAGCACCATCGTGCTGGTACTACATAATTGCAATAACGTGAAGAGGTATATCTTCAAAAAAGACAAAGATGTTGAAAAACTTCTGAATCTTTGAAAATCACGTTGTCTAATCGCATGTGGATTTTGTAATGCACAGATATGGTCATTATGGTAATTGCTAATACCATCTTGTGTAAAGTGTAAAACACGCTCCATCGGATCAGGAAACATTTGAAATACTGTCATTATTTTGGACCTGTTGCTGCAATAGGTGCTTTCCATTCACTCATAAAAGCAGTTCGGTAGTACTTCCGGTGTACTCTAACTGCAATTTAAGCGTTCCTTTGCTAAGGAGCACGAAACTCCCAATGTACTCAGTTTTACCTCCCCTTTTCCCCTCATGCACTAACTTATTTGCTAGTAGTGTTTCGTGCTCTAAATGCCATTTATGACAAGGTTTGACAGCTACAGCGATTTTTTTAAAGTATTTGTGGAAAAATGTTCTTTTTGCTTTGGTAAATGAAATGATCGCAAATTAAATAAAAATATTATAATCGTTGTAAGATTTTTTTTGACATTTGAAGTAAGATTTCCTTGTTCCTCACAATTTGTTGTTTACATCAAAATCTATTTTCTCACATTACAATTTAAAAGCACAAAAAGTGTTCCATTGGTTCTAAATTGTGTAGGTCAAGAGTAGAGTAGAGTAGTAGCAGAGGAGTGATAGACGGTGAATGGAAAGCACCTAATAACTAATTATAAAATGCTAGCCGTCGTTGAGCATCTCCAATTTGTATAGTTTGAACATTTTGTCGATAATAACGATGAACAACACCGCGGTTCAAATTACGTCATACAAAATTTTGACTTACATGTAGATTATGTGCTATTCTTCGAGTACTAATTGAAGGATTATCATTGACAGCATTAATAACAGCTTCTTCATGTTCTACATTAACAGCATATGCGGTCAAATAGCTTTTGCTGGAGCAAGATTACCTGTTTAGCGTAATCTTCGGAGAGATTCTCAGAAAACTGAATGATGTGGTAGATGAAGAAGTGGAAACCTTTTTTGATATTTTCGCACCGATTCGTATACATTTCCATTACATAAATATGATATCGACATATTCTTCACTGCTATAAAAGTGGGTAACATCTGACATGTGTATTTATTCTGGCCTGTGTTTCGAAACACACTTTCTTTTGTTATTAAAAAGTCATAACAATAGACATGAATGAACATTTAAATAATTACAATCAAGGCTTTGAAATCTTGTACTGCCTTAAATAATTGAAATCGGACATATGTATGTCCCAAGGATGTTTTCTTGTTAAAATTACAAGAGCTTTTTATATAACAAAGTTTGTCGGTAAGTTAACAAATTACCTTGTACTAATTCAGCGTGTATCAGCTTGTATATTTTTCGATTTAATACTATTGCCAAGAAACCTACATATACAGGTACTGTTAGGGAATATATACTCGATACTATTTAAATGTAAAGTTACTATTCTACTTAAGTATATTTTAAAACTAATTAGTTATAATAGAAAAAAAAATATAATATGTAGCAGCAAACAGCCAGACGATGTCCAGGTTATGTAGGAAATCTCTGCATTTGGCATGTCCTTCAGAATATTCCCTTCAGGAAGAAAGATGATCAGCAGTGAAATACCTACACTTCGAATATGAATATTAGAATTTGAATAGTATACTATTACAATAGATATTGACAGATCAAATTTGGATCCAAGTTCAATTCAAATGAACATTCTTATTTTTTTTACAGTGTATTTATTTCATTTAAATTTAGTCTAATAATGTTTGTATATGCATTGGTAGTCCAATTGCTTTGTCAACAGAAAGACATGGGAAATTGCTGGAAATTGGGTTCTGTAACAATTCTATGTGTATAAATGGTTGCCTACTTTTTGTGTACAGTAATGAATTTTAAGATTGTTAATTTTACATAGTAATAAGTGTTTAAAAATTTTAAATGTATTTTTCTCATGATCTAATGACGCCTACCTTTATTATATTTTAATTGTAAGGTGATTCCAGAATTTTGCAATAATTATTTATTTTATTTCGTTTAAACATTCGACAGTCCATTCGGTCACATGGGCATTCTCATGTATAAAACAATGTATATTCCCCTCATTTCGGTTAAATCAACGGATATTATGCGACAGTTGGACTCCTTGTTGAAGACAATCTCTTTCAAGTCGGTTAAAATTTTTCAATTCGAAACCATTGACTACCCGACCTTTCTCAGAGGCAGAGGTGTCTCCATTTGTTTTCGTAAAAATTTAACGGCTATTTCGATAAAATCCAATTTTATCCTAAATTACAACCTAAAAATAAATGTTAATTGTTAAACAAAGTTTATCACATAATATTATCCAAATTACCTGCTACTTGGGGTAATTTTTCTTCAACGACGATTTTCCCGAGTAATGTTCCTGTCCTGATCGAGCCATCCTCCGTGATCGGAAGTACCTACGATGTACCAGGGCCCCTATACCCAGATACCCGACCATTCCTGACCACACCGATGTCCGCAGAATTCGTCTTTGTAGAAGGTATTCCTCGTCAAATCTATCTAAAAATAAACGTATTATTTCAATTCTAATCTAAATTTTATGATACTACTGAAATTTCATATTAATACGTTCAGCAAATTTTGGGGTTAGAAATTTGTTTGTATCATTGCTGAACGGTTTGCAGTTATTTGGAGAGAATTTGTATAAGTTGGTAGCATTCTAGGAATAAGTATTTGATATGTATTTGCGGTACGAACCAATATCCAGTAATTTTTACCATCAAGGTTGGCCATTCTGATTCACACGATAACTCCGTTTGAACGTTCAGAGAACGCGGGAATTTTGAAATTTAATTTAGACGTATTTACGTTCTCGACATTGAATTTATATTGCAAAAGGAGGAATTACTAATGAAACGTTAGTGTTATTAATTAAGCGGACTCACGTACTTACCTGAGATAATAATATCCTTAGATTTATGTCTGATTTTTACACAGGTTCACATTTTGAATTTTTTTACTAAATAAAACCACTTTTATTTGCACTTAAATGTTTTTATTATACATGAGAGATTAATTACCATCGAGGTACAACATTATCGTGCCTACGACATCATCTAAACTGGTCATTAACATGCAAATTGAAGGAGAGGACATTTTTGGCAACAGTCTTGCACGCTTGCTTTATACGTACTGAGATAATAAGAGGGGGTTCGTCTAGCTATTCGTTATTTTTTTGATGTCAACGTGCTTCAATCGGAAATTCTCGCCCTGCATGCCATCTGGCTTGTGAGAGAGCACACTTCTAATTTAAAATTAGTAAATATAGATGACACTAGGATGTATTAAATTTGATTTTCACTAATGTAATTAATGTTTTTTTTTTTAATTTTTTTTTTTAAACCGGGCTGTATGCTATTCCGTAGCGTTACAGTATGTTGTTCCTTTTTGTTAAAATTGCATGAGCTTTTATATAACAAAGTTTGTCGGTGAGTTAACAAATCATCTTATACTTGAGAAATTCAGGGTGCATCAGCTTGTATATTTTTCGATTTAATACTATTGCCAAGAAACCTATACATGTACATCACAATTTTTATATTTTCAGTGGACGTGTCAATATTAGTGCATAATTTTCGAATCAAAATTCAAATGATTTCCGAGAATCCGCGTCGTCCCAAACCCTCTTATTCACGGTTATCCATTCCCGTCCGAAAGAAACGGCCCGATCTACTATTCAGGAGACCGTGAGTGTGTAAGAAACTAATCCTTTAACACAATTCCTCATGTGCTGTTATGAATATGATCTGATTATGCCGTGGTGAAGAGGCGGAACATCGGCCAGATACCGATCTTGACGTAGATACGTTTCAGAGAGTGGCCCTCGTTCCTTTAATCTCAAGCCGACCGTCGGAGGAGACTGACAGCTAGTCGTCCGGAGAGGGTGAATTAGCTAGATGTTTTCCAAAAACAAGTCGCCCTGTCAGTGGTCAATACGTCCGCCAGACGGTGTAACGTTTCAATACGTTTCTACCGCGTACATATACGGTATGTGCCGAGTTTGGGATTCTACAATGCGGGATGTTAATATTTTGAAGTCGTAGACCCACTAAATCATTAGCTCTCTCTCTCCACATAATTTGTCTGTAATTTGAGACTTGACCGCGGAAGCTATTTTAAAAACAAAAGCCTTGAGATAATATATTTACCATAAGTCTGCAGTAATACATAGAATTAAGGCTTTTGCTTAAAAGGCGGGCAATTCAGAATGTCCAACAATTGACGATCAAAATTACTGAATACTAGGTTCGTGTGAATTAACATTAAGAACTACCTACAAAATTTCTAACCTCAAAATTTCGTCTAATATATATCAAAAACAAAATTTCTTATAAATATTTTTAAATTTAGCTTAGAATTAAAATAATGCGTTTATTTTTTAGGTTTAGGGCAGCAGGTCGGATCCGGACATCTATGCAGCTCTCGTACTTTTTGCGAAGAATGGCTCAGTCAGGACAGGAACATATCTCGGGAAAATCATCGTTGGAGAAAATTACCCAAAGGTTATAGGTAAATTTAAATAAAATGAATGTGATAAACTTCGTTTAACAATTAACCATCATTTTTAGATTGGAAATTTGAAATAAATTGGATTTTATCAAAATAGTCGTTAAATTTTACAAAAATTAATCGGAACACGTCCGTCTCTCACGAAGTTGGCTAGTGAATCCGTTTGAATTGGAATACTCAATACATGAGAATGCCATGTGACCAAATGGAACTAGAAATGTTTATACTAAATGAAAAAATAATTAATTAATAATAATTATTGCAAATTCTGGAATTACCTTACATTCATTATAAAATAAAAGTACGTGTTTCTAGATCATGGGAAAAATACATTTAATTTTTTTCAATACTTATTACTATGTTAAATAATAATAATAATAATATTTATTGTCGCAAAATTGTAATATGCAAACTTTGATAGTGTCCAAATATAATATAAAATATAGCTAATAAAGCACATACACACGATTTAAATCTGAATACAACGTACCAAACTACAAATAAGAATGTGGTATAAAATAAAATACAAACATAGATGACACCTACACATAAATTCAAATACAAGTGTAATAAATTATTGGAGCGAACACAGACATAACATTAGTGTCACATATTAAAAGCATAGTTATATGATGTTAAAGAACAATAAAATTTAAAATCTATATTGAAGGTTAAATAATAAAATTACAAAATTAGAGAGACCCATCGTTAAAATACTCATCCTCTGTTTGTGAAAGTTAGGTGGGGGTCCGATAGGTATACTGCAAGCATCTTTTATCGTGCATGCATTCGATCACATTTAGATTATGGCTGCACTTTGTACGGCACAGCCAGTAGCAAGCAGTTAAATCGCATAGGGGTGATTCAAAATAAGGCTCTTTGTATCTGTGTAGGTGCAATGAGATCCACACCACGTGAGGCTTTATATGTGGAGGCACAAGAACCGCCTGTACTACTTCGCCGGGAATATCTTGCAGCCAAGTACATATTAAAATTGCAGACAATAGGGGACACTAATATTCTCTATAATATCCGTAGACTTTCGGTGTTAGAACAGTCATCCCCGTACTGGGCAAAGAAAAAGCCTCTCTTGTTAACTGCAGCTTATAGGTATCTTTTTGGTTTGAACCTTGATGCATCGAAAACATCAAACGGTTGTGGCTGTGCATTTTTTGACCCCATTAACAACATAAGTGGGGTCTTTCTGCTTGAATGCAGAGCTGAATATTTTCTCAGCTGAAGCCAGAGCGATTTGGGAGGCACTTAAGTACGCCAAATCTTTGGAGTCACCGAAAATCGCTATAATGTCAGACTCCTTAAGTGTCCTACAGTCTGTTAGAGGAAAGAAGTGGTTCACAAAGATACATCCGCTAGTGCTGAACATTCGAACCACTTGTGCGGAGCTGGAAGTACAGCGGAAGGACGTGGAACTGTTTTGGGTGAAGGGCCATGTAGGAATTACTTCCAATGAAAAAGTGGACGTCTTAGCAAAAGCGGCGGCGGTTAGTCTGGATAGGAAAGACTGTACTATTTTTCCAAGCGAAGTTGGCGGAAAAATTAAAGCCCATTTCTTGCAAGAGAAATGGGAACTGAGATGGCGGGAGGCAAACAACAGTAAAGTTACGCAGTATGCTAAGATTCATGACAGTGTTTTTCACCTTCGATGGCATTACGGTTCCGCGTTCCTTCTACACTACGATAGCTAGAATGAGTTTTGGGCACGGTATTTATCCAGCACATCTGTATAAATTGGGTTTAGTAGATTCTCCAGCTTGCTCGTGCGGTTATGACGTAGCGGATCTGAATCATTTGGTTTTGGGGTGTTCAAACTATGAAGCACAGCGACGCAAACTATTTAAAAGTCTGATAAACTTGAATGTACAACTACCTACAGCTATCATACCTATTTTGAAATTCAATAACATTGAAATATACCGCACTATATGGCAATTTATCAAAGAATGTAAGATTCTAATATAAAGCCTAGATCCTGCATAAACTACCATAACGTGGCTGATGGGCTGAGATCCCTTTAATGCCAAAAAAAAAATACTCATCCTCACAATAAAAGCTGTACTTACTGATATAAGCCTTTAATAAGTTTCTATAAGAGCGTAATGTTGTGGCGTTTTTTATATCTGAAGGCAGTGCGTTATAATACATTACGCATCTGAAGTGTATACCACGCTTGTAGAGGCTTGTTTTATGTACAGGAACACTTATATTATTGGAGGACTGCGTTGCCATATTATTATAAATATCCTTGTTTTTTTTTTTTGTAAAAAACTCTTCATTACGCTTATAAAACATTAGCACTTCAAATAAATACAAGGACCAAAGAGGTAAGATCCTCAGAGTTACAAATAAACAGCGACATGATTTCGTGGCTGAGGCACCAAGCATATACCTAATAACTTTCTTTTGAGAAATAAAATTCTCTCTGCACACGGCGCCGATCCCCAGAAAACTATTGCGTACCTAAGACGTGACTCCACATAAGAGAAACAGAACAGGCGGAGGACATCAATGCCAACAATGCTTCTCAAGTTTCTGACAGCAAAGTGCGCAGAGCTTAATTTACGCTCAAGGTCAGCGCAGTGCCTATCAAATCTCAGGCTAGGGTCTACTGGCAAACCAAGAAATTCAACAAACTCACTTTCTGGAATGGATCTATTATCGTACCTAATACATGGGCTACTAATCACATTTGCGGAAGCTCGGAAGTGCACTAAACTAGTCTTCGATACATTCAGTCTAAGCCCGTTACCCTTAGACCATTCCTTCATCATGCATACAACGTTACTTGTCCGCACAGATACCTCATCCAATGTAGAATCCGCAATAATACAGCTGACATCATCAGCATACTGAGTAATCAGACACGAAGGCAGAGACACATTCAGATCGTTAACGTAAATTACGAATAGGGTCGGACCGAGAATGGACCCTTGCGGTGCGCCGCATTTAACTTCTACTTTTGAGGAGCAAAATTCTGTGATCTCAACATCTACAGATCCCCTAATTGAAACAACAGATCTACGATCAGTGAAGTAAGATACAAATAGATCGTAAGGAATGTACGTATTCCATGCACCCACAACTTCCGCAACAGCATATCGTAATCCACTATGTCAAATGCCTTCGTGAGATCGAAAAAACAACCAAGTACAGCATTACCCTTATCGATTTCTTTATATACATAATCCAATGTATGATGTGGCATCGGTCGTTGATCTACCTGATACAAACCCAAATTGACTTTTGGAAAAAATGTCCAATTGCTTGAGGTAAGTAACCAATCGAATGTTTATAATTTCTTCAAAAACTTTTATAATGGCTGTAGGAATAGCAATAGGTCTGTATTTACAATCTTAAAATTAATAACCATATTTTCCACACATAAGAAAATATGGTTACCATAACAAATAGTATTTATGGATTAATGTAAAATGATTTGTTATAATAATGAAAACGAATTTATTTCATTAATGACTCTTGTTATTGCTTAATAAATGATTGTAGATAATATTTTATCATAACAATGAGACACTTCGTTCTGTCGACGAAAATTCACTGATTAAATGTGGATGATTAATATAATGACCAGTATTTTTCTCAGTGAAAGTTTCAAAATCGAGATATCATTGCAAAACCGAGAACTTTTAATGGACGTTTCCATAAATCATTCTGTATTTTAAGTGGATGTTACTATATTTTTTCTCCTATTGTACGAAAGCTACCTACCTAGTGCGTAATACCAAATACGTATTTTGGGCACAGTAGCCGTCCCGTCGAAAATATTTCTACTTTCCTCTTGTTCTCACATCCGAACGCCCGATGAAAACACGCCAACAGCGGCAACAACAACGGTAACAACATCAGAAACCGTTCCGGTACCGTTTGACCGCTGCCGGTTGATGGATGGGGTTCGCCTCCTTTGAATCGCTGATAATTTCCATGGGTCGGAACAGACGTTACGGAACGCGTTGTCAAAAGTTTAAACGTATTAATTGATGTTTCGTTTTAATGATCGATAACATCGGCGCAGAGATGCTTATCACCACGAATGTCCGAGCCGCTATCTTCGCTGCCGCCTCGAAACCCGGGATAATTAAACAGTCAATAAACTAAACGAGTTTATTTTAAGGTTAACGTTAAGAAATAAACGGCCTTTGAATAATTCTTTTCTTTTGTTTGATACTGTTTGCTTTTTCTAGCAAAAATAAATAAAAATAAAATAATTCATATCGAAATTATTCTTAGATAGATTATACAGGTGTGGTATTTATCTGTTGGCGGTCTATTATGGCTAACATACTCACTTAACTAAATGTGTTAGGTAAATGGATGTAGGACCGAATAATTACCGCAAAAGTATTTTTGTGTATACAGGTTTTCGGTTTAGCTTGCACGTTATACAACTTTGTTATTTTATATAGAGCAGCCTATATATTATTGCATTTTCGTACAATAGTTATGACGTCTGGAAGTGTATAGCTAAAAAATACATATTACATTGTAGATGCTGTTTTTGAAATGATAATAAAGGTAGGCATCTTTAAACGTAAAAGAACAATTAACCTCAGAGTTACCCTCGCGAATTAAAAGTTGAATCTAACCACGAAAAGTAAATTGAGGGTGAAAGAAAACTGACTTTCTTAATTACCCGAAAAATTGAAAAGGTTTAATTAAAAAATAAAAGAACAACCCAACGAAGATAATTAACAAACAAAATTTATTATTCAAAAAGGGTTAATTACAATTTGCGCAGAAAAAAACCGTGAATTGAGGGTTCTGCCCTAAATTAAAAACTGCACGTGATTCTAAATTACAATAGGACAATGCTATATCCTATACAAAGCAAGAGATTAGTTTGTTCAGGAAGATAATCCTAAATATACCAATACAATCCACGCGGTTTCAGCAAAATAAAATAAACCCGTGGACAAACACTAGAAATTTACAAAAATGAAAACTAAATGCAAGAACAAAGCTTCTACTCACCCAACCCGAGGTGATTGATAATTAAAAACGAAACGGCAAAATAGAAAAACGGAAAAATTAACTCTTTAAACTATAATGAGAAAATTACAACTGAAAATATATCTTCCTGTACAAAAATAATAAATGATTTTATATCTATAATGTGCACACATCAATATAATAACAATTATTATAATGCGAATTCCTTGATGGACAAAAATATTCGCAGAAATCAATCTCAAAAACTCAAGAATTACAAAAAGGCAGCAAAGATTTAAAAATACAACTACTCGCGTTAAAGTCAACCAAGGAACTGCCTGACAAAATTCTACAGTCGTTTTTCTTACAAAAATCCCTCTCTTAAAAACGTACAACGCAGCTGCACAAACAATACGCCAACATTCAAAAGACAAATAAATGAACGGAATAAATTTAAAAAAACTTAACACTTAATTAAATAAATCATACAATTAACTCTTTACCTAAATTTATACAAAAATAAAATCTAGATTTGTGAAAATTCTTTCGGTAAATTGGAAAATGGCTGAACGGAGTAAACAAGACAAAATCTAAGCAACTTAGAATACACACATCGGTAACGCGGGTAAACTAAACTACAGCAGTATAAAACAGCTGTTTTTTTTCAAAGAGCTCTATGTTGGGTGTCATTGGTCCCTGCCCATTTCTTTTGTTTATAAATATTTTTTAAAAGAATTATAAATGTATTATTTATACTAATCTTGCAATTATTTAACTATCTTATTCACTAATATGACGAGTCTGCCAAAAAAGCTTTAACAGGCAAAGCTTTAATGGCATAACCTCCAGTAGTTGCTGTCTACCAGGTCGATGGAGATGGTACAGATGGGAGATAAGAAGACCATCTCGGTTAGTACGACCGGAGAATCCCCACAGAGAGGAGTTACATCCCTATTTATGTGGAACCTACACTGTTGAAAATTTTAACACTTTTTTGACTAATTTAATAGTCAGGAGAGGTCCACACTCTTTTCGTGTTATTTTGTCGAGAACTATAGAAGTTTAAACTTGACGAGCAAAGATAGTCAAGTATTGTCTATTGCTAAGAGGTTATTTTGTCCAACTGACACGTGGAATTATAAAATACTTCTAGTCACATTTTATTTGATCTAGACTAGACAAATTTACTAGCTGTTTAACTAAATGAATGCGATCTATTGGGTGTTTTAACACCATTTTCTAAGCACAACGTCTTTTTAATATGCAACTCCTATTTCTTAGTGCTATAATATTCTCTCTTTAAGACGTTTCTCAATTATAAATATGCAAAACCACTCATTCACAAGTTTTGGTTTCAACTAAACGTACCAATTTTAAAATGATTTTTTGAGAACCATTATAAAATTAAGTGAATGTTTATGCTATTTGATTCAAGTCTAAACTAATTGCGTAAATAGATGTTCCCAATACATCTTTAAGATGTTGAATTTTTTTATGCCCACTGGAATTAACGTTTAATAACACGAGGTTACACTTTGCAAGTCAGTCACATTTGGTGGTTTGTTTGGATATGTTAATACGGAGAATCAAACACGAAAACAGATGCACGTGCAATGCAGGTGGTGCGTATAATGCAATACTGTATTAGAATAGGTGGGGTTTCTATATTTCTATCCGAAAGAAAAATTCTGATTGGTTGAGGCTTCTAAATGTCTAGAAAAATAGTCAATCCTCATATCTGAACAAAGAATTCACACGAAATTCTAGTAATTTCTGTTCTATTAAATACGCGTAGTCAACTCGTCTGGCAAAGTTTGAAAAAATCAACACTAAAATATTTGACTAGCGCAAAATTAACGCCAACACCGTAATATTTTCAACAGTGTAATAGTAGATGAACTCTCATGCGGGTTGACTGATCTAGGCATACCTTGTCAAGGGTATGCTGATAATATTGGCATATATGCAAGAAGAAACCCTTTTGTAACGTTGTTCAAAGAGGATTGAACTTTACGAGAAGATGGTGTCAATCGGTGGCACTCAATGTTAATCCCACTAAGACTCCCTTAGTAGCATTCACTAGGAAAAGGAAATCCAATCTCAAAACCATAAAAATTGATGGACAAAATAAAGATTGGAGAATGGAAGATAAATACCGAGGCCTTATTCTAGACAATAAATTTCTCTGGAACAAACACGAACTTGAAGTAACTAACAAGGCCAAAAAAGCCCTGATGGTGTGCAGAAACTTTGCAGAGAAAAATTGGGGACGAAACCCAAAAATACTGCTTTGGATGTATACAGCGATAGTGAGACCGATCATCACTTATACATCAGTAGCATGGAGCAAAAGAACTAATCTGGCCACCGTGAGAATTAACCTCTCGAAAGTACAAAGATTAGTATGTGTATGCACAATTGGGGCTATGAGAATCTGCCCAATCTTACCTCTCTCCACAATGTGGTAGAGGGCGTGGCAAAAAGAACCACACTTAGAATGATCAAGGAATGAACTATTAAACCATTCATTTTATTTGAAATCTCCTTGTATAGCAGGTGCAAGTATTTTTAACAGGCTTCCGGTGGATGTGAGAGAATCCAAAACTATAGCAGATTTTAAACGAAAACTTAAAACACTATTAATTTTAAAGTGTCCATATAATCTTAAAGAATTCGAAGCATGCCTGATGCTCTGTGATACATGGTTTTTTGTGCATATAGTTTTATTGTTAACAGTTTTTGTGTATTTTATGTATTTCTAGTATTGTTATTTTTATTTCTTTATTAACCGTTGTATTGACCAGCTCCTGACGGTGATCAAACCTGGGGTATGCCAGTAATATTCAGCTTTGTGAAAGAATTCACAACAAAGCTTAGAAACAAGAACGAATGAGATCAAAACATCATTTTGAAATTGAATAGAAATGCCATCGAATGCTACACTGATGGCTTTAAAGCGGCAGAGGGAACTGGAACAGGAACATGTATATGGCCTTAGAACCAAGTACTTCGAAAGCTTGGAAAAATAACCAAGTATCTTCCAATCGGAAATATGTACACGCTATTTAAAGATGTGTCCAGTTCAATATTGACAGGAATTACCTAAAGCAGGAGACTGCCATTATGTCAGATAGTCAAGCAGCCATGAAGGCGCTGAGCTCACATGAAATCAGTTCCAATATGGCCTGGAAATGCCTAGGAAAATTAAACGAGCAAAAGGAATAAAGTAACTCTTCTGTGAGTTCCAGGTCACCTAAGATGAAACAAAATAACGGATAATCTTGCAAAAGAGGGAGGTAGAATATCTTTTGTAGGGCCTGAACCCTATTATGGGATGAATAGCAGTACAACACTAAAGGAATCTTTCTTGTAATTAGATTTAGCGGAATATTGGCTGAACGGTAATAAAACAGTTTCTTAAATCTTGTAAAACGTTTCGATTCTTTTAATCAGTCTTTTTTACTTACTTATTTATTAATTGTTTTAAAGTTTTTATCAACATAGAGTTGTTATGTCAATTACTAATAAATATCACAACATATGTAAATGTTAAGTATAAATAAAATATACACAAGTATACACAAATTTAATTTATTTATACTTCAAATTTTAATATGTTGTGACGTTTATTAGTAATTGACATAACAACCCTATGTTGATAAAAACTTTAAAACAGTTAATAACTAAGTACTTGAAAAAGACTGATTAAAAGAGTCGAAACGTTTTACAAGATTTAAGACACCGTTTTCTTTTTCATCCAGCCAATAAACCTAATTACAAGGAAGATACTTTACGATGGCTACGAAAAATGTCAACCATGAAGTACTAGAGAAATTGAAAAACAAAATGCAGCAGCGAAAATCCAATTATTGGGGGAAATCTCTAGGGAATGAGGCAAGGTAAAACCTTTCTGGGAACTTATAACCAGAAGAGGTTTACAGAATGCATCAACCTGAGTCAGAACAATATTCGCATATTAACAGTAATACTTTCAGACCATTGTAAACTGAAAGGACGTCTGAATAAGCTTAGATTCGCAAAGAAATCTGAATGTAGATTTTGTGGGGAATAGGATGAAGCACCCATCCATCTCTTCTCAAATTGCGTAGCACTGTACAACTCAAGGACGTTGCACCTGGGAGCATGTGAAATCAAAGAGGTTACTTAAATAACCTTGGGTCTTCTGAAAGCAATAGGATTAGATAGAAGACCAGTTGTAAAACAGCAAGAATCGGGGGCATAATAGATCTCTTAGGTCGCAGTATAATATCACCCTCCATTCATACATACGGGAAATATGGTCAAATTTAAAATTTTAAGTGAAACATACTGTGTATTTTGGTATATATAGAATAAAATATTCCTACCCCAAGAAATTGCAAGTGTTCCAATCTCTTGGTTTACGCCTACTAGGACGTAACCAAGTACATTTTGAAAGTTTTTACATTACTTTTTTAAGTAGAAGGTCATGGGATCTTCATATTAATCTAAAAGAAAAAATTGTCGGGTTCAATGATACCAAGTGCTTGGTATTCGAATTGAACGTTGTTTCTCTGTTGATTAAAAATGCTGGTTATATCAAAAAAAAAAAAACTAAAGAAAAAGGTATGTGTTAAAATTGCACATACCCTGTGTACATAAAAATAATTTTATAATACTAAAACACATTTCAGTGAAGTGATGGATAGGCTATCCATGATAAACCGTTCGCAGAAAAATGTCACACTCGGTATCATTTTTTTTTATTTAATATTCTTTTTTGTATACAAAATTCAAAAGTATCATATCCACATGTAAAATAACAATTAATATTTATTTAAAAGAGAAACACTCAATACGAAAGGCAATAGTGGCGGTTTCAACGGATCCTTCTTTTGCGTGACCTTTTCAATTTAGTTAGCATCTCTCGTCGGCGTGAATAAAACTAGATCGAGAGATAATGGACCCGCATATTCCGACGATCTGCAACTTCCATCAATAATATCCCTGTTTCCTGTTCCCCATTTGATTGTGTAAATAGTGGCGTAGTTATGTTATGACTCGGCTTTGTTGTGCTTCTTCTAACAAATATATACACTATTGCCCATAAGCGTAAGTGCATAAAATGTTAAAATGGATTAAAACATATACAGTGTAACCTTTATTTAACGGACGCTGAGGGAGCTAGAAATTTTTCACTATTTAGGATGTCCCTTAACTATCTTGATTATACTTTCTTAATAAAAACACCTATTTCCCATCAGTTCAAAGATCTCAACACAATTAATGAATATATTTTAACAGAACAGCATTCCTGATTTTTCGGTCGGAATCATGGCGTTTTAAGCCAATACACAATTGTGCAATGATTCCTTCTCTTTCACTACAGTGGAAGTCCCTTTAGTCATGAAACATAACATGAAACAAACAATAAGCAACGTTACAGGAAGTGATTTGCTTACTATTGAAATGTTGAAATTTTGTTATTCATTTATCTTTCCATACTTAACGCATATCGTTAATATAATTTTGATATAAACGCATATCATAAACAACTACTACTTGTACGGTGGACTTCTTAAACCTACCTGAATTTTTCCGTTAATACAGTATACAGTAATTCTAATGGCTAGTGATTTTCGTAAATATTTTCAAAGCATGCATATTCCTTTTTCTTTTTACTATAGTTTGCAAAAAAAAATGTCCATATTGGATTTCTTTGGTAGCGAGTTTCCTTTATAGATATGCTTAGGTATGTACCCAGATCTAGTGTCTAGAATCTAGATAATCTAATTATCTCTGAAATTTTTTTAACGTGGCGCGAAAAATATTCACTTTTGTTCATTATTGTTTGTGTCTGAGACTTATGCACGTGGGAACATGAATAAAACTAAAATGCTTCCGTGTAAAAAAGCACCCAGCTTGAATACAGGTACTTGCATTTTCCGTTAAAAGCATTAGTATTAAATAAATGTATACATGCGTGTCCACGCAAATAAACCAAAACGTCCGGCCTTTTTTTATTTAAAATACTGGTTATAATTCAATAATACTTAAAAGAAACTAAAATATGTTGTTAAATATGTATATAATAATAACAATATAATATGTAATGTGTATTGTCTTACTTAAACAAAAGTTATAATAATATTATAAAATATTAATAAGATGAACTAAGGTACATTCCATTTAATTAATTGAAAAGCATGTATTTAAGAAGAAAATAGCTTTCCGGCAAAACAGCACGCTACTTTCAATTAAAGTAAACACTTTTCTGAGAAAAGGTATTGTTTTCGTTGGACATGATAAAAACCAAAAGTTCTCATAAAACTTTTCATTTAATGCAATCTCTTCTCTCAGTGTATGCACTCGTACTTATTGATGTTCTATTATTTTATTAGTTCTAAATAAAGTCTCACACAATTATGAGCAATAGTGTATAATCTTGCAACACATGCACACAGAAGTGTAATGCACTTAAATAATTGACGCTAGAAGGACTAATTATTTATTTTTCAAACAACCCCATCAACTGTGTTATATGTATCAGGCACGCTCATATGTTGCGTTGTATGCTGGCTGGATGATGTGTCATGTGAGCAATTAAAACAAAACAGCACTAGGCTAGCACTAAATTGTATCGAAGCAAGGGGATTTAAAATGTGCCGTAATAGAAATTAATGAATTTCTACTTTAGTAGTGTTGCAATGTGAAAGTTTTTAAAGTAACCCTAATATATCTGGTATGCACATATTATTATTAGAAATGAAAACATCGTTGTTAACGATAATGTAATATAAACGTTGAGGAACCCATAGTAGCTGCAAATATTTTCTTCAACATTATCAACTATCATACCTGCTAGGAGGTATTTACAATATTGACAACGGTTTATAAACAACTTAATAGGAAATTAGTTTTATTACTTTTACAACGGTCGTCTTAGTGAGTTGGTCCAATACAAAGAATTTGTATGAAAACTTTTACGTCCCGGCATAAAAGATTAAGAACCGCTTAACAGTTATTGCCAACCTCAACATGGTATTCCAGGTCTCTCAGTAATTTCTGTCTGGGAACTTGTGCATAAACCTAGAGCATAGCTCAATTATTAGGGGAGCTTAATCCTATTGTCCAACACGTCTGTGTAATTGCTACTGTTTCAGCAACATTTTTATAATATTCATTTTCTCAGAAGGTGGCATGCCTCTTTAACCGATCTGCAGAAGGTAGCACTTCCCAATCAAAACTATATTGCTTCCTATTGTCTAGTTTTCTGAAAAGTAATGTTAATCTCCCGGTTGTTGTACCCACTAAAATTAACATTATTACTAGAGCCACGGTTTTAAGACGTGAATCTAAGTACCCTTGTACCTGAACGTTCGAACGCCATATAATTTATGTGATACAGCACGGACATTCACGTGAATTCAAACACGGATTACACCTACCTATCTTGTAATACCCGTACGGTGCGTGAATAACGTTCGGCGTTCGGACAATATCAGCACTTTAATGCAAACAATCAGAAAAAAAAAAAAACTTGAATAAAATGCATGTAACGGCTGGAGCGCCAGAAGCTCCTGCTATTACATGAAAACTTATGGAAGATATACAGGCTGAGTTTTTTTTATATGGCAAAGTTCATTTATTAAGTAACTTTTACCTGAATCAAAATTTTGATAATTGGAATATATATATAATTGTAACAGCTTCATAATTTGAAAATATTTTTAAGTACACTGAGTGATCCGTAAGCTTGTAAGGAGTAATAAAATATTTTTTTTAAATCAAACACCCTGTATACAGTGTGAGTTGTTAAGAGTGAGTTGTTCAGTAGTACAAGAGAAGGATGTTCCAGTTCGTGTTACCGAAAATCAAGGCGTAAGTACCTACCGTTTAAGTGCGGCGACAGGAATAAGGCAACCGTCTGTCAATAGAATCTTACGAAAAGATAAATTCTATCCTTATCATTTCACTCCTGTGCAGAATTTATTACCTCAGGATCCTTCGGCACGTCTGCGATTTTCGCAGTTTTTACAGACGAAACAGAACGAAGACCGAAATTTTCTTGACAGAATTCTCTTCACCGATGAAGCAATGTTTACTAGACGTGGAGTTTTCATGAGAAATGGTCATTTGAGGGATTCTGAGAATCCCTCAAATGATGAATGAATGACATTTCCAGCACGAATTCAAAATAAAGATTTGGTGTGGGATGAAATTCGATTTTTTTATTATTCCCTTTGAACTTCTATCAAATCTCCAATTTTCTCGAACAACATTTAAACGGGCTGCTAGAAGATATGCCGCTTGAACAAAGACAAAATACGTGGTTTATTCACAATGGAGCGCCACAACATTTTTCTCTGCCTGTGCGCGAGTATTTGAACGAACAGCTTTCACATCGATGGTTTGGTCGTGGAAAGGGGATTTCCTTGGCCACCTAGCAGTCCAGATATTAACCCCCTAGATTTCTCTGTTTGATCTAGTATGAAGAAAATAGTCTATAAGGAGAGAATTGAGTCATGCGAAGAGTTGCTTCAAAAACTTCAAGAAGCTGCCAATGTAATCGGAAGTAAGGCATGACTGTTTTTTAACATCAGAAGATCTTTAAGAAAATGCACAGAGAAGTGCATTGTAGTGGGTGGTGGACATTTCGAGCAGTTGCTGTAAATAAGTTATTCACCAGTAGTATAATATGCGGGTGCTTGTAATGACAGTTGTAGCAGCTTACTACCCTTTTGGAAAGTCGATTTTATAAGACCTTATTTTCAAACATATGTATGTTATTACCACAGTATAGAAAGATAACAGTAGAGACAGATTGGCTTCCCGCTCTCGTCCGTTTTTCGAATCGTAGTAAAATGAGCGTGGCCGGTCATAAATAAATCGTATTGCGCAGCACGTGAATCGTGTACGATCGTGCATTTCATTCAAGAAAATTTTGGCGGGGTGCTAGTGTTTATAGCAGCACGTATGTGTATGTATCAATCACGATAAATTAAATACCACGTTTAGGCACTTATGTTATGTCGCTATGATGTTCACCCCCATTTTATTTTTAAATTTCGTTTGTTCTCTTGATCTCTTATTTGTGATTCTTGGTTTACGTGTACGGTGTATTAGCCACACATTTTATAATTATTTTTTTCATAGACAGTTTTACATACGTTTTTGTGTTCAGTTTTAAGTGATCATTCATAAGTATTTTAATATAATCAATTGTACACTAAATGTCAATAATACTTACAACTATGGACTAATAACACCACATACTAAGAAAAGGTGTTTAAAGTATGAAGTGCACTTCAATGTTTACAGTAAAAAGTACCCGAGAGATCAACATTTAATTTTTTGTTTTTATTAAGGTTGTAATGTAAGCAATACATCATAGCAATCATTGGTGATACTTGATGATGGAACCAGAGAATTTGGATCAACTACCTGCATTGGTTACAATCGTTGGCATACTCCCAACTGCAAGAATAGTGCGAGAAATAATTACAATTTAAGTTTTTTCGCAAAATTCGTTGCGATACATTTGTGGATATTTGATATGGAAATGTTTAAATGTTTACAATTGTGATGTTTGTGAAGGGTTTTCCCAGCAACACGATCAGTTAGACAATTCAACGTTATTTTGCCATTAAAGGCATGTGAACATGCGAATAAGCAGAAATTTGGAAAATTAAAAACACCTTTCTTTTATGTTATAATATTAGAGAAAATATTTTTTAATACTTTTGAATTAGTGTCACCACAACTGAAGTGTTTGGAAAAATTCATAGCACAGTTCAGTTCTATTAATTTTGAACATCCATGTCAAGAATGCGATTATTTTACACATTGAAGTTTCTGATTTCAAAGATGTTGGGTTTCAGGGTACACATTAAATAGAAGGACGTGTGAAATCGGCAGGAAAAGTTTGACAAAATGGAGTGACAAAGCCATATAACTTCATAAAGTTGTCAATTATATCAATATGTAAATAACTTTCGACTTGCTACCTTTCGTTGCTGGAATAAATTGTTGACCAGCACATTTGTATGTAATCTCTAATGAAAACTTTCTGTTTGTAATATTTTTCATTGTCTATATTGTAGGCGTAGCAAAATATAAACTATTCACTACTTATGTCTTTCAATCTTAACCTGTTTACTCTTACCTGGAAATTAACTGGCAAAAGCCAATCAAAAATGTCCAGTATATCGTGTAGGCATTGCTGTTATCATGAAGCTTTCTAATCCAGACAATGCATATTTTTTCTGAGAAGCCAGACTTAATAAAATTCACATTATTTTGTAAAATTATTGGAGAACGACGTTTCCATATGATAGGTAGTTTCTTTTAGTTAATTATATATAATTAATTTAATTACAATTAAATTACAGCAATAGAAATTTAACAGATCGGTATTTTTCAATAGATTAAGTGCTATCATTAGGTATATCACTAATTTCAAATCAAAAATGCCACTATAATAAAGTGGCTTATTTTATGCAATTTTATAATTTGAATATATAGGAAATTTTGCGATCAGGTAAATAAAGTCACTTCTACACTTTTATAATGTTTACTTACAGTTGCGTTATTATTATAGGTTATAGTATCAATAATAACGAAATGTCAATTTATTAAAACATTTCTACAAAAAAAATTGGTTATATGCACATTGCATGTTTATAATTCACAGCTAATATTCTTACAGCGACTCTTTCTCTTGCATCTACTGAATTTCGACCAATTCAATAATAAATATATGATGTAACTTTGACATAACCTCCGCTATAAAGCATAGAGTTGAAATTTTTAAATGTTCCTACATTTTTCCGGTAGACGCATAGGATGCGCGTGGCCGTGCACTCCGTAGCATCAATGTGATCAAGGTCCTTAAAATAGGACGAAGAATTTCATTCATAAAAAGGGGTTCTGTCATTACTGATATATTTCTATACTGTGTTATTACTCTACTGATAAAAGTATTATTGTGTGTGTATGCATTATTTCTTTTTATTATTTATTATTTACCTGAATTTCGTATTTTAAAAATAAAAATTGTGTTAATACGATGAACTGCATCAAAACTTTCGAATGCAAATAACTAAAAATTTTAAAACTAACTAATTTGAAATAGTATGCATGATTTCCTCTTACAAATTATACACAGAATAGGATATGACGGCTGTATGATCTCTATCACTTTTGTATGCAGGGGGGTAATAGCGAAAAAGCGATTAAATCGCATTTTTTTTTTTGCTAAAATTAAGCCAGACTTCACATTTGGATATATCGTTTAATTTAAAACAACGTTCATTAATAAAAGAATCTTGTAAACCCAAAAAATGTGACACTTTACTCTTAGGATAATTTCAAATTTTTGACCTTACCTCGTATACAATTAAGTTTTCGGCAGATTTGACGAGCGTCATTTTAGTTTCAAGACATGCAGAGGTAATTTGTAAGAAAAAAAGATTTACTAAATTCAGAGACAAAAAAAATCCATATGTCGCGCACTTTCTCCCGGTCATAGCATGTACTGATCTATCTAAAACGTTTAGCCACGCATATGAATACGAAGCATATACAATAAAAGGTGAAGTATAAAATTAAAATATAACACTCAAGCGGAGTCGTAATACATTTAGGAGAAAATTCTGTCAGGGAACTGCAGAATAGCCCTCACAGTGTTTGGTCAAATGTAAAATACTCTTACTAAAAGCTTTACTAATTCCAGCAACAGTTTCACTACGTATTATAGCTTCGGAGAAGATCGTGAACATATAAAAGACGTAACCGCTGATAATTCTATCAGCTTATCTCCGAACATCTTCCACCGACAATAGAATGGCTCAATATTTACCCTAAAACCACTTCTTATTTTCTCAAATTTATTTTTTGCCATCCACCTTCGGGGTGGGCCATCGTTCCTTATAGTCGCTTAATCCTCCTTTGTTGGGGCGTCCGTAAGTTGTTTAAATGACCGCCCCTGATGTTGCCGGCGAAAATATTTTCGGTATCCGTTTTAGTTAGCGGCGTGGGATAGATTCCTTCCTTTCGCCTCTTTCCAAAATATTATGTAGTTTGCGCGGACAATGGTTTCGGCATTTTCCCTCTGTCATCGACTCGTCAAAATTTAATGTACAGGAGGTATTGCCAGAGAATTGCCGACACCTTTCTGCCCGTCGAAACCTCTATCCTCTTACGGTTTACCGTATCAAATGTGACGTTGATGTTTGTCGACTTTGTGACTTACTTTCAATTGTAAAAATTCATAATACTGTGAGAGCTATGGCACATTTTAAGTTTGATGTAACTATAGAAATTAAATCCTAAAATATTATGAAAACTGGAATCGCTTTGGAATAGCTTGATTTTTTCGTAGTAAATAATCAGTTAATTGTAAAATATATACAGGTATTCCACGTAAGTGGTTCATTAAAAGTTTACGATGTTCTATTATATATGTATATTTGAGATTTTAGCATCAGTATCTGTTCGATTGGAACTATAAATGTGAAGTACATTAACCAAAATATGGACGTCAACTTTGTTATTTTAAATAGAATGATATAATTTTTTATTCATTTTTGGATTCTACGACCAGTCTTCATTAGCTATTCCTGTAGCTACATGTTGCTGTTTTTGAGCTATTTAAGTTTTTCTTTTTTTTTTTAGTCATAATCATTGCATCGTTGAGACATTAATATCTCGGCTAATACTACAAGTAGAGACTCCAGTTTTTCTATGTTATGAATGTAGATATAACTCTAAGAAACGGTACACACACTTTACATTCTAACATGCAGGGTGTTCAAAACTGAGAAACAAAGTGACATATTTTCAAATGCAGAAAATTCATTTTTTTTTAAATACAACAACCTCTATTTTAATTCAAAATTAGGAAGTAAATATCATCCCCTATCATTTTATATCAGCATTCCCCGTAATCTTTAATAGATTTTGCAATATGAGCGACTTTTAGTTAATCAGGCTTACTAACCCTATGTTTAAATGTTTGTAGCTGGCTCTGAATGAGATTAATCTTTTTATATGTACTATTTAAACCAATTACGTTACAATTTTTCAAATTTCAGGGTGTTCGATTTTCTTATTTTAAACAGAATGGTACAATTTTTATCGATCTAATGAATTTATCATATCATTTATTGCAAATTCATATTAGGATTTGAAAGTTGTTTGATTAACGGCACACAAAGAGTTATTATTGATAATTATCATTTGAATATACTGATGGTGTGCCATAGGGAACAATCCTTGGCCCTACTTTTTTTAAAATTATATAAATTACCTATCACCTTACACATCTAATTCTAGCAATATTATTCTTTATTAATTGCAAAATAACGGCGTTTGCACCGTTCGTGATTAAGTTATAATTAAAATTTAATCATAATTAAAGTTTAAATTCCCTTGTACCGACTGCTTAACTAATAATTAAATCCTTAATTCGTGATTATCTTTAATCAGTACCCAAGGTACCAATTAACTCATAATTAAAGTTGCCGCAAGCGTAGTTTTTTTGTTTGCAATCGTGTTTATAGGCGATTATAGGTTATGTTATGCGGTTTTTGGTTATAATACAAATATCTGTGACTGTAAATTGAAATAGCTAGCTAATTAAAGTGTTCACTTTGAAGATTAGGATAAGGAATAGCGGCGTGCAAGATGTGTATATTTGGCAGGATTTTAGAAAGTCTAAGGTAAATCAAAAATTAATTCCGAAATAAAAACTAACAATAAATGTATTTGAGGATTACTCGTGGTTTCGGGTGGGAATGACTCGGAGGTATTTCGTAAAAGGAAAGGATATCTTTCTATAAATTCACAATTTTTATGATGCTAATTTAAAAATAATGGATATCGTAGTACGATGGCCAGGGAAGACACACGATCCATTCTTTTCCAAAAGCGACAGTGGATATGCCTCAAAAACATATTTATTGACCCCACTGTTAAATTCTGAAACAGTTGTGAAAAATCGTTATAATGAAAGCCATATTACAACACAGGATGTTATTGAAAGCATGTTTCTAAGAAGAATGTTTTCCAATACTGGCATATGGTTGTCGCTTAAAGCTGGATACCTTCATGGTAGTAATAGTTAGTACCTCAGTATTGCACAATATAGCCATAAATGTGGGTGAAGAGGAAATCAATGAAGAAAAATTAAATCAAGAAATTTTAAATGGACAACTTCATGAGATTAATTATGACGCTGTTGATGATGTACCTGCTGCGACACAGGCATTACTAATTAATGATTATTTCAACTATTTGTAATTCATTGCTATATAGAAATTCACGTTTGAACATTTTTTTTTGTATTTGTTTTCTTTGGCTTTTGTATAAACGAAATATATTTTATTTACTCTAAATACATTATCACTTTGATTTTTTTAAAAGAAATATCGTGTATGTAATTAACCATTTATTTATTAAATAAAAGGAACAAAATATATAAGAAATGATGGTAATATAAATAAATTCTAACAAGTAATAGCAGAGGTCAAATAAGTATTAAAAATTGGAGCATTTGCAGAACAAACAAATAAAAGAATTGCATAATGAAAAAAAAAACCTGCATTCTCATATTAATTTCCATTTTAAAACTACTCTAAAACTATTCAACTTTTTTATTTCAATAATCTAATCTGTAGCAATTCTCTTCAGTTTAAATTCCAATAACTTTCAAATGCCACTTAAAATCGCGCTTTCGCATAGCGGTAATTTTCATTATGATGGAACAGTATTCCCAATATAAATACAATTTTTGACTAAAAACTAAACTTAAGGCACTACCAACTTATATTTCTGTCGCAAACTTTTTAATTAACTAATCATTAATTAAATTTGTTCGGTGTAATCCTATTCATATTTATTCGTAATTAAATTTAATCTTTGATTAGTTAATTAAAATGTTAATCACAGACGGTGCAAACGGCCGCAAAAGTTCTTTCCAATATTAACAATGTATTACTTATTTACTAAATATCGTAAATCTACTGGAAGGCAAAACTAACCGCTCTTATGTTGTGTGTATGCTTTAAAGTAAGTGATTGAAAATTGATATGTAATGATAATACTCTAATAAATGTTAAATATTACACACGTGTTTTATATGTCCTATGATTTCAAATGTTAGCACTTAAAAATTGGAGCAAAAACAATCGAAGAATGGCGATGCTTTAAATTTTCATTTTTTCAGGTCAACACAACATACAAAAAGAGGTCCGCCTTCCTTCGGTCTGAAATGTTTTTAATTTCTGATAAGTACAATCCTTGTGATACACTGTTGAAAATTTTAACACTTTTTTGACTCATTTAATAGTCAGGAGAGGTCCACACTGTTTTCGTGTTATTTTGTCGAGAACTATAGAAGTTTAAATTTGACGAGCAAAGATAGTCAAGTATTGTCTATTGCTAAGAGGTTATTTTGTCCAACTGACAGGTGGAATTATAAAATACTTCTAGTCACATTTTATTTGATCTAGACTAGACAAATTTACTAGCTGTTTAACTAAATGAATACGATCTATTGGATGATTTAACACCGTTTTCTAAACACGACGTCTTTTTATATGCAATATAAAACTCCTATTTCTTAGTGCTATAATATTCTCTCTTTAAGACGTTTTCTCAATTATAAATATGCAAAACCACTCACTCACAAGTCTTGGTTTCAACTAAACGTGTCAATTTTAAAATGATTTTTTGAGAACCATTATAAAATTAAGTGAATGTTTATGCTATTTGATTCAAGTCTAAACTAATGCGTAATATATGTTTCCCAATACATCTTTAAGATGTTGAAATTTCTTATGCCCACTGGAATTAACGTTTAATAACACGAGGTTACACTTTGCAAGTCAGTCACATTTAGTGGTTTGTTTGGATATGTTAATACGGAGAATCAAACACGAAAACAGATACACGTGCAATGCAGGTGATGCGTATAATGCAATACTGTATTAGAATAGGTGGGGTTTCTATATTTCTATCCGAGGGAAAATTCTGATTGGTTGACGCTTCTGAATGTCTAGAAAAATAGTCAATCCTCATATCTGAACAAAGAATTCACACGAAATTCTAGTAATTTCTGTTCTATTAAATACGCGTTGTCAACTCGTCTGGCAAAGTTTGTAAAAATCAACACTAAAATATTTGACTAGTGCAAAATTAACGCCAACACCGTAATATTTTCAATGGTGTAGTAGTGCATACATACTGCTGTGGAATGGCACCCCGGGTTTCGGAAATTTAAATGTGTATTTTTATTTATTCCAAATCAGCCTTGTCAAAAAATGTGTAGAGTTCCACAAGTCTAATAATTGTTAGTATCATTTTATTTGGTCAGTTGTGTATAGTTAATTTCATTTATTTGTACATTTTGCGTGTACCAGTATTGTATAGTTTATATGCTAGTTTTTTCTTTGCGTTGCGCTGTGCGTTCATCGCACGAGATTGTAAATTTCATATATATGAGAATGTTACCTAGAGGCCCAGGGAGTTACTAGACGGACGAGCGGGAGTCTTGTTTAGTTGTCTTGGTTACCGTTTCTGGTAATCCTTTTTCATTTTTAAGATGTAGTTCGTTGTTTGAATTTTTAAAAATCGTTTGGGTAGTTGTGCACAATTACATGTAAGGCTTTTTAATAATTTTCGTTTTAGAAGTAATCGCGTTTAGAGTTTAAATTTTCCGTTTTTTTTTTAGTAGTATTCAAATTAATGTTATTTTTATCACCTCGGGGTAGGTGAAGTGAAGCTGTGAGCTTGTTTTAAATTTCATTTTTGATTTTGCTTGTTTCTCCACGTTGATTGAATTTAATTTGTAGTTTGCTTTGAATTTTGGAAACCACGTGGATTTTTTGTGGTATATGAAATTCCTTCTAGAACGAATTCACCATTTTGTTTGCTAAAGGATTTGCATTGTCCTTTTTAAATTGTAGAATCTTATGCAGGTTTGTTTTTTGCCAGAATCTTATATTCACGGTTTTCATTTATCCTGTAAATTGTATCAAGTGTTTTGTTTTTTTTCTTTTTACAATAAAAATCTAATGATTGTAAATATCACCTTAAATAGTTCTTTTATTTTTGAATCTGCCATTTCAATTTTTGGGGATTTTAAAGAAAGTAATTTTGCACGCCCACTATTAATTTTTAAAAAAAATTACTCTGAGATTTAAGAATCTCTGGCGCCCTTTTAAATTCATTTTTGCTGAGCTAGCTAAATTAATTTTGTCATTTTTAATTTCTTTAAACTTATATGCTTGGACATTCAGTTCACAGCAATACATTTCCTATATTCCACCGAATGTGGATTATGTGCCACATTAAATTTTAAATTATGACATTATCGATATGTTCATGTCAAATAAATAGTCGGCCAAATGAATATTCGTCACTCAAATGACATTCCAAATATTCACATTTGTCGTTAGGTAGAAAAGTTTATTTTAGTTACCTGTATTATTGATTTTTATATTTATATCTTTATTATTTTATATTATTTTTATGGATGCCTGTAGCAACCGCAAACGTTCGCCACCGTGGATGAAGGTTTGCATTTGCGGTCATTTTTGTAAAAAAGATTAAATAATAATTTTCGAAAGATCGACATATAGCAGTTTATATAAACTCACAATATTTTTTGCGTAGAACTTAAAAATAGAAAAATGTATAAGGCGTCCGTTTTTTTAAAGTAGCGTAGTAAATAAACTTTTACTTACTTTTGGGACACTCTGTATATTCAAGAATATGTTTACGATATAATGATTTACTTTAATAACTAAAGCAGTTGCATAAAAGTTTTTTAGTTCAAAAATGATAGAGATAAATAGAGCTCTAATTAAATATTCGTACTCTTCGCTAGGAAACCTGTATTTACTAATTATTGAGCCTCTTCTCCTTTTATGGTCCTAATCCACAATATTAATAATTTTTCATTACTATTAGTAAACAGCGCTTGGTCATTTCAAAATTTTGGTCGTACAAGCTAAAATTTTACGTGAAAATTCGAAAAACGTGGATTTTTTTTGGATTAATATGGCGAAACTCACTGAAGGCATGATTTGCCACCCCGTAGTTATAGGGACTTTTTTGTTTAGCATAAAATTTATTATCAGAATGCGTAGTTCACGATGGTTTTTTCCCCAAAAACTCAAAAGACAAAGAGAACAATCTAATCCACAATTATTAATTTTAATTTTTAGACCTGATGATATGTTGTTACGCGAAACGGCCAGTTTGAATTAAAATTGGTAATTGTGAATTAGATTATTTTCTTTGTCTTTTTATTCCTGTTCTAATGATAGAGAAGAATGATAAAATTGTTTACTATCAAAATGCCAGATTATTTTTTTTTATTGTAAACAATATTTTCTATCAATGTTCATTATATTCTCTCACCAAACTCAACACCTACGTGTTATGATTAATCAACAACCTATAGAACCTATAGAAAATCATTCGTTATCATCAATGATAATCATAAAACTATTTATACCATTCCCGACAATACTTTCCTTAAAAAATGATTTCGCTTACATTCGTGAACGTTCTAGTATACTTTAAATAGTTTAAATTCTAAATGATCTCATGTAACTACAAAGTGTTATTTATTGTTTGATTGATCAATAAAAGATAAATTACACATTCCCTCGTACTATCAAAGATATTATCGTAGCTTTCACAGAATCCAAACAAAACGCAAGTAATAACAGCTTTGAAAGAAAAAAATTAAAGAACGATATGTTTCACCTCATACAATTTCACGTCCATCAAAATCATACACGACCTCATCGTGGTAATGCTGGCTAACATAACGAACATACTAATTTATATATTTAGGCCATTGAGACGTCAAAATATAACGTGCGCATTCTATCTGATAGCATTGTAACTTTATATATTAGACGGGAAGATCCCAATCTCTAACGTTGGTCGGGTCGAGACTCAATTGAAAGTAGTCGATAATGAGACGACGGGGTTTCAGAAATCGGCGATAAGCCACCCCTAGAGCCCATGTATTTGTTCATATTACATGGAGTGAAAGGTCTGTGTGACCATTGTTAAAGTCAATATACGGGGTTGATTTAGAATGTTTAGATTTAAGGTTAAGTGACAACAAAGTATGCATCTATATACAACGGTTTCATCAGCAATGAATCATTAATTTCAAATTAACTAAATGTATCTACAATAGGAGGACAATGCATAAGAAACTGCGATGCATTAAATTTATCGATTCGAATTCAAAAGTGAAAACAGGTAGTCTTTTAAAAATTAGTAAGTACCTAATTTTATTTCTTAAATGTTTATCCTTTATTTAAAATGTAACGAGAACTATGTGAGTACAATTTGCTTTTAGCAGCGTTAAATTGGATAATCGTGTTACCTTCAGAATACAAAAATTGAATTAATTATATTAATATAATGGAATTTCTACTCCACAAATAGGCAACAAATTAGCTATAAATTCTAATAATAATTAGTATACTGGAAAGTAGTCATACATTGAGAGAAATGAAAATGTTATTTAAATATACGGTCCAATGTTAATAAATAAAATATCAGTTTGTACTAATTTTTTATACATATTTTGCAAAGAGGAACATGTGTATATCGACAGATACTACACCCATGGCTATCCTAGTTCTAACCCTAGTGTGATATGCATTTTGTTGTCAATATACAGGGTATCTCACGACGAAATGCATCGATCGACAGTGGCGGTTCGTGAGTTATGAAAGAGGGGCACAATAAAGAACTTGCCTATTTTTTGTACATACGATCCATTCTCCTATTTTCATGCTGGAAAAGACGTTTATGACTTTGTTATAAAAATGGCGTTCAGTCGATCTTCTGACATTGTGCTTCTCAGAAAAGTTTTAATGCGTTTGAGGGTGGAAAAACATTGTTCACATACTACTGTCGACATGGGGGTAGTACAAATAATATCCAACAGTGTATATGTTTCCGTCGAAACTTTTTTTAAGTTGTTGTGTGTTATGAACACTAAAAGTGGTAAAACACCACCTACATCTACGTCACACTTGTCCTCGTGCTCATAAATTACTGAAAGTAACTTTTCAATTTTACGCTGTCCAACATAGGATAAGATTTCACATTTTTTTATATACATAATTAACCGACGCAAAATATGACGATTTTTGTCCACATCTTCATTGTACTTAATTTTATGTTGTAAATAAGCAACTATTCGCGAATGTCTGCTTTGCCTAGAACATTAAAATCCACGCATGCATTCATGTGAGAAACGGAATTTTCGTGTTTCTTTGCCCTCTCTGCGATATGCTTTAAAACATTTAACCCTTGTTTATTCTACGCATTGACCTCTTTCTTAAAAATTAAGCAGATAAAACAAAATAGTTTATTTGTTAGTGAACATCCGCACATCCACTCATATTTTTATTAAATACTCTATTGTAAGTTCGAATTTTACTTGTGGAAGGGTAGTTTATTTGAAGATCAGGAATAGGCCTTCCTTTCACTTTATTAAAAGTTTTTCCTCAAATGAGAGCGGGTTTTTTTTTTAAGATTTTGCACTCAATTAACTTCCATCATAAATAATAAACGTCACTTCAAGCCTTTGAAATCACACATGCGCGGTACGCGTTGAAAACGATGCAGTCGCAACGAATGCAAGACGTTAACTGGGGACACGGCATTGCGTGCCCCGAAGCGACCGTATAAGCGCATATAGCGAAGATAAACGGAGCCGTCCGATTCATACTGCAAATAGGTACATCGGAAAGAGTGTCCCGGAACATAGTTCGCTTCGCACAGCGTTCGCATAGCGTCTGCGGTGCGGAAGGAAACTTTGATACCATCGTTATAAAAATACGTAAAAATAATAAAATAGAATAATGCACTGAATTATATGGGAATTTCATTCTGTGTTTATCTTGGTGGTTGGGTGGGCACGTGCTCTTGTGCCCTTTAGTACCAGCCGCCACTGTCGATCGACATATTAAAGAGTATACATTGGAAAATTCTGAAAATTTCGCAGTATACTAAAGCCTAATAATCTCGTGCATCCGGTTGTACCGGAAGTGACTGTCAACTTTGTTATTTTAAATAGAACGCCGTATATATTTTTACATTTTTTTTTAATTCCCCGTTCAAATCTAAAGTACGTTTGTTAAAACAATTATGTTGTTATTTTCAACCATATTTGAAATATTTGCATTTTTTTAAAAATTGTTGACGAATGCATCTTTCCGGGAGACGCAAAAATTCGAGAAATGCCTACTTTATTGTTTTTCCGACTCCGAAGCTAGAAAAGTTGTGTGAACTACATACAGTCGCGAGCAAATGTTATAGGCACCCTAAATTTTGAGCGAATATCACAGTAAAAAATGAGAAAATAAAAACTTGTAGGTAATACATTATAAATATAAAGTATTTTAAGGGATCTTATTAATTTGTTGCATATTAGAGTGTTTTTAGTACAGTATAAATACTTTTAGATGGGAGGGGAAAGGACATCTCGAAGACTTGAAAATATATAAAAAAAATAATACATTTACAAAAGGTATCTATAAAGACTATTGTAACCATAAAGACGATTGTATAAACGTTGAAATATCTGTCACAAAAAAATGCAAGAAACATGAAACACATTAATTTTGTCTAAGGTGCCTATAACATTTGCTCGCGACTGTCTGTATGTATGATGGCTCATTTTAAAAATATTGTCGTAAAAATGTTTGACTAATGTATATTTTGATTGTATTTTTCGCACTAATTAACTATTTGCGTCTCCTGGAAATTGTGCTTTTTCACATACTTGTCCCGTTTTCTCGCAACCTGTTCAAAGTATCGCGATATATTTTTTTCTAAATGTAGAATTAGATAGAGAATATACTGAATGAAGCGTTTTTTAAAATAAACTTCTGCTCTTTAAACAAAAAAATTCGAAAATTCAAAAAGTGAGCGAAGAAAATATCGATTTTGTAAAACTCATAAAAAAAACGTCTTTCGAAATTTTAAAACCTTCCACTTAAACTGTTTGGACAATACTAGATAACGTGTGTAAAAAGATTCAATCAGATCAGACAAGGCGTTTCTGAGAAAAAGGGAATACGTAATGGCGGTTTTCCCATATGGATAACGATATGTAGTAACCCCCTTAAAGCATTGAAACTCAAATAAAAAATATGATATAATATCTTTCCCTCAGTACATGAATGTAAATATCTAAAAATATCTAACTAAATCGTTTTAGATTTTTAGGAGTTGGATCTCATAGTAAATAAAAGCAGAATATTCATCTGGTGGAAATAATCGTGAGAAAATAAAACAGAAATAAAACCACCGCATGAAAATGGTACCACACAGAATTAGGAAGAGAGTCAAATGACAATTATCTCGGAAATCTGAGCGAAAAGGAGTAACAGACAGATGTCACGCGCTTAGAACGTAAGCACCGCACACCCCGTGTGCTGGCGCGGGTAAATAGGGGCGAACTGGGGGTCGTTTTCGCGTCGTAACCCCACCGGACCCAATAACTACCACTATAAATATTACACAAATTGAAATCAGATATATCTGGTTCTATCGTCGATGGTTTATTACTTCGGGGGTGGGAGTGCGGTTTACACTTATTTATGGATGGTCTAATAACATCGGCTCTTCTTCGCCTTTTTTTCTTTATGACTGTAGGTTCTCGGTTTTTATTCGATGTCGGGTGTTGCATGACTTTATTCTGCGTTGGAAAATAGGAGTAATTATATTTTACTTGTGCATGGGGATGAAATTCAAAGTTCGTTATATATAGCGGGGCAAATAAAACAACAAGTTCTCTTGAAATAAACTATTTTTATTTTAATCAAAAACCATAGCACTCCCATTTATGTAGGAAAAGTAAATAAAGAGAAAGATAATACACACACTGAGAAAATGTATTGTAGAAGCTAAATATCTTTATATTCATCAGGTTAAATGAAAAGTAAGTGCAAAAATCGAGCAATATTAGCATACGCTGCGTCTCACCTTACCAAGGATCATCAGTGATACTGGTTGACCGAAATTAAATTCTCATTCATTTATTCGTCCACATGTAGTATCTGTACAGGTGTCCCACCGAATAAGGATTGTATACCGGTTTACCGGTAAATTGACCAAAAACGTTCGCAGGTAAATTTACCGGTAAATTTACAAAAAAATTTACCGGTAATTCGTAAATGAAAAATCTTATACCAAATTTGAATCTACGAAATATTGTGTTTATAGATATAATATTAAAGGTCTAAAGGGACATTGAAAATAATAAAAAAAAAGCAGGTACACTTATTAATTTTATGGGAGATGTTTTTTGGTTAATTTTAATTGAAACTTTCTTGAGATTGAGAACCGCTGTAATGCCGTAGAATGGAGAATATAGAAAAGAAACTGACAAAAACTTTTGATTAGAAACGTATAACCCCATTTCCACCGAGTTAGTCCAGAAAGAGAAGGAATCAAAAATTCTCAACAAAAAAAGCAAAAAAATTAAAAAAAAGGTCGTGTAAAAAATTAAAAGAAAAATAAGAAGGAAATAAGACGGATAACGAAAAACAACGCAAAGAAAAGCGAGATTAATGTTCATTTAATGCTAGGACGGTTGCAAGGACGGGTAGAGCAAAACACCCCACTTTTCTAACTGCCTTTGCAACAAGTGCAACTTTAATATTATAATTCCTCGCCATTTATGGTTTTTTTGTGTGGATTTTATTTAACTCTCGAAAAAAGTTGAGTTAGTACCATGTGATTTGTGCTTTGGAGGTTTTTTTTAAAGATTTTTAAAAAGAAATTAAATCGTTTTTCCTTAAAGAGTAAGTAAATGTTCTCATTTTTTAATATTTAAAAATAATAATATATAAGAACAAACATTTCACGTATCTAAATTAATGGACAATTTGAATACACCACATTATGAGAGAACATTAATGCACATTGTTGTAAATAACATTAAAATTGAACCTTAAAATATTGTTTTTAACATCTTACAACTGTTTTAAAATAATTAAATACAAATATTTATTACAAAATTCCTAGCCTAACTTCTAATCTTATTTTCTTGGGCAATCCCCATTAATGTCACACATGAAAAAAAAATTACCGGTAATTTACCGGTAAAACCGGTATTTTTCATTTTCATTTACCGAATTACCGGAAATGAAAAGAATCCGGTTAAATATAACAATCACTACCACAAGACTGGTCTTGATTGACAGCTCTAGTTTTTTGATTTAGGAAAAGTCTTTTATACAAAAGTTTACACAGAATTCAATACTGCATTAACCTAAAAATATTTTGACTATACATGTGTTGCAAGAGTGGAATAAAACAAAGCATAATTAACTCCGTTTATTTCAATGGAACGTAATTATATTTATATAAGCTACTATATGTCTATCTATAATAACAGGCATTGTTTACGCTTTTTGTATAGAAATGCTCCTTCTATGCAAAGTTTTCGGTTAGGGCGGCGTAGTTTGTATATGCATTTGTTTTATACATTCATATTTTAAATACCATACACACATACTTAGCTTGATACAATACTGACACTAACCAATATAATTATGTACAGGTGTCCACTATACTTCTGACATTTGCTATTTAGCGATGTGTAAACTTGATTTTTTTAATAGGCAACCCGATTAATCTTTGCGTAACGTTAAATCACCCTTACACAAAACCCTTTTAATTTATGCTAAACATTTACGATATTTCATGCAGAATTTTGTAGATAATTACATGATTTTAAATTAAATCTAAGAATTTTTCCCATTAATTTTTTTGAGGCTTAGTACATAACCTTTAAATATAATTGGAATAAGCCTCGATAAATAAATATGTGTTAGTAATCCAAATAATAAATATAAACTAATGACATATTTTTTGAAAAAAGATGATGTTGTAATTGATAATAGCAAGGACATAACAATACCTATTTTTAATAGGGCAGACCCTACAATTATTTCACCAGCATACCAGTTACAGGTCAAATCTGCCAGTGATTCTTTATTTGTTTTCTTGTTTATATTATTATATATTTACTTACTTAATTAATTAATTTTTAATGTATTTTAATCATAAACCATTAAACCAAGACTTAATGTTTGTCTTTTACTTATAATAAAAACAAATGAGCATTAAACCACAACAAAATACATGCTTAATTAAAAGTATTTACACGTAGTAATCATTTTTAATTATCAAAATTTGTAGATGTTTATATTCCATGTTTATCATCAAAGAGAAATGTTACTAGTAAAAAAAACTTTTGTACAGGTCGACAAATCGGTCATGAAAGTTGCGCAATATCAAAAAAGGTGGAGTTGAAGCATATATACTGTAAACCGGCCATGGTATAAGCTTAATGCAAGTACCGAACTATAAAAAAAAAAACTTTATGTAGTTTGTATACATATTGTTTCATAGCTCTATAGTTATCTCGAAATGGTTGCTCGACAAAGTTATATTGTAAGCAACGAAACGATCGTAGTAAAGGAATAAAATAAAACTTCAATGAAGTTATATTTATAATTGTGTATCGACCTAAAACCCACAGAAGCTACAAGCCACATAAATATTTAATGCAAAGTGAATGTGTACATACTGCTGTGTACTAACTGGAAAAAGGAAAAATTAAATTAGCTAGCTCAACGGATAAAATTTTTAAAAAGGACGCAAAAGAACAATTAACCTCAGAGTTACCCTCGTGAATTAAAACTTGAATCTAACACGACAAGAAAATTGTGAAGTGAAGTGAAACTGACTTTCTTAAAAATACCCCAACAATTGAAAAGGTTTAAAATTGACAAATAAAAGAACAGAAATTTTAACTCAACAACGTTAATTAACAAACAGAATTTTATTATAAAAAAAAGAATAAATTAATTGCAAATTAGCAGAAAAAAAAACCGTGAACCGAGGGTCTAAATAAAAAACTGCCTCGGATTCTAAATTTACAATGGACATATGCTAGGTCTATACAAAGCGAAAGATTAATTAGTTCAGAAACATAATTCTTTTTTCAAAACAATCAACGTGGGTTTCAAATAAAATAAAATAAATTCGTGGAACACTAGAAATTATACAGAAATGAAAACTAAAAACAAGAACAATGTTTCTATTCACCCAACCCGAGGTGATTAATAATTAAAATGAAACAGAAAAATGAAAAATAAAATAATGAGATAATTACAACTAAATCTATCTTCTTGCACGAAAATAATAAATGATCTTACACCTTTAGTGTGGACACACCAATATAATAACAATTATTATTATGCGAATTCCTTGATGGGCGAAACATATTTAAATTATGCGAATCAAATTACGATATCAAAAGTATTAACAAAATGGCAGCAAACAATTTAAAAATACATGTACTCACGCTGACAGTCGACCAAGGAACTGTTTCATACAATTCACACGTCGTTTTTGTAACAAAAGTCCTACTCTCGACTACGTACAACGCAGCTCCACAAACATCACGCCAACAATTAGAAGCAAAACGCGCTACATACATGAGCAAATAAAAGACATCTAAATAAATGAAAATTAATTTAAAAAAAAACTGAACACTTAAATAAATAAATTAAACAATTAACTCATTAACTTAATCTTATATAAAAATAAAATCGACACCTGTAAAAATCCTCTCGAAACATTGACAAAGGCTAAACGGAGTAAACAACACAAAATCTAATCAACTTAAAAAAAACTCTCGCGAAAACTGGGTGTCCGTCCACAGCAATACGTAGTACGTACCCTAATATTGAGTTGGTTGATAATTTATATCTTTTTCCAAGATCCGATGATCCGACGGAACCCGAATAGGGATACGGATCTAAAAAACCAGGGGCCTGTAGCATAAAAGTACAATTACAATTTACAGGTGATATTTTTTACAAATCGGTCAAAAATTTGACTTACAGGCGTTGCAAAAATATATTATTATAAGTCAAATTTTGACAGATTGTAAAAAACTATCACCTGTAAATTGTAATTGTACTTTTATGCAACAGGCCCCAGATAGTAGATCCGGATCTGAGAAGCAGATAGTGGATTTAGATCTGAAAACCGGAAAGTAGATGCGGATCCGAAAACTGGATAATGGATCCGGATCTGAGATTCGGATAGTGGATCTCAATTTTATCGGATACCAACAACACTAATTATTACTATGAGTCTATTAAGAAAAATATAAAAAATTGCAAGTTTATGTGAAGTTGGGTGATTGGATCTACTGTCAGTAATAAGCCCCGTATCTATGTGCTGGCTTTCTAAATATGTCAAATTCCAGTTTGTTATGAATATGTTCTATTGTGATATTTAAGAAATTGATTTATCTTTTCGAACCCATCTCTAAAGGAATTTTTATAGAATTATGTAAGTTGTTAATCTAAGTGAGAAAATCGTCAATATGATCCAATTCTCCCGACCAGATTATTAGAATGTCATAACATAACATACATGACATTTTATATATTTAGAGAAAACGTTATTACAATAGAATTAGTTTCAAGGTAGTGCCTGAAAATATTAGCTAAAATGGGGGAAAGAAGAATTCCCATAGCTAAACCCTCTGATATATCATAAATTTCATTATTAAATGTAGAAAAGCTTTGTTCGGGACTAATACATGTCGATACGATGATCATCGGACATATCAATAACTAAAAGATAATCGTTGATTAAACTGATTACCTTTATTTGCTTTTGTTTCAGTTTAGACTTACTGATTTCGTATAGCTCCTTAATTTTGAAAATTAATGCCATCACGTGCAGTGAAAAATATTGCTACAGAACACAAACACGAAGTCCTTCTTAGAACTATTTCGTAACATAGATCACCGATTTCCGACGGAGATTACTGTTTTTGTTTTCTTTTAATTACAAAGGAAATCTATTAGGAGAGCACCGCAAGTCCCTCGTTGATGACTTCCACGCCCAACGGCGGACAGGATCTCTTGAAAAACACCGGCGCAGTCAACAAACCACCACCGACACAATGTTCTCATTTCGAAGGACCCAAACTATATATGTATACAAGAAAAACACGGACACAAAGAGGTCAATTGTTGCAAGAACGGTCCAGATTGAGTCGTCAGGACGTCAACGGAGACGACAACTAATACAGACAACAATGTTCGAAGATCTAGCAGCTATCGGAATGGCGAATTGTGTGTAGCTGAATATTTGTATTGGCGGAACGGTAAAGTCAGAGGACCGACAAGCAAACAGGGTCATTTATTTCTGGTCCGGTGACATTTCGCATTCGCCACGCCGATTATCGGTAAAAGAAAGGAGAGGCATACAGAAAAAACACGTGACACTCAGTATTTCTTTTGTCAATTACTTTTCGTATTATGTCTGTGTTCGGGCCAGAGTCGGTTACCTGGAATACGAGAAACACCTTGCGTTTTAGGTTGCAATTATCGCGATGGATTTCTAAATTAAGTCGTTTGTTACATGAAAAGACGGATGTATCCTCTACAAGGTCATTGTACGTAAGCGGATATTATAAAAGCTTTATTTTATTACAGTATTTGTACAACAGGGAGTAGATGTTTTATGTTCTTATCTTATTTTTTTACTTAGAATGATACTTTTTATGGCCAAAGTAAATATGGACACAAAGTTTTAATGTTTACAGAAAGTTTTAAATTCATAAAACAGTCTCTTGCACTGACGCATTTATGCAAAAACTAACCATGAGCCATTATTAACCACTATTAAAAAGGAAGCAGAAAAGAAAATAAACAAATTGAAAAAAAAGTTGAAAGAGGCTATAGGAAAATATGGGTGGACGGAGAGAAATGGAGATGAAGTGTGGAAAAAGGAATAATGGAGAAGTCAAATAATACAAATTTACAAATAACGAATGGGAAAATTAAATGGCAATTATAAATATTGGCACGAAAATGGGTAAGTGAATAAAAAAGTCACATGCAATATATGTTTACGATAAAGAACAAGAAGAGCAAAAAGGAAGAAAGTCAAAAGTTAGTAAAGGGGAGAAAAAGAAAGAAAATTAACTAAGAGGAGGTGATAAAAAACTAAAATAAGGTTTGCGACATGAACTGTAAGGTCGATATTGGAAATAAGTAAAATAAAAGAATTAGGAAAAGAAATGGAAAATATAAATTAGGAATAATGGCACTAATGGCAAATTTCCGCTTGAAACACGTTGGCATCAAAAAAATAACGAATAGCTAGATACCCCTCTTATTATCTCAGTACGTGGAAAGGTCGCGTGGAGGACTGTTGCCCAAAATATCCTCTGCTTCGATTTGGATGTTTAATAGCCAGTTTTCAGAATGTCGTAGGCACGATAGTGTTGTACCTCGATAGTGATCAATCTCTCATGTATAATAAAAACATTTTAGTGTACATGAAAGTGGTTTTATTTAATAAAAAAGTTCGAAATGTGAACCTGTGTAATACGACATAAATAAGGATATTATTATCTCAGGTAAGTTACGTGAGTCCGCTTAATTAATAACAATAACGTTTTATTAGTAATTCCACTTTTTGGAATATAAATTCATTATCGAGAAGGTGAATACGTTTAAATTAAATTTCAAAATTCCCGCGTTCTCTGAACGTTCAAACGGAGTTATGCTATGCTTAAACGACGTGTGAATCAGAATGGCCAACCTTGATGGTAAAATTACTGATATTGGTTCGTACTGTAAACACATTTCAAATATTAACCTGGAAAAGTACTAACTTATACAAATTTTCCCCAAGTGACTGCAAACCGTTCAGCGCTGATACAAATTCCTAACCCTAAAATTTGCTGAACGTGTTAAAATGAAATTTCTTATAAGTATAATTAAGTTTAGAATAGGATTGAAATAATACGTTTATTTTTAGGTAAATTTGAACGCGGAGTACCTTTGGAGAAGTGAAAACGGCGAGCATCCAAGTGGTAGGTCGGAACGGGTCATCTAAACCGGGGCCTTCATCCTTCTGATCACGGAGACTGGCTCAATCAGGACAGGAACAACTCAGGAGACTCGTTGTTGGAGAAAATTACCCAAAGGTAATAGGTAATTTGGATAATATTTATGTGATAAACTTTGTTTAACAATTAACAATTATTTTTAGGTTGTACTTTAGAATAAAATTGGATTTTATCAAAATAGCCGTTAAATTTTACGAAACAAATTGAGACACGTCTGCCTCTGACGAACGTTGGCTAGTGAATGCTTTCGAATTGAAAAACTATAACCGACTTGAGGGCGATTGTCTTTTCGACAAGGGGGTCAACTGTCTCAGAAAGTCCGTTAATATCACCGAAGTGAGGGGAATATACTTTGTTTAATACATGAGAATGCCCATGTGACCGAATGGACTGTCGAATGTTTAAAGAAATGAAAATAAGTAATTATTGCAAAATTCTGGAATCACCTTACAATTAAAATATAATAAAGGTAGATGTCTCTTGATCATGAGAAAAATACATTCAAAAATTTTCAACACTTATTACTATGTAAAATTAACAATCTTAAAATTAATTACTGTACACAAAAAGTAGGCAACTATTTATACACATAAAATTGTGACGAAACCGAATTTCCCATGCCTTTCTGTTGACATATCAATGCAATTAGAATGCCAATGCATATACAAACATTATTAGACTAAATTTAAATAAAATAAGTAAAACACTATAAAAAAAAATAAAAAAAATATTCATTTGAATTGAACTTGGATCCAACTTTGATCTGTCAATATCTATTGTAAAAATATACTATTCAAATTCTAATATTCATTTTCGATGTGTAGGTATATCACTGCTGATCATCTTTACTTCTTGAAGGGAATATTCTTAAGGAAAATGCCTTGAAGGACCTGCCAAATGCAGAGATTTCCTATACATCACCTGGACATCGTCTGGCTGTCTGCTGATACATTTTATATCCTTTTCTTATTATATCTAATTAGTTTAAAATATAACTAAGTGAAATAGTAACTTTACACTTAAATAATATCGAGTTCACATTCTATTACAAATTCCCCCCTTAAGTGAAAATGAATTTTATAACTCAAATAAAATCTACTTTCCAATTTAAGCAAAAACTATGTACTTTCAAATTTAAGATAAAAATTTTACTAATTTGCTATCATACAGGTCTACGCCCTGAAGATCCTTTCTTGCACTTTATCTACCGTCCTTGTAGACAAGCAGGATTATCCAAGCTGGTATTGTAAAATCTAATTTGAACAAAATTGCATTATGATTGATACGGAAATATTTGAGTAATGTGGAATCTGCCTTTTATTTGATCTGTGTTTTTATCAATTAACTCAAGATGAATGGAGAAAATGCAGAGTAGACGAGAATTGAAAAAAAGTAGTATAAGAAGCAAGAAGACTGCAAGATATGGAGATTGGTGTAGGAAAAAAGTGTGAAGTGGAACGGAGTGACAATCCATAATGACAGCCTATATAACCCCTCGAAGTGGCTACAATTCCGATATGGATGTATAATCTCTATAAATGTATGTTTAACCATGAATAAAGAAGGGGCACGAGAAAATCGAAGAGAGGAAAATAGAATAAAACATTATGGTTTTGCTAATAACCGACGAAAATTGTCACCCAAGAAGAACTAATAAAGAAGTGGGAAAAAACACTCACTTACTCAGAATAATATGTGAAAATTTTAAACTTAAAATGATTTGGACATGTAAAGAGAATTTACGTCCATTATTAGTTTCCAAATTCCGTGAAGCAGATCAAATTAGATAAGGATTGCCTTAAATTGGTGTTGGGTAAGATAGAAGAAGTGAATAAATTTACAGCTACTAGATACACTCGTTTTTATTTGCGTCATGAGTAGGCAATAGTGTTGGCTAGCAACTTCCCGAGAGTCAACAAAATGCGAGTATGTCTAATCGGGGTAATAATTTATTCACTTCCCCTGACTTGAGTCCGACACTGGCTTAAATCCAAGATATCTAATCACCGTGGTGATTGCAATTTCGGCAAGTAGACGACTCAGACTAGTGCCTTAGCTGTTAATATTAACAACACTTTACATGAGATGAATTTTATTACCTAATGTCGCAATTTTATGTATTGAAAAGGATTACAGATATAGATTGTTTCTGGAAATTGTTAATATCAACGACTGTCCTAATAAAAAGACAACATTCATCGACCGTTGTTCCAACCATGCTAATGTCTTCAATCTTATAATATATTCAAGGAATTGACAACTCCACTGTTCGCTTATTTTGTAATCCAGAAGAAGCTTTGGAATAAAGCGAAATATTGGTTTAACAATAAAATAAAGAGCTGCATTAATACATTTGCTGCTGTGTATTATTTAGCCAAAACGTATTACTTTTTCCGTTCTATGGACTATGGCTGGGAATTAAAAAAACAATGTTTCTATTTCATGTGGCGTGACGTTTTGGCATACATTTGGTCGTCACCCCCACATTACCAACCATATGACAATAATATTAAAATGCACCTATATATTGGGTACCTTTTGACGCTCAATTGTAACATTACATATAGTGACCAGACTTCGAAAAATCGTCTCTAATTGATTAATTGTCTATAACAAGCCGCTTTCTGTGTGAATGGACTACGGTGCGGAAATCAGAAATCAGAACCTAGGTCAATCCGAAACTCCGTGGGAAGTCGATTTCAAGCGCATAGCTTAGGAGATGCGGGTCTCAAAATTACTCAGTCGCACAACACACAAAACCGGCGGCGATTGTATATATAGAGTATTATAAATAAAGGGCGTAATGATCAATGCATTGTACGTACCACTATCCGGACGAATGTGTGTGTGTGTGGCACAATTAATATTAATTTACGCCACAATAAAATGGATAATAGCAGCCCTTGGCGAGCTCAGAAAAGATACACATTCATAGAAACATAAATATTTATTTACCCGTATTATTTAGATTTTATTTTCCAGGGCGTCCAGTAGTTAATTCAGTTAATCAAGTGCTTCTGTGTACTATTATTGTTATAAGAAAAAGAAGAAAATTACGCCTGAAATTAAATTATGTCGTTTGTGACAAAGATATTAGGCAATTCGAAAATTTTGATTTGAATATAATACTTTGGTTCGTACGCCATCACGCTCGCTCGAAATGCTATTGTTGGGTTGATTATTTCGCCATGGTAATTACCATACACACAAAAAAAATTATTATCAATCTGAATATTTTTATTTATTCAGAAATCGAAACTTATTATTTAAATGAACTATATCTTGTTGGTTAGACCATAAGTGTAAATTCTCTGAAAACACAATATACTCTTAGAACAAATAGTATAAATATTTGCATTGAAGTATACTTCCTCCAAATGAACATTGTTATTGTTGTATGGAATAAATCTATGTAACATAGTGAGAAAGTCTGTAGATTCAAAATAAAATCCTTATACGTTGGTATAATGAATTACTATATAAAATTATTAAATGTTTTGTACTAAAAACATGAAACATCAAATTGAAATTACCATAATATTGAAACATTTGAAACGAATTTTACCCTACCATTTATTCCACTAAAACTTATCTGTCGTTGGTTCCCTCTTTTTTTAGGGGGATTTAGGGGGTTTTGCATATACATACGCTATACTTGGCGTCGCTTTTTGATTGACAAGCGAACAGTGTTGGTTGTGAGTGTAAGTAAATCGCACAGATGCTACCATTAAAATATTCGAAGGTAAGTACGTACGTGTTATCTAATATTAAAGGATTACTGGTTTAAAAAACTTTGAAATTATACTTAGAGTCAGCGCTATTCCGGCGATTACATATTGCTGTGTATTGAAGGTACAAAAGAAAATGCAAAATGAAATAATAAAAATGAAAATTAAGTTAGCTAGCTCAACGGATAAAAATAAAAAGGGTGCAAAAGAACAATAAAACTCAGGGTTACCCTCGCGAATTAAAACAAAAATTTAATCACGACAAGTAAAAAGTGGGTGAAAGAAATCTGACTTTATTTACCCCAAAAGTTGAAAAGGTTTAATCAAAAATAAAAGAACAGAACTTTGAATGACGTTAATAACAATCAATAATTTTATTATAAAAAAAAGAAAAAAAAAAACATTAATTACAATTATGCAGAATACAAAAACCCTGGACTGAGAGTTCTGGCTTAAATCAAAAAACTGCTCGAATCTAATTTACAAAAGCACAATGCTAAATCCTTTAACAAAGCAAAAAGGTAAAATAGTTCAGGAAGATAGTCCTTTTTTGTAACAATCAAATCCACGTGGTTTCAAAATTGAACAAACTAACTTAAACGTGGACAAATCAAGTGAATTTACATAAATGAAAACTAAAAGCAAACACAAAGCTTCTCTTCACCCAACCCGAGGTGATTAATGAATAATTACAATACAGCAAAATTAAAAAACGAAAAAAATTAACTCTTTAAACCTAATATATCTTCCTGCACGAAATAATAAATGATCCTATATCTAATTTGCGTACACAAGAATATAATACCTTACATTACATTGCGAGTTTCTTGATGGATGAAATAAATCAAAATTAACGAAACAAATCTTAAAATAAAAATGAAATACCAAAATGGCAGCTAACAAAATAAAAATTTACATCTACTTACACGGCATCTAGTCAAGGAACTGGCCTCACAGGGTTAACAATCGCATACATATAAAATTCTACAGCTGCGATGATCATAGAAGAAAATTTCTAAGATGGACATGAACTACAAAAACGAACGCTATACAAATTAAAGAGTGAAAACAAATATAAACAACTGAACTTTAATAAATAAATTAAACAATTAACTTCAAAAACTAAATGCTTATTTAAAAATTAACATTACGAATTTGAGCAAACTCCCACGAAACATTGATAAAGGCAAATCAGAGAAAACAAAAACACTGAATTTACGAAAACCGGGGTGCCAGGCCACAGCAATATGAACATGGTAGGTGTGTACATTAACAAGCATATGTAGGTATTTACTAGTTTTTAGTAGGTAATACCAGCAAATTACTATACTGATTGAAATTATATCAGTAACCAACGTCGATTAGATGCCAGGCATTGAGTGGCAAGTATTCCGAGAACACCGGTCGCAACGACGGATACGCATAACATCTATACCTCTACGCATCAATATCCCGTGGGCACTCCTGGAGTACGCCGATGCGCTACCTTCTCCCAAACATTGTAAAAATATAAAGTATGACAGTAAATTTATATAATTACCTAATATTTCTTTATTTATTAATTTTCCCCTACTGAGGCTTTTTGGCGTTACAGACACAAAATTGGTAGGTAATTATTACCCTTGAATAGTGGAAATGCTTAGATTAAGCAGGTAAGTATTATTAGTTCAAATATACTTATATTTTGGAAGCAAATAATGGCAATACTTCAAATAACACTTTTATATACTTCTATCAAATGTACATAAATTATTAAGGCATAATATGATGGTTTCCAGTTGGGAAATCACTAGTATCACTAGGCCAGAAACTACAGTTTTGTGAGTATGAGTACGGTTTTTTACAAGTATGAATACTTGCAAAAGAGTTTCTGGCTGTGTGATACACAATATTTTTTGGGCCGACAAATCTTAATTTTGAATTGAAAATAGAAAAGAAATTTTGACACTAGGGAGTTGACAGTACAACTTGGCACACATGTTGCATACCTTAGTATTTTGACGTTTCCGATAATAAATCTTTTTCTGTAATTTTTTTTCTAGTTTAGTATCTAATTATCAATAATAAGTGCAATGAAGACACTAGTTCATCTTAGCATGGTTGAACAGTAGCTTAATGACAATTTATTGCACGTCTGTCATGTCGAATCTAGTGTGGCCATCTAGTGACATTTTTGCCTGCCTAAATCCTGAAAATTACCGTTTCCCTGCCGCTTTTAAGTACTGCAAAATGAGTGTCTCCTGAATGAATGAATGAACAAAAAATTGTTTCATCTAACAAATTCAGGGGTTTGGAAAACTGAACAAATTCTATTCTCAATATAGGATGTTATAGGAAGTTATGTTATATTCAATGTGATGCATTTATATTCAAATTGAGTAATTATTTTTGTGTGTGTATACATTATTTTAAATTAAATTATTGTTTCCAATTAGTAAAACATTTCTATAGGGAGTGAAAATATTCAGGTGGAAGTAGCCGGATTAAATACCTCGATTTGAACCTACCTGAATATTTATTGAGTTTATTTTTCCTGAAAATACTTCTTCAAGTAATTAGAGAGTTATTGAGAATAATGTGAACCCGATAACAATATAGAAAGATGGCTGTTCTTTCATAAGATTTGTGACGACGACAATCTTTTCTCGTTGACCGAATTTTGTTGTAGGATGTAAAGTGTGAATTTTGCAATACATTGTAGCAATGCGCGATGAAAAATGTAAAAAATAAAAATTTCCTATTATTACGTGTGACAGCAAAACTGTATTTAATTCGGTACTAAAAAATTGTTCTGCTTAGAGTAAAGACATTTTCTTAACAAAATCTATTAATTTTACAACACATTTTTCTCCATATGTAAGTATCTTACAATTTTGCGGGAATATTTTCAATATATTGGGGCAATTTTAGTATTTTGGACTAGTACTGCAGCAACATTTAGTATGAAATGGTTACATACTACTCATTTTTAAAGGGCAATGGTATAAAGATTACACTTGTTAAAAGCAAAAATTTTATTGGGATCGTCAAGAAATTTGTAACAGAGAGTGGACATTTCGCCAAATTTGACTTTATATATTTTACAAAATTTTATATAACTCATACGAAGTATCTCTACATGAGACTGCTTTATATAATCCTTAAAATTAAGTAAACATGGAAGATAGATTTAATATAATTCATATAAAAACACGTCTTTCTTTTTTTAAAACATTATTCTGAATCCTAATGTCATTAATAACGCTTTTTGGTCAAAAACTATAAATTTCAATTTGTTGAGAAAATTAATGATCTTATCTTTTGTGATCAGTACTTAGCAGGCAGATCCGGCAATAAACTGAAGATTCCCCGCGCTCATAAATCGGGAGCAAAGGTGTGAGTTCTGATGTTTTTTGAAATGTGCGCCAGCTGTGATTAACAGTGAGGAAGCCAGGATTCGGCAAAAAACAACACTAATCTAAGTTTAAGTAACAATTTGATATAATTAAAAGAATAACTTTAAAAAATTATTATAGTATTACAATGATTGCAATTACCAAATAACATATATTAAGATTTTAAAAAGAGTGAAATTGGCAAAATGTTTGAATAGCAATATATAAATTAGGATAACTGTCCACTAGTGCATTTGTTTCTTCATTCAGCTTGACTAGTCAAAGCATCTGTAAATAACATGTGGTTAAATTAAATGTAAAAAGTTAATTAACATAAGTTGAAATAATTAATGTATTGTGTTATGTAACCTGCTCTATATTATTAATAAGTTCTCTTTTTTATGACTATTATTTTAGGTGAGATGTATTCTAGATACTAACAGCTGTTATTCCCTAAGTAGTTCGCAAACGATGTAAACAAGGTGAAAAATATAGATTAAATTTACAGAGTGAAGTTAAATGACGTTGCTGGGCATGGAAGTGGCGCTGTCAGGTATATCTAAATGTACTTAGAATTGTTAAATTGAAAATTAATTGAGAAGAATTAAATTAATTGAAGTTGAAATGGCATGGTAATATGTATAACATAAGAGAATTTAACGGGTAGCTGAAGGCAATAATATATAATATGTGTACTATCGACTCAAAAATAGATGACATAGGGAAAATAAGCCATAAGGAAAGATACATCAACATTAATCTGCTAGCGATTGCGCATGTGCAGATGCTAAGAGTTGTTTTGTTATTGAATTCTTCGTCGGCAACTATAAAGTCAAATATTGTGCGAATAAATTTCTAACCGAAAGGTTGTGACACCTTTGTCGCATGACATCAAGGGCATTAGCTTTCGGGGCGATTGTCGGCGTATACTTATATGTATCGCTCTTTTGTTGCTTACTTTAGCCATTGATTACTCCCAGATGTATAATTTGCAAATTTTTTAATATCATCCGCATTTTATTACGTAGTCATGCTGTGCCGTTTTAAAAAATGATTAGAAACTAGTTCTTGTATAATTATTAGAAGAAATAAATTTACAGAAGCACTTACTTCTATTACAAAGGACTGTTTTAAGTTTACTCTTATAAGAATTTCTTAATATTTATCTTAAAAAAAATCTTACACACTTTGGAAAGAATTGGTATCCTTATAAAATAAAAAACCTTATTCCTTATTAATGTTTTAATTCTATTGCTTCTTATGACGGCACAAATCAAATTACATTTATTGTAATTTCTGCATAAAATGTGAATTAGATGTTTTGACTTTAAAACTTTTAAGAATTATGATGCTTGATGACAAAATAGTAATATTGAAACTTTGGACAAGAAGAAAAGCTTTAATGCATGAAACTGTTTTTAAAACACTATTATTGTATAAAATATGTAGTTATAATTACTTTATTCTTCTAAGGATTTTTTTCTGTAGAAGGCACAAATCAAATTACATTTATTGGAATTTTTGCATAATAAGTGGATCAGATGATTTGAATTTAAAATTTTAAGGATTAAGATGCTTCGACAGACATATTAAAGCCATGAAAACGATAAGACGTATTATACGTAAAATTGTTTTATTATATTACAAGAAGTATTATAATTATTTTGATCTCCTTAGGGATTCTTCCATAAAAAAGTTTGCCTCGTGAATTTAATAAGAAATAAGCAAGTAAACCACTTGTTTGTCAATATCCTTACTTTTAATACATATTATAAATAAATTTGTAAACGAGTAAACTGGTATCGCTATTTGTAAAAGTAAAAAAGGCACACATACAGATTGTGAACATTCACTCATTGATGTAACAATAACATTGGTTAATCTATCCTTGGAGATGATATTACGAATGGTTTAGCGATACCCGTTGGATTTGCACGAAGATTGTAAGTACTATTCGGGATCCAACTACCTCGATGCTCCATACAAGCGGCTAAATTAAAATGGTTACATTTACTTTTTGATATCCACAGGATAGCCCAAAAAAGCCTAGGACCGCAATATAATATTAGCATGTGTTTAAGATAAAACATTAATGTATGTGAAACAAATAAATAAATTTTTTCAAAGGTACTATAATGCTGTCTTAATTAAATTTCAAAGAATATTGCTTATGTAAAAATTATGTAAAATGCTCTATTGAATTTTATACATTACCTAGATGCTATATGCGTAATAAGTGCTTAATGTGACCACCAATGTGCAATGCATAGCTTAATCTTCTGTAGGATCTATCGTTCCCAGTTGTAGTTCTATATATTGTCTTTTACTTCATAGAACAAGTAGGTAAAAGCATTCACATGTCTCCACATGAAAAATCTAGTAGAACTACGACGATCTATGCCTCGTTTGGGATACCGTTCTTCGATGAAACTAGTGACACCCTTTCCTTCCCGAGATATTGTGCCAAAAATGGCTATTTTTCTCGTTTTTTTCCCTATTTAAATTGAAAACTAATCTAGAAATAGGGAGATAATGGCAATGTGGTACACCCTAAAGTACGCTTTCGAGGTCGGGGAATCGAATGATGGCATCGCCGAACCCGTAGGAGTAACTATTCTCGAGATATTTACAATTATGTGCCAAAAATGGCTATTTTCCTCGTTTTTGTCCTTATTTAAATTGAAAACTAATCTAGAAATAGGGAGGTAATGGCAATGTGGTGCACCGTAAGGTACGCTTTCGAGGTCGGGGAATTGAATGGTGGCATCGCCGAACCCGTAGGAATAACTATTCTCGAGATATTTACAATTATGTGCCAAAAATGGCTATTTTCCTCGTTTTTGTCCCTATTTAAATTGAAAACTAATCTAGAAATAGGGAGATAATGGCAACGTGGTGCACCGTAAGGTACGCTTTCGAGGTCGGGGAATTGAATGGTGGCATCGCCGAACCCGTAGGAATAACTATTCTCGAGATATTTACAATTATGTGCCAAAAATGGCTATTTTCCTCGTTTTTGTCCCTATTTAAATTGAAAACTAATCTAGAAATAGGGAGGTAATGGCAATGTGGTGCACCGTAAGGTAAGCTTTCGAGGTCGGGGAATCGAATGGTGACATCGCCGAACCCGTAGGAATAACTATTCTCGAGATATTTACAATTATGTGCCAAAAATGGCTATTTTCCTCGTTTTTGTCCCTATTTAAATTGAAAACTAATCTAGAAATAGGGAGGTAATGGCAATGTGGTGCACCGTAAGGTACGCTTTCGACGTCGGGGAATCGAATGGTGACATCGCCGAACCCGTAGGAATAACTATTCTCGAGATATTTACAATTATGTGCCAAAAATGGCTATTTTCCTCGTTTTTGTCCTATTTAAATTGAAAACTAATCTAGAAATAGGGAGGTAATGGCAATGTGGTGCACCGTAAGGTAAGCTTTCGAGGTCGGGGAATCGAATGGTGACATCGCCGAACCCGTAGGAATAACTATTCTCGAGATATTTACAATTATGTGCCAAAAATGGCTATTTTCCTCGTTTTTGTCCCTATTTAAATTGAAAACTAATCTAGAAATAGGAGGTAATGGCAATGTGGGTGCACCGTAAGGTAAGCTTTCGAGGTCGGGGAATCGAATGGTGACATCGGCCGAACCCGTAGGAATAACTATTCTCGAGATATTTACAATTATGTGCCAAAAATGGCTATTTTCTCGTTTTTTGTCCTATTAAATTGAAAACTAATCTAGAAATAGGGAGATAATGGCAACGTGGTGCACCGTAGGTACGCTTCGAGGTCGGGGAATTGAATGGTGGCATCGCCGACCCGTAGGAATAACTTTCTCGAGATATTTACAATTATGTGCAAAAATGGCTATTTTCCTCGTTTTTGTCCCTATTTAAATTGAAAACTAATCTAGAAATAGGGAGGTAATGGCAATGTGGTGCACCGTAAGGTACGCTTTCGAGGTCGGGGAATCGAATGGTGACATCGCCGAACCCGTAGGAATAACTATTCTCGAGATATTTACAAATATGTGCCAAAAATGGCTATTTTCCTCGTTTTTGTCCTTATTTAAATTGAAAACTAATCTAGAAATAGGGAGGTAATGGCAATATGGTGCACCCTAAGGTACGCTTTCGAGGTCGGGGAATCGAATGGTGACATCGCCGAACTCGTAGGAATAACTATTCTCGAGATATTTACAATTATGTGCCAAAAATGGCTATTTTCTCTCGTTTTTTGTCTTATTTAAATTGAAAACTATCTAGAAATAGGGAGGTAATGGCAATGTGGTGCACCGTAAGGTACGCTTTCGAGGTCGGGGAATCGAATGGTGACATCGCTGAACCTGTAGGAATAACCATTCTCGAGATATTTACAATTATGTGCTAAGGAAAGGCTGCGGCATCATCATATAAAAAAGAAACATCGTTCACATTTAATTTGAAGAGGAATGTCCCCAAGTAGTACAGGTAGTTACTTCTCCAAAAAAGCTAAATTTCCATCAACGATATGTAGTCGTAAACCTGAATGAGAGGGCTAAAATGGAATGGGAGGGGGGGGGGCAATAGGTCTTTCTGGCCGAATTACCTTCTTCGGGGTAATCCGTCCATGAAAAACAAAAAAAAAACTATTCCTCTGTAAATATTTGTGAATCTATTACATATAAATCAATGTAAGTTTTCCCGAAAACAAATACAAAAACCAAATTCACACGATTCACATTTATTAAGCAACAATCTGAAATTTGTCAAGGTGCTCAGAGCAATAACATTCGAAAAATTAAGAAGGTAATTGAATAGATTTGGCATCGTTCTTCCTTCTCAACTTGAACTAAACTCTGGTTATTTTTTAAAACAGTTCTCCAAACACGTATGCGTTTTGAAAGTTCATTAAATTTCAATTCTACCACCCTTACAATTCGTACGAAGGACAATAAACAACTATATACTACCTTATTATCTTTCCATCATGTAACTCACGCACCGCACATATGCGTCCTTGCGTACATACATACATCATAATAAACAGTACACCGCAAGTCCGAAAATCGAAAACAAATGAGGACGCACGCTTCGACGGACGTCCGCTAGAGGGAGTCGCGTAAACAAACACCGCAAAACAAAACGACGTCGTCCCTCCGACTATCACAGGACGGCCACCCCCACGTCCGTCGGGCCGGGGCAATCCGCGCGGAAGAGCGGCCTATCTTTCAATGCCGCCGCCACGGGGAATCCAGAATCTTGTCGAATTAAAAAAAAGTCGGACGAGATTTAAAAACATCGGTCACGTGGCGAAAACGGCCCGCACTCGACACCCTGACAATGGTCGGACGACGCTCCATTGTCCGACAGGGAATCGGAAACAAAATAAACGCGTCGTAATGAGACGCGAGAGGTCGAACGTGAAACCGAGTTGTTGAAAGGGGAACCCCCGCAGATTAACCTCTGTTTTTCATTTTCGCCAACTGATGATGTTCCGTTGTATAAAAGGAAAAAATAAATATTGTGATGGTGGTAGTTGGTGTGTGTGCACAAAATTTACTTGTGTAGGGTGGTTTTAGCGTCTGTTTCATGTTGCTATTAAAGATAAATCTTTGTTGGTATATATTTTTTTGTATATAATTGAAGGTGTTTATGGTGAGTTTATGTTTCCGCCTGTTGTGATGTATCAAGGCACAAATAAGTCGGATTTCATTAATAATATATAAATCTTTATTTAACACTTTTAAATAACACACTATACAAAATACTACACCATACGAATACTGACTAACAAAACCATAACCGAAGGAGGAGAGAGCGAGACATGACAAATTGGGTCCCTACATCAGTGTTGCCAACTTATAAAAATTTAATCCGCTAGATGGCGCTTGAAATTCCGCCATATTTGAAAAAAAATCCGTTGAATATTTAAACCAGTTTGACCTCCATTCCTAAACTTTTGTGTGTATGATGAATTTCTCATGCCAATTGGAAAAAAAAAATCGTTTGGAAAACACAATCACTTAATTTTTGATATACTTACAATGAATATGGCAGTAGTTCCAAATGAAACTTACTGATTTGGTGATTTTTATATATATATATATATATATACATTAACGGAAAGAACATGTTTCCCTGATTTCAATTCTCGAATTTAGTTGAGTTGATTTTAGACAAAATAGGCGCTAAATTCAAATAAATTCGAACGAACTTTGCTCGACTTGCAAGTGCATTCAACATTGGTTTGTTGTTATTAGTTATTAGTCACTGCAAAGAGTTTACCAGTGTATTAAATCATTATATGACCATGTTAAATATTACAATCCAAATCAAAATTTTGGTATAATGTATATTATTACAAAAATCCACTAGAAATTAAGCTGGTTTTGCTAGTTTTCCGCCAAAAATCCGCCAGCAGCTAAACGTGCAATTCTACCGCCAAATGCAATATTAATTAAGCTAGAACTAGCGGGAAATCCGCTAAATTGGCAACACTGCCCTATATACTATACACAATATGTTAGGGGGATAGCGCTTGCGCAATACATTATAATACAATCCATTACACCTGTTTTGTATAGTTTACTTATGAATAGATAACGACAGAATTATACGTATTGCTGTGTACTGATTGTACTTGAAAATGCAAAATGAAATAATAAAAATGAAAAATTAAATTAGCTAGCTCAACGGATAAAATTTTAAAAGGGCGCAAAAGAACAATTAAACTCAGAGTTACCCTCGCAAATTAAAACTTGAATCTAAACACGACAAGTAAATTGTGAGTGAAAGAAAACTGACTTTCTTAGATACCCCAAAAATTGAAAAGGTTTAAATAAAAATAAAAGAACAAAATTTTGAATGACGTTAAAAAAACAAACAAGAAATTTTTATTATAAAAAATAGAAAAAAAAATGTTAATTACAAAATTTTGCAGAAAAAAAAACCGTGGCCAGAGGGTCCTGGCTTAAAACAAAAAACTGCTATAGATTCTAAATTACAATAGGACAATGCTAAATCCTATATCAAAGCAAAAAACAAATTAGTTCAGGAAGATATTTTTTTTCAATACAATCCACGTGGTTTCAAATTAAAATAAAATAAAATCGTGGAACACTAAATATTTACAAAATTGAAAACTAAAAGCAAGCACAAAGCTTCTATTCACCCAACCCGAGATAATAAATAAATCAAAACTAATCAGCAAACTAGAAAACCAAAAATTAATTCTTAAAATTTTTATTAAAAAAAAAAAACTAAACTGAAATATATCTTCCAGCACGTAAAATAATAAATGATCTTATAACTAAAATGTGTACACAACAATATAATAACAATTATTATTAAGCGAGTTATTTGATGGACGAAATAATACAATAAACGCGAATTCAAATCTCAAAATCAAATGAAATAAACAAAATGGCAGCAAAGATTTAAAAATTGCGTCTACTTACGCCGGCATCTACCAAAGAACTGCGACGACAAGGTTAAACAGTCGTATACATATCAAATTCTACTTACGCGCCAACGCCTAACGCAACCGCACAAATCATTGAAGAAAACTACTAGAATAAATACAAACTATACAAGCGAACGCTATACATTTTAAAGAGTGAAATTAATTTGAAACAACTGAACACTTAAATTAAATAAATTAGCCAATTAACTCATTAACTAAATCTTATACAAAAATAAACATTACATCTGTGAAAATTCTCCCGAAACATTGACAAAGGCTGATAGGAGTAAAAATCGGACAAAATCTAAGCAACTTAAAAAAAAACTCTCGCGATTACAGGGTGTCCGTCCACAGCAGTATGTAGAAAATCGATCACGAAACCATAGGAAGTGTCTAACCGAAGTCCATATGCGACGGCCCTCTACATATGTTTCTACTTTTAACAGTCGATCTTCGACGGCCGTCTGACTTACACGCTTGCCTACTGTGATAGCGGGAAACCCTTCCCTCACAGCGCCGAGCACTGACGTATACTGAAGACGCGTGGCTCGCTCAAGCGGCGGGCAACGGGTCAAAATACGGCTGGCCCCATTTCAATGTAATTTTTGCATATACTGCGAACATCCCCTCTTCCGCTGGCTCCGCGCGGAGACCAAGAAACGTCTGCAATCGGTGCGAATCTAGACGTGGTTCGAGTTCGCTGCTTGTCTGCATAAATAACTACAAAGCGCGTTTCGTCGCACAAATCATGGGAATCGCAACATTCGTTCTGTACTTAAATGTGTGTGTGTGTATGTGTACGTGTATTTATCGGTATTTTTACAGAAAATAAAAGCTTTTTAATCATTGATTTGTGATTTACAATGGTGGGGCAATGGCCTCGTCGCTTTTTAAGAGGAGTCGCCCCTGGTTACTGGTGCCGTTTAAACTTGTTTATGTGCTTAATTTGCGCGCAAGTAAATTGTGAAATAACAAGACAACTGTTTTGTGTAAAATTTTGCAGTTTTTAACTTAAATATTGTTTTATTTCTTTATTTTAAAATGGCTTCTATATTTTTTTTTGTGTCGGTATTATTTTAGCTAGCAATAAATGAGGCAATTAATTACTGCAAACTAACTTGAACTGATTTCAAAACTTTGTGAAATTGATAAAATGTGAGGAGAGGGAAGAGAAGGAGTGGAAGGGGGGAGCTAGATGAAAATCTTAAACCTAGATCACTGCGGAAAATTCGAATTATTCGATCACCGGCGATTAGGTGATCGGATATTAAAATAGTTATTATAAAAGGATTCATTATATATGTGAAAAATAATTTAGTGAGTCAAAGGTAAGTTTTGCATTTGTAATGAATGCGTATTTGATTATGATTGTGTTATTTTTTTAGGTTACTGTTTCATATTCACATATTTACAAATTTCATTTTATATTAATAATTTACATATTTCAAATTATTGTAGAGAGACTTTTTGAAATTGAAAGGTGGGACAAATTACAGGATGTGATAAAAAACATTTTCAAAGCATTGATGAAGAATAACATATTAACATCATATAGTTGGAGACGAGCTCGAGAAAAGAAAAACGAATTTTTAAAATCGTTAATTTAATTATAGGTAAGATTTCGAGTATACGTCGTTATAGTTTTTTGAAATTAACAATTATGATAATAATGTTCATAGTATTCTATGTGCAGTATTATAAATTGCTATACTTCTCTATATCTGTAGCTGTTGTTCGATTGCACGATAGAAATTCAATCGAAGAAATGATTACAAAACTCATGATTAATTGGATTGTTCAAGTTCCTGCACATGTTCGCAGAATTGCCTGAGTAAATTATTATATTTATTTTTATAAATATTAATATTATAAAGGTCGAATTCTGACTTGCTTTTTTAAATGAATTTTTTCTAGAATAATCCTTTATAAAATTCATTGTATTCATTGTATTGTTTTTTTTTAATAATAATAATAATAATAATATCAATTTATTGGCATTACATAAATACATGCATAATATACACATATATGCCAAAAAGACTAAATCACCGTAAGGTGCTCTTCCTTTAGTCTCAGCTCAATTTTTCATAGTTTTGGCCAAAAGTATACCATAGATGAATTAATACACTTTCAATTTATCTTTTCCCTATTATCTTCGTTGATATTCACACTATACAACTTGAGGATCACTTTGTCGTCTATATAAATACATTTCCATTTTATCCAAATAATATTTAAACAAATATGACACTTTTCTTTTTTGCCTTTTATATTTCTATAATTAATAATATTACATATTAAACATAAGATTTCTTGATTGTTTCAGAGAGAAAGAGAAAAACCAAACTAATCATACTGCTCAACATCAAGAGTGATGAAGTGATATTAAAATACAGAATACATATTAAATATATTAAAAATAAATAAGTTAATAAGGAAATAATAAGTTTATGTCTTATTTAGTTTTGGAAATATTTTTTTCCAGCAACCAACATAGACAGTGTTACACGGAGAATCATACTATCTTTGTTTTTGATTGGTCTTGAAAAAAGATACTCTGTGTAATGTAATGTTTGTATCGCCTGCTGGAAAACTCTCTGCATGTGTTTGAATAAATAACCTATATACAGAGTGTTCCACATTTATTTTCCCACGTATTTACTCGGAAACTATTGGACACAGAAAGTTGCAATAAAATCCATTGGAACTAGGACGATATTGTACGTAAAATTCTGCAATTATAACAGTCCTCGTATAAATAGCCTTTTACTTGCGGGAAAAAAATTGGGGTACAATTTAGATAAAGTGGAGGAGAGAGAAAACGGCTATTTATACGGGGAGAGTTATAATGGCAGAATTTTATGTACTATGTCGTCCCATTTCCACTGGATTTTACTTCAACTCTTTATCACCATTAGTTTCCGAGTAAATACATGGGAAAGTAAATGTGGGACGTCCTGTAAACATTTTAGATGCGTATTTTAGACGTAAATCTTATATATGACAAGTATATTTTAATGATTTATAACCTGCCTTAGTTTTGATAAAAGTTGTTTGGCAATAGGGATTTACGAAAACTGGATTGTAAAATATCTACGGAGTTCCTATCCGTTATAATACATTGCAAATGATATGAAATCGGAAAACTTAAACATATTGGAAAGTAAATATGTTCTGTAAAATTATTTCGGTATAACTAATTATTTTAAATAATTATTGTTGTTACAATGGCGGCCGGAAAAAGAAATTCTATGTGCCATAAACATTTCGAATTCGCTATAATCAATTGGCTTCGGCGAACCAATTTACGTTACCAGAGGTCCAAAACTAAGTAGAAAGTTAGTTTTTGCATATTGAAAGTGTTGTGTTTGCACTGCAAACTTTAATATTGACAATAGAAATCCTTTTTCAGATGTAAATGTGTTTTATTCTATGAGACTCATCTACACCAACACGTCAATCTTGGCTTCATTTTAATTGACACATATCGCGTCCATTAAAATTGATTAAGATTAACGGGTCGGTGCAAACGGCAATAAAGAAACTTTCTTATATCATCTTGAAGGTTTTGCATCAGAGACATCTCAACAGAAATGTTTCATTTCTATGTTACAAACGAAATAAAATGGAGCGGGTATTGCAGATACATGAAAAAGTTTGTCACTGAAACACAAAAATGTGGTGGAATGTTATTACATTCTTTTTGCCAATGCTTCGCAAGTAAAAGACTCTCAACCCTTTTGAGAACACTAAATCATTGATCACAAATCTTCCGAATGTTCAATAGGTCATCGAATTCTACTAAGTAAGATCAATCGACATATTATCGACACAGGGTCCTTAAGTATTGGAAGAGAGTGAATATTGAATATTTAGAAGATTTTTAATAATTACAATTCAAAATTTGCTAAGGTATGCATAGTACACGAAGATTTGTAGTCTTTGCATTTGAATCAGATAAGGAAGCTGGAGAAATGGTTTCAAACCAGAAAGATAAACAAAACACTTCTGCCAAAAATTGCTTATATGTGAAATCCTATTCTTACCCACATGTTAGAATTGTTACAAACACAAGCACTTATGGGCACAGCGCATTAAATATCCAGGTCTTTAAATATTGATATCTAGAAGAGATTTTTAATTATAACAATTGGAAATTTGCTAAGAAGATGTCTTTGGTACACAAAGACCTTTGATCCTTGCATAAAATTTGAGTTAGATAAGAAAGATAAAGAAGTGGTTTCGAACCACAAAAAGGAGCGTAAAAATTTGCTTATAGGTGAAACCCTCTTCCTATGCACATGTCAGAATTGATACAATTCCAAAGCAAGCTTGAGAAAATTTAAGAAAACGTATTTGAAGATAAAGGGCGGAAAGATCTCTTTAATTGTTATAACTGGATCAATTTAAAAATATGGAAACTTAGGTCACGAAGGCCATATTAAGTGCAACAACACTTAACCAAAAATTGATCCTAAAACAATGAAAGGAATAGAAAAGTAATTAAATAATTCAGTTCGGTCTATTCAATTTATTTGATCTTCTTTAGATTAGCTTGCCCTGAAGATGGCCATCACAGGCTGAAACATGTAGCTAATCTAAAGAATGTCAAATAAATTGAATGAAACGAACTGATTATTTTAATTACTTTCCCATTACTATCATCCATTCACGAAAGAAATCATTGTTCACATGAAAAAATGCATTAAAATTGGTTCAAAGAACGAGTTCATCAAATTAATGAAAAAGATTTTATTGCTTTTCATATGTCAGAATTGTTACGTCTCCAAAACAAGCTTGAAAAAATGGAAAAGGCAGTTAAAAGGTAGATAAGAAAGCTCAGTTTACTGAGAAACAACTCGATCATTTAAAATGATCGAAAAATACGGAAAATTACGCCGCAAAGGCTATATTAAGAACTACAAGTAACAGATACTAGCAAAGCTATTGGGGATGATTTTCTTACACTGCTGACGTTAAACGAATTGTCGAACTCGTATCCAATGGTAACGATGTTAGGAAATCTTGAAGTGGGGCTATAATAGGTGGGTTAGTGAAAAATCTGTTCCAAGGAAACTTCAAAATAAAGAAAGCTTGGAAGCAAGTTATCAGCTACAAATGTAAAAAAGAGGTAGCGTAAAAAGCACATATTTGTTTTAAAATATTTTAAATAGCGTGAGATTAGTCCCAAAGCTTTCCAATGGTCAAGTAAATCATCAAATGTATTACTAACAATAATATTAGAAACAAGTAGTTTGATATAAAAATCGTTTGCTGAAACTATTGGCCATAATTATCAGTTTTGTTAGATTTCTATAAATAAATATTCAATATGAAAATAAAATATAAAATTAAATATAAAAATTGAATCGACTATTGACAGCTATAAATTTATTATTAGTTAAATAAGACCGATTTATACAGTTAAAGTTTTGGCTTATTGGAAAAAGTAATAATTTTGTTGAAATGCTGAATATAACATAATAAATTTGTAAGAGTATAATTAATGTATGTGAACGTAAGGAAAATGCGCAGTCCTACGTATTTCTCGTTTAATGAAATTCGTATTAAAATTGATTTTTTTACGATGCTTTGATACCTAGATATACCTACATACGGCAATGTAAGTATAAGTAATCGAAGTAGAAAGAGCATAGAAAACTGCAATATGCAGTGTTACCAAATGTTATACAGCGAATTTACAAAACAAACACAAACACCAAAGGCAAAATAAACACTATTCCCACTACCGTTTCGAGGAACCCGGCCACGCCCCTATGGCACCCCAGCCACTCCCGCAAACTACGTAACGAGGCGTCTCCGATATGAACACCTGCTCAAACCATCCCAATGGCATCATTGGCCGGCCGCATCCCCACCCTTTACACCATTACCCCAACTTATAAAACCGTCCTACCAACCTAACGAGGAACCAGTATCGTGGAGGTTGTCAGTTGCGTTGAGAGCTTTGTTTGTGTGTATGTGATGCTGTGTGACACTGCAAGTATGGTGAAGAAAGCCGAGACGACGTTGTTCGTGCCGACAGCTGCCAGGGCGCCTTTGAAATCGTCCTTCAGTATTAGTTCGATCCTACCGGAAACCGTCGAGGATTCGGAAAAGGAAGAGGCGGTAATCGTTACGTCCGAGGCGGAATTAAGTGACGCCGATTCGGACTTAGACGTGACTGGTACTCCGCCGCCTTTGGATTGTTCCAAATCTTCACAGGAATCGTCGAAAGAAGATGGAGGCAAGGACGAGAAGAAGACACGCGAAAAGCCTCCATATAGTTATAACGCGTTGATTATGATGGCTATTAGGAACAGTCCGGAAAAACGTTTGACTCTGAATGGTATTTATGAGTATATCATGAAGAATTTTCCGTATTATCGGGAGAACAAACAGGGTTGGCAGAATTCCATAAGGCACAATCTAAGTTTGAATAAGTGTTTTGTGAAAGTGCCTCGCCACTACGATGATCCCGGCAAAGGCAACTATTGGATGTTGGATCCTTCAGCTGAAGACGTGTTTATCGGCGGTACCACTGGGAAACTGCGTAGGAGGTCAACGGCCGCATCCAGGTCGCGATTAGCGGCTTTTAAGAGGTCTATGGTACTGGGCGCTGGCTATCCTGGGCCGTTTCCGACATACAATCCTGCTGCCCTCATGGGAATGTATCCAAATCCGGCGCTGTTAGCGTCTATGTACCAAAGATACAGCCCATATTTGCCGTCGGTGTTACCAAAGCCGACGGCAATACCGTCACAAGGATTTGGGATCGATAGATTATTAGCACCTACAGATGCTGCGGCATTCCTGCGACAACCCCAATCCTTGGATGTGTACGGGAGTTTGAGGTTCCAACAGCTACCGCAACATCAAATACCAGGTCAGCATTTGGCGATGTCTCCCACTAGTTGTTCGAGTTCACCCGAACCAAGACCATCTCCAGAAAGTCTGTTCAAACCCGTAACTGTTATAACGAGGCACAGTTGATTTTGAGAAGGTTGTATATAGGAACTGTAAAAATTTCTTAGAATTACCGTTAATAGTTTTATAACTTTTACCGTCGGGTGGCTTTCTCTTTTTTATGGTGGTTATACCACGTTGTCCGTACCTCCGCAGTAATTTTTTTCCTTTTTTTTTTAATTTAACACTTCCTTAATTAATATAATATATATTTTATTTCATATTGTGATCTCATTTCGTTAATTTTTACATTTATATTAGATGTAAAGGTTTTTTTTGTGACGCAAACTTACGTTTTATGTAAGTTGTAATTATCGTCCTTCCAATACTCGATTTTAACATAAAATGTTTATTGTTTTTGATAATACCAAAAATTCTCTTCGCTTTTTATACGTAGTTGTTTGTAAATATTGTATATTGCAATAATTTATTAGGTACATAAAATTATATATTCTGTTATAATATATGTAAAAAAGTGTATATATGTAAACTTATTAATATGTCTCGTATATGAGAAAATATAAATTCCAAATATATTATCGATTATATGAATTTATCAAATGAGTTTTCTTCATTAGTATATTTACCCACCCACATTTATACAATCTATTTTTTTTTTTTAACTTTTTTACAATTTGTTTTTTTTTGAATGGGTACAGGCACATTTAAAATAATAAACGAACATTGAAAATCTTGGGGGTTATAAAAAAGAAAGAAGATGAGTATATTTTTTTTAAAAATCTAAAAAAAATCATTGTCAAAAATTATTGTCAACAGACTATCAATTATTTTTTCACTAGGGCTTAATTTTATATTCTCCATGTTTGTAGCCATCTTCTAATATATTAAACGGTTGTTTGGGGAAATATTAGCTCAATGAAAACGAACTAAAGACGTTTTGACAATTGACAGAAATAATAATGGCGTTATTATTATAATTTTTATAAATACAAAAAATGTATTTTGGTGATTAGAATCATGGAACAATATTAAGCAATTGTAAAAGATAAGTAAATTGTCGAAACGTCTTGCTGCATGTAATTAGTTCATTGAGCCACACTTCCACAAATCGACCGTTTAATATTACTACTTAATCTTTCCGAAATAAAACGCTTTTTTAAGAAAATGTACTATAAATTTTTGTGATCAAAAGTTGTGCTGTTTTAAGCATACCCATTCTTTTTCTTTACTTTGATAGAATGTTTTGCTTTAGAATTCGATGGAAATAAGAGAAGCTTTTAAGTGATGTCTTTTTTTTTTTGTTAATTCCACGTCGATAAATCTGAAACAAGTAAAATTGTATGCATTTTAATACCGGTATTTGGTATTAATTTACCAATGTAGTAAATTTATCAATATCGGTATAAGTTGCTAGGTTAAAGGCAGTCACCATGACCATTCTTTTCCGATTTTAAGTAGGTATATCGTGCAGAGCCAAAAACACTTTATAATAGACCATAGCCTACTTTCATTTGGAATAATGCAGAAACTTTATAATAGCGGACGAATTTTTGGAATCATTTAATAATTTGGAGAAACATATACACACATTTTCAAACTTAGTTTATGGTATGCAAATAATCTTGTGTTTAAAGTTGTTTCCTTTTTTGTTAAATTAAGTTTCCCTTAGCAAAATAAAAACTAATAAACACAACGACATCTTGAAATCTGGGGTAAAAATATATACACAATTGAGGTTAAACTTGTTAATTTTTAAGACACATTTTATCTGGGAAAGGATACACAAGTCCATAAAGGTTCGCGATGTAAAAAACGGGAGTTGAGACCTTAAATAATTTACATACGAATGTTAAATGTCTTATATGTCTTTGTTTCTTTTATTCTTTTTGTTCTCTAGTTTGCATATGTGACATATAATAAGAATTTTTAAAATTGAGAAATTTATCTATCGATTAAAATTCTCGGAAATTAGAATAAACTGGAGTGGAACAACTTAATTATAGTTCCCTGCCGATTTAGCAGATTATTCCATAAATACTGGTCAAGCATTTAACCTTTGGCATCAAGTTAATTTTTGATTTTTCCAGCGAAAGAATGATTTGTCAGAAACGTTGCATGGATACTAAACAAAATAAATTATAAATATTATCATTGCTATAATACAATAATCTAGGTGTTTAGTATATATACAAGCATACTAACATTCTTTAGATAAAACTGCAGTTTAAACTATTTCATCTAATGCAAACTTCAAACGTACGTTTCAATAGCAAAGCTATCATCACCAGCAGAAATATTGAACTGCTACTAATTTTTTTTTTTTGAAATCAAATAACATTTCCCATTACGCTCATAATCGATTTCTGCATTTATTTGATGTAAAAGTAAGCCATGATAATATGTTACTCTGTTTTTACTTCATTTAAATTTCTTTTTAGAGTGGATGTTGTTTAATATTATTTTATATCATTATTCAATTTTTGTTTTTAAATCGTAAAAAGTTATTCGAAAACATTTTTAATTAGATAATTTCTTAAAGCAATACAAAACAAACTTTCTAAGGTTGGCGACACTTGCGAAGTTGGTCGTAAGAACAGGAGTGTAGTGGTAACTCGTGTACGAATACAAGTTGAGAGGGTTAGAGTTGTTTACTTAGTTTTGTAATCCCTAATTTTGTTTTATATATTTCTTTTTATCATTTGTAATGCCTATTGAATAAAAGTTTCTGCATAATTAAATGAAAGTATTAAGACAAAATCTTATCCTTACGTGCTACAAGGTTGTAGTCTCAATTATAATAGTTTTTGGAATGTGAAAGCTATACAATTTACAACTTTATATCACTAACATTCTATTATTCAACATTAAATTTTATTATCTGAAATAATAAAAAAATAAAGTATATCCGACTATTACTTATCTTAGTAAGTTATTATGCCTGCATACATGTTTATATTTATGGTATTTAGGCTGAACAGTATTTTTAATTTAGGTTTAACTAAATTGATGTGTAATCAAAAGCCTCTAATTCGAGAATGATTATAATAACTTTAGATATATGTAGGTATAGTAAAATGAAGTTGTCACATTTACAGGCATGCTTAATTACTTCTGTAATGATGTAATATAAAGTCAATACCTATTATATCAGTTAAAAATATCGGGACTTCTTAAACTTGCAGTGCTTTTTATGGAACAGGGAAGTATAAAAAAAAAAAACATGTTTAATATTTTGTAATATTATTATTAATTAAATACTTAATATTTTTGCAATATTTAATTCAATCTATATTTGCCTTAAAGATTTAACTTTTTAAACTTTTAAAAGTAAGATTAGCTGCTGAGCTGTGTCGGTGAATTAAGTATATGTAAATTTTATCTGCTGTGTCGTCATACCTGTCCTGAAATTGCAGATTAATATTTAGTTCCTTATAGTAAATACAGTTATATGTATATGATTAGTAATAATTTACGTATGCATATATCTTCACTGTAACATGTTTGAATAATTAATTGTCTGGAGAGGTATGCAAAGAAAATACAAAAGATAGTAAAAAGATAGTCGGAATGTTTATTTGTTTATGAAATCTCATTTAACTTAAAAATTAACAAATGTATCGTAGCATTTCTTTATTTTACCTCTGCTTGTAATCTCATTAGTATCATTTATATGTAGGAATATGTTAATGCATATTTATTATATATCTTTGAGGTTGTACTAACTTCATAATTTATAGCTTTTACCTGCTTTTACATTTTTTTTTTGGAATACTTTCGACATATTTCAGTATATCTTAACTCATATATTCTACAGTTATGAGAAAAATTGATGATTGATGATTTGTTGCCAATATATTCGAATTCTTAATAATTACATCCCATTTTTTTTATTTCTGTTATTGGAAAGTAAATGCCAAAGAATAATTTATACAGAGTCAAATTCTCTCGTATATAATATTTTTATGATTAAACTCAAACAAACGATAATTTTAATAAATTACTGTTTGCTGAAAAGGACCAATTGGAAATTATTATGTAGAATTGGTGAAATATATTTACAATGGGATAAAAATAAACTAGCAATAGATTTCATTCAGGTTTAAATTATAGTCACGTATGCATCCTGAAACCAAGGCTGCCAGATCAAATTTATGAAAGATTCTAAATAGACATTTTAAAATAAATAGACCAAGGAGTTTCGAACATATGAAGTTTACAAATGCATAGTTTAACCCCGTTATTTTTTTAGAAACTCCAGAAGTGATTATCTTATGAGTAAAAAATGCCAAACCCTAAGGGAACCTTTATTTGTGATTTACTTGCATTGCCTTTTAGTTCGTTTATAATAATTCAATTTATTTCGTCTTTAGTAATTAAAATTAACAATATTTTTTTTTTGCTTAGTGGGAGCCGTCTGCCTCTTGGCTTTTTGTATTTAATTCTCCCATTTCCTTGCCATTTAGACTGAAGCCAAGTTTTACTACAAATGTTAGCTCCCTATTCATTCGTGGTAAGTCATAATCATCAAATTAAATATGCCGATACGATAGTGAAATCAAAGGCTATTCTGCTTGCAACCAAAGTTGCAGTAATTTTAAATATTTCTGGGTACTTCGCCAATTTCCATTATAAAGCATTTTACATCCGATACTCCAGACTTACGTGGCCCTTACTGGTTCCTGCTGACTTGGATTCAGCGCTAGGAAAGTCCTTGGTTTCAACAGTAGTTTAAAATCCATACCCTTTCAAAGATTCGTTATGCAAGCCTTTGCCTTGAACTAGGTTCTTGTGTCTTAGATGTGGAAATTCACTTATTATACTCTTCTAGTGAAGATTTTCTTCGTGAATTGTATTGATGCTTCCACATAGAGCAATCATACATTACAATCACGAGACGCTTTTGAATCAGATCCAACTGCTTGATTCACTGTTTCCTCCAGATGGCGCTTGTCTATTATCATCATCTGTATTATGTTTCTTTAAGGCCTGTGGTGGTGTTTTAAAGTCTTGGTTAGGTCGTTTTAACCCTCGATAGCCTTCTTATTGCTCTTAGTGGTTTGGTTTATGTCTACCACCTTGGATTTAGCCAGACCGCAAAAACAGGGAAAAGGACCTGTTTTTGCGGTTTGGCTTCTGCCTTCCACTTGATTAGGATGTCTGTAACTGTAAGTAGAGGCCCTCTAACTGATTATTTTTCATCCGGGCCAAATGAAACCTGCTTTTTACTTAACGACGTTAATACTGCTCCCTCTAATTATTCCTCATCCTGGTTTAGGACAGCCATTGCGGAGCTTTGGAGCTAAGAATATTAAATGTAGAATTAATGTTTACAAATAACTTTAGTTTTATTGCGCTCTCGATTTGCTTGCCTACTTTTATTTGGGCTTAACCTAAACTCTGTTTTTGTTTTCACGCTGTGAGAACCAAAATAGAACTGCAGCATATGGCATAATTTGATTCAACATGAAGTCTCAGCCCAATCTAATACGTATTTACGAAAGAAGAACGCCCATTTCGGTTATCTTAGTGCAAAAATATGGAAAGGATGTGGTGTGTGGTATATATTTTCCTGGTTCCTGTAATTTCACAGTTAAATTTTAAAATTATTAAAATGCCTTCCAAATTTGGAATGATTATTTTACTCCTGGAAGTAATAACACCTACTTATGTCTAGTTGTGTGGCCTCTACAAATGTAAAGAAATTCTCTAGAGGGAACTTTTCCCTCTGATTCAGACAGGCAGGTAACTAATTGCTTCAATGCGACAATTTTTATAACCTTCTGTACTGCAGTGCAAGTTTAAAAAAAATTTGTTGTTCTTATACCGGGTGAAAAGTTGCGAACTCTCCATTGCATTTTGGGTGACTGGAAATAAGGACTTCAATTGTAGGCGTACGAAACCGCGGAACAGATTTATTAACTTTCGGCGACTTTCAGCCGAATTAAATTGAGCCTGATATTCTTTTTCTCGCTTTATTTATGAAGTTTGTAAAAGTAATATTAAATCCAGCATTACATTTTTATTAGTGAAAAGGGTAATAATAAGTCAATACTTATTCGATGTGCTAATGTTATATACAATTGATCGATACTTACTCTTATGTAAAAGGTTTTAACTTTTGCACTATTATTAAATCCGCAAGAAATATGTTTAGATATCATACTAGAATTTTATTCCATTAATGCACAAACTTATTTCGACATTGTTCGCTAGGACATTTTTTTTTGTTATTTATTGATGTGAACGTTGTTTCGAAACGTCAGACTGTTCGTAACACAGTCATAATAGTCGCGTTAGGGATTGATCTTTCGGGATAATTTACTGCAAATAAATCGTGTGTAACTTCTGCTGAATTGCCACCGTAAAATTGTTTCACAATCCTCGGGCCTATAATATTTATATAATTTGGCGCTTCTGTTGAAAGTTAAGGCATATAAGTGAACCTTCTTCGCCACATTCAGAGAGACTTGACTCTGATTGATTAATTTTGTAAAGATGTAGTTTACAAATTTCATGATTACATCGCAAAAGAGATATTACTTTTATGAATTTCTTTCCTGAGATTTTAAGAAACCAGTGTTTACTGTGTGGAATTGGAAAAAAAAGATTTATAGAAATTTCCTGTACGTGTGTTTGCGTAAAACTCTGAAAACCAATTATGAACAAAGATTAAGATTTTATTTTTATATATCAAAACGAGATATGAAAGGAATTGCTTTTTGCAAGGATCACTTTCTCATCGAGACAGGAAATAAGATGTGTAGCAAGGAAAAATTTTGATTTATACTGTCATTGCTTACAAATAAGCATATGTCATCTCCATGTTGAATTAAAACTGCTTTATCAATAAGACATTTTCAATCTCAAAGGTATACATGACATATAGAAGAGCCCTTAAAACCCCGCCTTGTGGAATCTCTTGATACTACAAATTTCTGTTAGAATACATATTGAAGATCAAGCGAATAATTTTATAAAGAATACCTATAGTTTTACTAATGATTGATAAATAAGTCAGAAGAGACAAACGATATTCTCCTCAATATTGTCTTCCAGGCATTTTGTGATTCGCATCCAATCAGTATTTAAGGCGATTTTTTAACAGTCTTTCAAATGATTGAAATAAACATGGCGACATAGAAATTGGTCAGCAGTCTGTAGGATGACGCAACGTCTAGACTTTTATTTGATTTTAACATGGGGATTACTTTATGATCCTTCCATTGTTGTGGAATTTTTCTATTACTGAGAATGTCATTATAAATTAAGATAATATATTTTTTTGGCTGGCTCAGGTAATTCGTTTAATATTTCGTATGTGATAAACCTGGTGATGACTTTTTGTTTACTGATGGTAGAACTAGATTTTATTCAGGGAGAGTAAAAGGAGAATAAAAAATAAGTCATTATCTGTACTGTAAGGAAGTAAATTTAAAATATTTTTAACTGAAGTGGGTGCTAACTTATTAAATAAAATCTCAATGTACCAGTTGCCTTCTATTAGCAAGTGTCTATTTTGCTGAAAACTTGATTTTGCTTAGATTTGTAAAATATTTTCTCCATGCAGATTTTTGTTTTTCCAAAATAGTTCTTTTAGCTATAGCCATGTTCTCTTTATGCTTAATACGCTTTTCCACAGAAGGATTATTATAGTCTCATTTAGACTCTCATTTTCTTTGCTCAACTGCCAACTGACATTTGTTATTCTATCAGTATTACAGAATTTTGCTATTTTCACATTCCAATTGTTTATTGGTGAATATTGTGTTTGAATACAGGAATTCAAATTCATAACAATAGGTAGGTGATCAGACCTTGAGAGGGACTTGTGACTTACCATGTCAGCGATAAAGCTATATTGCAAAAAGTTACACCAACAACAGTATTTGAATGGCCATAATTAGAAATTCACGCCTGTGAACCATTGTCCAAGAAAATTAACTATTATTTTCCATTGCATCGAGTAAATTTTGACCTTCTGTATCTGTATATCTCAGATTCAATGATGTAGATTAACACCGCCTTCTATTAGACAAGGTTTCTTTGTAGGTGGTAAAAAATTATCCCAATCGTTAGTGCTAATTTTCGAGTTTACGATTTGCATTAATTTTAGCGGACACGTTTTTTATTTTTAAGAAATCTGGATTTTCCAAATATTGCATAAATTTGTGCAAGAGAATACATACGCCCCATATCTATCAATTCTATTTTCTCTAAATATATTATAATTCGAGAATTTAACATGAAAGTTAGATTTAAGCCACGTTTCACTAATTAAAGCAATTTTTATGATATACTCATACAAAAAATATTCCAAACTATATACCTTTATTAGAGTTAGTTGAGCGAGTATTCCATTGTAAAATATTTAACTGACTCATCGAGAGTTTTTTAAACACTGATTCTAAATTAATATTTTTATTACGTTTTGAATTTAAGATGTGGGGAATATTGGATACGAGTTTAACGAAATATGATCATTGCTAGGAGATATAGGTATTGCTATTGATAATATTACCTAGACATATACCATTATCTGTATCGTCTAATGTTTGCGTCATTAACTTATTGTATTCAACAAAATCGAAATTTTTACCGGCGTTCATTAACAATTAGAAGAGGTATTGGAAATACTATTGCGGAAAGAGAACTTTCTTGAGCAGCTTTAGCGTCTTTACATGATTTTTCATATATTTTCAGTAGCCATTATACGCTGGATTAAGGGTGGGTTTATCAATGCAAGCATGAATAAATTAACTTACAGATAAAATAGTAACAGAAAGATAAATAATCTAAACTGTTTATCATGTGCAATTACCTGCTAGATAACGGTTATATGGAAGATAAATTTTTCCAGCATTTTATTTGAAATATCCATCAGATGCTTGATGATCATAACCTACAAATGTAAGCAGTTAACCAAATACAAGACAAATATTTGAAAATACTACACAAAATTCACAATAATGGAGTTATTTTTTTGTATACTTTTATTTATGAGAATAGCGATTTTGTTTTTGTTATTTAATTATTTACAGAATCTGAATTTAGCTTAATATGTGATATTGTTTATACTTCGGTTTACAAAATTATTGTTTATTAAAATAAATTAAAGAAGACATTGAAAACTGCTGTTCATTTACAGAAAGAAATACATAGCTATATTATGTAACACAGCTGTTGCCACTATTACTGTTAATGTTGTTTATAATTGCAGTCTTATTTTTGGATGCTAGCCAATGATCAATTCTCGGTCTCACTGTGTAGAGCCGTCGTTCGTGTCTTAATAAGTGTGCAATGTCTCAGTCTCATCACCACTTAATAAATAATCCAGAATATATTATTCTATATTCCATGATAAAATAACGCGATATTGCAGGCAATTCGTAAACAAACTGTTTGTAAACAAGCCGATTCCTATGTCATGTGTAAAATAGGCCACGAGACGTCAATCTATTTTCTGCTAACTAATCGTAGCGCATTATTTACCTGTGAGTGTTACCAACTATTAATAATCTTGTAGATACTAAACTTAGAGTTAAAAATATAATGATAAACAGGTATAAAACTTTACCTGTCAGTTTACGATATCTGTCAGTTTCTTATCTTGCACTTTTATCCTTACATTGATAAACCCACCCTAATTTTTGTTTTTCAAATTCCGGGGATACTTTATGATAAGTGGCCATATGAGCTCCTTTACAAAAAATGCAACATATTTTGCGTAAAAGTTTGACAGTTTTGGAGAAGAATGATTATTACCGCATTTACTAGATCTTGATTGTGATCGGCACTGGTTACTAACGTATCCGTATTGCAAACATTTGAAACATTGAACTACTTTTTGAATATAACCGAACAAATCACTTTACATATAAATACCTCTAGGATGGTAATTTTTTTGACCCCTAAAAGTAACCATAATTCCATTACCATTCCATCCATAACCATTCTAGCAAAACGTTTGACGAATATAATTTGAAAATTTTCATTGAAACCAGAAGTAATTAAATTGAATAATTCTTCGTCTGAGAGGCTAATATCGATATGTCTTATCACATCAACTCTACGTAATGTAAACGTAGAGGTATATGCAGTGATACCTTTTTGATGTAAGATGGTTGATTCTACTATTTGATTTAACGATTTAAGAGTAACCTTGATTCCAGGGGCGGCCCTTCCTAAATAGCCATGGGGCCATGGCTCCACCATTGCAAACCACAAATTAATCATTAAGGAGCTAAGGGACGTTTGTAGATGGCGCTATAAGTCTTGTTTGGTAATAAACTACAGGAAACTATTTTGTTTAGGTACATTTACAAATTTAGGTTGCTGGTTGCTGGCACTGGTACGTCAGCCTTCATTTTTGTTTCCGTTTTCATAAGCACAATCACAAAGACGCTATTTGTATTTTGGTAATTTTTAATACACGTGGAGTTTCGATTTGCTTGTGATTACTTTTATAATAATTTTAGTGTTTTTTTTTTTTATTGGCATGGTATTTATACAGTGCCGGTGGTGGTTTATGTTTATATTTTGACAAACTTTTACTAAAGTGAAAGTTATGGAATAGTTTAGTGACTACGTTTTTTTTTAAATAATAATACATTGACTGTAATTATACTCTAATTTTAGGTGTAGTTAGTCATTTAAGGCAGTCTACAGTTAGATCATAGATTACCTTGAGGATATAAAAGGCAGGTTAGCTATATTGTCATGTTTGGAAATATAATAATAATTACTACGATTTGTATAGGAATACGGAAGGATTTTTTTCATTTTTTGTTATACATTTTAAATTTATATCTTAAATCGGTGAATGTTAAAATACGAGTCTATATTATATATAATATATATGTATGTATAGCTTGAGTGATGTAATTTTAAATATGTAATCAATAAATATTATTTTTACGCGCAAGTTTTTTTTTATGTACATCTTTATATATTGTCAATTGAAATGAAAATTGAAAAATAAAATTCAAATAAAGGTACATTTTATTATTCGTTTGGGGCACACCATCTACCAACGTCCCTTGGTATTTTTAGCAAAAACTATTAATTTAATAAGTATATACAAGTGAGTCGCCTATCTCCTGAAGAAACTTTCTCTGGTGTTAGTAGACGCAGATCGGCCAGTCGCGTACGGACTTTGGTTTAAACACTTCCCCGCAATAAAAATTGGGTTCAAGAATATTTAATATTAATTAATCATAGTAATAAAGTGTGGTATTATTCTAGGATGACATCGCAAATTAATAACTCCAGTATTTCAAATAATAAATTGTAAATTTATTGCAACTTATGAATATATGGTTTTCGGAAAATAGATATAGAAACAGAATTTTTTTTGGTGTGTATTTAGATATGGAGCAAATTATAATACAATCAATATTATTCTATCAACTTTCACAAAATTCACAGGACTAATGTTTATAAAACTCCTTTAAAATTATTTAATATAACTTACGACAATTGAAATGAACACAGAAATAATACTTACTGTTACTTTTAAGTAATTAAAACTGAATGAACAATAAAACCAATAATAAACTATTGAAATAGGGATACGTCGATTAATTTTAAATTATCGTTTTATATGGCAAATTTTATGGGAAATTTAAAAAAAAAACTGATAAAATAGCGTTTATTCCCATGATCACATCAAATAATTATAAAGATCCTTAGCTTATTACACCTGCCGATATTTTTAGATTATTAAAAGTGCAAAACTTATGCAACGGAATAAAATTTTATGGCCAATTAAGTTAAAGATACAAATTATTTTCTACATAATAGAAATAACTGAAATAAATGTGTTTTTTTTAAATCTGTTTTTTATTCTGGATAGGTTTAGCTTCCGGTTCTTTCATTGTATAATTATATACGCTATAAATTTTATTGATTCTATTCACAGGTAAGAACGTTTGAAAGGATGTATTTTTTTTGGTAACGAGTGGAAACTTTTCCAAAAATTAGCTATTAACTTGAAGTCAAACGTCTGTAGGATGTAATACCATCTTTTAACGCTAAATTTGTTTTTATTGAATAATATGTATAGTTATTAAATATAAAACGCATCTAATGAACGTCTTAATGCATTAGTTTAGCTGAAACACTCTTTCGGAATCCTTTTATTCACTGCGCGAATTCAACAATTCAAAAGCAGTAGAGTTCAGTTAAATCTGACTTTAAATTGAATTTCCAAGAAAAGAGGAAGCTATATATCACGCGATAATAACCTCTCGTTGAAAGACGGGAAAACAACAGAATTACTGCGACACGCGGAACAATTTTGTTGAATCAGAAAGCAAGCGTGCGGTTACTAATTTAATCCAAACGAGGTTAAACTTACTTTACTTCTATTTTCGGACTATTAGTTTAGTCAGAGTCCGTTTAGCTAAGTTAAGCTCGACGAGAACCGCAGTCGTTGATTGTATGGTATGCGCTGTTTTTATGAACGTAGGTGTATCCTTGATCTGTGTTTGGCCTGCGGGTCAATTAGATCTAAACTGCCTTGTGATTCACTCCGAAATGTCACCGGGAATTAATTCTCTCCTCCATTGATGTTGTTCCAGTGTGATCCTCGTGTGAATGGGCTGTGCTCGTAATCAATGAATAGAATACATGTCGAGTATGTGTGTGTATAGAGATATTTCTACGATACAAGACGTGTTTAACGATATTAAGTCAGTTAAGTCATCTAGTGGACTTGTAATCGAATTATTCAGTTGATTTACTTATGTAAAAGCGATTATATTGGGTAATTAAATATCGCTCTGATAAAAAATATAAATTGTTAAAATCATAGTAATTTGGTGGTGGTAAACGCTATTACAAAAATTAAAAATGTAAGATTTTTTAAGTTAAAAGCTAAGCTAAAAATAAATTATTATAGGCTATATATGAACTCAAAGGTTTTTAAGATGTTATATGTATAGTAAATGTCTAAAAAATTTATAAATGTTTCGCATAAGAAACATACGTGGTTCGTTAACATGTTCTCATTTGTTTATAGCATAAAAAAGTTATAAAATGTTTAACGACAAATAAAATAAAGTTTTGCTTGAAATGAAATATTAAAGCAAACTATAAGATAGATACAGGAAAACAAACACAAAAATTAATCTTTTATTTATAACATAAAATTTGTTTATTAATTTGTATAGGTAATGTTGTTATGCTACGAAATAACTTGAAGAACATTCTACATATGCATAACAAAGACAATATATTTTTCATAAAATAAATCACAAAAACCCAATATAAACATTTTCTAAGTATATAGAAGCATATTGTAAATATGCTGGTAGTTGTTAACGCAACAAATTTTTAAATTGTTGGGGATAACTCAATGAAAATAAAGACTGAAAATATTAACCTAGAGACTTGTGCGCCTTACAAGCTGATGAATGAGACGTTACGACAATTTTTATAGACCATTGATTGATTTCCTTTCTACGAACATAATTTAGTTCTATTTTTACTATAGATTTGAAAGAAAAAACCGGAAAAGGATGACTTTAGCCTGGCAAACTGAAATGTCTTACTGAGGGACATACAGTTGCAAGCTTGGAAACTTTTTTATCGTTGGAGAGATACCAGGACTTGCTATAAATTGATGGATGTATGCAAGCATGTTTAGTCACCTTCTCGTAATTTCTCTTTATGCAGATTAGGTATACAGACTGTTTCACCAGCAGGTAATTCCTCTGTAACTCGTAAACAGTGACAGATAGGAAAATAGTTTTTATAAATTGTTATAGGATTATGATTTTTCTATAACGAAAAAATATTTGGATTTGTACAGGATGTTTCGTAACCTCGGTATGGCCTTCAACTTTCTTTTTTTAAATACAATACCCCCATTATTATTGCATTTTTAGAAGCGCCATTGAATTTTAAAAAAATAAGATATAACATACTTTAACGCTAAACTCATTAATTTTCAAGATATCTTTGATTCTCTAAAAATTATGTCGCTTGCACTGTTGGAGAAAAGGGATTGTAATTTAATTACCACTAAAAATAAGTGAACCAAATTTTGAAATATATTAGTAGGGACCTACCTGCAGGTGTGTTTATAGTTGTATTGTAATATACTGGATGTTCGTCACTAAAGTGCAAACTTAATCAACTTCAAATGGGTGTATCTTATTTGTTTTAACTAGAACAGCCTGTATATGTTTACATCATTGAATTTCTATTAACAACAAACCTATTGATTTTTGTTAGGCATACCCTATGTCTATCTCTCCTACTTTTTGTGTTATTACAGTTTTGATTACTTTTTTATTGTGACAGTCAGGTGTTGTAGGTTTGGTAACTGAGGTTAATAAAACTGCCAATTAGAACTATTACAGTCTGTCTATTCTGCTATTCCTTCTGTTGCGATGTTTCGATATATCACATATTATTTTCAAGCTGCAATATTATGAAATTTTAAATCTAATTTTCATTAATAAAATATTATAATGTTACCAATTAAGAATAATTAAAGGTGAATAAGACCGTGTAAAAGTTAGAAATACACAAATTATATAAATTTTAAGTTGCAGGGACATATTTAATGTTTAACGAACAGATCACAGAAACAGTGTACATCTTTTTAAGAGCTTCTATATGTGAAAATAATTCTTAAAATATGAAATCTTAAGAACTAAAATAATAAAAATATAAATAACCTTTTACTCCTGTATAGCGATAAAGCCACAAACAGATCGAAAACACAAATAAAAACATTGAAACACATATACAGATACGTCCTTCCGACAATATCGTCTAGTCAGATTATAAAATAAAATATTATATGTATTGCTTATTTCATGGGGATTTGTTCGTAGCCGTTAATGCAATTTTATGTTTTTTTCTTTTTTCATGAGTTAGCGGCTTATTTTTATATAATGAATTAATTTTTTTAATCAATTAAACTCTTCATTTACGTTTCGACAATCTATTTATTGTTGTCTTCTTCAGAAAATTGTTTTATATAATTCAAATTTTTTATACATTTAAGGACAATCACAAGGACATTTTAAAACTTATTTTAAAAATTTACATTTTTTTAAAAATTACAAAAACATGTTAGTCAATTACAAACTACTGTGTATGGAGAACATTTTGAATTCATTTGCCGGCAGTTTGAAATGTACAAATAAACCTGTAGAAAGTTTGCCAGAGTTGTCATACTTATACATGTTGTGTAATGTGTTTTTCTAAATTTTGGGTACTTTGTCCTACATATACTGTCACAATTAAATTATAGGCAGCATTTTTAACTGCTGAAGTGGGAATTTTATCTTTAGGATTGGTACAAAAAAATTCTAAAGTGTTTTTGTTATATATCACTATATGATTGGCTTGGTCATTAGTAGAGTGGTCAGACGTGTTTGCTTACACGGGCCGTACTCGTCTCGCGCTATGCAGAACGTTTAGCTATAGTATATCTTCAAGGCAGTAAAATCACTCCCTCCGATTCGTGTGCCTAGTATCTAGTATCAGTGTTAGTCGAGTCTTAATGCGAGATAGTACAATTCTCCGTTAACGTTTTGCGTATTATAAATGTACAATGTTAGGTGTAGAAAACTCCAAAAAAACGACCATTGTTTCATAATGTAGAAAAGTATACTAGTGAGTTTCAGGATTTACAATATGGTGGTGCCAAAATAGTTTGTATAGTGTGCGATAAACAGTTATTGTGCTGGCACAAATCGGACTATACATTGGTGGTGGCGCATCTGATCCGTTATCTACCTATAAAGATTATTTTAATTATGCGTGTGTTACATCCGTAGATGTTGAACGGTCTATTTCAAAATATAAACATGTTTTATCATCACGCATGCTACTTAAATAAGGCTTATATATAATATTTCTAGTTAAATAAATAAATAATTTTACTCTTTCCCGACACTGTATTGTATACTTGTGTTAAACATTAATGTCACGAATATGAAACTTAGTACTGACCTGGCGCTCAGACGGAAGTTGACCACTCTAGTCATTAGGTATGTATTTAAGTCTTTTTGTTAGAATATCTTATTTAATAGTTTAAATCTACTAATGTATGTATTTAGAGTATTTTTTATCTTTGTTGAATCTTGATTACTATGGAATAAAAGTTCATGAATTAAAAAATTTGGATACTTAGTTATTACCAAGAAGTCTAGTTTTTAAGTTATTCAATTTTTTTTTTTATGAAACCTATCATTTGATATCGTCAACATTTTTTGTTTAAGATTTTTAATAATATTAATTTTTAAATGAAGAGGACGGTAAGAATTAAAATTTAATAATCTGTCAGGTGGGTTTTACATATAGGTATAAAATGATTGTGATTATATGTGATTCTCTATTCTTGTTTCAACATCTGAAAATGGGAGTGTACCATTAGTCTGTATTTCTTTAGTAAGGGTAATTCGTTCATTTATTTTATGAAATTGTTCTAATATACATTGTATTTTGTGATAATAAAACCAAAGGGTAAAAACCTTAATCAAAACGTTTAACTGTAATTATTGGCTAACATGTTTCAGCCGAATAGCTATTTTCACAGCCTTGTTAAAGTCGCCAAAAAATCAAAACATTTAAAAATAAAACATTTAAAAATGAATGATTTTTAAATGTTTGACTTAACAAAAACTTTCCAAATTTTTGTCGACTCTAATAAGGCTCTGAAGATGGCTATTCGGTCGAAACACGTTAGCCAGTAATTACTTTTAAACGTTTTAATTGAGTTTTTTACCCTTTGGTTTTATTATCACTAGACATTACTCATTTTGGACATAACAATGTATATTGTATTTTGTCTTTAGGTACTTTTGGAAAAACACAGTATCTCTCCGATAGCCAACATGGTTTTAGGGAGGGCAAATCCACACTTACGGCTTTGATAAGTTTGTACACACACGTGATCTCGCAGATAGAAAGCAAGCAACTTCCACTAGGTATTTTTTGTGATTTAAGTCGTGCTTTCCACTGTGTGCAGCACGATATCTCACGCAGAAGTTAGATTTTGTTGGTGTTAGGAGGGTAGCATTGCAATGGTTCCTTTCATATTTATCAGAAAGAACACAATTAGTTCAAATTTCTGTAGTAAATAATAATGTAAAACATACATTTACCTCAGACATACTTCCAATAACCATAGGAGTACCGCAAGGAACGGTCCTATCTCCAATCCTGTTTTCAATCTTTATTAATGATATCACTGTTTTCCTACAACAATACAAACTAGCAATATATGCAGACGATACTACGGTATTAGTAAATGGCAATCTAGTTAACATACAAGATGAAACAAATTTAGCTTTAAATAATTTAAATATATGCTTTGCTTCTAACAAATTATCTTTGAACATATCTAAAACAAAGTATATTCTTTTCAATTCAAATCCAGCACGTTATTTGCCTCCTTTAGATCTTGTTATTGGCAATAAAACACTAAATCAAACAATCCCTATTAAAACCTTAGGTATACATTTTTCATATGACCTAAAATGGCATATTCACATAAATGATTTGACCTTACGAATATCATCTTCAGTATTTAAACTACGACATTTAAGAAACATGCTACATCTGAAAAAATTCTAAAGCAGGTCTATAGCGCTGTCTATAGTCAAGATTACGATATGGATTGTTGATATGGGGCTCTAGCACCGGTCTAAATAAAATTTGAATAACCCAAAAATCTGCCATTAGAGCAATGACAGGAGTTTCGCAACGAACATCATGCAGACCTTTGTTTAAAAAATTAAAAATTTTAACTGTGGTATCGCTGTATATATTTGAAATATCGTTATATGTCCATAGTAACAAATAAAAGTTTTTTGAGGATAATAATCCTGTACACAACTATAACATAATGCTGTGGACTGGCACTCCGGGTTTTGTAAACTCAGTGTTTATTTTTCGAAGATCAAGCTTTGGCTATGCCGCGCGCAAATTCTCACAGAAGTTAATTTGTTTTATTTTGTTTTAAGTAAGTTTTTGTATATAGATTTGTTTGATGAATTTAAGTATTTAATTGTTCAGTCATTTATTTTATTTTCATTCTTTAATATGGTTAGCATTTGTTTTTCTTGTAGTATTTCCTTCTTAAAAGGTATATTCGATGATCTTTTGCGGCTGTTGCAGCGCGTGCAATTGTTATTTTGTTATATGTATGCGAGAAGTGCCTCTTAGGGACTTGTTGAGATTTGTTCGATTATTTTGTTATTTTGATCATCATTCAGACAACTCAGTTTTTATTAATTGGTGTTATATTGTTGTGGACAATTTATATGTAAGGCCCGTTAATAATTTTTGTCCTAGAAGATACCGCGTTAAGAGTTTAAATTTTCCGTTTTTTTGTTAGTTTTCAATTTTATTGTAATTTAATCACCTCGGGTTAGGTGGAAAAGAAGCTTTGAGCTTGATTTAAATTTCAATTTAAATTATATTTGTTTCTCCACGTGTAATTTAATTTAATTTTAGTTTGGTTTAAATTTTTGAAACCACGTGGATTTATTTTTTTGATTTAAGAATTTCCTTCTAGAACAAATCTTCCATTTTGTTTGCTGAAGGATTTGAATTGTCCTTCTTAAATTTTAGATTCACGCAGGGTTTGTTTTAATCCAGGACTTTCAGTCCATGGTTTTTTTACCCCTGTTAATTGTAATTAAATGTTTTTTTTTCTTCTTTTTATACTATAAAATTAATGAATATATATAAATATCATTTTAAAATTACAGTTCTTTTATTTTTGAATCAACCATTTCAATCTTTGGGGATTTTAAAAGAAAGTCAATTTATTTTCGCCCATATTTTGTTTTCATGATTAGATCAATTCTGAAAATAACCTTGAGGTTATCTGTTCTTTTGCGCCCTTTTAAATTTTTATACGCTGAGCTAGCTAAATTAATTTTGTCATTTTTCATTTCTTTAAACATATATGCTTATACAATAAGTTCACAGCAATACGTTATGAAGATATACACCTACCACAATACAGACTCACTCTTACATCCAAAAGTATTATGTACATGGGAATTAAAATGTATAACACCTTACCTTCCGCTATGCGCAATTTAACCCGTTACCAATTTAAAATTAATTTAAAAGAACACTTGATTGACCGGCCTTATTACAGTTTAGAAGAGTACTTTAATTATGCTCTCATACGAGTAAAAGTTGTCTTTTTAAATTTAAAGCAAGGGATTTTTGGGAATAGAATTTACATTATTTTCATTTATTTCTGCTTTCTTTCTATAAAACTTATATTTTGATTTATTATTACTGCATTATGAGCGCCTTTGTTTTCTATTTTTGCATATTCCTTTTGTTTTGACGTTATCCTATAAGTGTTTTTGTATTTACTTTTTCTGGAATAAACGTTTTATGTATTTATTTACTTATACTAAATACGGATCATCTACGTAGGTGCACTGAGAAAAATGTTTACTAACCGTAAGTGAAAATTTAGTATTGGCAATTAAAAAAATCATTTGTATATGTGACAAATGACCAAACTGTTTGCAGCAAGTAAAGTCATGTTTCTAACAGTGATTACTGGCACTAAATAACTTTAGTTTTCCTGGTAAATGAAAAACATCATTTATTCCAAATGTTTTGCATTATTTGGAGTTAATATTTGTTTTGCTGGTATTAGTTACTGTAATTACTGTGTGTGGTGTAATTATCCATATTACTTACAGTGAATGCTTTGTCTTACTGCTGTTATTTAACTGTATTTATAACTAAACTGTGATATGTATGGTAGAATAACACGTACTACAAATAAATTAATTATTTTTATTTTAGTTATTGTAACTGATTTTGTCTGGCTTCAATGATTTTCATGAAGTATTGGCCCTCTTCAGATCAAATACAAGAATAAAATCTAGTTAGTCGTTACGCAGAATACACTGTAGGCAGTTTAGAATAAGTTGAATAATAGTTGTTTTATTCACCTCAAAAGGACTAATATTTCATCAGCGGCGATCGTGTTATAATTTTTTTATAATATTTAGATATTAAAATTATTGAGGTGCGTAAAATTAATATAAAACTGCTACATTAAACAATAATATACTTTATTGTTTTTAGGTGTATACATTTATACATGCAAAACATATTGCTATATTCTAGAAATGTTAGAAAAGCATTAAATACTCTAAAAATAATGCTACCATCTTTATAAAAATATAACTTACGATAACTTACAACTTAGCGTAAAAGATAACTGCAACACAATCCGTACTCTATCACTGCACGTTAGTTATTTCACTTTGTCGCTTCGGCAAATTAGATAAATAAATGGTAGCTAGCAGCACCTTTCTAAAACAAATAAACACGTATGAATGTTTAATGTACTTATACGAATGAGGAACAAGCACAACATAACCAATAAACCAACATACCCTAGAAGCGCTGTCGGTTCCAATCGATTGTACCCGAACACCAACGATACACAATTTTAGTAGTTACCCTAACTCACTGACCATTATTATTCAGTTAGTTTTCATTTATGCCTATTAATGTAATTATTTACACTAATTAATAGTATGCCAAATAACTGAGTTTATTAGTTGTAGATATATTTTGTGATTTGAGTATGAAATATTTAATGCCTGCTAATATATTTTAGTACTTGAGACTATATCACAGTGTTAGAAAACTTACTTTATTCACTTTTAATGCATGGCAGATTAATAACGAATAACTATTTAATCGTACTTATTAGAAAATATAGTTGTCACTAATATAAAATGCTAAATATATTGTTCATTTGGACCATTTTTCTCAGTGTGGCAACAAAGACAACTCGAAAGTTGAAATCATCCAATCCCTTATTAAAAATACTGTCCATCACTATGTCATTAATAACATTACAATCGTTATATTTAAACAGCATTCGAATATGACAGTAGATAGTTGGTAATTCGAAAAATACCAGGTAAATGCATTGTTACTGTATCTAAATTGCTGCAAGAATTTTATTAGCTAGTAGCTATCAAATACACCTGTATTAATACATCGTCTTAGTAAGTAGGTGTTCGTAGTTACGAAGTAGTAGAAAAGTCGCTATTAAGGTGATGTTTATTAATAAGACGAAATATTTTTTTATTTGGAAAAATTGTAGTGAGAATGGCAAGATTTGCACAACTTAAAGACTAGATACATTTTATTTGAGGAGTGTTGTGTGAACAAATGTCCTTGCTGTTGTCACCAAAACAAAGTTTAAAATTCTCCTTAATAGAATTATTTACATACAATTTACCGGCAAGCCAGAAAAGCTCAAACTAATTGTAAGTGGACCGATAAATGCCTCGTGTGCGTCGTTCTTTCATCTACGATTTTGCTCCCAAATGCCTGAACGTTACGTCAAATCGGCAACGACCTGAACGTAGAAAAAAAAATAAAGAACATACAAAAGGCGAACGCTTTTAACTTTGGTAAATAGAATCTACACTGCACGGTTTTGTGGTATCGGTATGATGGTGGTATGGCTTTGAAGTAAACACAAAAGATAATGGCATTACCATCTACGTTGAATACCCGCTAGAAGACACTAAAAGGCATATTCGACCCGTCGATCGATCCGCGGACGAGAGTGGAAATAAAAGAAGGATCGGGGTTCGCTAAGACGGCGTACCGTAGTGCAAGAGACGATGGAGAAGAAACGAAAGGAAACTCACACTTGAACGGATCACTATGGCTCCTATCACTGGCAAACAATAACCGGCGCGTTCACATAATAATATTATTGTTGTTATTATTATTGAATCTAATGGACGATCCCGGTCCGATTGGACGTATCAGATAAACAGCGGCACGCATCGGAGGATATCGGGGTTAAAATGTTTAAAACACCTTTAGAAAGCGGTCCCGCTCAAAAGGCGAACGCAGTCGTGGCTATTGAGTTGTGATGGAAGGTCTTATAATTGTATTATAACCGTTAATTCCCGGTCGTGCCTTTAACGTTTATATCAAAACCGTTTTCTTTCGAGTCATAATGTATGGATGTTCTTACCATTAAGTTAATTCGCTCCTCTTCTAAATTTATCGTCAATAATCTAGGTTTACCGCATGACAAGCACCATTGTGACGAGATATATTGAAGGATTACAAATATATCTATTGATTCACCGAAAAGATTTATTTTTACCAATTTTAAAATAGGTTGCAGCATGTTAATCTATCGTTTCGATGCTCAAACGTGCACAATACTTAATTCTTTAAAGTTTAAAGAATAGTCCAAGAAGAATATAGAGATAACTCGTAAATAAATTTGGGGACACATATTTATATACTCATATCAGGCTTTTATTACAGATTTTTGAAAGAGCTATTAATTTAAATCACCTGCACACAAAAGACCAAATATCTGTTAGGGTAAACACCCCAGAGTGGTCAACTTTCGTCTGCGCGCCAGGTCAGTACTAAGTTTCATATATGACATTAATGTTTAACACAAATATACAATACAGTGCCGGGAAAGAGCAAAATCATTTATTTATTTAACTATAAATATTATATATAAGCCCCTTGCCTTATTTAAGTAGCAGAAATAGTAAAGAATTGCTGAACAGTTTGTAGCATTAAGCGCTTTGTAAATTGTAGATTTAGAATAAAATATATGAATATGTCCCCAGTGTAAAGCAAATACTAATACCATCATGTACAATTGCGTGTTGCTTAGAATTCTTTGTAATATTAATGCATAAAATATTCATTCTTACATTTTTTAAAATGTATTGTTGTAGCATTGGTCATGTTAGAATGGCTGTTTTAAGAATTTGGTGCAGTGTAGGGAAGTAGTGTCAGGATTATAGATCACGGTAATGGACAAAAGTCATTTTGAGGAAATATCGAATCAAGAGCAAATCATTTTGGTTCAAGTATAAGGCTCGCGTTTCCCCGATTATAAGCAAACAATTTTTTGCGAGAGTAGTTGAAATAATCTTCCACAGCGAAGATATAAAAATCTAACTCAAGGTAAAGGAATGTTTTTAAGGGGTACAAGTTAAAAATATTATTGATGCCAGAATCTTCGAAAAAGGCCAAGGGACACTAGCTATGATACTAAGGCAACAGAAGCTGGTAAAGGCCATTTTGAACATCGGATATAAACTACAAACTTCTCCTAGACCTCTCATCACAAAACTTCATTATTAAAAAAAGGCCATTAATCGGTTTTGCGCGCAAACAAAATTAGGTCATTGTTGAAGAGTTTATTTGTCGAATCTAGCCCTGACCTATTACGAACCAAGGACTGATTGGGGAACCAAATTTATATCGGAACCAGGCTTTAGTCTAAAGCATCGTTTCTCAGCTTGGGTCGTGATGATATTAGAGGGTCGCGAAAAAAGCCAAACAGTAACGAAATTATGTTATGAGCAAAAATAAATACACATGTAAAAAAGAAAAAAAACTGTGATGGTTGCGTTTTTCTTTCACTTAATTCTTTTTCCATGCGTGGATTTACGTTAAAAAACACAAAAAGCAAAATTGTTTTCAAGTGATAAAAGATAATTCCTGTATTTAGTTTTTAGAGCAAACATAGAAGAAAAACTCTTTTTACAGAAATAAGACGTAGCCTAAGCGATTAATATTTTCAGTGTTTCTGTGACTAAATTTCCGTATTCATTTCGACAAGCCAGAATGTATATGCAGTTTTAGCGTTTTGTCGGCAGACATTTTGATAACTTAGAAGCAATAACATTTCCACTAGACGGACTTATCTCTTCGAGAAACTAAGTTTTTAGCTCATGCTGATGCATCTTTATGTAATTCAAAGTCTGAATAGTAATTAATAGTGCCCTGTTCATTCAAATTTTTCTCAATATAATCCAGTGAAAACACATTCAAGTTTTTACTTTTGAGGCAAATAACCCAGATATCGAGCTTTTTAATGAAAGCATAAATATTATCTGTCATTAATAAAATGTTTTTATCACCTCCTTATAAATTCATATGCACGTCATTTAAATGGGAAAGTATATGAGCTAAGGAAGCCAACAACATATACTCATTTTATAAATACAATGAAGATGGCGTTTATTTATCCAACTGTTGTATGAAAAAGATGAGATTTATTTTTGCGTAGTTTAGCAAACAGTCTGTTCTGTAACGGCCGGCTTTTAAGAAAATTAACCACCTTTACAGCTTCCCAAAGAATTTGATTAAGATTTTCCAGCATATTTTTCATGATAAGAGTATGTCTGTGAAGGAAGCAGTGCGCCCATTCCTCCCTTGGTATGAGATGATCTTTTAATATGTTCGTCAATCCAATCTTCTTTCCTGTTATCGTCTTTGAACCGTGAGAGGTCGCGAAATATAAATTATATTTATGTTTTCCATTTGGGGGCGCGAGGCTAAGATTAAGACTCGTTGGTTTAAAGGGAACAAATAATGGGGGAATTAAATACAAAAATCCCAAAAGGTTGCTGGAGACTTCCTGTCAGACGGTCTCCACCAAGTAAGAAAAAGCCATCCATTCATCAAAAAAAAAAAAATTCACATATTGAGAATAGTAAATATAAACTTGTGATTAAGATAGCGTATCCATAGTTCCAATAATTTGATGAAACTTTAGTTTTGTTAATAATGGTCACCGCATGGTCAATCCTTAGGATGAAGAGCAAATTATTTCAGAAAAAAAATATTGTTGGATTTTCAAATATTTCAACCATAGTCTCCTTCAGTTGAAAGTTGTTTTAGTGATGTATCTCTCTCGCCAAGTATAATCTACACTCTATAAATACATTATTTTCTAAATGTAAAGAATTCATTCCCTTGTTGTTGAGAGATCTAATATGATGTTCCATCTCTTGCTCGCACACCGAGCCAGATTATATTGGAGCCTCAGTATGTAAAATAAAAATATAAAACAACACAACCATACACTGCTTAGTTTCCGAGTTGGAAACCTGCATGATATATAACATGGCCTGAAACTTTTAAATCAATAGAAAGAACACTAGCAGCCTTGAAGATGTCCCATACGATTGAGGATAAAACATCGGCCAGGAAAAGATGCCAGGTCGCGGTTTCAACGGAAGTGAAGCAGTGTATAGTATTCCAACGACCGCATAAGAGTAGTACGTGTAAATTTAACGAAACCATCTACCAGAGAGCTGTGGCAAACTTTGAGCATTGTAACACTACCCGGCATTGTTTTGATTTTGATAATGTCTATTCTGGCGGAATAAACCATACTAAAGAAACACTACTTGGAAATGTTTCAAACCAATAATAAATCCATATTGAGTTCGGTAATGTTATTAAGAATATAAGAATAATAAGAATTATTTATTTCTTATTGATTACAATTTTTACATATCTCAAATAAGCAAATCATAATCCTCTATTTATTATGCTTGTTTTAAGACTCCATGTTGTTGAAATAAAATTATCTCAACGTCAATACAATATTATTATTTCATGTATATATTTCGAATATCTTGTTTTGGTTTAAAGTTTTTAAGTTCAGCTACGTTGATCATAAATACAACACATTTATATACTTCATTTGAATATCATACTGTTAAAGTAAATATACATAGCTTCGAATTTAGCAAGTATTTGTTGTTGGTTATATTGATTATTTCAGTTTATCAATTTTATGTGTGCGCTGTCATCTAGTTCATCGTACATCTGGTAAATTTTGATTGATTACCAGTTTCATCACATAAGCTCTACACGGTGTTGGTGGGCTTCACCTCTGGTGTCCTGGCATTTATTTTCTCTGCATTTATTGTTAATTTTACCACGTTAACTGTTTTAAATATGTATTTACTTACGATGTTTCTTTTTGTTCATTTGGTAATAATACTCTAAAGTAGATGATCCTGTTTATTATATTTGTAGGTTTATTGTTCTTTTAGGCGCTTTGGTTTTCTTTGATGAAACAATAAATTGGAATTGCAAAAGCACAGAACTAGACTTGTTTTATTTTGACTGTCTAACTACTTATTCCATTCTATTGTACACTTAATGAATATTTAACCTATTTGTATAAGACGTATCCTTGTAAAAATAATTTTTACTTCTTGAAACATATCCTGTTCGTTCCAAGTCCAACGATTAGCTTATAGAACGGAATGCTACGAGGGTTAAATACAATTAGTCGACACAAAACAGTATACAATAGAGCCATTAACCAATTGAAATAGTAAAATATCATCCGTAAAGACGCGGACACTCCAATATAAACAACCGTAACAATATTTATTAATATAGTCGATGATAAGTGTATACGAATTGCAGTCGCCCCAAATAAAAAGGCATCCGTCAACATCGGACCCATTAGGAATCCTTCTCAACGCTAGGCAGGACCGTGCAAGAGAAAGGAAGACGATCCTCCTAATGCGGTTCAATGTTTTTGTGCGATAATTCAAGCGAGTGCCTCGTTTGGTGACGGTACAAAGTGACGGTAATGCCATTGTGGGAGACGAACAGGATGCGCGAATGGCAATGTGAAGTCAACAGTGCAATTGTGAGACAATTAGGCGGTCACTTGCGACACCAAGCACGTTTTACTAGATGATTGCCTCCAATTGACACTTGCGGACTGTTTCTCTGCACGTATTTATGTTGTATACACGTATTTACGTGTATGATAGTTTATATGACTTCCATATGCTATACGTTATGATCTTATTAGTAAGTCACTTTCTGCAACACGGTGCAATGAATCTACATTCTTGGTTGGCCGTAGTAGAAGTTGAAGAGGAAACAGAACAGGTCTATTTATTTATCTGTTTTATGTATTACATTCCCTAATAACGAAAACGGCGTAGAAAATGTCAAGTAACAAAATAAATTATATAAGTATACACGCTTAAGTAGGGTACAAGTTTTACATTGAAAAAAAAAAAAATGACTGTATAATAATAATATTTTTGCATAAATTAAAAAAAAACGATATGTTGTAATGCTAGAAATTACAGTTATTTATATGAAATTGTTTTTGTTTATGTAATATGTATATTTTGGTCAAGTTTGAGTTTATGTACGTTAAAAAATATTGTATTTTGATGTTTACTAAAATTTTAAAATATTGAATAGTATACATTTGACAAACCTTCAATTTATTGGCGGTTATTTATTTACTGAAGTATTCTTTTTTTAATTTGAATTAACTCTTAAATACATCCAGGAGAGGGTGAGGCAAGATGGGGCCACGAGGCATGATGGGGTCATCTTCTTATCCACAAAAAGAAAGTAAGCATCTGTCGAATAATAGCAGTCCTAATATCGACAAGTGCTGTTTTATGTTTGTTGTAATGTAGGAAACTTTACTAGTCGTAATTAAAAGTTATTGCTGTTTGTGGCGTGAACTTTGCATTTCCAGAATTTCGTTATTGTTTTGATTGGTGAGGTTAACGGCCAGTATCGGAAGCATAAGTAAATTATTTACAACTACACTTTTTTGTGCTTATTAATTGACATGTATTGCATGTATTTTCTATAGAGCGTTATTTAAATATAGAATTAAATCGTTACATTGCTTGCAACAGGGTTGTCGTGGGTACAGAAGAGAAGAGAATGAGTATGAGTTACCACAAATAACTCTAGAAAGAAAAGCGGAAGAAGCGTGTCAGCTTGCTGGACCTCTCCAACCTAGAAAATCATTAGGCCAAAAACACTTTTTCCCCTAGAAGACGAGACACAACTAGTTACATATTTGAAAAAATGGAAATGGGTCTCTCAGGATTAACAATTCAAGATTTGAGAAACCTTGCTTATCGATGGTCTGAAAAATTGGGGAAAGTTCATTGTTGAACAAATGCAAAAATTGCAGGAGAAGATTGTATGATAGAATTTGTGAGATGTGATCCGGACTTATCAATTAGAAAACCCGAAAGGACTAGAGCTGGAAGAGCCATGGGCTTTAACAGAGTAGCGGCAAAACAAGTTTTTGATTTGCTTAGCAAAGCTTTGGATAAGCATAAATTTGAAGGAGACAAAATTTGGAATTATGTTGAGACCGGTGTATCAATTTCACCAAAAAACAAAGCGCTTTAACTACGGCAGAACGGGAAGCTACTGTTACAATTGAAGTATGTTTTAGTGCAGCAGAAGCTTATTTACCATCCAATGCGTGTATTTCCACGAGCTAGAATGAATCTATAGCTTATGAGTAATTGTTCTCCGAAAGCAGGAGCTGAAGTTCATTGAAGCGGTTGGATGCAAAGAAACATCTATTCCTGATTTGAGAAATTCGTAGATCTAGTAGGAGCCTCGAGAGAATCGCCGGTTTTACTGCTGCTGGACGGACATCATACGTATACTAAAAATATAAAACTATTCTATTATGCTTCATCGCTTCCAAGCTCTTAATGATAGCTTCATGAACTCTAGTTATGGTTCCTGAAAGTTCAGTTATTGATGCTCTCTCGAAGACATAATGCCTATTTCTCATGTTAGGAATAAAGTACAGGTTCAATCTAAAGCGTAACAAGGGAAAGACAACAATCCTTACAAGCACTACATATAAAAATCTGCTATAAGAAACTAGAAGTGCTGAGGGAGAGTTAAAGGGGAAAAAATATGACAAAGAAGAAAACAGAAGAGACTCAAGAGTCGAATTTTGTAAGGAAAGCAAAGAGATAGATTTTTAGAAAACGTCAAGGAAATAATCAAGTTCTTCTGTTGAGGAAGATGACGCTCTATGTTTGTATTGCCTCAGAAAGTACGGTGAAGATATCAAAGAGGCAGTATGGATACAATGCCATGAATGGCGAGGTTGGGTACATGGAGGGTGTGCGAATATTGTGGATGAGTTCGTCTTATATTGTTTCAAGTTGAAGCTCAAGCTTAATATTCTTATCGTTATTGTATTTTTTTTATTTCAAGTAGTTCCGCTTTAAAGAGTTTTAGCTTTGTTCCTGCATTTTTTAAGAATAAAATTTATATTTTTACATATTACCCAGATTTATGTTACAACCCATTCTTAACTCACCTGAAACCCCATCTTGCCTCCATGGTGGGGCAAGATGGTGTATTTACACATTTCTTTTCAAAATTTTCTCACAACATCAAGAGAACCCATCGAAAAATTGTAAATACATCTATCAGCAGGTAAATGTTTAAAGATTACAACAAGCGTACTTAGAACCTTGCATATCAATTTGCAATCTTGATGCAGTGTTCCAAAGCTTAGTGTTCTCATCTTGCCCCACCTTCCCCTACTTGGATAATTTTTCTTTTATTAAAAATTTAGTTTCATTAAAATTGAATGTATGTTTGTTTTCAATTGCATGTTTTTTTCAGAGACGTAATATTGTTGGAATATTTGTGACCCTTTAGTCCTTTTGATAAATGGTGTAGAGTTCACCCAATATGTACACCATTACAATTTTTACAAGGAATTTTATATACAATATGTGTTTGTTTTTCTAACGGAGTGATATCTTTTAATTTTGAATAAGGGAATTTCAAGTTATTATAATTTTGATGTGCTACTTTAAATTAAACATATGGTCAAGAAACATGTTTAATATCTTAATTTTTTTTGTTGGAGATTTATAATTAGTGTTATTATAGTATTTAAGTATACCTATAATTTATTTTTAAAAATTCTGTTAATTAAATTTTCTAGGTAGTTATTGATCATTAAAATTTATTTCATTTGTTTTATTATTATTGGTCTGTAGTCTGGATGTTAGTTGAATACTTATATCTGCTAATTATATTATTATTTTTTTTTTTTAATAGAACTTAAAATTCCTTTATTAAAAATTAAGAGATATCACTTCTTTAGAAGAACAAACACATATTGTATATGAAATTCCTTGTAAAAATTGTAATGGTGTATACATTGGACAAACTACAACATTTATCAGAAGAACTAAAAAGTTACAAATATTCTAGTAACATTATATCTCAGAAAAATCATGCAATAAAAACATTAAAATCATACATTAAATTTTGATGAAACTAAAATTTTAATAAAAGGAAAAATATAAAGGTAGATGTATTTTAGAGTTAATTCAAATTAAAAAAGATAATAATTTAGTGAATAACCGGCAAGAAATTCAAAATTTGTCAAATTTATACTATTCAATACTTTAAATTTTACATAAACATCCAATTACAATATTTTTAATATACACAAAAACAAACTTGGCCAAAATATACTTATTACATAAACAAAAATTTAATTTTTTTAAATATATACAAAAATTTTTATTTATAATTATTATATTAAGAAAATTTATATTAAGGTAATTCTATTTTCATTATACACTATAATTCGAAGTAATTTTTTTTTTCAGGAGGAAATCCATTACGGACGATGTGTGGGACCCCAGTATAGTTAGTACAAATACTGTATACCCACTAACCTGCACCTGCAGCCATTAAACACACCCAGTACCGTCGCGCAACATATCATCAGGTGTGTCCGGTGTGAGCTACCTTCATGTTCCAATTGAATTCTCATTTGCCTCGTTCTCTCTTCCAGTTCTTTGTCCTTCATGATAGCAGAGATCATGGATTGAAGATCTCGGGTGTAGGCATGGTAAGCTGACATCGCCGCCGCCGGCCCACCGTTGATTTTATGATGTTGAGAGCGTAACTGAAGCTACTCATTTTCTTAATTAGTTGTTGGATCTGAGATTTCCAGTTTAAACGACTATCCACCAACAACTCCAGAGAGTCAACCTCCTCCTCCGATGTTAATATTTGATTTTGGTACGATAAGTTGAATGTATCCGTTCCTCTATTTGTAAACAGTATGGTTTTTGCTTTATCAATATTTTATTCTAGGTTGTTCTGTGAAAACCAGGCGTCCATCTTGTCTAGTACGTGTGTGGCATCTTCGGCGAGAGACCCGCCCCTTGAGGATCTGATAAGTAGGGATGTGTCGTCGGCGAAAAGGGCTATTTTATTTTGGTGTATTTCAGGTAAGTCATTTGCATAAATTAGCAATAGAATTGGTCCTAGTATTGACCCTTGGCGTGTACCCTTAGACGTAGTAACCCACGATGAGGATATCGCCATTCCTTTTTCTTTTACTACAGTACATTGCTGTCGGCTTCCTAAATATGATTTTATGAGTGCTTCTGTTCTTCCTCGAAAATCCATTCTTTCCATTTTTTTGTAAGAGCGTGCTGTGGTCTGCCCTGTCGAAGGTCTTTGATAGGTCGACAAATATACCAGGCATTTCCTCTTCTTCATTCATACCCTCATGTCTGCTAATATCTGGTATATAGTAGTGGTAGTGGATTTATTTTTTCGTAAGCGCTTTGTCTGTTATTTAGCAGCTTTTTCTTATCGAGGAAGCTAACTATACGTGTCTGGATAATCTTTTCGAATATTTTCGAAATATTAGATAATAAAGCTATTATCATATCATAATATATATCTGTAGTTTGAGAGATTTCCAGGGTCAATCTTTTTGAATAATGGTTTTATTATTGTTGTTTCTAGCTCTTCTGGAAAAGTAGCTATTTCCAACATTGCGTTTACGAGATGTAGTAGTGGATCAATTACGGAGTGCGCTGTTCTTTTCAGGAAACCAATGGTGGGATTATCATCATATCCAACAGGATGTGGTATTTTCAGAGACATCGTAGCATCATAAACTTCTCGCCAGCTTGCTGGAGTTAGAAATCATGTCAGTTGAGCATGTGTTTAAGATTATGTCTACTTTTTTATGGGCTTCTGCACATATATTTATGAAAAAATTGTTTATATAATCTGCTACATTTGAAATCTTGCGTAAATTATATTCTTCACGCGTCGGTTCTAAGTCTGTATTGCATTGTTGGCCATAGAGTCATCACTTTGCAAGTTTCAAAATCAAATTTCTTCTAGAAGTTCGAAATATACTAATGAGCCAGTTTAGTGGGACCCTATATATGTAATCTAAAAGAAAGTTATTTTTCTTAGATACAATGCTTCAAGTATTTAACTAAATGAAGAAAACAAGCTACATACCTGTAACAATTAACATAATTATGGCTTCTGCATACATAAATACGTGTATACATACTTGCCTTAACAACCCGGGTAATTGCGTACCGCTTGATCAATTTACATCGACTGATTTGTTCCACGTCGCGTCGGCCAGTTGCGTACAAATAATTGACCCGGACGTCGTCCCACGGAGATCGCCGCTGATCCCGCACAGGTCCCCAGTCAGTTCGGAACGGAGACGAGACGAAAAGACGGCAAACTAACGCGGGAGAACGCAAGTGTCGGCGTTATTAAATTGAGATGATAAAAAAACAGGTCACTCTGTGTATAAATATTGACCTCTGACTCAAAACATTCCCATATACAACGGCCCGTCTCTCCTACCTACGCTCATTTAAGCTATCCACGCACTAAATGCACTTAATTTCTCTGATGGTGTGTTGTTCTCAATTGCCTCCGGCTTGTTTACTCTTATTGTTAAGGTTTTATTAGTGAAACGTATTAAAGGAATAAGGCTGCCGAGCGTGGGCAAAGCTTTATAACAAACACGTGAACGGGAGCACATACGGATCAACACAGATGCGCTCTTTATACGTATGTTAGACATCGTAGGAATTTAAACCAGCAACGTTTATTACATCTATGTGCTTTAATACGAGTATGTGAGCAGAGAAGCTTCGGTAAGTTCGGCAGAAGTAGAAAAATATACAAAAACAGCATATGGTCATATAATCAAGTGTAGTGCTCTCACCTTATAAAACACAGATGGTATTAAAGATGCTGCTATTAAAGAAGGGCAATAAGGTAACTTACTTATCACTTGTGAATAGGCTCGAAGATAGTCGACAAATTCGTCGATTTGTAGAACAAAGCATTCATTTTTATTTATATTAGGCATTTCCAAATATACCTACATAAGAAAAAGAATTTTCATTTATTGCGTATTATTCTCAAGTACATAAGTATCAAGTTATCTAGACCTTCCCTTCCTTGCTGTTAATGATATACAAAGTTTGAAAGGATCTGAAAGTGTTTGTTTGGAAATAAATATAGATACATAGTTTATTTCAACAACATTACAAAGAAAACATGTTAGAAACAAAAAAAATAAATGTAGATTGAGGGGTATCTCATAAAGAAAAGGATTTTGAAAATAAGAAATGAAACTTAGGAAAATATATTAAAAGATCGAAGTAGCTGACCAAAAATCATTCAATTTATAGCAATTTATAGTTAAAAGAAATTCTTTTACTTCTGTCTTAAACAAGGTTAAATTGTTAATATTTTTTTTATATAGTGGAGGTAGATTATTGAACAGTTTGCAACCAACGTACTTTAAATTATGTTGAAATTAGCTGAGTGATGCTTTGGTGGAAGACGGTAATTCTCTTGTCGGGTTTAGTACCCGTGCATTACATTATTTTTATCCAAATACAAAGCAAAGACATTAATAGAGACCGGATTATATGCAAAGAAAAACTGGAATATATGCGCATATATATGCATCGATTTTTGAGAAAATATGCATAAATCTGGGGCATATATGCAAAAAATTGCGACAATATGCAAATTTTTTACATAAAATAAATAAGAGCAGAAATTTAAACATTAAGTTTATTGTACAAAATTTTTTCACAACATATTTCTAAAACAATTTATAATTAAATGTTTTACAAAATTGTATAAAAGAAAATTTTGTCTTCTATCAGAATACATATGTTCGAAATAGAAAAGCTTCTTTCAACAACCACAAGATGTAATTGGTGCATTTTTTAACTTTGCAATACATTCTAAACTAAAATTAAAGTCGAAGTCGTTTACTGTTTCACCTTCCAAAATTTTCTTAACTTTCTTCAATTTCAAATACCCCGCATTTTTATTTATCACTTTTTTAAATTTATTAACCTTCTTACATAGCATATCAAATTCGTTTAGTATTTCGACTGATTCCGAGAGCGACATCCCTTGCGTTTCTAGTTTACGAATGGAACTTGAAACAAAGCTATAATTTGATTTAATATACAAAAGGTTTTGTAGCAATTCTGTTGATGTTACTATCTTTTTATAGTTTTCTAGAGCAATGCAGTCAGCAGTGATTTCAAGAATTACATTTTTTATTCCTTCAAAATTATCGGCGAAGAAAATTGCAGGCTCTAACCATGTACCCCATCTCGTACTAATCGGTTCAGGAGGCAACTTAACACCGGGAAGTCACTTCTAATGAAATTGGATCCGTAAAGGTGCTTTAAAAATATTTCTTTGACATTGCTAATTAAATCATTAATCAAAGGGAATTGATTCCTAATGCCTTCGGCTACACGATTGAACCCATGAGCTAAACAAGTGGTATGAATAATGTTACTATAATTTTTTTTTAAATTTTGCGCGACTTTTATCATGTATGGTGCAGCGTCGGACAACATTAGTAAAATTTTTTCACAAAGTATACTTCCAAGTAAAAAGAAATTTGATAAACCTTGAACGAATTGGGCAATTGTCACATTATTTGTTTTTTGAAGTTCTTTACAATAAATTAAATATGATTTACCTACAATACCTTCATGAAGAATTCCTATTAACAAATGAACAATACAACAGCCACACTTATCCATACTTTCATCTACCATGATATAAATAAAATTATTCCCTATCAATTGTTGAATTTCTGCTATTGTTTGCTGGTAACAAGATGTCACATAATTTTTTCGTAAGGTACTTTCGTCAGGTATATTATGTTTGCAATATTTTTGCAGAAATGATTTCAAATTAATATGGTTTAATCTTGCTAATGGTATGTTAGACGAAATTAATGCGTTACACAGATCCGTATTATATTCTTTTTGTTCTGAGTTTCGTGAAGTTGATGCTACACATTGACGTATAGATTGCTGCACACATGCAGATCGCTTTAGTTTTTCACATTTTCCAATATGTGATGGAGTTTTAGCGTGTTGATCAATCAGGTATTTTCTTTCAGAAGACACCTACAATAACAATTGTCATTTTATATCAAAAGTTAAAGAATTTAAAAACAATTGTAAAGCTTTTAGTAAAATTAAACTTACCAGTTTACTGCAGGTTCGACAAAATATTTTGTCGCCATTCTTTACCAGTTCAGAATATGGCTTAATCCATAAAGAAATTTTATTCGCTATGCTCATTGTATGTACGCACAGTATTTAAAAACGTAAGACAATTACATGCTGTTTCGCTCAAAGATATTCAATGAATGAATAGTGTATTTGGGAATTAATAATACTAAAACATATTTACCACATCCCTTCTGCTAGGCGAAATTAAACACGTGCAGTTCTTTAAAAAAAGTATTAGAGAAACCAATGTAGAAGATTTTTCGTTCTGAGAATTGTCGGTTGTCGATCTACATTAGGAATTACTAGGAATTTTTACTAATAGAAAGAATAAGAAAATCTTAAATATGCAATATATGCAACTTTTGTAAAAATATGCATAGAAATGCCTAAATATGCAATATATGCAATCACTAATTAGCGCTAATTAACTTCAATTAGTGTAATACGTCTACATAAGACTATAATTAAAGATATGCAAAAAATAAAATATATGCACTTTGCATATAAACCGTCTCGTAGACGATTTATGTAAGTATCATAAGTTAATATTTGATACTGTTTAAGTAAAACTCTACAAGATGGTCTGTGAGGTACATTCCATATCAGTCTTAAAGCTCTTTTTTATAATAATATTGGACAACGGTGAACGATAAATACCTTTAAAAATATAACGGTTATTGTCATTAAGTTCCACTGCGCAGCACTCAAAACACTTTTCAACACTTAGGTCATTTATGTCTTTTTTCACTTATAGTTCAAACTATTTTTTTGCATAGATTGCTCCATGCTTGTGAATTACTCTACACATACCAGCGACCAATTTGTATCCACTAATACATATGGTAGCTAATCGGGACTCATTTTGCCAGTGTTCCGTAAAAATGATTACATCTACATTATACTGATGGAGAAAAACTTCCAACAATGGTACTACGTTATGTAAACATCTTACATTTTGATGCTGTAGATGGCCGTCAACTAATTAAGTTGCGTGGTTATTTTTTATATTTTATATTCATTGTATATTCTTGTTTTGTTTTTTATGTGTTGCAATGCTCCACTTTTGTCGAATACCGTCAAAAGTGATTTATTGACAATTGAACTACTTTTTCGTAATAATTACTTTTTAATTTTCAACGACATTGTATGTTTGTCTATATCATCACATCTATAAAAACAACTTCCTTTTGCGTGCACTGGTGACAAGATAGGAGTACTTTGCCTCTAAGAAAATACAGGCAAACATAAGAAGAACCCGAGGACGTAATGAGGATGTGAAAAATGTAATGACGACGTTGATGATAATAATAATGGAGACTTTCGTATTAATCTATTATAATTGCGCGGCACGTTTAACTTACTTATGTACGACGTACGTACATAGAGCTTAAACCTTTTTTCTTTTTGGCTCTGTTGATGGCGATGAGTTCACGGTTAACTCGTACGCTGCTACTGTACATCTTGGATTTTCGCTTCCACTTCTCTATTAATCTTAATTCATTTGATAATGCTTGGAAAATTGTGTGTAAGATCGTGGCCTTATAGAAATTTTTCATTGACAGCAATTATAACACAATCAAATTACATATAATCGTGATGCGTGGCATAGGGTACAGAACATGTTATGGAACAACCTAATCTGTACAAGACAATTCCATAGCCAGGGAAATGAGGAAGTAGACACTCTGATATATATGTATGGAGGGTGATATTAGATTAGATTGTTTCAATATTTTCTATGCTATAGCCCACGCATCACTGCGACCTAAGAGATCTATTGTGTCCACTATTTTTGCTGATTTACAACTGGTCTTTCAATCCTATTCCGTTTAGAAAGTACAGGCTAGAGAGAGACTTCAGGTTAGGCAAGTCTCCCTCAATCTAAATCCAGTTCTGAATTTAAGTACACTAAATTGATATTTCATCCTTTGTGGCAATTTAAATTTAAGAAATCATTCAAAAAAATTAATTTAAATCTATTTTTTCTAACAGTAATAGTTTGAAGAACGCTTTAAACGTTAAGGTGGGTGTTGCCCTTTAAGTCCAAAACAAAAGTCAGATATCTATAAAATAAATTGTAGCAACTGCAATGGTTGCTATACAGAACTAACCCAAAGAAAATTAAAGACGAGAACTAAGGTACACAGAACGCATATAAAGAATAAAGAGATATACAGGGTATCCCACCGAACTGGGACTTATTCCAAATGGAACATGGTATTTTTTATGACAGCATTGAATGCAGCGTAAGCTACATCGATTGACATTAGGGTTTGGTATACCTATTTTTGATAGTTTTTGAGATATTAGCATTTATTGCCTAAAATATGACTAATTTCCAAGTTTCGAGTAAATAAAATATTTCTTTCCTAAAAGCACTCTGTATATTATTTTTTAGAGTGATGCGTTATCTTTTTTTGTATTGTTTTGGTTTTCATACCCGAGATATTTATCATTGGAAATTTTCCAATTATTAGCAAATTTTATGTAATTGTAATTATAAAATATTAATAAGCCATAATTATTATGCAACAGCAAATTACATCTTAATATTTTTGCTTGCGTATTAAATACATCGAAAATAAGTCAAATTAAAAAAAAAACTGAGAAACTATTATTCTGAAAGAACATTTATATTGGACATTTCCGAAGACCTTTAATAGTTTGTTCCTGATTTATGTTATCTGTCTGTATCGCTTAATACCTAGTTTAATACAAAAAGTCAAGAGGCTGCATTGTTTTCGGAGACTCCATGTCAGACGGCTCCCCTACAAAGAAAATACCTAGTCTAGTAAGTGAACAATATTTGAAATATTATGGGTGTATTTAGGATATCTGCTTTAATTTCCTTTTGTATTTTGTTTTTTGAGGTTTTTATTCATTGCAAATAAGTGTAGGTATCTAATCATTGTTACATTCTTCATGAATGTAGAATAAGTCTAAAATGTTATTTGTATATGTAACTTTGAATGTTTTTCTTATTTCTTTCGATTTACAATATTTTACTTGTTAGAAGAAAATGTGTGAAGGAGTTGACAGCATTAGGACTTACTATAAAAGATATGACTTGTTAATACTGCATAGTGCGCAATTTGGTAAATTATCAACAATGGATATCACTTGTTTGTTAGCACATCTCATGGCCTACTAATATCTAATAATTAATGTACGTTCTCTGTGACTAAAAGACATTATTAGTAGGAAACTATTAGTAAGAAACTAGTGAACGTTAGATATCTGAAACATAAATATTTAGATAGGTTAGGCACATAATGTACAGAGTGTTTTGTAGGAAAAAACTCATTTTGTTTGGTTGAAACTTGGAATTTAGGCATATTTTAGCAATTTTTTGCAAGAAATGCTAATACTTCATAAATTATTAAGAATAGGTATACCAAACCCTATTATCAATCGATGTAGAATTTTGCGTTGCATTTAATGCTGTAGTAAAAAATACCATGTTCTATTTGAAAGAAAAAAGTTGTGTTAGCTTAAAGGTATCCACATGAAGATGTGTTTTCGAACACTCTGCATGATGTTTGGTCATTGTTGCTATAACACTTTCTACCTACGTCTTTGTACTTACATCGACATTAGTAGAACCACTAAATATCTGATACCCCATCAGTTATTTAATTTCACTTGAAATAGTGCAAACGTCAAAAAATCAACAAAATTGCAAATATCTCAAAAACGGTTGAGTTCAGGGATAGGGAACCCTCATGTAAACTAATTGCAAATGACTCGATACATTCATTGTATCGATAAAAATTGTACCATCTCATTTAAAATAAGAAAGTTTATATCAACACCCTGTATGCCGAAAGTGCTATAAAGTTGAAAATATTTTCCTTAAATAGACCACAGTGGGCATGACTACACTGCAAGTTTCAAAATCAAATTCCTGCTAGAAATTCAAACAAATCTAATGACTCAGTTCGGTGGGACACCTGCATAAATCGGCGTTAGCCAACCACTTTGTCATGACAGGACATAAAATTGACACTAATAATATAACTTTATTAAAGGAATGAACTAATATAAATATGTGGAAGGCTATTTTTATGGAAAAGTTTGCACAAAATTTACTAGATACGGACTTATCTCCTTTACAAAATATTTTACTTGTTACCATACAAACCTTCGAGTAAGTATGCATATGTATTTTACTTATACTAGTACTTTTTAATTTGTTTTTACGTTGTCCTCACTTTTTATATTGTACTTTCTAACATTAATATTATTAATATACCTATATATATGTCTACATTTAATACAGTCGCGAGCAAATGTTATAGGCACCTTTGATAAAACTAATGGGTTTCATGTTTGTTGCATTTTTTTTGTGACAGTTATTTCAACGTTTATATAATCATCTTTAAGGTTACAATGGTCTTTATAGATACCTTTTGCAAATGTATTATTATTTTTTATATATTTTCAAGTCTTCGAGATGTCACTTTCCCCTCCCATCTAAAAAGTATTATAGCTGTACTAAAAATACTCTAATATGCAACAAATTAATAAGATCCCTTAAAATACTACATATTTATAATGTATTACCTACAAGTTTTTATTTTCTCATTTCTTACTGTGATAGTCGCCCAAAATTTAGGGTGCCTATAACATTTGCTCGCGACTGTATAGTACCAAATGTACATCCACTTTCGTTCCGAAATAAATTATTTGTTAAAGCGTATTTCTGGAACCTATTCTATTTGCTGTTTATATACATTTCACTGAAATGGAATTAAGACCGGGTCAAAGAAGTGGAGATTCGGTCAATAGTTACCCATATATGCTGTAAAACATGAACCCAATGTGATGTTTAACTTTTATCGCTACAATAATTCTTGTTCTGTGAAAGGGCGCACAAATGCTGAAAATTTGTGGTAAATTAATTTTCAAATTGCCAATTCCTTCTTCAGTAAATTTCTTACGTATCTATCAAGATTTAAATAGAATCTTGAAGTGACAAATCAGCTAATGTTTATGCAATCTTTGTACTACCACACGTTTCGATATAATTTCTTAAACTTATAGATTACTTAGATTGTATAAGTCGATTTATAATGCCAGTATATTTCTGTAGTATATTGGATATTTCGCCTTCAGATTAGCACTATGTAGGAATAGCGATTTGCTATAGGTATATTTCTTGCGAATTGCATCCGAAGAAAAGAGATAAATATCGTATAAATTTCTCACGAAGGATATCCAATACGTAAGTTACTGCGTTCGGCTTAATAAGATCACGAAAACAACAGCGAGAAATAGGTGATAAAACCTCGCGAAATGACGTCTTCATTATAGCGAATTTATTAAATAAAATTTGCATGGGCTGATAACGCCGCCTATGACGACTCCAATATACACAAGTGAAGATTGCTCTCAACAGTATATTAATATGTTAGAATGGGTACCGGGTTGATGCACGTGTTATATGCGTTCTATCACCACTGCTCGCTTGGTGCAGTAAAAGAGAATAGTTTCGGGATTGTAAATCTAAAACATACATATGTTAATATTTTTTTCCATTGTCAATAAAGCTGATTTTTCAAATCAAAATACTAGATATACAGAAGAACCTGGTTATAAATTTTGTTAAGGATTATTTGTTTATTTTGTGTTATCTGCATTTACACTACCATTTATTTATGTTTGCATTTAATACTAAAAACTTTTGAGTTTTTTTTTCGCTTGCTATAAGCTACCAATTTTTTACGTAGTTACTTATTAAATATGAAAGCAACGCATGCATGAAAGTGCTATTATCCCCACTTTCCTATCTGCAGCCTGTGATATCTGAGCAGTTTAAGGCATTGCTTAGAGTTTCGACTGTTATGGATATCGTATAATGGAGCTAAATAGCCGAAATGCGGAAATAAATCCATTTCTTGTGGAGGGATAGTTCTATCGAGTGCGCTTGTTTTATAGCTAGGCTACAACTAACTAAAGCTTACGTTATTTATCAGTCGGATGACTCTTTTTTGTATTTTAAAAACCCTAGTTACTTAAGGTTACTAAATTTTGTAATAGATGCCGAATATGTAAAATATTTTTTTATTATCCACAGGTTTATATGTGATATATGATGGGATGACCTCTTTCTTCTCAAATATTTATTGCAATTTCTGAGCAGAATGGTCGAAGATATAGGTATTTATCAACATAGATATTATCAATACAGTTGTAGTATCTTAGTAGGCTCTTTTATATTAGCGAGAATATTATAAGAACTTATCAAGTCGTTAAAAGCTTTCAACTCATTAGACTGGCATAAGAAATTAATGTTGAAATCGCCACAGATTACTACATAACTATTTCGCTCAATATTTCTAGAAAACTACCGCTAGGACTTCTGCATATCGCTGGGTTACGTGGGGTTTAAACGGCAGTGTTGTACGCGAGGGCGATATGGGCAGACGGGTGTAAAATTAAAGAAACAAAGAAATTAATCGGGGCGCAAAGACTGTTAACGGTCACGGCCGCGAACGCGTCTTCATCTATTTCGGCAGACGCGGCGTGCGTTATTTCGGGTATTTTACCAGTAGATTTACATTTGAGGAAATTCAAATTTCGTAGGGACGCGAATAAAAAGGGTTTGAGAGTTTGATTACGGTAACGGGAATTAGATTAGAACCGGGCGATATAGAAAGTCGAGTAGATGAACTCATCTCGCGGAATTAAATGTGATTTTAATTTAAACTTTATAATACAAACAAGTATAACTGCTAAAATGAATACCAGGCTAAATACCGGTAATTTGAGCCAAATATTTTTTGCTTGCTCAAGAGTAACAACAACAAGTTGCACTTTGATAGATAATGTATTCACAAACGTTCACTGTTCTACGATTGTACAGAATACTATTAATATGCACCTTTCGGATCATCTGGCGGAAGTTGTGCAGTACATAGCTCCAAGCACTGGCGTTCCTGGGAGTAAAACAAAATTGACCAGAAAAATAACAGTAAGGGCAATTAATGAGATCAAAGTCTTTCTCAAGAACGAATTTCAGCTGTCCTGTTCGACCAATGCGGATGAATTGTTTAATAATTTCCATCGTTCCTTTATGAAATTGTTCAATAACTGTTTCCCTAAAAAATCTATCTCAATTACGAAAGAAATTGAAAAAGATTACACTCTTGGTAATGATGATGAATCTGAGAAAAACATTAGATGCGTGGGCTACAGTCGCAAAAATTACACAAAGAAATGACCGCTACCAGATATACCGCTCCATTAAATCAGAATATATAAAAAAAACAACGGAGCTGAAACAAAAGTCTAATGCAGCTTACATAGAAAACTCTGACAACACAATTAAAGCGGCTTGGACGGTAATCAACAACGTGTACTAAATCCAACCCACGTTAGCATGACTTTGACTGATATAGATCGGTAATGTCTTTAAACAAGTATTTTGTGAGATTGTTTCAATGCACCGTCATCCGGAATATCTAGCGGTCCCTCATATGTAGATCTCTTACGTAATCGAAATCCAGATAACATCAAATCATTTTTCTTTACTCCAATAACATCAGAAGAGATACGAACGATAACAAAAAACAAAAAAATAGACCAGGGCTCACGTAGGTACAATCGGCAATGAGAGAGTGGATCAATTAGCGAAAGAGGCGGTGTCTAGGGGAGATAGCTAGATTATTAGATTTGGGCTAATTTCAGCTAGTGTAGTTAAAAACTATTTAGGAATAAACTTGGTAATGATTGGCAGAGTAGGTGGGATAATACCTTAAATGGGAGGTGGACTAGGAAATTTATCGGTAGCGTTAGCCATTTTAGGGAAATGACGGTTAATTTATCGTATCAGGCGATAGCATTAATAATAGATCACGGTAATTTTAAATCATATATATGTAGAATTGGGAGGGTTAATGATTTGCTTTGTGAAAGTGATGGGGTAGAAACAGCGGGGCATGTCTTATTTAAATGTCCTCTCACTGATGAGTGGCGGTCGGCTACGGAAGTTAGGGCATTAGCTAGGGGGTTAAATTGTCTGCGACGCTAAACAGATATTAGAGATAATGAGTCGGTTGGGGATGTTTTAGTAATATTGCTGAAGAACTAGATAGGTTACGGCATGATATTTAGATAGTTAGTAGGGTAGCACGTCTTTATTAATGAATATTTTATGCTCTTTAGTAGTGGGAATTAGTGTTAAACTACAAATATTTAAAGTATAGATCTTTAATTTAATCACTCTTGGTGAGAATAATTAGTATTAAGTTATTGTTAAGTATTAGAATAGGTACTTTTAAAGCTTCATTTCTTGACCTTGTATATAATTTTTAATTTCTTATTCTCTTGGCTTTTAGGTCATAAATATTGAAAACATGTGTGAATACTACAACGTTTCGCTTTTATTTCAAAGCTTTTTCAAGTAAAAAAATTTTCATGTTTTCAATATTTATGACCTAAAAACCAAGAGAATAAGAAATTAAGAATAGGTACTGGTGTTGTTTTGTTTGTTTTTACATTATTATTTCTTTCCTGTTTCAACTTTCAATGTGGAAAAAAGGGAGCAGCTACGCGAGGACGGCAAGGCTGTCAGAATTTAAGGAAACCCGGAGGTACCTTCTTCAGCACTCAAAAGGATAATAATAATTTGCGGCTTTCAGTAATAAGGTCTGGGACTTCGACCCAAATCCTCCCACAGTAAGATTTTTGCCATGGTTTTCCCTTACTCCGTGGCCATTGATTTTATATAAGTATATTATATATAATCAATGTCCTTGGCGAATGCTGGGAGATAACGAAAGTCATTCCATGGGCGCATTTAATAATGGCTGACCGATTTACAGTAGACTCGCGATTATGTGAACTAATCACATTTCACACATTTCAGCATTTTCACAAAAAGTAGTATTCATATGATCGCGAGGCTGGTGTATTATATTTTTGTCATTAAGAATCATATGGAAATTATTTAGTTAGAGTAAAAATATTGAACATTTCAATTGTTATGGAATCAATGTAGTACTTAGAGTAGATAGCCTCGCGTAGTATCTTTTTGTACAGCAGGGGGTTGGGATGATTTGTAATAATTTAGTTTTCATAAATAATGTGTATATTGTCACCACAATCAAGTAAGTGTTAAGTATCTTAACTTGTAAGGCTACGCATTCAAATTGAAGCTCTACAGATAAATGTTTTCAGTCCCTCATCTCCACTCTTCCAGGTGACGAAACTTTTCTGCTGAAATGCGTCACTAATTCATAATCAGCCAAATTAATCGATTCAATACTATTCACTGTAAACCAATGCTGCGTTATACACATGATGCCACATTTCTCCTTCCCCGCAAAAATTTTCAATTCATTAAACTCTGTACATTTGGATGCAGAAAGCTTTTGCTATAATCAGTATTTATGAGTAGATTGAATCAAAAAAGAGATCACTAAAATATATACTTTGATTTGCAACGTTTCGGCGCTAAAAACTTTTCAAGCAGTTAAACAATTAAATGAAGTAAGTCAAACATTGAAAGCTAAAATTTGAAATTTAAAAACATATTTAATCTGGGAGAGCGTATACAAAATGGTTATCATTTTGTACATTCTCCCAGATTAAACTTGTTCACAGATAAAATATCAATTAGTAAAAATGAATTTTATATTTAATAATCAAATAATGCTTTTAAATTTCAAATCGTTTGTTTAAGCGAACGAAATTTTAATTTTAGGATATTCATTGCTAGATATGTTAATAGCTAATAAGGTGTAATTTAGTTTGTTTCCATTATTTCAATGATATCAATATTATTGTTTAGAAACTCATAAAGAAAGTTTATTGCGGTGTAAGTATAACTAGGGATTAATTATAGTCGACACTGTTTTTAAAAGATGTAGAAAGTGAATTTTATGGCTGCAATCTTGTATGAAATATTCGTTATACATTTCTTGAAGTAGAAAAGCAAAATAGTAGAAATGGTATAATTGTATTTACTTAAGTTCATGCCTATTATATTTGTTAAACGCAGATCACAGATTTCATTATACAGGACAGGAAATATACGTATGCTGTGGACTGGCACCCCGGTTTTAGCAAATTCAGATGTTATTATGTTTTGAAATTTTTATCCGTTGAGCTAGCTAATTTAATTTGTTTTTTTTTTTATTTTTTATTTTCATTTTGCATTTTCAAATTCAATCAGTACACCGCATATTTAATTGGCAATCCCAACGTGGGGCTCGTCGTTGTTATAATTGTAATCAGTAAAATTAGGATCCCGTATTTAGAATTTGTGAAAATTTCTCGTCGCATTGATAAAGCTAATTGTGTTTTTAAAAATATTTTATATACATCGCTGCGAGAATGAAGATGGACAAGCCCACCAGGAAACAGGAAGTGGACGTTCCTGGACACCAGAGCTGGCGGAACCTCGGAACTCATGGCAGTAAGGAGTCGGATGTGGCAGGAACAAAGGGAAGGATGGAGGAAAAAAATGTTCAGAGAGATGGAGGAAACAGTACTAACGATAAATTAGAATGAATGATCTGATGTCAATGTTCAAAATAATGATAGAGAAACAAGATAGGTGTATTGAGAAACTTGATGGATGGTTGAGAAAAGATGATGTAGAAAAGAAATGTATTCGGACAGGAGGGGATAAAATCAATTGGGGTTCAGATACTTCTAATGAGGAGAAAGTTGTTGATGATTTGAGTAGAGAAAGGGAAGATGATAATGTCGATGATTTGAATAGAGAAAAGGAAAATGAAAATGATGATGATGATATAATGGAAAATTGTGGTGATAGTTTTAAGAATGATATATAGAGTTGCGCAAAAATTGTTAGAGGTGATGAAATACAAGGTGATGTTTTATCCGAAAAGGATAATGAGGTTAAGGTTATTGGAGAATCAGAGGTAGTAGAGGTAGGAGAAGTAAACAATTCCCAGATAGAACCCCCGAATGAAATTAATGAAATTGAAATCGATCATGATGTGAAGGTTGAGTCTGAAGTGAAGGAAATTTCGAACCAGTATGTATCATTAGAAGATAAGTTCCCTACTATTGTTGTTGAGTACGAACACTCTCTTGAAGAAGTCGAATCAAAGCCTGTCAAGATTATGAATAATCCCATTCCCAAAGCCATGTTTGAGCATGATTCAAAACTATTTTTCTGTTTTTCGAGCTATCCTTCTGGAAATCCATGCGAGAGGTACATCCAAGAAGTGGTGAAGTTCCTTAGGATGCAGACCCACCAATGCCACACCGACTGCTGTCTGAAACTGGATCTACCGTTCGTGGGATCTTATAGAGTGGCTGGAGTTTTTGATGGAGTCACCTATGAACTTCATTCCTTGGACGGTATGCAGAACAAGGGTAGTTTTCAGCAACCGGAAGTGACGTTTTCACCCCTGTGTGCGGAGACACAGTGTTGTAGTGTGCTGACAATTTCTAAGGTGGAACACTCAATTTTCGTTTTAAACTTTCGTTTTCCCCTTAGTAATTGGGAGAGGTGCTGTGAACTGGCACCCCGGTTTTCGCAAATTCAAATGTTATTATGTTTTGAAATTTTTATCCGTTGAGCTAGCTAATTTAATTTGGATTTTTTTTTATTTTTTATTTTCATTTTGCATTTTCAAATTCAATCAGTACACCGCAGTATGTAGAACAAATTCGATTTAATCGTCTTAATTAAAGAACATTTTTAATGTTGATGTAGGGATGTTAATTATGTTGCTAGTCTGGAGGTATGGGACCATGTTCGAAAACGTGATTTTTTTTAGAAGAGCCCATCAATTTCCTTTATTTGTACTAGTTTACTTTCAAATGATTAACAAGAAAGTTAAATGTCAAACGGTGTAAATAATGTGTTCACTTGTTAATACGTAATAACATTCATAGCTTGCTAATATCTAATATTTTTTTTTGTTGGGGGAAAATGCTTTATGCACACCAAACCTAGATCAATGGTTTGGTAGTGTGGGACTCCAAAAAACTATATACCCACTAACCCCACGTTTTTTTTGAAAAGAAAAAGGTTTTTTTACTTTAAAGAAATCCATATTGGACACATATTGGGTTTCTGAACATCCTGTATAGGATATTGTAGTTACTGCTGTCGCAGTCAGTACCTATGAGTATGTACTTACATCCGCATCAGTAGAATATCTGAATGTATAATAGCGTATGAGATATTTAATTTTATTGGAAAGAGTGCAAACGTCAAAATGTTGACAAAATTGCAAATATTTCAAAAACGATTAGCTTTAGGAATAGGAAGCACGAATACAAACTTATCAAAAATGATGTGAGCAATACACCGGACCCATAACAATTTCACCATTCCGTTTAAAATAAGAAAGTTGATATCGACACCCTGTATATCAAAAGTACTATAAGGCTGAAAATATTTTCCTTAAATAGATCATGGTCGGCCATGACAACTCTGTAAGTCTTAAAATCAAATTCCTGCTAGAAGATCGAAAAATTCCAATGACCCAATCCGCTGGGATAGCCTGTATAAGGTGCTCCATCTAACATGACAAAGTTCATGGCGACTTCTCGTTAACTGGAAGCTTAAAAAACCTGAATATATTTTAGAAAAAAAAAAAAAGATAGTACAAAATTATTGCATACTCCAAATTTTTAAAATGGAGAAATTCTTTAAGCCTGTCAACTAGTCACTTCTGTTTTGAAAACCTTGTGTAATCATAAATAAATATTCGCCTCCAAAAAGTAGTAGCGTAAATCCGAATTTTTTTACATGTTCTTATCAGTTTTTGAACGAGATTCACATTGTCCTTTAATCTTTTTATTTTTATCACTAATAGTCTCAGAAACGAAAAGGTGTTCCCGTGTGTGGACGCGACTTAATATTAGAGTAGTGATTGTAAATTTACCGATTTTTTCATTTACCGGTAATTCGTTAAATGAAAATGAAAATACCGGTTTACCAGTAAACTATCGGTAATTTTTTTTCATGTGACATTAATGGGGATTCCCCAAGAAAATAGGGTTAGAAATTAGGCTAGAATAATACATATTTTACACAATCTTAAGGCACAATATTAGAATTTTGTAATAAATATTTGTATTTAATTATTTTAAACAGTTGTAAGAAGTAAAACAAAATATTTAATGTTCAAATTTTAATGTTATTTTACAACAATGTTGCATTAATGTTCTCTCATAATGTGGTGTATTCAAAATTGCTATTAATTTAAATACGTGAAATGTTGTTCTTGTATTCTATTATTTTTAAATATTAAAAAAATGAGACGTTTACTTACTCTTTAGGAAAAACGATTTTAAACTTTTAAAAATCTTAAAAAAACTCCAGAGCACAAATCACATATGCTAACTCAACTTTTTACGAAAGATAAGTAAAACACAAAAAACCAAAAAATGAAGGGAATTGAAATTGCACTTGTTGACAAAGGCAGGTAGGAAAACTGGGGTGTTTTGCTTCCTACACTGAGAAAAAAATGTAATAATCATAAATGAAAATACAATTATCGTAAGTAAAAAGTTCAGCTGGATAGAGGACAAAAGCACAGATTACTTAGCACTAGTAAAAAAGAGATCCTAAACATTGATACTAACAACAAGCAATCTAAGTTACTTACGGCCTGATTCATACCGGTAACTTATGAAGTTATTTATGATAACTAAACTGAAATAGTAAACCAAAGAATATATGCAGTTGCGGTAAGTAAAAATTTGCTCATGTCAAGCAGATGTATTGCTATGAGTAAACTATTCTATAATCGCTATCACACCTTCATTATTAACCTCAATGAATGCAAGCTATTTGGATTACTTGTGATAAGGAAACAGTACCATTAATACAGGATACCTGATATATAAAAAGTAATGGTTTTCTATATACATATATACAATATACTTACCTTAAATTTGTTGTGCAACTTATATATCAACTAAATTTAAATAAAAAGCAGTATTATTAGTAATAGTTTTATTTTGTATAGGACAAACATAGTGACTACCTGATATGCATGAAAGATATTGGTTTCGCTTTAACAACAGTTTATTTTTAAACAACTTACAACGTAGTGACTCATAAAATATATTCCTTAATAATGAAAAAAAATGAACAAAGCAATAATAAAAGATCTGGTAAATGGGGCTCTCTTGAAACGTTATTTAGTTATTGAAATTATTTAAATGTTTAAATCTAAACAAAGGACAAAGAGAAATATGCCTTTGAAGCTACAACTAATAACAAACAAAGAAATAATATACCTAGGCGGTAAACTTGCGGTTTCTGTTGGTTCTTTACACTAGGCGGTGTCTCGGCGAGTTGATCCTCTGTCGGCGTACGTCGGCTTCTTCGTCGCGGTATCCTTAGCTGCAGATGGCACTTGGACTGTCAGATCACTAGCTACGGCATCCACACTTTAACTTCACCAGCAGGCGCAGATATCATCACAGTGATGTGGAATTCAACTATCCTACCACGTGATTTAAAACTGCAACCTTGAAACATCCGATTGCTTATAGGCTCGGTACTTCTTCTTTGGCTGGAATTCTTTATACGGATGAGGCCTTGAGTTAACTCACCCGGTATTTTTAATATATTTGCGTTCCAACTGGCCTACACTGGTCGTACTCCTTGGCTACTCTTTTTCGACGACCTTTTCATACGTCCGCCGTCCGCAACTCTTATTCGACGCTAGCCCGCGCTTGCGCGCCTAGTAATCTCGGGGACTATTTTATTACTCCGCCGCGTTAGCCAATCAGGAACACTAAAACAATCACGGGGTGGCAGCAAAACTCAAACAATCATAGTTGTGGCAAGTTGTTAGCTATTTAAGAAAATACATGAGTTTAATAGCGATCAGTATTCTTGTTACTTCTACTAACCGTGTGCTGTAGTCATAAGTAATATGTTACTTAACACAAATTCGTCAGGCACGCTGTATATTAGCCGTTAATAAAAGCACTATTTACAGTAACAACTTGCATTCAGGAAACTGGGTTTAGTTGCTAATTGAAGATAATAGTTCCAAGCAAAACTTTACCTATGATAAACAAATTTTGTCAAGTATACAGTTTACTTAACCCATTTTTCTCAGTGTACCGTCCTAGCAACCATTCTAGCAACAAATGAACATTAATCTCGCTTTTCTTTGCGTTGCTTTTCGTTATCCATCTTGTTTCCATTCTTATTTTCTTTTAATTTCTACACGACCTTTTTTTCAATTTTTTGATTCCTTCCCTTTCTGACTAACTCGGTGGAATAGAGGTTATGCGTTTCTTATCAAAAGTTTTTGTCAGTTTCTTTCCTATACTCTCTATTCTAGGGCATTACAGCGGTTCTCAATCTCAAGAAAGTCTAAATTAAAATTAAACAAAAAACATCTCCCATAAAATTAATAAGTGTACCTGTTTTTTTTTTTATTTTCAATGTCCCTTTAGAGCTTTAAATATATATCTATAAACACAATATTTCGTAGATAAAAAAATTCTGGTATGGATTTTTCATTTACTGAATTACTGATAAATTTTTGTAATTTACCGAACGTTTTTTGGTCAATTTACCGGTATACAATCCTTAGTACCTAGTATTTCCACAAACTATTGTAGATCTCTGTACTACGGCATATACATACATACATACATGCATACATGTTAGCGGTGAGTGTTGAGAATCTCTTCGTCCTTTTACACCTCCCCGGCGCGAGCTGTTCTCCCAGAACATTCGTATAAGACACAGCGTGCGGCCGACATTCAATTTCGTATAACCAGTGGTTCCACAATTTATTAGTTTATCTACATACCACTGGCGCAGCCGGGCTGAGATATAAAATAGAGAGTCATTGTTAATGTAAAAAACGGTGGAAATTACGATGTACAAAATTTACGACGTTCGAACGCGGATCGGTCCGAACCGATCCGGGCCCTTCGTGATTACCGGTGGCTCGATTATTCATCCGCGTCGCGTCCTCTTCGTCTTTCGCCGTGTACTAGCGACGTTTCCTCTCCTTCTCCCGCTCCGAGAACCTCGAACGTCCGACGAGTCGACGTCTTTCTTTATTCTCGTCCCGTAATTAGCGTTGCGCGAACGGGAGTTATTGCTTTATTAAACGAGGGAACAGGTGTAATGGACGCGCTGTAATAATAGCGGCAATTTATCCGTAAAATACGACTTCGGGGTATTTATTTGACGATCGCATTGAACTATTGTCGTTATTAAGTGACGCAGATACGCTCTTATCATTCACCATTGATCGAGTACGCACGTACTGAATATTATTGTGAAATTTGTGAAATTAAAAAGTTACAGTTTTGTTTTAAAACGTCATGATTTGTAATCTAAAAAACTAATTTTCTTTTAGCAGCCTTACGTTTACCAGTTCACATTCTATAAGATAGCAAACCTAAAGATATAGACTAAATTCGCATCGAGATTTTCCAAGTTCTATCTTCGTCATCAGAACTCAAAGAACCATACCTTGCCTCAGAATTAGGAGTGACTTAAATCTGTCGCGTTAAAAGGAACTGTTTTGATTGACACTCGCATAATCTTGTTTACACATAAAAACAAAATATTATTGTAGATTTAAAAAAAAAACAGACAATTAAAATTTCTAAATTTACCTACATATATGAAAAAAAGTGTTTTTCTCTTGTCAAAGGTTTTTGGAATAAGTGTTTCATATGCTAAGTAAGCATTGCTATTATTTTTGCGCTCAGATATCTTGAATAAACACATGTTTCAAATTGTACGTACACGCTGGTTAAAATTCGATGTATATAATGGATATACAAAGAGAAAAACAATTGGTGACAATAGTATGTAACTATCATATCAACTTAAAGGTATTAAAAAATAAGACTTTTTTTTCAATTTTATATTAGGTATGCGTTAAAATCCTATCACTTGAACATTCAAAGAATACGTTAGATATTTTGTATTTTTTATTAGAATTTATTTATTTTTTAATAGCACTAGAAAGTTTCTATTAATGATATCATCTTATGTATTTCGATAAACAGAAGCCATATTGAAAATATACAGCATATCCATAAAGGGAATGCATATTATGCTTATAATTAGGTTATTCTGTTACTTTTATTATAAAGCGCTGGTTCACGAAAAACATTTTTTTTACCTTGTTTTCTAGCTATATTATCATTCATAATCATCTTCAACGTGCATTTACCTGCTGATATTTATGAATTAGACCATTCGAATTAAAAATTACGATCACAAATAATTTTTCAATGTAGTTGAGAAATTCTAAGCATGCAACAATAAAATATTAAAACCGTCACCTTCTTGACAAGTGGGCAATTCTCCTGTCCACTTTTACGAATAAAAGTTGTGGGTTTACACACGTATTTTTCTGCTCTCCAGTATTTTTGTTGTTTTTCTGTGTTATTAGCGCGTTAATAATTGAAATTTATATGAATAGATTGCGCTTTTTTTCCTGATAGTTAGTGACTCAAAGTTTGTTTCATTATTGCAGCAAAACATCCAGTTATTTGACTGGTAAGTTTCCAGAATTGTATTTCTGAAATACCTCTGTTTTGTTTTTCTTTGTGTTTCTTTGGAATCCTTTTTCGGCGATTTTTATCGTTCCTCAATACGTGTCCTACTGTTGTTTTTCTTTTTCCTCTGTAATCTGTCACAGTTTCCTTACCGTTGCCGCATTTTTGCCTTTGTTTGTCTAATTAAGTCAGTCACTGCGATCGGCACCGCTAGTGTGAAGCGAGTCTCCTTGTTTTTGGTCCCCCCTTTGTACGCAGTTATTGGTTGCATTCATCATGAGTACGGTTAAATGTTCACATTGTAAAGTACCAACAGAACCACACTTGATAGTACATTGTTATATTTGCAATAATCCGTTTAGAACTGCTTGCGTGAATCTCTCTAACTCAGAAGCCAGAAAGATTCATTCTAAAGTGGGTCTTTTTATGGATGTGTCGCGATTGTTCAGAAATGGGAAATGATCTAGATTCACTTAAGTCAGTTACTGCTGCGCTCAGAGACAAAATAAAAACCTTAACTGAGGCAATAAATAGCCGTCTACAACGGACTCCCTTCTTGAAGCCGAAAAAATTATACAAGAAGTGGCTGAACGTGAACGCCGCAAATGTAATATTGTCATCTTTGGCCGTGAAGAGTGTGCTTCTACGAGCAAAGAACAAGTTGATGTGGATGTCCAGTTTGTTAACAACATTTGCACCGAGCTGCAAATTAATGAAGAGAGAGCGAAACCATTGCGACTGGGTAAATTCGACTCCACTCAAACTCCGCGTCGTAGGCCTCTTAAGATTTCTTTTTCTTCGGAAAATGCGGCTACTACCGTTTTGAAAAATATCAAAAAAATTAAGTCACTACCTACTATGGGTGAACTATCGATCTTTGGTGACCGCACACCAATGCAAATGCAGATTTATAGAAATGCTAAGATGGAACTGGATAATCGCTTGAAGAGCGGTGAATCTAATCTTCGGATTAAATATAGGAATGGCATTCCAGAAATTATATCATCTTTAAACTAGGATGTCCCAACGATAACCTGATCGAACTTAGTATTTATTATCAAAATACGCGCGGATTATGTTCTAAAACACATTTATTTTTTACTAATGTATGTGAATTTATGTATGATGTGATTGCCATTACAGAATCTTGGCTTAGTAATTTAATTGGAAATTCTGCAATATTTCCTTGTAACTACAATGTAATTAGAGCAGATAGAAAATTTGATCGTATTGGTAAATCGAGAGGTGGTGGGGTTTTATTAGCTTTAATTGAGGATATCTCCTATTCTCATAAAATTGCGTACTCTTAGTTTTTTTTTCATCTTAGTAGTCACACCTCGTTCTTTCCCAAATTTTCATATTCGCGGAGGACATGGACTGGAATTTTGTTAAATCTGTTTCTGGCATTTTCGAATATGTCGAAGCCTTTAACATTTTAATATTTATTTAGTCTGCAACAACCGGCCAGTGGCTTTACTATTATCTTGACTGTCTTATTCAGGTAAGTAGGACTTTGGTAAATACAGATTTTGTTATTCTACGAACTGGTTAACGTGTACTGGGTGTGTTTTTTTATCTTGAGATAACGGAATATCTCTAAAACATTGCATCAAGTCAAAAAAAGATCTTAATAAGATTTGTTATAATGTAGGGGGCTCATTGAATGGTGCCGAACTCGATCCCCCACCTCACTCCCCTCATAGTGGGAGGGGGGATAACTTTGAAATCTTAAATGGAAACCCCCATTTGTATTGCAGTCGCGTCAAAGAGAACTGTTTTGATTGACTTTCGCATAATCTAGTTTACACATAAAAATAAAATATTCCGGAAAATGTAATCATGTCATTATTTATTTAAATTAAACTATCAACGCCACTTCTCAACCAAAAATGTTATTCATATTATTATATTATTTTTTGCTTATTTTGGCGGTTTCTAAATAAAAATAATAGTATATTACATGCGAAGTGGAAAATTTTTCTTTACAGTGGAGGAATTACGTTGACTGACCGAGACGCGTAGGCTTCAGGCCAATCAGATCCCGACACTGGACTAAAATTTTCCACGAGGATAGGATACTATTTTATTCGCAATCATGTTAAATTGAATTACATTATAAAACAGTAAACAAAGCAACTACTGTCAGTTGCTGTATACAGTGCATCCCCGGATGGACAGAACAAGAGGGAATTTTTTTTTATTAGGAACGCAAAAATGTCATCTTTACAAAAAAATGTTGCTTGTCTCAAAATCACCAATTCTGAAAGAAAAATCTAAATATTTTTTTAGCAGTTGAGATAATTACAAAAACACGGTTAAGATAAAGAAAAAACATTTTATTTTAACGTGGTATCCCCCAACCTCTACACACTTTTCAGCTCTACGTACAAATTCTTTATAAACATTGTGGATCATATCTTCAGTGACAGAATTCACATAATACTACACCACACATTAAACCTTTTTGTAATACTGGCCTTTGGTTGCAATTTTGAAATTAAAATTTGCTCTCGACTAAAATCTACAGTTTTATAACTTTCCCATTGGTTGCAAATGTCGATTTATCCGAAAAACAACGTTTTGCGGAAATTTCGATTTACAAAGTAGTTTTCTCCTACCCATAAGCAAAAGCCTAACCGCAAAAGCATCATCAGCGTTTCTTAATTCACGTTTCAAAAATCGGTTTATTAAGTTTAATTTTGTTTTCTTTAGAAATTCTTTGAAAATTTCAAATTTTTCTACCAAATTGATTTACTTAATAAGTTATCATGGAAGATGACAGGATAATCTGCTTCAAACAAAAGCATGAAACTTAAAAACTTTTCAACTAAAATGTTTTTGTAATTTTCTCAGTTGCTAAACGAAATATTTAAATTTTTATTTCAGAATTGGGGTTTCGAGACAAACAATTTTTTTTATAAAGGATGACTTTTTTGCGTTAAGTTCTAAATAATTTTTCGCTCTAGTTTAGTCCATCCGGAGGCACACTGTATATTATATCGATTGTGGTTAATAGCTCTGGCAATTCAAATGTAACAAATAATTTAAATATAGGTTCTAATGTTAATAAATAAAATATTTAGTTTGTTTTAAATTTTTCTATATTGTTTTTCGAAAAATCGAGCATATGTGCTTATATTTGACAAGAAATTGGCTACCCTAGTTCGTTGTCAACATACATTGTCAAAAATCATGCATAAAAGGTGTTTTTTAATAAAATAACGTAGCTGCAACAAACTTTAAGACTCGTTTTTAATGAGTATTTGTCTTATTAAAATTACTAATTATTACCTAATAACTAAATACTTAATCGTTCAACTAACATTTGATGTTTTTGATTATTGACAGTAACGTCACTTTCCACCCAAGCGATCGAAGTGATCACTTTCAACCCAAGGGAGACACTTTTCATTCAGTAATGACGTATTTTCCAACACCGAAAAAAAAAGATGTGTTCATTTAACCAATAATTGGTTCACTCAACAAATTTTTGTATTTAAATATGCTCAAACCACCAGAATGTTTAAATCAATTACGCAGAATTAGTTGCACTAATGTTTTGAATCAATTTACAATTGTGGTTCATCCAATAATCTTAATGTTGAATTAACATAAATGTTTGTTCAAATCGACAGCACTTTGTTTAAATTAACACATATAATTCAACTAAAATATGCGTTTTCTTTCAAAGACGTTAGTGTTTTGCAATAAAATTTAAGTGTGCTGATTTAAACGAAAATTGGTTGAGTGAATGCAAAAACTTAATTTTTGTTGCACCGACATTTTCATTTTTCTCGGTGAACCTCATGTAGGTTAAAAATAGCTATCTTACTATTATGATTACCAATAAAAGTTTGTTAAACAGGTTAAAAATTAAAACAGGTTCAAGCACATTCAAGACTTTCCCCATCGAGAAAATGTTAAGGCTATTTTACAGTTTGCATTTTTTCTTGCATGCATTAAAAATTGCACGCATGCGCATTCAATGGATTTAAATCAGCTGAGTGCAATTTTACTTGAATTGCACAGAATCCACGGAAAAGAACATGTGCTATTTTTATTGCAGGACGAAAAAAAATGTATTTTGGATAGATGCGTTTAAGATGCTTTCATGGAGTCACTTGATAAGAGCACACAGAAAAAAAATGTTGTAAATTTTCAAACGATATATAAAGTCTCGGCACAACTTGTATTATTTCCCACAAAATTGTTGACGAAAGTTATCGCATTTTTGTAACAAAATGCACACTTTTGTTATACAATTTATGTTGACAAACCTATATATTACAATAGCATTAAATGCAAATAGTATGCAAAATGTAGTTGCAACTGATCGTCAACAAAATATTTACAGTATTTTTGGTATTATTACAAATCTGTTGTAATGAACCGACATTAAGATTTTGCGTACAGATTAACTACGCTGTTGGTATAATTAATATACCTAGTTATGAATATTTTTTTACTGTATAATGTTGTTTTTTTGAAACATAATGCGTAGTTTTGTTGCAAAATTTGTTGACATAAGCTACCTATAAAAGGAGCATAAATTGCATATTGGTTGCCGCAAATGCAATAGTGAATTTTCAGTAGGATTTTGCGTACAGTAAAAAGCTGGATTGTTGGATCAAAGAATAAATGCTCCTTAATTCGAGAAGTTTTGTTCTGTATGTGACGTTTGCGAATTTTCCTTCGCCGGTATATAATGTTTTTCCGGTAAATGCACTAAATCGACCTTTTATAACCGTGTTTGAGTGAAATAGAAGAAGTGCCATCTTTACAACGATGGCTGTATCAGATATACCTATTGACCGTAACTATATGGGTAGAAAACTTCGCTATAATAATAATGTTTAGATCACAGAACCTGTTTACAAAAGTGTGGGCTAGAATTGGAAAAAAAAGTAATTTGAACATAATAATTACATTAAATTAACTACCATTGTGGTTAGCGTAATCCTTATTTCTTAATAATATTCACTTTGTTAATTGAAGAGTACTTATTGTTTAAGTGAAATTAATAAACTAGAAGTAACAAAATAATATGATCGCTTTTTATATTATTATTTTCTTGATTTTCGCAATATCTCTAAAATAAACGAGATTTTATTAGTTTGAGGGTTTGTTTGTTGATTTCATTAGCGACAATGCGTAAATCTCGAGAGATGTTGGCAGTTGGTGGATATAATTATTACTGCCATGTCGACAGGTCAATGTACGTTTTAACATTAGCTTTTTTGCTTCAGAAACAGCAATTGGAAAATTTTGAGGTATGTTCAAAATCTTGGTAGACAGATGTCCTTCTTAACATTAGCGGAAATCAGAATATCGCAAATATAGTTAATTATTAATATTAATTAATATTAATTATTAATTCGATCCGTGAACTAATATTCGAGTACTATAAAGTTTCCCAGTAAAAAAATTCTGGTTTATAACGTTTTTCCACTCCATCATATGCAATTTATTATATTTAGCAGTTGTAAAATATTGTAAAACATTTCACAATATTTTCTAGAAGATTCTGCTACAATATTTTCTAACACGTTCATTCTTTTTTTTTTGTAACTGTGGTATACAAAACTGCAGCGGCGTTGTTTAAAAATTTCGCACAGTAGTAAAAATTCTTACTACAATTTTCATCCAACAGTGAAGTGTAAATATTACTATGCGGATTATCTCTGTGCATTACAGCAAATATATTTAATGTTTGCAGCACTTTGTAACCGTTAACAAAATAACTACCTAGCTTTGGATCCAATTATATCCTATTCTTTTAATAACGATTACTCTAAACCATGATCGCTGTCTGGATCAATATTGTATATGTTATACACACGTACACATACAATTTGGTGAAATAATCAGCACTAGATGTTTATTGTTTATGTTTAGATTGAATACGAGACGATGTTTAACGATTAGTGATGTTAGATTTCGTCACTTTGATGCGGTACTTCAGTTGCTGTATCGGTAATACTTGCAATCAAATCTCTACGTTATTCAGTGTGTATACGCTACCTTAGTTACTTTCGGCACTTTTGTTACTCTTATTACTTTAGTTACTTTCGACACTTTCGTTAGTTATCTCCTTTATTTTGTTATTTTCGTTATTTCCGTCGAGAACCTTATTGCAATTCGTTACAATGCTGTATAGTATCGACTAGTGTTGGGATTAACATAATTTTATTCGTCTGTATAGGTATGAGTAAATATTGTAGTCCGAAGCCACATAACGAATGAAACAAAGGCTCAAGGTTGCTTTCACGACAGGAATGCATACATTTTGAAAGGCAAAAACAAGCAGGTTCGTTTACGGTATCTCTTTATAATAGGTTACATTTTAATTTTAAGACAAATCACTTATTGGTAATCTGTCCTTTCCCAAATAGTAAATTATTTACATATACTAATGTTAATAACCAATTACCCATTTATTTTCGTAAAAGTAACGTGTAACATTTACTGCATGCACAAACGCTTCATTCATGCAATGAATGAAACAGACTGCGTGAAACCGTATTATGAAGAAAACGATCTACCGTGAATGATAACGAAAGTTTCATCCTCAACACTAGTGATTGTCGCTACTGCTCGGCTGCAATATGCCAAACATTGCTCGGATAATATTAAATACTTTGGAAGCAATTTCAAAGAAAAGTCTCAAATCATTAGGATAAACTTTCTTTTGTTTATAAGGATATAAAATATATATAGTGGAGAAATCAACCTAAAGCAAGTTCAAAAGGTCCGTAAAGCATCACCTTCTCAGCCATCCATGCTACACATTGGAAGAATTCACAAGTCTTTGTACTGATTGACTGTATAATAACCACCTACTTAATTTTGCTTGAAATATATACATACTAGTTAATATATTTAATATTTTATGTTGTAATATGAATATGTAATATAATTTTAATTATGTATTCTTGTTTAAATATATTTATATTCTATATTTGAAAAAAAATATAATGCCACGACTGTTTCGCTCAATGAAAATCGGACTCCGTGTGAAAAGGTTCAGGCGGTTCCCAACCATATATCAGTATACTCCTTGACAACCGTTCGTTCAACTAGTGCAGGGGCCGGCAAACTTTTAAGCCGGAAGAGTCAGCCGCAATAAGAATATCGATTTCATGAATTTCAAAGAGCCACAAATTGTTATTTCCGCTTGTACATTTTATTTCAAATTTGAATTGTATAAACAAGGGGTTATTAGATATGTGGAGATGGACCTTCTCTTCCCTAGCTACTCGTGGGATCAACCATGGAGGAAGGACGTTTATTAGCGGAACGACACCGCTAATAAACAGGAATTGGAGCATGGCCTCCATAAGAAGCCTTCCACTTCCAAAGTGAGAGTACCTCCCAAGGAAGCAACAAAGGAAGAGCAAAACGACTGGAGTAGATTGGAGAACAGGATGGCATCCATCCCCTTTCAAATTGCGTAGCACTGTGTAGCTCAAGAGCGTTGCACCTGGGAGCACGTGAAATCGAAGAGGGAGATTTACCTAACCTGGGGCCTTCTGATAGCCTACACTTTTTGAAAGGAATAGGATTGGAAGGCCAGTTGTAAAACAGCAAGAATCAAAGAATCACCCTTGCAATATATACATACATATACATGGATCAAAAGCAATTTTTCCTATTTGGTCATAGCATTCCGGAAGACAATTCCAGACATTGAAAATTAGTGCCTCACGTTTGACCATCTCTTTTAAAGCTGTCCACTTATGTTGCGATACCAAAATACATTTCTGCGTTTTGTAGCTGTTCTAAGCTACTGGTTAGGTTCGTAAATATCGAACTCCACAAATCTTTGCTTTTTGAATCTAGTAATTGGATTTCAAATGAGCTAGCATTGATATCAAATGAAGCAAACTTTAGTTCTTTGCTGTCTACTTTGAGAGGATTCGGAATGAAAGCTAAGGTAGGCTTATTTATTTTGAACTGATCAAATCGTTTTGATTTTTCTTGTGAAGTAACTAGTATCAATAGAAGCACTGTTTCCATCCATGTTTTTTTTAAGGTTCGGAAATATAGTAATGTACCCATCTCCATATATTCAGCCAAAAGAAGCAATTTATTTAAAAAAAAAAAACTACTTCTTCCAGTAATGAAAATGCTGTGTTTCCCTTTCCTTGAAGCTTTAGATTTAGTTTGTTGAAATGCATTGTAACGTCAGTCATAAAATGTAACTTTTCTAGCTATTCTTTCAATTCAGGATGATCAATGGCTTTATTATTTAGGAACGTGATAATTTTATGCAGACATGAGGAAAAACGCTTTAAAAACACTGCCTTGTGAAAGCCATCGTACGTTATTGTGCATAATTAAGTCCGAGTAGTGGTTACCCATGTCATCTAATAATTCTTTAAATTGGCGATGACAGAGAGCCTTAACTAAAATGCTATTCGTAATGTTAATAACCAAGTTCAAAACGTCAAGTATTTCTTTTGGAAAGGATTGTGTACAAAACGCTTCCTGGTGAATTATGCAATGAAAAGAAAGGATTTCATGGTCAATTTTACTTTTTGAAATTGAAATAAATCCTTTGTTTATCCCAGTCGTGCTTTTTGCTCCATGAGTTGCAATGGAAACAATCGTATTCACATTAATGTCTAATAGCAATAACAATCCTAATAATTCTTCCTTAGGGCCTTGAGGTGAGACAAATTTTACAAATAGTGCCACTTGCGCTGTGTCTTTTAGCAAGACTCATTCACAGCAATTGATATTGCCGAACTCAGCTCTTTTATCCTTCAACTGTTGTGTCACATCTAAGCCTAATTTAACAGTTTGATCTTGTACTGTTTTAGTAGATAGTTGCATATCTTTGATTTTTTACAATTTCGGTTTTGAATGAATGTAGGCTTTCACGACCGCTGTCAGAATCCTTACTGGATATAAACGTTTTCAGGCTGACATGCCCGTGGTCTAATTCTTGTAGATGTCGACGTTTCGCCAACCTCTGCGGCTGGCATCTTCAGGACGATGATCTAGCAGTTTCACTAGTTGTCTGATGAGTGGACCACTCATCAAACAACATCTCAGCTCGGGCAATTTTTTTATCCAGTAAGGATTAATTTCAGTTTTGTTTTTAAAATCATTAAACACATCCTTAGACGCTTTTATAAAACACTGCTTAATGTAATCACCGTCTGTGAACGGTTTTCCTCGTTTAGCTATTTCAAGCGAAATTTTGAAACTAGCCATATTTACGCTGTTCGTGGATTGTGTCTAATTATGTATCAAGGAACTTGACATCTGGGTTATTTAAATTTAAATTTAAAATTAAATAGATTTATTTGTGTCCGTTCGCCTAGCTTTTAATTTTTTTAAGGGAACTTAAAGAGCCGCAGTTGTCTTTTGAAAGAGCCACATGCGGCATCGCGAGCCGCGGCTTTTCGACCGCTGAACTAGTGGAATCAACTAATCGCCTGGTCTGAAAGAGGCCTAAACTAGCAACTAAACTGCTTCAGGTACAAAAAATGGGGATTCATTTGAAGATCAAGGTGACGAAAATGATACAGTATTATTATTGTAACAAACTTTTGCCGATCTAAGCCAAAAGAAACATTGATTTATTACTATAATTGCCAAGTGCGTGCTCATACGGAATGTGAAAGTCTGTCTCCAAAAACAAAGATTAATTGACCTGTATCATTATAAATGTCTTCCTAACCAATCATGGTTTTCACTATAAACCTATAGCTCCCATTTCCCGAAATATACTTTTTGTCATTTGGATTGATTTTCGTTTTGTAGCTGCTACTACTTGCACGTGGATAGAAAGCCTGGAGTGGTACGTCAGATAATCTCTTTGACGTAGAGCAACCATGCTTTCGATAATTAAATAAATATGGCTCTACCTACCGCTGCATGTATTGTGAATCCTATCGTCAACAAAGTAAGAACTATACGGAAACGTTCTGGGAAAACATTAATATTCATCCACATACTTCTTTATTCCATATTTATGAAATCTATACGTGTATAAAAAAACTTTTCAGAATTAGTATCATTATTCAATAAATATATACTTGCATGTCTCGCTATCGTTGCATGTGTTTTGGGGTCAGAGATCACCAACAAAGAGGTCTGAAATATTCAGAGGGATGTATCCCTTTCAATTATTCAGTACGCATATGACCTTTTCTCATGGCCATTCCGCTTGTTTATGGTTTATGGATAATAACCGTGTTGTGTACATACAGTATTATGCTCCCGGCAAAAGGACGTTAATTTTTAATCGGACGACAATTGATGCGCTCCGCTCGGACTAAAATATATCTAATTATTTCTCCTAATAAAATAAAACATTCACGAATGGTAAGTGCATCTTCACGATGTGACGTTCTGCATGTTTCATTTTTTACCCAACCAGTAGTACGTATACCTAAGGCTAACCCTTTTTGAATTATTGACAGAGGACAATGCCCGTCGATGAATGCATTTATGGAGCTTAACCTCAGCGATTGTTCTCAAACAAATCGGAAAGTTTCTTTTTTTATCGGTATATATAGGCGCAGTAATTTCGCCGGGAATATGTATCATCTGTGCTATTTGTGGAGAGACGATTATTTGCCCTAAAAATTTATGCGTAATGCGATTGTCCTAATGCAAGTTCAGATTTATTAATTTGTTGCAATAAACTGATATTCCTTCTGTAATTTAAGGAAAAACAAACCATCGTAAGGCGCTGCTGTGATCTCTACCACAATTATCTTAAAGCTACTTGTGTTAAAATTCAGATTTTTGTTTTGTTTTAAGGATGAAATCGTTAGCGGAAAATAAAACAAAAAGCAAGTTGTTGCAAAGTATGAACAATCGATGAAGAGCTTTTTTTTAGCTTTTAAAAATAATATATAGTAGATATGATATTTATACTGGGCGAAGCATACCCTTTGTAAATTCTACTGGCTAAAAAAGGTTCCTTTCTGTTCGCCCAGTATGGACGATATTATATTTACCAAGTCATCTTCAGAGTAATCCTTTTTGTTCTAACATTCTTTGTTGTATTTTCATACTTTGACAACTTGCTCTTTGTTTCATGTCTTATTAGCCGCTAACTTGATAATCTATATATATACAAGATGACATAGAAAGAATCTGCAATGCATAGCAACATGTGATAGAGGACCAAGAAATAACAAAAAAAGTTCCTGTACACTAATGTCCGATAGCTTTTTGTTTTCAAGTGACAAGCTGTTGAAGTTAAAAGGCTTTTATTAAACAAAACAACATTCAAAAATATAAGATACATATTAGTTCTGCATAAGGTGTTCAAATTGGTGACCTTGTTCCTGAATACACAGTTCCAATTTTCGTGTTAATGACTGAAGGCATTTTTGAAATATGTTGGCATTATTACGAAATCTGTCAGCAGACTCCACAATTCTGTTCATTGATTGTTCTTCACTATTTAGTTCTGCGGCATACACTTCACTTTTCATAAATCCCCAAAATGAAAAATCGAGGGATTACGAGCTGGCCATGGTATAGGTTCCCCACGACCAATACAATACAATTTCCAAATTTTCTTTGCAGAAATTCCCTTACTCTCCTAGAATAGTGAGCTGGCGCGCCGTCATGCGTGTAGTACATTCTTCTTATAATATTCAATGGAACATCTAATAAAGTATTCAGTTTCATTTTCCAAAAAATGTTGATAGAGTTCGCCTGTCAATCGCCTGGGTATTCGAAATGGACCAATTAGACAATTGTCGATTATACCTGCCCACACATTAGTGGAAAACCCATACTGGTGATTCCGTATTACGTATCTGATGAGGGTTTTCATCGCTCCAATAATGCATATTGTCAATATTCAAAATGCCATCGCGAATAAAACCTGCTTCATCGGTAAACAAAATTAACAACAAAAAGTTTTGCCCTTTATTTTGCAACCACTAGCAATATTGTAAACGCGGTAGGAAATCCTGTTCCAGTAGGTGATGGATTTTTTGGAAATGAAATAGATGAAGAAGTTGTTCATTGAGGACTTCCCTAACAAATTTACGATTGACATTCGGTACAGCTGGACTTCTGGGACTTATTCTAGGATTGTCTTCTACTATTTGCAAAATAGCTTCTTCATTTGCAACAGTACGACGAGTTCTGTTAACCCCAGAATCAAATTTTGGTTTTTTAAAGCAACCATCTTCTCCCAAACGCCTATGTACGTCAATAAATGTCCTAACATTAGGAACTTGCCTTAATAGGTATCTCTCTCGATAGATCTATTGAGCTTCGGAAGAATTTGAACGAGCTTCAAACGAGCGCACCATTTTGAAATAAAACCTTCAAGACACAATTGGTTTGACATTTACCAAATGTTTTGTTTCATGAAATCACAGCCTGCCTTAAAACATTTTTTATTGCTTAGGTAATACTAAAATGCAAGAACAATATAAAAAACAGTTTGTAACTTGAAAAAAAAAGCAATCGGACATTAATGTAGAGGAACTTTTTTTGTTATTTTTCGTTCCTCTATCTCGTGGTGCTATGCATTGTGGTTTTTTTCTATGTCACCCTGTATATATATTGTAATGCTACAGAGTAGCATACAGCCCGGTATGAAAAAAATGATACTTTAATTTGTATGTATAATGGTCAGTTTATTCTAATAAGTTTATCATCTGGCTGTCTGCTGCTACATTTTATATCCTTTTCTTATTATATCAAATTATTTTTTAAAAATATATAAGTAAAATTAGTAGCTTTACACTTAAATAATATCAAGTACAAGTAAAAAAAATGTGGGGTCTAATTTGGACAGATGCAAACTGTAATTCTTCGTTACTTCTAGTTGTAATATATAAGGCGTTTCATTTAAGAATTCAGGAAAAAATCATGTTAAAAAAGGGTAAAGACAATACTTTCTTGATCAGCACCCTGCGCATCTTGTGTTAAAAAAACAATTTATTGACATATTCACCTAATCTTAGCCAATCGTAGCAACAAATATTACTGTTAAAATCGAAAGTGGACTTAGGAAGACTTTTTTTGGAATAGGTGTTTTTTTAAATTTTTAGAACAGAAACAGTTGTTATTCATAATTCAGAAAACCAATGCTTTTTTAATGTGGGGAGGAATGCAGTATGATCAGGGATCCTTTCTAATTAAGATAACACACACGATTGCCTGGTTGTATTATTCCAGTAGTGTTCTTCGTCTTTCTCTTTGTTCCAACTTCTTTCCAGCTCTCGTGCTGTGTTTATGGACATAGAACAGGTTCTGGACCTATATTGGAAGGAATCATCGGTTTCATATATACACCCAGAACTTGTTCTGGGAGTGTCCAAAAATACAGGACTGGAGCAGGTAAGAAGCTGGGTAAATGAGAAACACAAAGAACACTGGAATAAAAGTAATCGGACAAATGCATGGAGAGACTTTTATTAAGGAACCATCAGAGAAGACGATTGGAGAATTACTGCAGCTTAGTAAGGATTATCTTCGCTGGAATGGCTGATATAATTCGATGGGTAAGAAAATGGAAGACCAAATAGAAAAGCCAAAAGTTCCACAATTAACACTATATTGCAACGGTGGGCACATATCAGATCAAAGAGATCCGCAATCCGGTTTTTTCTATATTTTCTAAAGAGGCACACCTTGATACAAATTCAATTTTTAACCTGATTGCATATGTGATATGGATACAACAGTTGATCTTTCAATATTCTCCAAACTGTGGCCTGACTAATGTTTAAAGCAAACGCAATTTTTCTGGTGCTTGTAGTAGGATGTTCCTCAGTTTCATTTAGTACCATTTCTTTAACTTGTAGAATTCTCACTGTAGATGGGTGCCCGTTATTAGTCGTCCGTTTTTTTAAATTTTGAAGACGGGCAAATATTGAATGATGCGGAATGATACGGTTCGGGTATCGTTCTTCATAAAGACGTCTAGCAGCACGCGAATTTCCATTGGCAAGACCGTAAACGAAATGGATATCACACATCTCAGCATTCGTGTAATTCATTTTAGAAAACAGAAACTGGCAAATAAACTGAATGAATACTCTGACAACTATTGACAAATATTGAAATGACAAATAAACAATTCCCTCTCAACACAATAGTTTTTGAGGAACCAGCTGTGATATTATATCGTGTTAGTTATAGTTCATAATTTATTATTAAACATTCAATAACTTTAAAACCACCCCGTTTTGGACATATACTCATATGAACTTTTATGATCAAAATAATCTCAGGCATCAGCTCTTAAAGTTTGTCGCATATAGTGAGAATCACCCTGTATAACAAAACTGAATTTGCAGAAAAAAAGATGAAATTGAAAATACTGACGTTATTACACTCCGTATGATATACACACACATGAAGAAAGTAGGAAAAATTACCCAAAAAATGGGACTTTTCTACCACTCATTATTGAGGTAATTTTACACCTGCAGGAAAATTTGCTCTACAAGTGATATGCATATTACCCTTGTGGGGAAAATTTCAAGTGTAAAGTTATCCCAATAATAGGATGTCCCCCTTTTTTTAGTGCAGCTTTGATGTTTTGTCTCCCGCAATTGCCTTGTTTTTTCTATTCGCTGATTTAAACGGAAATGTACTGAAAACTCAAGCTGTTCCGTTAAATTTTGTAGGGTGATGAAGCATTTTTTTAAATCGCGGTATATGTAATAAACGAAATGATGATCGGATCCCCCCTTAAAACCGTTTCCTTTCTATAAGATTTTTTTTTTAAATTGCGTTTGATTTCCTTTGAAAACCAAGGCGCAAAGTTTGATTCAGACATTGGAAACCTAAAAACTGAGTTGTCCGGTTTACAGCATGTTATAAAATTTATCCGCAGCAACATTCGCATCATCAAAGATATCCAGAAATGTCCAGTCGACAAGCAACATGTTTTTGAACATTGAAACATATTGTTGTATTAAATTGGAGGTCTTACCGGCTGACTGCATCAGCTTATAGAAGCGCATAGTTGCACGCACACACATGATATTTTTACAGTTGATTATTTCACTTAAAGCAATTGTCCCATTACCGAAAGGAAGTAGGGTCATAATATTTATTCTTATAAACTCGTGCTCGTTCCATTCATTAAACGAAAAAAAAAGAGAGCCGTATAAGTATGTGTATGTACGCTTTATACGTAGTAATAACGGAGTATAGGGAGCGTGGCGTAGCAGGAATAGCAGGAATACGAACGCCACGAATGCCGTTTAATTCGGACGAATTAAATAATAAATTCCAACCGCCGCCGCGTCTTCCGACAAATCATTCGGCCAAAGGCTTCAATCCCTGTGCTGCATCAACGCCAAGTCTACGTCAAGTCTCAGTGTCGCCGTTGACTGCACCAGCTGCCTGTTTCGGCGGAGGTCCTCGGTGACGAGCTTTCTATACGGAAACGACGTTGTACAAACTAACAGCTGTCATTTTCACTCTTTCCCGTTTTACGATGGCACGAGTCCCGGATTGACCCCATGATCACCCGGGCATGTGCCATTTTTTTCTCATCTAAATTGACCGCTGGACGCGTAGCTATTTAAAAGGTCACCCCCGGCGTAAATTCCGTAATTGTATGAATGAAATTCTTCAGAGGAGTCTGCCGTATCGTAGTGATCTTGATGAATGATTTTTTTTTTCTTTCGAGTAATGTCAATTGACTGAGACTTTGGCTGATTGCGGTTTTATATGATGAAACATGTTTAAGTACAGTTAATTTTATTTTTAGGCGATGGCTGGATTCCTGGAAAATGACTAAAAAGATTCTTGTAAATAAATTGCTAAGATTAATTAAAAAAAGAACTACATATACGAAAATATTTGTTTTAAGATTAGTGAGGAGCAAAGCCAAAGTGACCTTTAAGGGTAGCGGAGTTGGCCGCAGTGAGAAGCGTGCACCACTGCAATCAGTAAATGTAAAATTAACAGCGTTATTGAGTAGATCGCTTGATTGTCTAATACTTTAATATATAACATATTTTCATTTTCGTTACTTTTACTTCAATTTATTTGCTTAATGTTGGAATAATAAAATAAAATATATACTATGAGATTCAAAATGATTGTCAATTCCGCTCCTATAGATAGTAACAGGGTGTAGGTATATGCCGCGTGTTTGTAATGAAGGTTTGAACTAAGTCAGTGTTGGAACACAAGAAAGTAAACGGATCTGTCATAAATAAGAAAAACGTAACATATATTTGAACTCACATTATATAAACGACTATGGATTGGTGTTTCTGCTTGTAAAAATGAAATGTAATTAATTTAACTTTACTAAATTATGATTTTACAATTCAGTACTAACTGGTGTTTAACTAAATTTATTTATTACTTTAAATTATAACATACAATTAGTATAATTATTAAGTGACAAAACTGTATCTCTCAGTTCTTCTATGGTATGCATGCGGTTTCTATAGATCCTATTTTTTAGATAGCCGAACATGAAGTAATCTAATGGGGTTAGATCAGGCGATCTTGGTGGCCATCTTTGTGCTCTAACGAACTTGTCAGCAAAAAACTGTTGAAGATATTGGCAGGTTTGTCGAGCAGTATGTGCTGGAGCATTATCGTGCTGAAAATAATCTGCTTCAAGCTCATTTTCTTGTAACTCCGCAATAAACAATTCCCACATCTGTTGGTAACGTTGGGCTTTTACAGTTTCCTCGAAGAAAATTGGCCCTATTATTCGTTGTCTGGACATAGCTAACCAAACTCCAACTTTTACGGGATGCAATTGCGTTTCTCGAAATTCATGTGGATTTCCTGCAGACCAGATACGATAGTTTTGTGAATTGATATAGCCTGTTAGATAAAACCAGGCTTCATTCGAGAAAAATGATTTGTTTAGCAAGTCATCGTCCCTTAAATTGTTATTAAACCAATGACAATATTCCAATCGCCTATCGTGATCTAATGGTAATAATTCCTGTACCGTAGAAACTTTATAGGGATGAAAATGTAACTTTCTTTTGACAGCTCGTTGTGCTGAAGTGTATGATAAGCCTATAAAATTATAAAATGTAATAAACTATTTCACTTAATGTTAATATTGATTTTTTACCTGTTTGTTGAGCTAATTACCACAGATAAATTCCCTTATTTTCTTACAGTATTCAGAAATACTATTGTTGGTGATATTAGATGTAAATATAAACGGTTTGAAAAAAATATAAGATAAATAATCGAAAGATACTACAACACGAACGCCAATGTCGCTAAATGTCAAGAAAATTCATTTAATGTATGAAATTTGTATGTAACTAACTTCGCTCATTAAATTGGTAATAAGTATAGATAAATTTTTCCGGAGAACAGTTTTTTTCTTACGACAACCATTTTGAATCTCATAGTAAATAAATAATAATAAGTAGTAGTATTCTTCGGGTTTTGTCAAAGGTTTTGGAGAGGGTTATTGCTGATCAACTTACGTCCCATTTAAACAAACATCATATTTTGCCCACTACACAAAGTGGATTTAGAGCCGGTTTTAGTTGTGCAACTGCACTTTTAAATATAATTGACGACATAATTCATGAGTCTGATCGTGAAAATTTAACAGTTTTGTGTTTACTTGATTACTCCAAGGCCTTTGACACTATTAGTCATGAGTTGTTGTCGGCAGTCCTGCACTATATAGGTTTGGACAGTGACGCTGTTTGCCTTTTGGTTGGTTATGTAATAAATTGACAGCAATTGGTTAGTTTGGATGAGCGGGAATCTGAGTGGCTGACCTTGACTTCTGGTGTTCCGCAAGGTTCTGTTGTTGGACCCCTGTTGTATACCATTTATACATCTCAGCGTCTTAAGGCTTTGAAATACTGTAATTCCCACTTTTATGCTGATGACACGCAGCTTTACTATTCCCTTCCAGTTAGCAGTATGGTAGATGCCTTTAAAATTTTAAATTCCGATTTGGAATGTTTGGTTTTAAGTTCGTCTGAGTATACATTAAATATTAATGCTTCCAAGATGGAATTAATTCTCTTTGGGCCACAAAATAAAAAACAGCAGGTTCTTTCATGTGGTCTAAAGGTATATGTTGACGGTGCAGAAATTACATTTAGTTCATCTGTCAAAAATTTAGGTGTTATTATAGATGAGAGAAACTAAAATTTAATGATTACATAAACAAATGTACATCGAAGGCATATACTTCCTTAAAGTTAACATACAGTCACAGATGTTATTTGAATAAAAACTTAAAGACATTATTGTGTGAGTCATTGGTGTTGTCGTTGTTTAATTATTGTGACTTTTTATATCGCACTTGTATAGATTACTTCTGTGGTCGTAAAATTCAGAAAGTTCAAAATTTATGTTTAAGGTTAGTATTTGGTATACGCAGATATTGTCATGCAAACCTCTCCTAGAACCCTCACCACAAACTGCACTAAACTGGACGCACGTTTCGATAGCAAAGCCATCATCATCATTGAACTAGTTCAGTGTTTCTGCAGCATTACCAGTACCACAGTTTGGAGTATTTTTGTCAGGTATTGTCATGTCAGTCACAAATTGAAGAATATTAAATGGTTAAGTATGCGTAATCGTAGGTTGTTGTATTCGGTATGTTTGTTTCATAAAGTTATTACAACTGGTAAGCCTGAGTATTTCTACGAAAATAACTTTTAGGACGGATGTACACAACTTAAATATTCGATTTAAGGGCACCCTTACACCACCAAGATACAGGACTCAATTTTTTAAGAAGTCGTACTTTTATCAAATAACTAGAGTGTACGATGCGATTCCGTCTGATATTAGCCAGTCATGGTCTTGGAGGCATTTAGGGGGACGTTCTGTCGTTTTCTCTTTGACGTGCAGCTGGGGCAGTGATTAACTGATTAATTAATTTTTGATTGACAATGCTCTGAGCGCAGTAGAGTTAGAGTAATTTTTAATGAAATTCTCTGTACTTCTGCCAAAAAAAGCATTCACCTTGCAAAATTACCTTACTCCTAGGGTATTTATCAGTTTCCCCCAAATAACATTAAAATTTTGTATATTTATTTACAATTTTAAGTGGGTTTTAAGTGCCCGTTATTCTCAGAATGTGCGAGTTGTTATTCTCAATGTTGAGAAAACCTTTTGAAGATTTTTCATTTAACTCTTTAAAATAAAATACAAAAAGAATTGTTCAAAATCATTTATTGGCTTCTGAGAAAGAGAGAGACGTAGAGACGACCTTACTTTCAATATCGACCGTTTAACAGTTAATTATTGGTAAATATTTGTAATAATACGTTTCTAAACCCTGTCGGTTATAAGCTGCATTATAAACAACCTAAGTGTGTTTAAAATAATTACCAAGCAAGACTTTCTAATATGCAAAATACTATCACAAAAATGACATGTACGCTACGTTTATGCTTAATGCTAGAGTTATTAAAGATTATATATTGGTTCCTCTTCATGAAAGCAAGCATGTATAATTGCAGATCAGTTGTTATGTTATTCGAAACACCAGGACACTCCATGAAGGATGATCCATCAATTTGACATTGTACCCTAATCGACGGGAGCACATAACTTCCGTATTGTTTTTTTCTGTACTTTTTGACGGGATGCACCTCATTTCTAACGCGACGGGTATCCTTAGAACAAGCAAAGAAAGTCACAACAAGCATGCAGCCTACCGATTTCGCCCAAATCAAGCAGAGTATTTGTATACAAAAGTACTCGTTTGGGGCTTGTAAAAGCGTGACCATTCAGAGAAAACTGACGTTCTTAGAAGTGCTCAATCTACAGGGCGTCCTTTTAGCAATGTTGTGTATATATAGCACAATATGCAAAAACATAGACTGCAAAAGATTCAAAATTATAGATCTATCATTAAATTAATTCTACACGTGCTGCAATATAGCAATTTAGGTACTTAATTTTAACATATTTAAGATTTAAATTTTCACTTACCATTGTATAGATGTTAAACGTTGAAGGGATATCTCTCACAACCAAAATGCCGATCGTAAATACACCACTGTTATATTACGTTACGGTTAAATTCGTTACCAACTGAGGCATTTACACGCTACTGGATACCGGAGCTTCTAAATCAACAATATGGCAATAAACCGTTCATGATTTGGGCGCAGCAAGACCATGAGACGTACAGAAATATATTTTTCATGGTATTCCGCGTATGACCAGTTCGTACTTCGCATGCCGAGAGTGAATGGAAAGATTATGTCAGTATTATGCGTCCTGTATTTCCGTTGCTAATTGATTGGTGCTGCATACGAAAGAAAAATGAAGTGAAATCTTTAACTAGGTTGCGTTAATGGTTGCATTGTGAAGTAGAATAATTAAGGGTGTCCATTGTTTTAAGAATATACAGATACCTGTCATACAGTGTGGAATATTATGCATTAAGTTCACGGTATATCCTGTTATATTAAAGTATGCGAATAGATCTTGCTATAATACTACTTAATAATAAAACTAGGGAATATGGCACTTCTATTTTATTTCGAAAACTATCTTACCGTTTTAAAGTTATTTTAAAAAAAATTCTACAGTTTCAATTATATGATATAACGTCATCATTATTTACACTTTTTAAAAAATTGTATAGACATTTTTCATGCAGCTTTTTATTTTGGATTTGGATATGAAATCTATTTTTTAATAATCCCTCAAAATTTTAGTTATGACGTTATATTATTTTTCCTTAATATTCTTTAATTCTAAATATTAAGCCTTTTTAATTTCTAATGGATTTCCAGCGTGCCATGGATGCGACAGATCTATGGAAAACTTATGTATTAAAGGCAAAAGTTGTATGGCGCTGTCAATAAAAGTAATTCAATATCCTAAAAAAGTTACAAAGACACTAGGAATAAACAAAACAATTTAAATGTAATTATAAAACTTTAGTAATTCAAATGAGTGCCAATCCATTTATTTGGGAAACTATGATCTAAATAATTTCCGGTATCACCATCTAATCGCAAATAAATTTGAATCTATTCACCATGTGGAACGTCATTAAAAATTCTAGCAAATGGGCATTTAACAATTCAATCTATCGCCTAGCTATCAAATTATCATTATATGTAAATATATGAAATAATAAAATCTGCAATCTTTAAAAAGTATCCAATATTAAAATCAAATCGTCCTTACCTCCGAATGGGTCTACTTATATGGGGATTAGTGTCACTCCAATAGTGGTTATTATTCCTATTAAATATGCTATTGCTAGTAAGGCTTCATCACTCCATATTACACAGTTTTTAAAATTAGGATTTTGTTGACACATTCGTATATACCATCGACAAGAATTGATCCTTCTTTCATAATTGTTGGAATAGAGAAGATTATTAATTCAAATTCTGCAAGGGTTGTATTTATGTTTTCTTATAATTCGAAGACTGCTGGTTTTTGATATTCCTACAGCATTTTAAATTTCTTTGGAAGAAGTGGTTGGTAAAGCTTCCACATATTCCAAAACAGATATTTCCTCTTGCGTCTTGTTAGCCTTCATATATTTTTTGGATCGAATTTTTCTAAATGTTTTTTAAATTATTCTCCAGCTTTTTGAAAATACGAGCATTCGGTAAATTCCTTTCAGGATATCTCAGCAAATGCAGGTTTAAAGCTTTCATAGCGTTCTTTCAGCTTTCGATGCGGAAACATGCCATATTTTTCATGATTGGTGAACCCCACCACTTTTTTAAAAATAACAATGCAATAACAGCCTAAGGCGAAACTAATTAAGCAATAACAGTATTCGACCTTTTCAGATCTATTGTGAACCCTTTTTCTCCTAGATGGCGTTCTTTATTTTTGCCCTCTTAATTAGGCCTATCATCTTTAAGAGCGGGTTCTTTATGTAGCTACTAGCAGTGAGGTTCTCCTCTACCAATACTAGAAACCTTGTCCTCGCTGGTCCTTCACATTGGCACAGCACATGCACTGGTGTTTCTTCCTCCTCTTGGCAGTATCTGCAGGCAATGTAATCCCTTTCCGGTCAGCTTCCGGATTAGGTCATCAACTAGGGTAGCCCACAGCAAGGGAGAAAGGACTTCACCTTGCGGACACCCCCCTCCTGCCTCCGCCTCAATAATAGCCTCACCAATTGTGGATGTGATTATCGTTAAATGCTCCCTCGATGTCCAGGAAAGTCGTCATGGCTATCTCTTTGTCTTCTGTAGACTTTGTAATTAACCTGTTGAGGTCATCTAATGCGACCTCTGTAGACTTTCCCGGTTGATATGCATATTGTCTATCATTGAATGGCTGTTCTCTCAGGGCGGTATCTGTTATGTACCTATCCACCAGCCTTTCAAAGCTTTTGAGTAGAAAAGAGGATAGGCTTATTGGTCTGTATGACATCGGGGTTTGATCGGATACTTTACCAATCTTAGGTAGGTATACTACCCTTACCTTTTGCCATGCAGTCGGGACATATCCCCAGGCTATATGCCTCTGAAGATTTTAACGAGATGTGGCGTCAATACCTCTATCCCTTTCTGAAGTAGGGCAGGGAATATTCCATCCGTGCCTGCAGATTTAAAAGGCGGAGATCTTCATGCTCTCTTTGTGAGTGCTTGTGTAGGTTCCTTCCGTTCTTTTGATGAAGCCACCTCGGTTGCAGCACAACCATCCTAGACTAGGGTTAAAACTTTATGGATTCGTTAACAGGCGGAAGCTTTGTTCGGCTCCTCGCAAAACTTTCTCCATGGGTCCCTTTTTGCCTTACGGATTTCTTTGTTGTACTGTGTCAGGTTGCTTTTGTATGTTTCTCAGCTGTGGTCGGATTTGGCTTTGTTGAACAGCCTACGAACCTCGGTTCTCAAAATCTCTAGGTTAATACTAATGGACAATACTGTTATGTTTGCTGATGATACGTCTTTACTTATAAGAAATAAAAACAAATATGATGTTGTAAAAGGTTGCTAATGCTTCACCGAAGAATATAAACTTGTATTTTCGAATTAATAAATTGTATTTAAACACCAATAAAACTGCTGTTGTAGATTTTGATACTACCTATTAACCGTGTAAGAGATTTCTCCCATTACATCACAATTAATAATGCCGGAATTAAAGAAGTTGACCATCTCAAATTTTGGGAATAACTAGTGACTCAAGATGTAGCTGAAAACTGCATATCGATAATTTACGCAAAAAATTAAACAGCATTTGTTTTACTCATGTTTTGTTTTAGTGTATTGGAGTCACTGACCGTATCTTATCTATTGTGCCTGATATTTTCTATGCATTTGTCTATTTATGATGTCTCTAGAAATAAATAAATTATTATTATTTTGTTTTTTCTTATTATTATTTTGTTCGGCTGTCATGGCACTCTGCTGATCTTTTCCATAGACCTGTCCTACCATGGCACCCCAGAAATCTATTAGAAATTTAAAAACAGAATATCTTGCTTAATATATTTAAAATAGACATAGAGTGTTATATGTTTTTGTAAAGGCCGCAAAATTTGTTATTTGATTATAACAGCCTACTATAATTTCCATTTAAGAAAGAATATAACGCCCTAACTAAAAATTTTGAAGTATTATTAGAAAGTAGATTTCATATTCAATTCCCAAATAAAGAGCTGTATGAGAAATATTTAAACCGCTTTTCTAAATTTTAAATAAGAAGTTAAATATTTGATCATTGCAAAACGTGTGCACCAGTCGCCGCTGGATCTAAGATATGTTGTAGCTTATTTGTTCAAAATTTTCTGGTATTCATGCAATAATAACAGGAGTTTCGTATTTCAATAAACCAATTTCAGGTTACGAAACATCCTATGTAAATGTAAATAGTTTTACGTTAGCAACAATTTGTAAAATTATCTGCTATTTATTGTTTACCAGTTATGGAGGAATTCCCTTGCAGTGAAAGACTCTGTATATATTAAAGTATAAAAGTAATTGAATAAATATGAGCGAACTGAGTAAATAATGAAGGAATTGTTACACGAATCTATAGCAACGTTTGAGGATTAAACGTGCCAAAAAGAACAAAATTGTAACTGGTAAATCTCTATGTATACTTGCTTTAGTAAGTCCTTCTTCCTTGAAACCCTCCGTTCTTTATTTTTCTAACCTGAAAAGCTGAATTTATTTATTTGTCACCGCAAACATGAAACATATTTTCCTTTATAAATATTTTTGCAGATTAACTAGACCTTTGCACAGTCTAGCATGGATCTCGTCAGAAGGAACCGTGTGGACTGCTAGGTACTGTTTTGGTAAACACGGCCACAGAGGAGCCGCTGTATAAACACGTCACGGAAGGATTATGAAGCTTCCGGTACATAACCGATCTAGTACACGTTAAAAATTCCACATAAACTGATCCTTTGAAGTACGGTTCTGTATAGGATTGCAATTTTTTTTTTTTTCATTACGTCAGAAATTCGATGAATAGGAATTTATACGCGCAAGGATTAATAATATTTCTCGACTTTATCCTATAATAATAGGCGATCTTAAAAGGAAACTTCACGCTAATCACTCGACGATTATCGTTTTAAAAGCTGGCGCACTAGTTTCTTTTAAAAACACTCTAAGAACAGTAGATTCACCTTTAAGATGCTATTAACCTCTTTCTTTTTGTTGTCGAATCTCGTTAAGTTACGGGTAAGTAATTTTAAATGTAGAAATTCGGTCGTTTTCGATCGAGTACATCGTGGTGAAAGAGCGTATCGCAGTAGCTATGAATGGAGTCTTTATTTACGGTGTAATAAGTAACCGGAGCTTGCTAGATAAATAATCAGCCCTCTCCATTCAGGACAATTACTGTTAAAGTATCGAATTTCTACGGCGGACCAATTGGTTAGAAGTATTCCTAGACGGTTACCATTCGGAGCGGGTATAGATTGGTCGACTTAGATAGCTAGATAAGGTAGTCTCCCTTATTTTCACATTGTACCTTTAGTTTCGTTACATAAAAGAGCAACAATGTGATTTTTTTTGCAGAACTGAACAAATGACTGCGTTATATGTTCTTAAATACCTAGGGAAAGCATTCTTTCCACCAAGATACTTACTTACTGCCTGATTAACGTTGAATATTTGGAAAATGTAGCATTTCTAATAAAAAATTGAAATAATATACCAAATTACATTTTTGAGTTAATGGCATTTATATAAACAACAGTAAATTAAAAAGAGCATTATCAAAGAGAATAATAAATCTAATAGTTCAAACTTGCTGAGTAGATTTACTAATTTAATAATAATAATAATAATAATATAATAATAATAATATATATTTAATCCTGTGTACATTACAAAAAATGTGTAGGATAGTCAAAATAAAATAAAAATAGGTTACACACAATTACATTAGTACATTAATTACATTATTTAATTGTAATTTAATAAAATATATCCACCAATATTTTTGTTTCGGTATATTGTAAAATCAGATTTTTTTTATCAAAAATGCGAAGATGTCAGAAAATGCTTTACTTTACTTAATACTCTTTTTTATTTTTTTTTGGAAATAGATCGAATTACAATAAAAATATAGATTGTGAGTTCAAAAAAAGGGCATTGCAATTGGTCATTTTTAAATTAAATAATCCTCAAGCTATAATTAAATAAAGTGCAAAAAGTAGTTAGGTTACATTGAGCTTAGCTATATTCTTTTTATGTTGACTCTTTCAATAATAATAACTTAAATCTTTTATGTATCCAGGACAGTGTCAATGTGATGGATTCATACAATCTTGATATGATGTTAAAATAGATTTATTAATTACGATTTGTTCTTAATAAAACTATTAAGAAGACAATATGTGATTCATTCGACTTTTCCCGCGTTTCATATTGTTCAAAAGTTTATCATTCTTGCTTAGATGTTGATTCAGCAACCCGAATCCAGAAAGTCCAAAATGCATTTTAAGGATACATTCATGGAATCAGAGAATATGATCAAATATCCTATAAGTGAAAAGACATCAATTGGATCAATATGAGCAATAAAAGAGAGCTGCAAAGTATTATAAAATAATTGTCTATAAGAGCCCGCCACATCTATAACTGCAAACTTCTCCTAGACCCCTCACCACAAACTGCAATAAACTGGACGTATGTTTCAATAGCAAAGCTATCATAATCAGCAGAAACACTGAATTGAATGAGTCTAGGAGAAGTTTGCAGTATTACCAGTGTCACAGTTTAGAGTATTTTTGTCATCTATATAACATTATTGTGGTCTTATATCCCCATCATTACATTGGACAACCATATATGTGAAAGATTTTTTTCATATTACACTTATAAATAACACAACGCTTTATCAGTATATTTAGGTGTTCTTCGCGAATTTAAAATAAAGCTTTGATCACTTCTAATGTTTTAGTAAATTTTCTTTGTAAATCTATTTAATCACCTTCGATCGGAAAATATACAGAAGAAACGTCAAGATTGTTCGACATTATAAAAAATTTGCTATGTTTAGTATACCTTGGTACACTTTCTATACGGAATCATACATGTCTCTGCTGTTTCGAATATAATTATACACTTTGGATGCTGCGAAGGAGTTTTTTTTCCCTGGATTTTTATGATACTGGTGTTGTTCTCCCGCTGTAAACCCTTCTTGCGACCATTCTGGATTGTCTGAAGAAGCCACATTCTGAGTACTCTGGGGGTTGTGCAACTGATATGCGAGGTATCTGGTCAAAGCATTGTTTAAATTGCCGTGTATTTAATATTTTTAACATTTTGTGGTTATTTTTCATGTCTGCAAAATGACAGTTTATACTGAAATTTCCTAGCCACTCGGGCGTGAGAGGAAATGAGGCGGCAGACGAGCTGGTCAGGCGAGGTTATTTCGGCACTACCAAATCGCAAATTAAAAAAACCATCAATGAATGGTAATAATCAGTCCAGGAGTGGGTAGCAAAAATCACCGGGACTAAGGACACGCAAAAGAGTTCCTAAAAGGAGCAGAGGCCAATTTACGAGAGATCTACGAATAAAGACAGGAGAGACTTCCAAAATGATGTTTAGGTCTGCTGGCTGGTCAGCTCGTAACTGATAGGCACTGCCTGACAGATGATGCAACCTGCAGATACTGCCAAGAGGAGAAGAAACACCAGTTCATGTGCTGTGTCAATGTGAAGGCCTGGCGAGGACCAGGTTTTAGTAATGGGGAGAGGAACCCCCAGCTAGTAGCTTATATTAAGAGAGCCGCTCTCAAAATAATAGGCCTAATTACGGGGGCAAAATTAGAGAGCGCCTCTTTGGAAAATGTGATCTCAATGATCTGAAAGGTCGCGATGAAACAGTCCATAGCCCCCCATCCAATCTATTTAATCTACTGTAGGGGTAAAATAGTATTTTATTTTGGGATTTACTAATCAAGTAATAGGTGTAAATAACTTTTTCACGAACAAACGTTCACTAAATTTATTTGAAATTTCGTTAATACATACTGACTTTCTAGTTAAGGATTATAAATTCCTCCCAGTTAGATCTTAAATATGGAGAAACAATTTTCTTGTCCAAGAATTTTCATTGCTACCTATATTGAAAACGAGGTCTACTACGAGTTGAAAATTCTCGTCTTCTAGAAATGACTTCTCTGTGTCTTCGCAAAATTTTTCAACAACTTTGAATTGGTTAAAGATGAGCCAAAAAAGGAATAGTGAAAAATAGTTATGAAGCTCTTTTTTATGTTTGGTTTTAATTTATATTTCAGCAGATCTGAAATGTGGCAATTATCTCATGGCATGCGAATGATTATTTAAACTTAGAGGTGTCATATCTAAACTAAACTAAAACTTTGGTGGAATAGATTCTGGATATTCGGACGCATTTTACAAATGCAGCATTTACTGCAAACTCAGTTCTTAGTATTTGATACCTTAATAGATAGTTTAAGATATTGTTTTGTATCAATACGGCACAAACAGGACTAAACAATGAACGAAATACAAAGTATTAGGTTGCGATTTTCCGATCATAAAAGATAACATTATTCACATGAAACGTGATGACCTGGAAATTCGACGTTCCCCAAGTGTACTACAACATATCATGCATTTTCCAAAGCATGTCTATTTGACCTCGCTGCAATCGTGTGCACCGCATCCGTAGGTTAATATTCAATTACAACGTTTAAGTTTTTTCCGTTGTCCACCGGCTGAGTGGAACTTCTTTTCTGATCCCTAGACCGTGTGATTGACGCTTTTGTTATACGCTTGTGACTGGCAAAGTCGAGGATTTGCCGTATTCGGCGTTAAATGATCCGAAAACCGCTCCGCTAATTATGTTTGATGGCTTTATAGGAATGTTTCGAATTGCATAACGGCGCGGCGTCCCTTTGTTGCCATTATAGTTTACTGGACGATACATATTATAAACTCGATCACGATGAGTTTCACTTTGTCCGAACTATAAAATACGAAAGCAGTTAAACAGAGCTTGCGGTGAAAAGTGTTACGAAATACCGAAATAGAAGGAATAAATCATTATTTTCAGCAGTAAAGGATGAAATGAATACCGCCCACATACTAAAGTTTCGCTTCTAATGTAAGAGAGGAATTTTTGTATATTTTAAGTGGCAAATGCGTGCGGTCATGTTAACTGGCACTAATGTCTAGGATCTAGTTAGGAGATGGAACCGCAGCTCCCCCAACTAGACAAGAGATCGGTTGTTGTGGCGGTTACACTTGAGAGTTCCAGAAATCTAATATATTTAGGTATACTTAAATTATGAGCATACTACAGAAAAAAGTTGTCAGTAAACAGGACTGGATTCAGAAAGAAATTATGTTTAGGTAGATTTTTGGTAAAATAAATGAATATAATATTTATTTATATTGAATTAAATATCTAAATATTAGATTTATCTACTCTCGTTTGTACAGCTGCCATTTTGCATACATTTTCAGTACGTAGACAACATGGTTGTTGATAGCCGTGCGTAAAAGTTTGAAAATGTGCGTGAAGTAATAATGCCTTTTCAATGGCATATACTGTTTCTTGTGGCGATCTTTCATCTATTATTAGGTAATCTGACAGTTCATAAGGGAATAGAAAAAATACTTCCCAATTATATTGAAATGTTAAATTCTTTATTTACTGCATTTAAAAATTAAATATCTTGCTACTATCGGTTTCGGCAAAGTGTCTTATTCAGGCGCTTGAACATTATAAATGAACAAATGCAATAGTCAAAATAAGAAACTAGAAAACTATAGAAATGGATTATAACAAATATAATAATTGGTGTAACTCCACGGCCAAAACATCTCCGACGCTACAACCAGTTACAATCTCCTGTGATGTTAATATTGTTGTGGTACGTGCTGCTGTGTACTGATTGAATTAAATGAAAAATGCAAAATTGATTTAAAATGAAAAGAAAATAAAATTAGCTAGCTCAATGGATAAGATTTTTAAATTGAACAAAAGCGCTATTGAGAGTTACCCTCGCGAATTAAAACTTGAATCTAACCACGAAAAGTAAATTGTCAGCGAATGAAATCAGACTCTCTTAAATACCCCAAAAAATTGTAAAGGTTTAATATAAAATAAAAGAACAGAATTGTTAATCCAACGACGTTAATTAACAAACAAATTTATTATTCAAAATGGGTAAAATTACAACTTGTGCAGAAAAAAACCGTGAACTGAAGGTTCCGGCCTAAAATAAAAACTGCACTTGACTCTAAATTAAAATAGGTACAATGCTATTTCCTATGCAAAGCAAAAGATTTGTTTGTCCAGGAAGATAATCCAAAATCTTTCATTTCAATCCACGTGGTTTCAAATTAAAATAAACTCGTGGACAAAAGCAAGAAATTTACATTAAAGCAAAAACTAAAAGCAAGAACAATGATTCTACTCACCCAGACGAGGTTACTGATAAATAAAATGAACAGTAAATTGAATAACCGAAAATTAACTCTTTAAAATAAAAAGAGAGAAAAAACTAAAAATTATATCTTCCTAAACAAAAATAATAATTGATCTTATATCTACTTCGTGTACACGTTAATACATTAACAATTATTACGATCAGAATTCCTTGATTGGCTGTATAAAAGAAAATTAAAGCGAAGTTTACAATATCAAAATGAATTACAAAGTGGCAACAAAGAAATACAAAAATACGTCTACTCACGTGAATAGTGGAACAAGGAACTCTTTAACACAACAGAATCCGCATTAAAACAACACAAGCAAACAATAGACAATAGAATGAATGGAATAATTCAAAAAAACTTAACACTTAATTAAATTAAAATGAAACCATAATCTCTTAAACTAAACTTATACAAAATAAACATAAAAATCAAGTGAAAAACTCTCGGTAAACTGAATCAGCTATTACAAGCAACGAAAACAACCATAACAAGCAAACAATAAATAACCAAAATATGCAACTCAAAATACACTCAGCGGTAACGCGGGTTGTCTAACCACAGCAGTACGTAGGATGAATCACATATGAGTCATTCAACTAACTTCAACTAAAAATAACGTAATCAACATTTTTCAAAACAGTATATTTCTGATAACAAATACAACCAGGTTTAATTAAAGGTGTAGAAGGTTCAAACAATTTTATTATAAAATACGCATTTATGTGATATTTTAACTTATATCAGACATTCTTCATATTTTATACGAGAGACTGAATGGACAATAATGGATGGATGCTTTTCATAGCCATACGCTCTACAACAAAAATATAATATAAATTAAAACATGTTTCTTTAACACACCTGCACTGCTTACATACTGAGTTCAAAGTGAGAACCACCATTATTTATGCAAGTATCTACCCTCTTCTTCCTGTTTTCAGATACATGTATTAATTGCTCATTTGTAATTTTCTCTATTTCATTTCTCATTGCTTTTTCCAATTGATCCATATTATGTAAGTGGTTTCGATAAATTTTATCTTTTAGATGATCAAATAAAAAAAAGTCAAGCGGTGTAAGATCGGGTGATCTAGGTAACCAACGTTCAAAGCCAATAACTCTGTTATCGGAAAATTGCTGCAAGTGCTCTCATTGCATTGTCATTTTGAAAATAGCCTAGCTGTAATTCATCATCAAATAATTGTTCCACAAAGTCATATAATATAAGTGTATATATCTGGCTGCTGTTATTGTATCCTCAAAGAATATCGGCCCTATTAGGCGTCTCCCTGACATTGCAATCCATACCCCATTTTTTGCAGGACGCAATTCCGTTTCCCGAATAATATAAGGATTTTGTGCGGATCAAATCCTAATATTTTGAGAATTTACATCACCTGTTAAATTAAACCAAGTTTTGTCAGAAAAAAGGAAGGTTTAAAACATCGCCGTTCCTTAGATTTGCATTAAAGCAATTGGCAATATTTCATACGTTTTCCAAAATCTAGTGGCAGTAATTGCTGCACAATAGAAATTTTATATGGATGATAATGAAGCTTCCGTTTTACAGCTTTCTGAGCTGATCCATAAGATAAACCTACAAAAAAATTCACATTATTTTTTATAGTACCATTTAGTATGTGTATTTCTACTAGTTTGTTGTGCAAGTTGCCGTAATGGCTTTCCAGGACTGTGATCCAAACGAGCATGTGATGCTGTGGCAACCCATGACATTGCCGCGAGTGTATTTTAATTTGCTTATGTTGTCACGATTTTTCCGTTTTGCTGAATCATTGTATCGAGAAATTTTCACAATAATGTTTAGTTTGTATAAATTTTAGTTAAAGATTAATTGTATAATTTATTTAATTAAGTGTTAAGTTTTTAAATTAATTCCTTTCTTTAAGATGTCTAGCATTTGCTAGTTCTATTTAATGTGTGTTCTATTAGTTTTTGTCGGTGAATTGTACGCGATTGTAGGAATTTTGTCAGGCAGTTCCTTGGTCGACTGTTATCGTGAGTACACGTATTTTTGTGAATCATTGTTTGTCTATTTGTATTTCATTTTGATATCGTAATTTAATTCGCTTAATTTATCTTTTAAATTTTCTGTCCATCAAGGAATTCGCTTTATAATCATTGTTATTATATTGATGTGTGCACTTCTAGATATAAGATCGTTTATTATTTTCATGCAGGAAGATATATTTTAGTTGTAATTCTCTCATTATAGTTTTAAGAGTTAAATTTTTGGTTTTCTATTTTGCTGATTCATTTTTATTTATCTATTACCTCGGTTTGGGTGAGTAGAAGCTTTGTGCTTGCATTTAAATTTTTCTTTTGATTTTTTTTTTACTAGAATTTGTCCACGCTTATTTTAGTTTGTGTTAATTTGAAACCACGTGGATTGAAAGATATTGGATTATCTTCCTGAACAACCAAATCTTTTGCTTTGTATAGGAAATAGCATTGTCCTATTGTAATTTGTAATTTTAGAATCAAGTGCAGTTTTTAAATTTAGGCCAGAACCCTCAGTTCACGGTTTTTTTTTTTCTGCACATTTTGTAATTTAACCCTTTTGATTAATAAAATTTGATTGTTACTTAGCATTTTTGGGATAAAAATTCTGTTCTTTTATTTTTAAATTAAACCTTTTCAATTTTTGGGGTAATTAAGAAAGTCAGATTTCTTTCACCCATAATTTACTTGTCGTGGTTAGATTCAAGTTTTAATTCGCGAGGGTAACTCTGAGGTTAATTGTTTTTTTGCGCCTTTTTAATTTTTATCCGTTGAGCTCGCTAATTTTTATTTTTCTTAGTCATTTTTAAAATTCATTTTTTGCTTTTTCAATTCAGTCAGTACGTCTTCCACCACATTTTCGGTTAGAACGTTAGAACTGATGGGCGATCTGGTGACTTTCCCTTCAAAACACTTCCAGTTCCCCTGAAGCGATGGACGATTGATGTGTCGAAGGAGAGTTTTATTATCATTTTTTAAATTATTCTTGAACATTATAAACTAACAAATATTCATTCTTTTGATATTTTTAGTGCGATACTAAAGAAAAAATAACTCTTGGTCAGTATTGTGACGTCATTGAACGTTCATCAACAGCAATGACGTCGCAATGCTGCTCCAGCTGCTGTATAGTACTGCTGTATACCCAGCTGGTAAGATAGGGGAAGATACTCGCGATTATGTTACCTAATCACATTTTTTGTTGTTGATTTCATCGTTTCACATAAAGCAGTATGGAGTTTACTGTATTATTATATTTAGCTTCTCATAAATAAGTGTGCCTTTGAACATTAATTAATTAGAAAGGTAGATAGTAAATAAAAAATGAGTTCTTTTTGTCAATTTCCACCTAATTCCGTGTCGTAGCACAGCAAAAACAGGAAACCAGCAATACACTATACGACACTTTTAAAAATACGTTTGCTGAAACGTTAACCCACCATCAGCAAATTAGAAATTTTGCTTCTTTTTACGTAAACGTACATTTGAAACTAAACACTTTAAATCATTTTCGGTGTTCCATTCTGAACTTGGCACAAATAATAAATCATAATGTTTACAACTTGCGATAGAATGAATTGACGAAAAACCAGAAACGAAGATACCAGAGTGAAGCATATCTGTTCTCCCATTCATGCCGTCGTTTTGAACCAGTAACGAAGACAAAGAGGTTGCGGTGTACTACGTAAACCCAGATAACCGAGACGAAAACATTCCGGGCCTCACACGTAGTTCGGAGCCTAGCGTTCGCGTTCCGCCTAATCGAGATTTCCCCAAAATTTCTGCGTAAGTGGCGCGCACACCGGGCACCGCACCGTTCGTATACGTTCTACGCCCACACGAGGGCCACGCCGTGAACGCACACATCGACGCTAGTAGCGCACGGCGCCTTTGATCTGACCGACTATCACGCAGGGTGGCATACGAGAAACACAACAGTGTTGAATGTTTTGACATGGCCATGTGTTTACTGTTAGGTGTATGGCAGCCAGCGAAAAAAAGAAGACCAATGGAAATGAAAGGGCGTTTGATCTAGCGCCGAACTGAATACGCCGTTTCGAAGTGCGAGAATCTATACCAGGGACGGATTACGAAAAGCCCCCGGCAACGATTAGATAGATGCCGTTTTTGTGTGGTGTCGTGTGGGATTTTTTCCTGAAAGGGAATCGGACCAGATTAGAGATAATTTTTCTGAAGCAGACCTCGGAGAAATGGAAATATCGTGTCTTCTTTATGTTTTTTCGCTGGTAATAAATCCCGTTTATTATAGATGCTGACGTTTGGTTTCTGTTTGACATACAGCACCATCAAAATTAATTGGAGTTAATCTTGCAGCTGTAAATAACATTCATAATCCATTTACATATCTACACTGGCACACAAAAAATCTACGGATAAAGCTACAGCTGAAAGCAGCTGCTATATATATATAGCAAATTTAATTTTTTATTATATTTCCTTATGTGATGGCAATTTTATCATACCTACAGTTTCAGTAAATTTATTTTAAGTTGCAGCAAGAATCTTGATTGAGGGCTGTTGGATCAACGCAATCAATAAGCTTTACATAGTTTGCTTTCGTTTCATTTTGAGAAGAAATTGTCAAAATTTATGTATTATACAAGTAGAACCATTCTTGGCTATAAATACATTTATAAATCAAATTTAATTTTATCCGTATGTTTCTGCATAATTTATTTGTATTTGTAAGAGACTAATGCAATCTAGCTTATAGATCATAATTTTTTATTTATTCCAAGTATAGAGAATGCTGATATAAAATGATAGGGGATGATATTTACTTCTTAATTCCGAATTAAATACAGGTTGTTCTATTTAAAAAAAATGTCTTTTCTGCATTCGAAAATATGTCACTTTGTTTCTTAATTGCAAGTAACTGTTAGAATGTGAAGTGTGCGTACCGTTTCTTAGAATTATATCTAGGTTTATGACATAGCAAATTTGGAGTCTCTACTCGCAGTATTAATCGAGATATTAATTTCTGAACGATGCAATGGTATTACTAAAAAAAAGAAAATCTTAAATAACTCAAAAACAGCAACATGTAGCTATAGGAATAGTTAGTATTGGTAGTAGTAGTTGGCGTATTTATGGTCGCAGAATCCAAAAATTAAAAAAAAAAGAAATCATCCTATTTAAAATAACTAATTTGGCGTCGATTTCCAGTTAACCGGAAGTGATATTTTGGTTAAAGTATTTTACGTTTATTGTTCCAATCTAACAGATAATGGCGCCAAAATCTGAAAAAGTAAGTAACTAATAGACCATCATAAACTATTAATGAACCACTTACGTTTTTTTATATCGCCAGTTGTTGAGAGTGATGTGCAGTCTGTTATAAACTGTCTGAAAAAATCTAATACTTTTGGTCATGACTATATTTCTAGCTCTTTGGTTAAACAGTTCTTAAAACAAATTCTATCACCTTTGTCTTACTTAATTAACTTTTCATTTAACAGGGGAATTTTTCCCATTTCTCTGAAACTTGCCCATGTCATTCCCATATATAAAAAAGGATTTGTAAATAATTTGGACAACTTTCGTACCATTATAGTGTACTTCCGACCTTTTCTAAAATCTATGAATCGATTATGAATCAAAAACTAATAAGCTTTTTCAATAAGCATAATTTATTTTCGACTTGTCAACATGTTTTTTTGCCTAAACATTCTACAAATACTGCTTTATTTCAATTTATTAACCAGATTTCTCGTGATATTGATGTCAGCTATTTTACTTTAGCTATCTTTATCGACCTGTCTAAAGCCTTTGATAGTGTTGATCACAAAATATTACTACATAAGCTTGAGTGTTATGGGATAAGGGGAATTGCACTATCATGGTTTGAAAGTTATTTGTCTAACAGAAAACAAAGAGTTATTATAGATAATTATCATTCTAAAATATCTAATGTCAGAAAGAGGGTGCACAGGGATCAATCCTTGGGCCTACTTTGTTTTTAATTTATATAAATGACTTATCACGTTACATAACTAATTCTGACAATATCATTCTTTATGCTGATGACATCACTCTTGTATTTAGAAGCACTAATTTTCATAATGTTAGGTATGTGTTAGGTATGTTGATACATGTTTGTAGTTAAGGAGTAACTATAGTAAACAAGTTGTTGTTATTATAAATATTTTATCAATAAAATACTAGTTGTGTCAGTTGTAAGACTATTTTTATGTACCAGTGTACATCATAGTCAATGGACATTACAGTGGCGACGAGGATGGGATAGATCTCCGCGAGTGGCATATTTGAGATCTAAATCGTGGAAAATATTTATACGTGTAAAAAAAAAATGGCAGTGAATACAGCATATGTGGGGCATCTAAGAGAGTTTAATCCCAAGGAGTGTGAATGGAGCATATTTAAAGCCCGAATGCAGCAATTTTTTTTAGTCAACAATATTACAAATGGTGATATTAAAAGGGCTTTATTATTAAATTGTTGCAATGAGGAGAGTTTTCTGATCTTACATAACTTATGTGTCCCTCACGATCCAGGTACACAAAGTTATAAACAAGTTGTTATTATAAATATTTTATCAATAAAATACTAGTTGTGTCAGTTGTAAGACTATTTTTATGTACCAGTGTACATCATAGTCAATGGACATTACACATAACTTAATTGAAAATGTAAATGTTGTATACTCTAAATTGTGCCAATATGGTAACAATTTAACTATTAACTTGAATAAAACCCAATGCCTACTTTTTCGTAATTATTCGAGATATAATATTAATGATTTTCTTTTGAATATGAATAGAATCAATCTTATTAAGTCAGCAAAATTGCTTGGTGTTTTTATCGATGGACACTTAAAATGGAACTATCATGTAGATTACCTTTCTAAGGAACTATCGAAAATTTGTTATCCTATTACAATTTAAAGAAATCTTGCAAATAGCTAACGCTAAAAACATTTTATTTTTCTAACTTCTACTCTAAAATGATATATAGAATAATCCATTGGAGAGGCGGATCAAATGTTGATCGCGTAATGATCTTATTAAAAGGAGTACTTAGAATAATTTATGATTTAGAGTATGGAGAATCTTGTAAACAAACCTTCAAAGAAAATACTACAAACTTTTTATGATTGCTACATCTACGAATTTCTTTCTGTTTTGTTTTCAAACATAAATCTGAATTTTCCACAAATCTTCCATCAAACGTATGATATCAGAATTCCATAAATTTATTACCCCCGTCTCATAGGACGGCTCTCTATCAAAAAAACATCACCTAATAGGGATGTAAGCTGTTCAGTAAGCTAATTATTATTATTATTATTACGTAAAATACCCTGTATAAATTTTATATGAAATAGGGTGATTCAAGTTTCTATTTTATTACAGAATTTCTGTGGACAACCTGCATAAAAAAATAACAAAAACCAACCATTTTAACATAAAACGAATTAAATTCTCAAATTCAACATTACTTTTTTAACCACAGAAAAAAAGAAAAGATCAAATTTCCGATGTGTTTCATCTCGAAATAGTTTGCGTTCCAAGTTTGCCATCAAAATTTCTGTTCAGTTTTAGGCTTCATCGGAGTTCTTTCAGTGAATTCTATGAGGCTCAAAACTGAACTGAATTTCAAGCTTTTCAAATTATCTTCGTTTTCATCTTCAAAATTTTGATGGCGAATTTTTATAGCATCTCTCCGTCCGTCCCTTTCTAGTCTTTGCAAAATAAATTTTGGGAGTGCAGAAATTTTTAATTTTATCACTAAAATTTCCGGTGGCTATTCCGTGTTCATGTAATTTCAAATGTGTTGTATCAACAACTACAAAATGAGTTATTGAATGAAAAATACGATCAATAAAACGTCTAATTCATGTCATTGTGTGTACAAACTACAAATACGCCTTTTTATGATTGTTCAAACCTATTCTTTGTGAAGTAACAACAGCAGTATTAATAGAAGTTACATACATGCATTACCAATAAGATACACATTTTATCGCTCTCCGTAAATAGCTATCGAGCACGGTAATTAACTATGATTTATGAATTCTTGAAACAAACCTTACGGTGTTAATAAAACGAAGGTTTGTTTGTTTAACTTGGAATAATCAATATCCTCGATTGTTAGTCATTGTTAGTAAATATTTGCGCTATCTGTGTATTTGTGCTTCAACAATGATGGAAAAAAAAGTAGCAGATACTAACCGAATGCATATTCAAAGGATTCCGCAAATAACTGTATTAGAATTTACTTCGTGAATAAATGCTACATGAATAATCATCGACTATTGTACTATCAGCTTTGTATTTTTTTTAGTTTGCACATTGGTACACAAGCATGAAGGAACAAATTAGTTCTGCGATAAAGATGTTAAAGTAAATTTCGTTATGTTATGGTCACTTTAGTATTAGGTAACAGTTCAACTACTTACATATTTAAATGGAGTGATTAAATGATGTATTTATCAACGTTATGTGTTGGAATGCTTGGTTGAGTAATTATGATATTTGTCAGCAAATGAAGACAGGCGTCGTCAGCCTCACATCATTTCTAGTGGCAATTAGTTACATGGAATTTAAATGTTTCGTCATTTGTAAGTAAGATTTATGAACGCCACGAATTTAGTTGTCTGTAACTTAAAATAGGTGTATACATAATTGCACATCTTGTTCGTTTGCCTTACCTCAATAACTTCTGCAGTAAATTAGATACCTCTTATGTAATATGTCAAGAAAATATCCTTTTTAATGCCGATTATTATATAGTAATTGTCATATATTCCTGGAAGTATACATAATTTTGCGTTTAATCAATCGTCATTGGGTAACATATTTTGTTTAGAAAAATGTAATATTTAGAGTTGTTTATTAGATTTTATAATTATAATAATAATAATAACTCAGCACTACAGGCCTTGAAGGCCCTTGGCTAGAGTGTCGGAACACACCGAGCCACTGAGAAGTGTTGTCCGAATGGTGACCCAACCAACAACCGGTACCATTTAAAAATTGCTGGCTATGAAGTCGTCTTCAAAAATATTTACAGATACCTAGGAAAAACACATAAGCTATTATCAGATTACAGTAAAACTCGGATATAGCGAACCATGAAGATAACGAAAATCGTTCGTTATAGCCGAGGTGTAGATGTTTACTGTATTTATGCTGTAAAAGAGGTAGTTATTATGGTAATAAAGTTTATTAAACATTTTCTTAATAGTTGATAATGGAATAGAAAAAATACTTCCCAAATTATATTCATATGTTCAAATTTTTTATTTACTGCATTTAAAAATAAGATAATAAATAACTCTTTCTCTGAAGATGTTTTCATTGACGCATTAAAAATTGCAAAAATTATACCTGTATTAAAAACAGGAACAACTTGTGTAGTAGAGAATTATCGACCTATACCTTTATTAAGTGTTTTTTTTTTTCTAAATTAATTGAAAAATTAGTAGCAGCTAGACTGATAAAGTTTTTGGATAAAGAGAACTTACTAAACGACAATCAATTTGGTTTCAGAAAAGGTCGATCAACTGCCTCCGCTGCTGAAATTTCTATACGAACTTTATAAGAATCTAGACATGAAAAATGCACGTATTGGATGTTTTGTTAACCTGAGTAACTTGGTTGATCATAAGGTCTTATTACAAAAATTAGAATGTTCGCGGATGACATGTTTTTGCTTGTAAGTGCTAAAAAAGGAAGACTACTGCCTCAATATACAAGCTAAATTCTTATTTCAATGTTAATCGACTACATCTAAATAGCAAGAAAAAAACTGTATTTGTAGAATTCCAAACTACCAACAGCGATAGGAATTCCTCACATTACGGTACTGTTGATGGGGGTAGTATTCAACAGGTAGATTCCCATAAATTCCTGGGCCTTACCATAGATTCGCGGTGAAGTTGGAAATTACATATACATTCGCTACGAAAGAGATTAAATACCGTTTGTTTTAGGCTATCGAGGTTGAGGCAGGAGCTAAGCATTGATGTTTTAAAAATATTTTATTACGCGAATTTCCATTCCTTAATATCTTATGGTCTTGCTGCCTGAGATGCTTCAACGGATGTTATAGTTGCTTTTAAAATACAAAAGAGAACTCTACGTACAATGTTGAGAGTAAGCCCTAGAACAACTTGTACAGAATTATTTAAGGATCTCGGAATAACGACTCTCCCATGCGTATATATCTATCAGTGTGCCACGTCATGTTAAGGATAACACTTTTGATGTGATAAATATCAACCAGTATCACAACTATAATACCAGAAATATTCATCTACTGGAGGTCCCCCGACACAGACTGACTTTAACTGAAAAATAATAAGCTACCCACTCGCTATAAAGAAATGCCATCGAATACATTTAAAAAATAGGTTAAACAGCTTCTCCAAAACAATGCTTATTATTCATTTGATGAATTCTTGAGAGATACTGAGATTTAAATTTTGGAGCCTATTATATATATTATGCCTAACTAGTACTTTGGAGGCTCTGAGAAATAGAGACTGTTTTTTTAAAATATCATTCGATGATATAGAATATCTTGAGAAAATTTGATGAGAACCAAGATTTGTATGTATAGGATATATGTATTTGTTACAGTGAAGAACCTGGGGGTTGGGAGTACCTACCAGGCGCGTCCCCAGGGTGGTGGATAGGGGAAAGGCCATCTTGTTAGGGTTCGCTCAAGACGGGATGCGTTAATGTCGGCTATAAGTTCGTCCTCTCTGCTTAAAACCGGAGCAGGGTGAAATGAACACCGTTGGCCGTGAACCACTTCCCCCTTTTGCTGAGCTTCGTGTCGGGCTAAGGGCTTGCACAGGGTTCTACACCGATGCCAGTTGTTGCTTTCGGGCTACCGAAAGCCCAACTGTTAAACCAGGTCCCGAAAGGGATAGGGGATCTTGGCTTAACTGCACGGACCGAGAGGAGACAACCTCAACAAAAACCTAAATCCTAAGGTGGCGGACTACGTTGATGGGATGCTTGGCTGGATAGAAGACCAATCTACTAGTCCAACCTTGGGGCAACCTGGCGCACCCCATTGTATTTAGCCTTACCTCTGCATCAGCGGCTCTGTGGAAGGTGGACCTTTTCTTCCCTAGCTACTCGTGGATCAACCATGAAGAATGGATGTATTAACGCGGACGAACACCGCAATAAACAGGAATTGGAGCAGACCTCCATAAAAGTCTTCACTTCCAAAGTGAGAGCACCTCACAGGAAGGAAACAAAGGGAGAAGTAAAACGACTGGAGCAGTTGGGAAACAGGACGGCATCCACTCCCCTCTCAAATTTGCGTTAGCACTAGCGCAACTCAAGGCGTTACACTGGGAAACACGGATAGAAGACAGGACTTACCTAACCTGGAGCCTTCTGATATCCTACACATTCTAAAAGGAATAGGATTGGAAGGCCAACTGTAAAACAGCAAGAACAGCGGACACAATAGATCTTTTAGGTCGCAGTGTAATATCACCCTTGCAATATATACAATACAATATACAGTGAAGAAGTATTTCTTTTGAAAGATCTGTGAGAGAGGAATTCGTTCGAGCATTTTTATCGAAATAAAATAACTCAATATGCGCTAGTTCATCTCTCAATATTTTGTGACAGCTGACATCATGGTCGGATCATCTTACGTACTTAATCATTGCTCGTTTAAAATTTGGCCATGGAATATTAGTTAATTTAGTCAGGAATGTGAATGAAATGAATGAAATGTGAAAATTGTGAATGAGATTGTTTTCAGATCTTCCAAGGAAGGAACAGTTTTTCCAAGGTTACGTAGCTGATTCTTGTAGCAGTAGAGCAGGTAAAAAATATGCTCAACTGTCCCCTTATCTTCTAAACACAGTCGGCAATCAGTCTGCATCAGGTGCGCCCGATTTGTGTAAGAGCTTTCTGAGTTTACAATGACCTGTAGAAAGAGAGAGAATCACACAGATATTTTTACCGTCAAGTTCTTGCAGTTCCTTGGTGCTGGCATGAATAAGTGAAATACACTTCTTCGCATGCACCAAATGAGGACAGTTGTTCGGAGTATCGGAGCACTTTCTAATTTGCCCAGAATTTGATTTTCTGGTTAGCTACCGTAGGTGCTATGCCAATGGCAGGTTCTGGTCCCGGAAATTGTTTCGCAGCACACTTTTGGCAGGGATATCTGCTTCCTCAGACCCGAGAACGAGTGAGTGCCCAGGTACCTATATTAGGGGTACATTATTAGTCATCCCCAATGTGCTTAGAGTATGTTTACAGCTCCAGATCTGTTTCGAGTTACATTTATGCGCCTCTAGTGCTTTTAACCATGCCTGACTAGTGTTGAATTTGTTTGTGATTTGTACTTGTAGTTTTTATGGAAATGGAAATATTGCACGGAATATTTCCTGTAGATTTTTATAAATTGGAGGTTTTAGGATCGTCGACCAACATGAGTGAGTGGTCTTGTATAAAGGCGTGAACAATTTTAAACAATTTACATTCATGGAAAGGGCGGCGATTAGATATTTTTCATTTCATATTCTTTTTTAATTTTGACAATGTCAAGTTTAGTGCAGATTATTATTTGTTTACTATGTACTTGAACACTTGCATTTGCCACGTTATCCCAAGGGAGCCTTTTTTGATCATACCATTCTGTAGTCGTAATTTTTTTTGGGAGAACAATCTGTTGTTAATGTGATATGCACGTAATCCCTGACTCTATGCTGCTATAGTCGTGCAGCAATCGTTGGCTAAAAATAGGATTTTGTTTCCACATTTAAACTGATTTTATTTCTTAGAATTCTGGCCAACAATATTTAAACATTTTTTATTGATTTTTACTTCCGCTCTTAAAAGCTTATGTTTTATATTTAAGCTCAAACAACCAAGAGAAACCAAAACATGCATTACTTTCCATTAAAGACAAATGAAGCGTAAATACTAGATATACATATAGATTTAATTGACAACGAGATTCAAAGACATATTCTAAAATAGAAGGACTGCTATACAATACTACAACTCTACGCGTAGGTAAGCAGATAAATACAGAAATCTTGCCTCGTGCACGGCCAAGCATAGGTATAGATTTACCGTTCCCGATGTCAATTAGTCTATCGCGTACTTATATTAAAAAGATAGCCTAGAAATTTTCAGATTATCTCCGAGCTAATTAGAGAACTTCGGTAGGGAGAAGAGTCCACAGGTCGACGGCGACTGACAGTTATGACGTGTAGAACAAGCGATCCCCGACCGACCGGCTGACAGCTAAACATAGCGGTCGAATTATCGCTTAGGTCCGATCTCGGTTTAACAGATAATTCTTACAAATATTTTATCGATAAATATATAAACGCGTAATCTGATGCATCCCGAGAGAACGATTTTGATAAATTAAGAAGAGCAAATTCATGCCATAGTAAATACAAAGGAATAAAACAGAATTGGTGATAAATATGTGTGTACCGAAATACCTATACAGGTTGTCCCGGAGTTAAGTGACCAAACTTAAGGTAGAGATATCTGACAAAATTCCGAATAAAATATCTTAATGAATTTTCGTACGCAAATTCCTCGTTTGGGATATACTGGTGGCTTTAATAACGATGCCTATTGCTATCTCAGGAAGTATAGGAAATACAAAGTGGGTTAAATAAATAAAAGGTTGCACATTTTATAAACTAACAAAATGCGTAAAAAAACCATAACAGAAAAACTGATATTTTTGTGTTTTTGTCATAAGGACATTAGATTTTGATAATACGAAAAAAGTATTAAAATTTTCTATTATAAATTAACTTGGGTATAAGTTTCTGTAATCAGATTTTGATCACTCATGTCCTCTAAATGCCTTAGCCGAGCCACCTCAATCTTGTAGCTTCGTTTATTGATCGGTTCTCTAATTTATAATAATATAATCTAACATAATATTCTCTAATATATATTGCTATGTTTCATAAGAGGAAAGCTACCAACCATATTGAAATGCAATTACTATTTTATGTACACACCTGTTTGTAAGTCCAGTATAATTTGGATTAATTCACACTAGTAGTCATGGTAGTTGAATATAATTTATCGTCTGACAATTGTACGACAGCCTGGTATCCTAGGTATCTATTTTAATTGAATGGGGAGTGACTCAATGTGATTCGTATAAAGAAAATGTATGAAAATCCTTGGTTACGTGTGGATAGTTGATGAAAAGTCTTTGAAAAAGCTGTGTCAATTCTCATCAAAGATAAATGAATTAAATCATATTGCGGGGGTATATCTAGTATCAAAGGGGATAAATTCACAAATTTGGTGTTTACTACATCTGGGTACATGTTTTACATGGGATTTTACATGTGTTTGCTGTTCCGAGTCTAATCAAACATCCTGAATGTAACGAGGAGGTGAATATACGAGCGAATCTGGATTGTCACTACAAGGAAATCACATTCGGAGGTACTCTAGCATTTGTATAAACCGAAAAACGAGGTATTTGGTCAAAACATTGTTTAAATTTCTATACAAATGAATTTATAACGTCCATAATATGTTGAGGTTATTATTATTATTTCGTATGAGTTTAAAATTCTGAACTTTATAACCTGGCAAACGTGGTTGGTGGTTTTGTATTCTCTTATGATAGCGCTGGATATTTTAAAAGTTCTTTTTTGAATTAAAGAATCTAAATTATACTGGATAATTGATAATACTTGTTTGAATATCCCAAATAGCTATACTCACCCTGAGTAAGAGTTCTCATACTTTTTTATATATTTCCTGTATAGACTTGCTCATGAATTATACATGTTTATTAATGATTGCACTGTTTTATTAAAGAAAGTTATTTGTTTATTTTCCTTTTGCTTGTTAAAGCATATAGCCGGGAAATCACAATAATATATATTATTATGGCGTTTCTATACCAAGGTTTTAGAAACTAAAATTGTAAGTGGTCTTTTTGATGTTTTTATATGTCAGAGTTAAAGTTGACAATTTAATGTTCATAATTTCGTTATGTAGTAAGTGAACTCACCCTACGCAGATATTTTGTTGATAGTTTTGTTTTGGATAATTATTATGTAGTTTGTCAATTAAGAGATGTCATATAAAGAATTCTGAATAAAACATTGATTATCCGGGCAAAGATTTGTATAATTGGAGCGTATTATAATAATATATATATATAATATTTATAAAAATGTGTTCAACTTCATTTTTTGGCAACAGAATGGCTATGTAGTAAGAATGTTAACTTTTTATGAAAAATTATCTTAGTTTTTTTGTAAAGAAACCTGTTTATGAGAGCCGACTAGTACAGAAATGTTTAGTTATTGCGTGTCCGATTTAGAAAGGCGAGTAGATATAGAGGGCCGAATTCATCCCGTGGAACTAAAAAGTATTGGTTATAATAAATTCATAGGCACTTTTCGAGAGGGTTTAGAAATTTTTACGGATGGGTCGAAGGGTGAGGGTAGTACAGGAGCGGCTTTGAGATAAAAATGGGCAAACAAATATTCGGTTAATTCAGTATTTGTTCATTTAACCCTTTATTTATTTGAAATAAGGAAATATTTCGTTGGATTAACTAAATTTTCATGATAAAATTTGGTTGAAATTATGTTGTTGTCCTGAACAAATTGGTTTTTCCGTGCAAAGTCTGGAGAAAGGCTGGGCATCGCTTATATCTAGCACTATTCCCATCTTGTGCAACTAGAAAACTTTTTATGTTTAAAAAAGTCTCCCAACATGTGACATAAATTTTCTTTTGTGTAATATGGTAATAATAAAATAACTTATCAACTAACTTCCTTATTATTCATTTTAGTGCAGTAGTGTATTTAAGCTTTTATATTGCAAATGATATTATCTTTCAAATTTTTGAAAAATATACTGGGTGATCCATTTAAAACAAAAACATTACTTCGACAGTTATCTAGCAAACTCGCAAATCAATTGTTTTTCTATTGAATGTACTGCTGTGGTTACACAATCCTTTTCGCTGAGTGTATTTTAAGTTGCATATTTATTGTTTTCCGTTCAGCTGATATTCAATGTACCGAAAATTTTCACAATTTCATTTGTTTTGAATTATTTTGGTTTAAGAGTTTATTGTATCATTTTATTTTATTAGTGCTAAGTTTTTTTTAATCATTCCATTCATTAAATTGTCTATTGGTCGCTTGTGTTGATTTAATGCGGATTTTATTAAATTTTGTCGTTGTAATGTAATACGTCTGCGTTGTATATTTTGTTGTATTATTGTATATTGACGTGAGTAGACGTATTTTTTTAAAATTTTTGTTGCCATTTTGTAATCCATTTTGATATTGTAAATTTCGCATTAATTCTGTAATAATTTAGTCAACCAAGGAACTTTTATTATAATAATTGTTAATATATTGAAGTGTGCACTTTATAAGATCAATTATTATTTTTTGTTCACGAAGATATATTTTAGTTTTTTCTCTCATTTATTTTTAAAGAGTTAATTTTTCCGTTATTCTATTTTGCTGTTTCATTTTTATTTTTCAATCATCTCGTTTGGGTGAGTAGAAGCATTGTTCTTGCATTTAGTTTTTTTTTTTTAAATTTCTAGTAATTGTCCACGCTTAATTCATTTTAATTTTGGTTTAAGAGTTTATTGTATCATTTTAATTTATTAGTGCTAAGTTTTTTATAATCATTCCATTCATTAAATTGTCTATTGGTGGCTTGTGCCGATTTAATGCGATTCTATTAAATTTGTCATTGTAATTAATACGTCTGCGTGTACCTTTTGAGATAGGATTTTGTAAGAAAAACAATTGTAGAATTTTGTTAAGGACTTCCTTCTTCGACTATTGACGTGAGTAGACGTATTTTTTTAAAATTTTTGTTGCCATTTTGTAATCCATTTTGATATTGTAAATTTCGCATTAATTCTGTAATAATTTAGTCAACCAAGGAACTTTTATTATAATAATTGTTAATATATTGAAGTGTGCACTTTATAAGATCAATTATTATTTTTTGTTCACGAAGATATATTTTAGATTTTTCTCTCATTTATTTTTAAAGAGTTAATTTTTCTGTTATTCTATTTTGCTGTTTCATTTTTATTTTTCAATCACCTCGTTTGGGTGAGTAGAAGCATTGTTCTTGCATTTAGTTTTTTTTTTTTTTTAAATTTCTAGTAATTGTCCACGCTTAATTTATTTTAATTTGTGAAACCACGTGGATAGAAATTCAAAGGTTGTGTATTTTGGATAATCTTCCTGAACAAACAAATCTTTTGCTTTGTATAGGAAATAGCATTGTCCTATTTTAATTTAGAGTAACGTGCAGTTTTAATTTTAGGCCAGAACCATCAGTTCAGGGTTTTTTTCTGCACATCTGTAATTTAACCCGTTGATGAAATAAATTGATTGTTAATTAGCGTCATTGGGTTGAAAATTCTGTTCTTTTATTTTATATTAAACCTTTACAATTTTTCGGGTAATTAAGAAAGTCTGATTCTCTCACAATTTACTTTTCGTGGTTAGATTCAAGTTTTAATTGAGGTTAATAGTTCTTTTGCGTTGTATAACGCGTATAATAATGATCCGATTGTAAGCATCTGTTCTGGTATTCAGATCATAAAATAGAAAACTAATAATACGTTTTTTTTTTTGTAAATAGGAAGAAATTTAATGTCATATTATCAATGTTTGCTAGGCTATGGTAATTGTTTATTACCATAACTTACCAAAAAGCCACTATAATTAATTAAAAGTCAAAACTATCAAAAAGTAATTTGTTTTATGTAATACGTTTTCCGTGATTTCTGATTTTGAAGGACCCTACCTAAAGAAAGTTCTATATAAGGAAGGTCATCCACATAGGAAAATAGGAAGAATAGAATGAGGGAGGCATTTCCATCCTTTTCGTAGAATTGTTGAAAAAAAGTACTCCAAAATTTGCTAAAAAGGGCAAAAATACTTACAGAAAGAGGATATATTTTCGAACATTTGCTATAAATTTTGATAATTATAAATGATTACTAACAATAAGTGTAAATACTTTCAATTAAGGTTGTATTTTGTTGTGGTTTAATGTTCATTTATTTTTTGTTATAATTAAAAGACAAAAAATATTAAATATATAAAATATTTTAATGATTTATGAATAAAATACATATTACTTAAGTAATTAAGTAAATATGTAATAAAATATAAATGATATAACCTCTACAACAGTTCTTTTTCTCTTCGTCATTTCTCCTTATGTCTCTTTTTCTGATCCAATAATTTTATATTTATTTGCTCATCTTCATATATTTTTCCTAATATGAATATTCTCTTCAGAGCTACAACGATATTATTGTTTTTAGATTATTACTTCCATTTATTGGTCTTCTACAATTCTCCGGTAAGCACTCCCCAATAATAGAGTTTTGTATTTTTTATACCCATGTACAATATCGAACCCGTCAAATAATTAGAATTTATTCATCTCTTTGTATACCTACTTTAATTTCTTTGAGGTCAATGATATGACTTACTAACGCTTTAGTCACCAATTATTACGAACGTATTTGTGGTCACGCTTTTTATTTATGATATGATCGTGCTAAATGGATGTAAATTACAGTAAAATTCGAAAGAAAAACGAATAATCCTCTCCTAGACACGCACACATGTAGACCTAATTGTACGAGTATCGTACGCTTATCAGTGCTTGCAATCATATACCACTGAAATATCCAAGGCTGATTTATTGGCGTGCGAAAAAGGAGAAAGGCATGTAGAACAGAATAAAACAAAGTCGCCCGTGATCGATTATTTTAAAAAAAGTGAAATAATATCGTTCTGAATTGAACATATTTTATGGAGGATGTGTATAAATAGATCCCATAAATAAACGCGTGCGCTATTAAAACCCATGCCGACGAAGGCGATGCGGGAAATTGGAAGAAAAATGGGATACCTCGGTACGAATGACATATGAAGAGATCTATCGTTACGAATTAATCTCCTTCTTAAAATAAATTTTAGTACAGGGGCAAGTTTTCTCTCTTTTGCAGTAAATCTTCTTCATATTATTTTTTTATTATATTCTAATACAAAATATAAAGATCCCACCTGGTATTTTCTCCGTTTTAAGAAAATAATGTATGTTCTGAACACTTACGTGACGAAAAACCTGTGGACGTTCGAAACAGTTGATCGCCCTAATTCCTTCTAGAAAGAGTCGGATATGGGATTGCTTGATTTAGTCACTGGGTATAAATCAGGCCTTTTTGTTATCCTCTTAACATCGCAGCCTAAAGCCTATTATATTATTCCGTCCCTAGTGTATTTCTTACACAAACAGGTTAACCCCTTTTGGTAGGTTTAGTAGCCTGTAGTCCTGCAACATTTTTCGGCAGATCACTCATCGGGTTGATTGGTCCCAACAATGATTCCCAGTCTCTGCCGTTCCAATGCAACGCACTCAAAAACAATGTAGTAGGCTGTCTTCTCCTCAAGTACCTCCATAATCAGCCGTGTCTTGTCAGCAGGCTCGTAGCTTTTACGCTGTTCCAGTGAACCTGGTGTTTTCTTACGATCCACTCGGCCACTGCACCACGTACAGCAGCTTTAGTTATTCCCAAACCCAGTTCTGGTCCTGTGAATATTATTTCAGAGTTCTGTCTTGCTAGCCTGTTTGTAAGATTGTTGCATGATATGCCCCAGGGTTGGGCAAGATAGGAGAAGTGAATAAATTTCTACAGCGACTAGACACACTCGTGTTTATTCGCACCTTGAGTGGGGAGCAGTGTTAACTAGTGATTTACTGAGAGCCGACTAAACACGAACACGTATAATCGCTGTAGAAATTTCTTCACTTCCCCTAACTCGCCCAACACTGATATGCCCTTATGGCACATCAAAGTGATTTTGTTGTATCTGGCCAGAATTTTTAAGGTTTCCAGGCAATCTCAAGCCAATTATTGTTAAAGTTATTTGATAAGATGTTAGTGTCCTTAGAGCAGCTTGGCTATTCGATAGGACATTAATTCGCTAGCCCCTTGGGTTGTTTTTGTAGGCTGTTTTTATTGCTAATATTTAGGTTATGGGAAGATCCCAAGTTAGGTAAATCCTTCTCTTAGATTTCATGTGCTCCCACGTGTAAGACCCTTGAGTTGCACGGTGCTGCGCAATTTCAGAGAATGTTCATCCTGCTCTCCAGAGAATCTACATTCTGCTTCGTCTGTTATTCCAAGCCTCTTACTTACATTATTTTAGTTTGCAGTGAGCTTGCAGAATCGCTATTCGTCTGCGGATGTTGTTTTTACTTTGATAGATGCATTCTGTAGATCTGTTCCAATTACATACATATATCCAGAAGAGTTCCAGTTTACTTTATTTTTTTGGAAATTCTTGCAATTTTTGGATTTTTTCTGGTCTGTTTCACTTTTTAATGTATTTAAAATCGTGCTGTTACTTATGCCGCAGCAGTCCCTAAAGATGGTGTTTGAGCCCCTTTTCCGCAGCAAGATTATCAGTTATTTCATATGCTTCCACTCTCATGTGTTCCTAAATTCGTCTGGTTCTTTTTTTGACCAAATCATTCAGTTTTCTTAGGCAGTCCCAACCTCTTAGAGCTGATTATGCGTGAGCTAACTGCTTGACTGTAAGATACTATGATAATTCTTTGATTTTACTGCACTTTATCGATACTGAACCGTACGATTTTTTCTATAACATGTGTTTTCATCTGAAAGATATTCGTGTGTTTGCGCAAGGTTTTGAAACATTTGATTCTAGGCATGTATATTCCTATTTTAGTTCTCTTAAGCATTTTGAAGCACGCCATTGGATAACATTTTTATTCAGGTTTCAGATAATCTGTTGACGTCATTTATCCTTACAACTATGCTTTATGGTAAATTCTTCCACAAACCTATATTTTATTGGAATGTTGTATTAGAAGAGGTCTCAAATTTAGTAGAAGCCTATACTCAACAGTTTCTTCCTTAATAATTCTGCCTGTGGATTTTTTTCCTACAAGCCTCCATCAAAATGTTGGTGGAAGTAAGGTGTCGAAGGCCTTTTGGATTATTTTCCAGTTAATTCTAGGTACAGTAAAAATAAAATTACAAGTACAATAATTGTACACATCTGTCAGCTTCCGTGCTTATTTATAAAAGTTGTGCGGTGTGCTTTTTTCATGTTTTGTTATTAAATATATTCCATTTATTTCAGCTAACACTACAGACTTGAATTCGTTTTTTATAATGATAATCTGTTTGGAGGTTGATTGTGTCGTGAATTCAACAAATTTTTAAGCAACCAAATATCTGCCCATTGGAAGCACGTCATAAAAAATATATTATTTCCAATAATAAGATTGCAAATATTTTTGGTAATTTCATAAACAAATTAACATATAAATTATATTCTTTTTATTTCTACTTTACCCAGTATATTTAGAATGCAAATCCCATCGCAATACATTCTGACCAAACGGAACGCTAACTAAGAACTCAGCATGACGCGAAACAAGCCAGTTAATGAGACTTAATGAAGCGAAATTGCCAGAAATCCATTCACGATCTAGACAACCGACGGCGCTAGATTATCTATTATCTCTTTCTTCCTAACTCATTTTGCGATCATTACGACCAAAGTTTTTCCTTTGTTACGTGACTCACATCCGGCATACGTGCGTGCGTAAATCATTGATGAATAAAATACGAGGATCAAATGTCACCAGTCCACTCTAGGAATGAATGAATGAATCCAGTCAGCTTTGCGCTAATTCTCTCCAGTTCATTCCGAGTAACATTGGTCGCGTCCCAGAGATACGCCGAGGTCGAAGAAATTGGCCGCGATCAGCTGCTGTTCTTGCTACCGTTTCATTCTTTAGGGCATCTCCACGATCAATTACCTAATTAATGGGGTTGAGTTCAACTGTTTACTCATTCATTCAGTAATTAAGAAGGATCTTATCTTAGGTGGCGAAAGGATGAGGATTGACGTAACAGTGTTGTGGACTAGGTATTAAAACTGTACCATGAAACAATCTCAATTATCAAACATTAGGAATAAATAATTATAATAGAATTCACCACCTAGGATTAGTGTTAGTGAGAGATGGCATCCGTGTGGTTTGATTGATCGTCCCGTCTATTGAGGATCTACTATGAGGATCTATCGTTAGCGGATGTTGTTTTAAAGTTCATCCAATAAGTTCAGCCTGTTGAGGTAGCTTAATATCTTGTTGAATGAGATCATTTCTTCTAGCGAAGGGTTACATACTTGATACTCATAGCGGCAGGGCGCAGACAAAAAATGTCTCCTTGTCTAAACACAGTGGACTTTCTGAATCTACCACAGTGATCAGGAAGATGCAACTACCTTGACGCTTTTACGGCCCACTTCGAGCAGTTACTCGGTTCTAAAATGATTAAGTGAGATAGATTACAGTCTTTTGCATGCACCAAACCAGGACAAATGTTTCAGTATTGGAGCAGTTTCAGATTTGTCCAGAGTAACTACCCTAAGTGCTATACCAACAGCAGATTCTGGTCTCTGGAATTGTGTCACAGCACCCTTTTTCGCAAGGGCGCATACTTGCTCATTTTCAATAATGATTGAGGGTTCAGATAACCAGATTAGAATCGATTATTAGCTGTCCCCAATATATTTAGAGTGTTTTTGTAGTTTCAGATCGTTATAAATTTAAAATGTAATATGTAAATTATAAACAAGAAGAATGTGTAAAGTGGAAAAACAAATTGAAAAAGGTTTATTAATAAATCGAAACGTAACTGCTGTATATATTGAGTTTTATTTCTAACCATATATCAAAAAAAAAAATCAATTGACATTAAATGTTATATATTACATTCCACTCGAACATATCAATGAACCTTTTTTGACTGAGATTTTTCCGAATTGTTTAAAAATTAACAAAGTGATTCCCGTATATAGAGGAGCTAAGTAACAATAGCCCAATTGCACCTCAATCAATCTTATAAAAGATAAGGCAAATGGGAGTCAAATCTAGATGGAAGATGTTGGCACAAAATCGCAGCACATGGAAGAGAATAGGAATCAAAGCCAGAGAAATCGCCTGGATGGTATAAGGTCAAGGATCTGATTCGGCCAATAAGAATCTGGGGAGTTCTAGCGAGCGGCGAAGCTCCGTACGGGGCGTGGAGCCACATATATATATAAGGCAAAAGGTCATGGCAAAGAGATTGAGAGAGATATCCTTTTTATACAAGTTAAATTGGCCTCATAAACCTTCAACAGCATGACTTTTGTAAAGAATGCCCGAGTATAACAGCTCTCACTGATACCCGGACACTGATGATAGTGGAGAGATCATAGTAACTACATTAGTATATTTTACTAAATCAATCGGCATTATAGATCACAATAAAGTTGCTGAGAATCTAGAAGATATATGAACCGATAGAATATGCCACTAGGCGGGGCTCATGGTGTATTGCAGGAATCACCATACTGGCAAGAGCAATGGAAGGGAAATAACACTAGGAACGGAGCAGAGTCTATGTCTACCAGGCATCACTAGCGCTCCTCCGAGTGTCCGCAGTCTGGTTGTCGTTTATACGAGCCATCCAGCGAGACTTTATTTACGAAAACCAAACTATTACAAATCATTCCAACCCCATGCTCCACCTAAAAGGTACTACACGGGGCTACCTATTTCTAAGTACTATATGGATTCCATAACAATTGAAATGTTCCTACGCTAACTAAATAATTTCCCTATGATTCTTAATAACAAAAATAGAATACAGTAGCCTCGCGTCCATATTAATACTACTTTTGTGAAATGATGAAATATGTGAAATGTGATTAATTCACATAATCGCGAGTCTACTGTAAATCGGCCAGCTGTCAGTTATTATTAAATGCGCCCATAACGACTTTCGTTATCTCCAGCATTCGCCAAGGACATTGATTATAGTATATAATATACTTATATAAAGTCAATGGTCAAGGTGTAAGGGAAAACCATGGCAAAAACCTTACTCTGGAAGGATCTAGGAAGAAGTGCCAGACCTTGTTACTGATACCCGGCAAATTATTATTATCCTTCCGAGTGGTGAAGAAGCAGCCTCCACGTTTTCTTAAATTGCGACAGCCTTGCCGTCTTCACGTAGCTGCTCCCTTTTTCACACGTTGGAAGTTCAAACAGGAAAGAGATAATGACCTAAAAACAAACAAAGCAACAGTAGCACCTAATCTAATACTTAATAATAACTTAATCCTAACTATTCTAACCAAGAGTAATTAAATTAAAGACGTATATTTTAAGTAATTGTGTAAGTTTAACACTAATTCCAACCACTGAAGAGCATAAAATATTCATTCATAAACACGTGCTACCCTACTAACTATCTAAATATCATGCCGTAACCCATCTAGTTCCTCAGCAACATTACTGAAACATGCCCATCATTCGACCGACTCATTATCTCTAATATCTGTTTCGCGTCGCGGCCCAATTTAACCCCCTAGCTAATGCCCTAACTTCCGTACGCGACCGCCACTCATCTGTAAGTGGACATTCAAATAAACCATACCCCGCCGTATCTACCCCACCACATTCACAAAGCGAATCATTAACCCTCCCAGTTCTACATAAATATAATTTAAAATTACCGTGACTTGTTATTAATTCTACCGCCTGATACGATAAATTAACCCTCATTTCCCTAAAACGTGTAACGCTACCGATAAATATCCTAGTCCACCTCCCATTTAAGGTGTTATCCCACCTACTTTGCCAATCATTATCAAGTTTATCCATAAGCGTTTTTTTAACAATACTAGTCGAAATTAGCCCAAATCTAATAATCGAGCTATCTCCCCTAGACACCACCTCTTTCGCTAATTGATCCGCCTTCGCATTACCGATTGCACTTACATGAGCCCTAGTCTAACAAAGTTTTATATTCCCCTCATGCAACATATCCCAAGTATCTAACAACAAATCACTCGGATTATTTAAATTTCCTAACGCCTCTAATACAGATAAGCTATGTGTTATAATTCTCACGTCCCGCATAAATTCCCATTTGCGCCTATTATAAACTACTGCCTGATTTATTGCAACTAATTCTGCCTGAAAAATATTGCAACGACACCCTAATTTAAACTTTTGATTATGTATTTCCATCTAGCGGGGCTGATAGTCCATGAATTATCCGTGTTAGTTCAATGACTGCATTGCCAGCTTTGTGCTACACACGCTTGCGGGTGAGAGTTTGGTACGTGGCTCCTGGGAGCGCAGAAACTGAACTTTTTCACACTTAGTAGGTGATTGTATGTAAAGCTTGACATGTGATTCGCGATGAAAGTGGGTTTATACACTGGCAGGTGCGCTGATGACGCTTGGTAGGCAGAAGCTCGGGCCTGTTCCTAGTGTTATTTTGCTTTGATTGCTCTTGCTAGTATGGTGATCTTATCAGATATATGTGACAAAATGATTTTAGTTGCCAACACTTTATTTTAATATCTCAAGCGACATACCCACCAAATCGTATATTATTGTAATTCTTTCCACAGTCTATTCGAAAATATGAAAAAGATACAGGTGCTTTATTTTTTTAAAAAAAAGTACCGATGACGTCATATCTCGAAACATATGATAGTTAGTTGTTGGAAATCAAAGTATGTTACAGACTAGAATAAAAACACTACAAAAACTCTTCTGAAGGTTATTTTTTTAATAGAACCTATAATTTAGCCAAAAATAGGGTGTTCCCACGCATTTTTAAATCACCTTTAACTCAGAACGCGTATTCCTTAGTAAACGAAAATCTTAATGATAACTTTCAATATTTTTTTTGGTTTTCCTTTTATTGTTAATTCAATTATTTTTTGTTATGTTCCGTATTCATAAGATTTTCTTTTATATTTTGCTTTTTTTTTTGGTATTCTTATTATCGTTTCCTCTTGACTTTAATGCTTTTTGATTAAAAACGGATTAATAAATACTATTATTATTAATTCCAAAAATAACTGATAATTAAATTAGGGATGAATGGCTAAAAATAGAGCACTATGGGTTTAAATTATTTATTTTGTCAAATTGCTACGTTTAACATTTAGTCTTTTTCAAGCTGTAAAAAAATTGTTTGAATGAGTGACACTAAATTTTGACTAACTAATTCCAAAATTACCAAAAAACAAATCAAATAAAACTTCGTTATTCAGTTCTAATATACACATATTAATGAAATATTTGTAATTTACTATAAGATTTATGAAATTTATTAGACATACTTATATTAAAAAGCGACACCGATACTATTCGAGTAAGCAAGCGAAATGAAACCGAAACAAATATATAGGAACTATCTATCTTATATCGTCGCATTGTAGGCCAGTTGGAACGAAAATATATTAAAAATACCGGGTGGGTTAACTCAAGGCCCCATCCGTATAAAGAATCCTAGCGAAAGAAGAAGCACCGAGCCTATAAGCAATTGAATGTTTCAAGATTGCAGTTTTAAACCACGTGGTGGGATATTTGGATTCCCCAACATTGTGATAATATCTGCACCCGCTGGTGAAGTTAAAGTGTGGATGCCGTCGCTAGCTGAGTGATCCCACAGTCCAAGTGCCACCTGCAGTTAGGGATACCCCGACGAAGTAGCCGTTTTCGAGGCGATTACCGGACGTAACCGCCATGTACGCCGACAGAGGATCAACTCGCCGAGACAACGCCCAGTGCAAAGAACCAACAGAAACCACAAGTTTACCGCCTATATTGTTTCTTTGTTTGTTATTAGTTGTAACTTCAAAGCCATATTTCTCTTTGTCCTTTGTTTAAATTTAAATCATTTCAATAACTAAATAACGTTTAATAATAACGCCTCCATTTACCTTATCTTTTATTTATTGCTTTGTTCATTTTTTCATTATTAAGGAATATATTTTATCATTACGCTGTAAATTGTTTAAAAAAAACTGTTGTTAAAGTGAAACCAATATCTTTCATTCATATCAGTAGTCACTGTGTTTGTCCTATATAAAATAAAACTATTACTAATAATACTGCTTTTTTTTCTTAAGTAATAAGTATTATGTACCATCTTTAGCAAATTAAATGCGAATTTAATCTTCCGTTATTAATGCAATCGAAGCTACAGCACACTGAATAGTAATTAAAAATTATTTGCAAACAATTTTGAATTACGCATTGCTCGGTACGCAGTACTTATAGTTGCGGTTGCATAAATAATCGAAGAATTGTGGAACTTTTTTTTTTGTACTTTATCAGTTATTCACACAGAGTACACAGTAAGCTACTTAATAAATATTCACTAAACTTTCTCGTTTCCTACACTACCTACAGTTGAACAAAAAATTTAAGGTAAATATATTGTATATTTATAGCAAACCATTACCTTTTATATATCAGGTATTTAGTGAACTTGCATTAATGATACTGTTTCCTTATCACAAGTAATCCAAATAGCTTGTATTAATTGAGGTTAATAATGAAGGTGTGATAGCCATTATAGAATAGTTTACTCATAGCAATACACCTACTTGACAAGGGCAAATCTTTGCTTACTGCAACTACATATATTCTTTGGCTTAACTACTTCAGTTTAATTATCATAAGTAACTTCATAAGTTACCGGTATGGAGCAGATCGTAAGTAACTTAGATTGCTTCTTGTTAGTATCAGTGTTTAGGATTTTCTTTTTACTAGTGCTAAGTAATCTGTGCTTTTGTCCCCTATTCAGCTGAACTTTTTACTTACGATAATTATATTTTTATTTATGATTATTAAATTTTTTTCTCAGTGCGTATATATTGAATTTTATTTCCAGCCATATATCCCAAAAAACAATTGACATTAAATGTTGTATATATTACATTTCAGCACCATTCGCACATATCAATGAACCGTTTTTGTAGGTGATTGCACGTAAACCTTGACATATGATTAGCGATGAAAGTCGGTTTATACACTCGGAGGAGCGCCAATGACGCTTGATAGGCAAAAATTCGACTTTGTTCCTAGTGTTATTCCCCTTTCATTGCTCTTGCTAGTATGGTTATCTATGGTCTGATTTTATCAGATATATGTGACAAAACGATTTTAATAGCCAACGCTTTATTTTAATATCTCAAGCCGTATACCCACCACACCGTGTATCATTGTAATTCTGGGAAGAGTGTCTATTCGAAAATATGAAAAGATACAGTGATTTAATTTTTTTTTTTAAGTACCGACGACGTCATATTTCGAAACATATGATAGTTGTTGGAAATCAAAGTATGTTACATATTAGAATAAAAATATTTCGAAACATATGATAGTTGTTGGAAATCAAAGTATGTTACATATTAGAATAAAAACCCTACAAAAACTTTTATTAAGGTTATTTTTTAATAGAACCTATAATTTAGCCAAAAACAGGGTGTTCCCACGCATTTGCCTGACCCTGTATAAAATCACTATTAACTCAGAACGCGTATTCCTTTTTCCTCTCTTTCCTTTTACTGTTAATTCAATTATTTTTTGTCATGTTCCGTATTCATAAGATTTTTTTTATATTTTGTTTTTGGTATTCTTATTATCCTTTCCTCTTGACTTTAATGTATATTGACCAAAAGAGTTATTATTATTAATTCCAATAATAACTGATAATAGTAAAAAATCATATTTTATGGCGTAGGTAATTATATGTTTGTACGCATTTTTTAAATTCCAATATAATTATTACACTTTTTCCCAGAATAAGTCATACCGGACTTCCTGAATCTTAATTAAAGAAAACATTTGCACTTGCTTACGTTTAAGCTTTTTTTTGGCAAAGGCGCCGCGACAGGCAATTAAACGTAATGACTACTCATTCCCGAAGCCTTTATTTATCGAGAAAATTACGCGGACACGGCGTGTTTCGAACAACTCCAATTATCGCGCCTTGTAATAACAATAATTTGATTGTTGCCGCCATTGTCTTCGCCTTTTTGCTCCTTTCCACGTGTACACACACATTCCTCTTCAATTTCTTACAACGTAAAATCAAAACCACGATAATTATAGGGTGCGTACGTCGTCCGCTAGGAGACGCATTGTCGCTGGTGACTGGGCGAAAACCGGACAGCGCACAATGGAGGCCCCGACCGACGGATTAGCATAGCCGGCAAGTAGTACGATCGTTATTAACGCGTCGATCAAAGAGTCCGACGACGTTAACGTTGCGCGATACGTTGTATCGGCGCACAGCACAGGGGAAAAGGAGTTGGGGCGAAAGAGGGAGGCGTACGCGACCTCGCTGCGTAGGCCGCGGAAAAGTGGAACATCGGCGGAAGCACACACGCGCACCTAACCGGTGGTTATCTCTTAAGGCGGAGGCATGCTGCTGTGTTGCAGCGGCGTTTAATTAGCGCTCGAGCCGCTTGCGTTGTGAACGGCATACGATAATTTTAATTTAATTAAAAGCAAATACCCGATGTAATCAAGCTGATATGTCTGGTAGATATATACAGGTATATACACTGGCATAAGGTTATTTACCGTCTCTTTCTAAACGAAGGTAAGTGGTAGAGCTATAGTTTGTAATATTCAATGGAAGAAGCATATATTTATACACTATAGCAGTGTTTCCCAAACTTACCTAAAGTGCGACCCCTTTTTGGTAAAAAAAATGTTCGCGACCTCCTATTTCCTCCTACTCAGCACTAAAACCAAAAAAGAGACAAAAATAACCTAACTAAATTACAAGTAACTGATGTTTGTCAAATTTTATTTTACCTTACTGTTTAAGTTTAAATTAAATAAATGAAAAATTAAATTCAACAGTTATTTTAATTGCGATCTGTCCTGCTGGTAACTAGTAGTTCTTTCACCACACTGTAAAAAAAGTTGCAGTAAAATTACATGTAAAATCGTTGGTAACAAAGTTGCCTACAATTTTACAGGTAAATTTGCTTCATAAGGTAAAATTTCTACCATCTAGTAAATTTCACATGCTGATGTGTCTTTCAAAGATTGTACTGTAAAATTCGTATGTAATATTTATATGAACTCTATATTTACCGAACACTCAAGTAATTTTCATATGTATTTTTATAAAGAGAGCAAGCAACTTACCTAATTCTTTTATAGCACCTAATAGGTCATACTGAATCGCTCAACCAGGGATCAAGAATGAACACGCTTGCTTGTTTGTGACGCACATGATATCATTGAGCCAATAATAAGTTCGACAAACGAATAGAATTACCTACGCGCACAGATAAATAATCCAATAACCAATCACATTGCGGCGTATGAATTTCGTATTTTCCATGATATCTATAGTTTTACCCGAAAATTCAAGTACAAACAAATAAATATAAAAGATCCTCATATTTATACAGCAAAATTAATAGTTCACTAATAAAATTACTTTTAAAATGCACTAAATACCCCAAAAAAAAATGTCAATTTTACACTTTTAAGTAAATTTTGGGAGTAAATACAAAATTGTACATGTTTTTTCCTATATTTTCCTTTTGAATTTCTGTTACATCTTAAACTTACATGAAAAAGCTATAAATTTTACCGAAATTTCTTTTTCCATGTTAAATATCCTAGAAAAAACATGTAAAACAAAATTTACATGATCTAGTGTGGTAAATTCATAACGTTATTACATGTAATATTCCTGATTTACCATGACAAAATTACTGTAATTTTTTTACAGTGCAGACCACCACAATAAAAATAAAATATCGACTTTACATTGTACATCGCGATATCTTTATTTGTGCCTACATCCTAATGCATATAATGTCATATGGAGACATTGTTTTTTACATCGAGAAACTCTTGCATCGAAAACTTTACCACCTGAAATGGGTTGTGTTATGAAAACCGTCATCAAAGTTGTAAATTCCATTAAGGGAAAAGCTTTGCAGACACGTATTTTTCGAGAAATCTGTGAAGACATGTATGCTTTATTTGAAAATCTTTACCACACCGAAGTAAGGTGGCTCTCAAGGAGCAACACAGGAAGATGAGAAGTCCCCATATGAAAATCAATTTTCCGATCCTATTTGGCTTCTGAAGCTAGGTTTTCTAGCTGATATTTTCGAACAATTGATATTTTGAACAGTAATTTACAAGGACGCGACGTTAATATAATTGCGGTAATAGATAAAATTAAGGCATTTATAAGAAAAATTGATTTATGGTTGACTTCAATTTGCAAAAGCAGTTCGATTCATTCTAGTGTATTCAAGAAATTATGGAAGATGAATCAAATTATAGTGGTACAAATTTTGAACAAGTTCTTGCAGGCATGCAAGTTGCTCAATTTGAAACAACAGCTCTGTGATTATTTCCCTGAACAAATTCAAAATAGTTACGACGGTTACAGATGGATACTGAATCCGTTTTTAGCCGATTCCTTTCAACATGTTGAAATACCAATAAATATGAAAGAAAAGGTTATTGAAATATCAAGTGATGGAGTGAAATTTTTTGTGTGCATTTTTGTTTCCCCAGTATCCGGACGAATTTTGGACCAAAAGGGTGCAGGAATACCCTCAGTTAACGCAAGAAGCTGTCAAATATTTGGTTCCATTTGTCATATCATATTTATGTGAGTTAAGTTTCTCATACATGACTGCCATCAAAACAAGAGTGAGAAATCGCCTCGTACTGAAAACGATATAATTTTGTGTGTCTAAATACAAAGCCTAGATTTGAAAGACAGAAAAACAGGCACATGGATCTCATTAACATTAAAATATTTTACTTTATTTTTCTCTTATATTTTACTTTCTTTCTTTTTATCTTTAAGAACTTATTAATATTTAGTTTTTATGTTTCATTTGATAACTAATTGTTAATTTTTATTTACGCTATTAAAATAAATGGAAACATAATTGAACAAAGTGATTTTGTCTTATTTTCGAAATTTGCGACCCCCCTAGTACCTTACCACGACCCCCCCAGGGGGCCGCGACCCACACTTTGAGAAACTCTGCACTATAACAAGCTTTTTTATGTATACCGGACCAATGTGTCACATGTGGGACTCCTGTCTACCCATTAAAGCGCCCTTGCACTCTCATATATCTACGCTATTGGAACCTTTTTTCTATATGAGAGCCGTCTGACCTGAAGTCCCGGAAAACACTGCAGCCTCTTGGCTTTTTGTATTTGGTCTCCCATTTCTTTCACAGTAAATTATATCAGCCATTCCAGTATCCTAGTACCCTTCATTAAACCTGAGCAGGTCTCTAGCTAGCTAATCACAGCAATCCTGTGGTTTCATTTTTGGCTTGCCAAAAATTACCTGTCTTTCTGCGTCCAGAACCTCGCAGTCGAACAGAATGTGGTAAGCGTTCTGTATCATTCCACTATACAATCTGTAGTTGGTATCTCCAATGCTGGTCCCAATTTTCTGTAAGTATCCTTTCAGTGCGCAGTGCCCTGCAAGGAGACCTGTTACGGTGCGAAGATGTTCCTACTAAGCTGCAATAGTTCTTCTGTTTCTTTTTTGATGGTCCCTTAATACATGTTTTTTTTCCATGAATTGCGTGGGTGTTTTATCCCAGAGTTGTTTGTGTTTTTCTTTTACCACCAACTTCTTGTATGTATGTATATAAATGGAAGGGTGATGTTACACTGCGACCTAAAAGATCTGTTGTGTTCCCTATTCTTGCTGCTTTACAACTGTCCTGAAAGGAATAGGATTGGACTATTCCTTCTTCCACTTCCAGAAAGTGTAGGATATCAGAGTGTCTAGTCTAGGTAAGTCTCCGTCTTCGATTTCACATGCTCCCAGGTGCAACGCCCTCGAGTTGCACAGTGCTACGCAGTTCGGGAGGAGATGGATGGGTGTTTCATCCTGTTCCCCATAAAATCTACATTCAGATTTCTTTTCCAATCCAAGCTCAACTCAGGTGTCCTTTCAGTCTACAATGGCCTGAAAGTATTCCTGTTAATATGCAATTTTTTAACATATCATCCCGGATCATCTCCCAGGTTTGATCACCGTCAGGAGATTGAGGCCTATGCCTAATCATTCCTTCCTTGACCATTCTGAGTGTGGTTCTTTTTGCCACGCCCTCTACTACAATATGGAGAGGGGTAAGATCCAATACTACTTCGATAGCTGCTGTTGGGCAGGTTCTCATAGCCTCCGTTATGCATACACATGCTAATCTTTGCACTTTCGAGAGGTTAATTCTCGCGGTGGCCAGATTAGTTCTTTTGCTCCAAGCGTTGTATACATCTACCCAACTTTTTAGTTCCCCTCGTGCTGTGCTTTTGAACACTCTTAGAAGAAGTTCTAAGCCTCTGTATGAAGCCGATGATGCCTTTCTTGCTAACGCATCTGCTTTTTCATTTCATTTGATTGCCGAATATCCGAACACCCACAGCAAAGCGGCTTTATTACGTTCTAGCAGACTATTCAGATCTCGAATGCATTCCCAAACTACTCTTGATTGTATTTTCGGGTTCACTAATGGTCTGAGTATCGCCTGGCTGTCTGTCACAATATAGATCCGTTTGTTCTTTGGCCCTTTAATTGATTTTAGTTACACAATGCAAAGGGCGATCGTCGATGTTTCTCACCTTACTATAGATTTCCACCCCAATATCGTTCCCGGTTTTTGATCCGTCTGTAAACCAGATCAGTTCCCTGTTCTGTAGCTAGTTTGATTTCAGCTTATCCGATTCGTAATTTCCACTTCAAATTATCTGTGCAATAGATATGTTGAGATCATGTGGTCATATCTCACTATACTATTGCGTTTGTTATTCCTAAACAAGCAAGTCTCTGCACCTTGCTAAATTCAGTTATAGCAGTTTGTTACATCTTTGTCCACCATACCAGAGATGCATGATTGATCATAGATCTGACCACTGCGATGTATGTCTGCGGATTGATGCAGAGCGAGTAGCGTAGTGGGAATGCGTCGAGGCAGTAATACATTGATTTATGTGTACACTGTGAATGTATTACTGTCTCAACACATCCCCCCTACGCTATTTCCCTTGCGTCGATCCACAACTTGATTATGTACCATCGCCGTCACTCATAATGTCGGTTGGTAATATATATCGAGGGCACGGTCACAGTCTACCGTTCCCAGTTTATCGGGTCGGCGCGGCAAGCAGAGTTCTTATGCAGGTGGCCTCGGATACTTGGAAATGATTCGAATGTCTTTTGAAGGATTAAAAATCGTTTGAGATTATGTCTAAAGAAAAAATACTAGGAATTAAACAAACTTTTCAGTTAATGCGTTGTATATGTTAATTTTAAAGCTGTAGATTTGTTTTTGCCAATCCATTTGATTAAGATTTGCAGTTTTTAACACAAAATATTAGTACAAGTATTGATTAATTAAATATTGAATATGTTCATTACACTCGGTATTATCAAATGCGAACTGCATCTTTTAATAGGTATTTGCTATTTTTTCTGTAATATTTCGTGTTTCTCGGCATTTTTTTAAAACACCATATATTACGTTCATAACATGCTTTACCATATTATGGCAATAAAGGTAGGGAAAACTATTATAGTTTGGAGAAGAGAAATTTAGTTTATTTTTACATATTTACGTAAGGTATATTTTCATAGTTTATGGTTATAGAAATAAATACGTAGTTTTTTATTTTATTTTTCTACTAATTTAATATTCTAGGAAAATAAAAAAAAACACTCGCGATTACCACAGACAATCGTCCCGAAAGAAAATATCTTTTACGGCATGCGACATAGATGCCGCAACCTTTTCGGCTTGAGCAGAGATTTCCGTTCGGAGAATTTGTTCTTTGTAGTTTCCGCTTAAGCATTAATCGTAGAAATATTTTTATAAAATCTGTGCATGCGCAATCCTAGCTAGAGTTTTTAATTCCCTTGTTTACGAAATTTTGTTCCAATCAACTATTTGTATTTTCCCTCATCGCATTTTATTCGTATTCACATAATACATATAATTAACATTATCTATCAATAATAAAGATAATCTATTGTGCCTAGTCGAGTTTAAAATTTGATGCTTATTGAAAGATATTTCTCTTAAGAATTGTTTATTATTTTTTATTGAAATCAGTAACACTGTCCCCTTGGATGTGTTGATAAATGTGCATTGAAATTTTTAAAATCTGTTGGGTTACTATTCTTATCAAGGAGGTTTATTTGAACGTTTAATCAATAAAATCAATGTATTTCATTGTGAAGGTTTCTTGAGTCAGTTTTATTTTATTGTAGGGGAATTTAAAATTTTAGGAGATTTTATCCTAGTTAAGTTAAGATTTTATACTTATTAATTAGTTTTAGAATTTCTGATTATTTATGTTACTTTTTTATGTTATATATAAAGCTGTGTTAAAATATCTGACTGAAATTTGCTAGTGCTGCAATTTAATGTTTCAAAAATAATAATAATTATATTTCTACAAATTATTTTTATTTGGAAATGTGGCTGATTCAAACTATTATAGTTTCCTTTACATTTGTGGCTATTAGTTTGGCATAAGCATGTTATGAAAATAATATAATTATGGTGTTTAAAAAAATGTCTAGAAACACGAGATATTAAAGACAAAGTAACAACTAACGTTATAATAATTCATCCGATACATAATGTTCTCTATTTAAAAACTACAATTTTTTCAGATAAATTGACAGAAAAAAAATCCACAACTTTCAAATTAACATCCTACTCAATAAATGAAAAGTTTTTTTTTCTCAGTATTTTTCCTTTAGATATAATCTCAAACGATCTTGAATCCTTAAAAAAAAAACATTCGAATCATTTCCGAGTACCCGAGGCCACCTGCATAAAACCTCTGCTAGATGAAAAGAAGTACTGGCTGTGCAGCGTTAGGTTCAACAGATTAATTATTGGGTATGGCAGCCGAAGTTTGAATCAATACTCAATCTACCCAATAATTAACCTGTTGAACCTCTGCTAGACTTGCCGCGCCTACCCCGATAAGCTGGGAACGATAGACTGTAACCGTGCCTCTGTATATACGTTACCGACCGACATTATGAGTGACGGCGCTGGTACATCATATTTCGTCTGAATCCCCACGTACTTTTATGAGCTATTCTAGCCAATATAAGTATTGTCTTCGCTCTGGTTTTAATTCTTTGAAGTTGTCGATTCCAAGTGAGCTTGCCGTCAAGAATAACGCCAAGATTTTCACTTCCTTTGACAATTTTTGTTTCTTCGGAGGAAGGTCGTTATGGAAACGATTGTAAAATCCAAAAATGCAATAATATAAAGGATGTTTCATTTAAATTAAGAAAGTTGATGGCAATTTCCGGTTCTTCCAGAAGTTGTATATTATCGGAAATATTTTAGAACAAAAGAAGGCTATGAGTTATTCTTAACCTGAAAGTTTCAAATAAATAGTAAGAAACTTCTAATAAACGGGCTTCGTGGTATACCCTGTATATATTACCCTGAAAATTGTATAATTTTCAATCAACTTCTCCTTACAAAATAAAATTCGTGGGATCTCAAACTTGTTAATATTTTATTTAAAATGTTATCCCTGACAAAATTAACCCATATTTCAAAGTCCTATTACACAATTTACTATCCTAAGCTGCAAGAACCGTCCATCAGAGAAAGCATTATTTTTTGAAACAGCCAATTAAATATTGTGTTGGGTTCAAAATATATATAAAAAAAGTAATACATTTTTATTTTTCTCAATAGTATTAATTGGATACCGTGTATATTGAGAGTTAAAATCTATTTTTCTGAAATCATTTCAATTCAAGGACATAGTTCTCTCCTATCAGTAACGCCATCTTCAAACCTTTTTTTAGCAGCGCAATGTAGGGCAGCCTTTCCTTTTTTTCGTAAATCATTCCTGTTTTATTTCGACCCGTTACCGATTCTAAGCTCCCGAATGCCCAACAACGAATGTTGTTCTTTCTGCTCGCGTAAGCTCCTATTTATGTAACATCTGTGTTATTATAATCGCTAATAGAAGAATAACAACAAGTCAAGGGTCCGCCGGTCTCCCGCACGCACACAAACAGGCGCATAAAGCACGCACACACGGTTACGAACACACGTATCGTATATCGGCGTGTTTGTCGGGAATCTTAAAGAATTTTGACCTTTTGTTGACCAACTCGGTCGGTGAATAGGTGTCGGTCTTTACAAATATTTTGTTGGGCATAATACCCTAAACTAAATCTTTATTATTAATGACGGCGGTATTTTTTCTCCGAGGATGACTGGGCCTCTGGTTCGCCTTAAATATTTCAAAATTGTGTATGGCCGCGACGACAGTTTTCTGTTGTCGGAGCCAAACGAAATTAACATATCACGAATACTGTAAAGATAAAATGCTTTATTAATTATTGCGGTAATTTTGAATGAAGTGAAATTGTACGAAAAATTAATCAATGCCACTGTTGTACTATCTGTACAGCAACATTTTTGAAGCGGTTCTGTATAGTTGTACAGCAGAAGGAAAAAGTTTCCGCTTGGTGGTAAAAAATATTTACAAATATTTACAAAACATCCCTTAAAATTGTGTTCACGTCATATTTTTCTTTATTACCAAGCTACGAAGAAATTTTTACGTATTCGATTTTAAATATGAGTTATTCAACTTGTTAATACCAAAACTAGCGATTGTGTTTTATTTTACAATTTTTTTTTAATTGCAGTACATGTAAAACAAACACTTGTATATTTTCTGTAAAAAAGGCAAATTTTATATTTAATTCGTTGGGCAACTTGCGCAGTGCCGTTTATGCGTAAACGGAATACATTTTCATTGTACAGTTATCTAAGTGTCTAGCGTTTGCTGTTTCGTACACACTAAAAAATTTAAGTAATTTTTCTTGGTAAAAATCACTGGTTTTTGATAATTTTTCGCATTGAATAGGGGTAAATATCGAAAGAAAATAAAATGTTAAAAATTTCTCATAGTACATGTATATTTCAAACTAAGGGAGGAAAGTGCAGGCCGCGGACAAATATTACAAAAAAAAAATTGTAATTGCCAGTCCACTTTTAACTAAATGTCTAAAATAATAAACTTGGTATGATTTTCTTGGCCATAAATTTTTTACAGGAGTAATAAATAAAAGTCGTGAGTTAGTGGCCAATTTATCTTTAATTTCAGTTACTCAATGTTAATGTTGTTGTAATGTAATTGTTATTTTTCCTCTTGCCTGACCTTTCGATCAATTTAGATCTTTTTCAAAGGTTAAAACTACAATTTTTATAACATTTATAAATACTATATTACAATGCAAAACTCTTTACATTACCTTTTACTCCACATTTAACTTAAATTTGTCAAATAACCAAAAGGTTTAATTTTCGTCATATATAATTATTTATGTTATACTTTTTTTAAAACCTTATTAAAACAAACACCGCAACTGACACAAACATTTTAAAATATATTTGTTAACAAACTAAAATGCATTTACCCAAAAATACAAACATCTGTATCGCTGGTCTTTAAACCGTGTGTTTTTTTTATAATTTTAAATGAAAAAAGACTCTTTGAAACAACCTTGAGCAAATATGTGAATATACAGTATAATTTACATTTGAATGATATTTTTTCTTTATTTAGGTAGTTTAATTCATTAAAAAGATTTTAATTAATTTCTGTTTGACAACAAGGAAATAGGTTCGTTTTGAAAATCAATCATTTGGACAAATTTTTATTGGAATTACGTTTGTTTTATAATCGGAAAATAAATTTTGGATAGGTTTTATCCTGTCCTTAACTTAAATAGGGGACACTAACTCACGACTTTTATTTACTACTCCTGTAAAAATAATAGACATACCTGTGAGTGACATGATAGATAGTAGGTTTAATCTGTCAAATATTTTTTGAGAACTGTCAAGTTAGCGTCGTTTTAAAAGTGTTTTTAATAATAGGTTAATTGAAATTTAATACCTAATAATTTAGCAATTATCGCATAAATGGGCTCAGACTGGGTCGAATGTCGAATGTCATCTATCAATAATGTCATATATAAGATGTACAGTTTCATCATGTTAACGTTACTTACTTTTCCTCCTTAGCGAGGTAAAGTACAACTTTCCCTCAAATGAGGGAGGACACTTTCCTTCCTGTAGGGAAAAAAATATTTTACGTGAATATTATAGGAACATTTCTGTTTGTTAGAAAAAATCTCTAGATTGTAATATTACTACGAAAAATATTGATATCTCTTAGGAAAAACTTAAAATTTCTTACAATTTGGAAAATTACAGTCATAAATATAGTAATTTTCAAGTGTTAAGGAAATAAGCAAGGCGCGCATGGGTTAACTTAAAATGTTCTGGTTCAAGTCAGACGTAAGCGGAAATAACATGGTGTTCGGCCACACGCGCTTCTGTTTTCTTGACATTTTAGTACTATTATACTCATTATTACTAGGTGGTATTAATTCATATTAGAAAATCTGTTGTTGTTTTAATGCTTTAGTTTTGTTACGCACTCTGCTACAATTTGAACATGGAATATCTGAAACAACATGCATGCACTTTGAAAGTAATTCAGCATTATCTGTTAAAAACTCACCTATACACTAAAAAATCTAGGTAATTTTTCCTAGTAAAATTCACTTTTTTGATAATTTTCAGATCTGAATATCGTAGTTCCACTTGGTCACACGGGCATTTTCATGTATTTAAAATCCTGTATTTCCCTCACAAGTTTGCAGTACTTGACAATAAAGACAATCGCTATCGGGGTCTGTTAGAGAATTTCAATTCAAAAGGATTCACTAGCCAACCTCCGTGAGAGACGAACGTGTCTCGATTAATTTTTGTAAAATTTAACAGTTATGTTGATAAAATCCAGTTTATTCCAAATGGCAATCTAGAAATAATGGTTAGTTGTTAAACAAAGTTTACCATATTAATTTTATCCACAATTTACCTAAATAATTGATGGGTAATTTTCTCCAACGACGATATTCCTCAGATATGTTCCTGTCCTGAGCCATTCTCCATAATTAGAAGTACGAGAGCCTCAGTCGCTGCCCTGATCATACCTGCTGCCCTGATGCCTACTGATTTGACCTTTAAAAACGTATTCTGCGCCTTATCAACCTAAAAAATAAACGTATTATTTTAATTCTGAGCTAAATTTTAATATACTTATTTTAATACGTTCGAGAAATTTGTTTGGTTGGGAATTTTGTATGAAACCGCCGATCAGTTTCCGAGCACTGGTGGAAAATTTTACAAGGTGGCAGTTATTAATTATACTAGTTAATATGTATTCACGGCACGAACCGTGTTTTATCTCATGCATTCTTAAAGGATACGAACGACACTACAGCATCGTCGAGAAAGAAATGTTGGGCATTGTGTTCAGATTGGAAGAACTTAAATTCTATTTGGCAGGTAACAGGCAGGTATTAGAAACTGATAACATAGCTCTCACCTATATCCGCAAGACAAAGTTCATTAATTCACGAATATACAGATGGACACTGTTAATACAGGATCAGATTAGATTATATTAGGATTGGGGTGGCCTATGGCCCTGTTTCGCCGTGACTTTTTCAGAGCTATTGTGATCCCCTTTCTAATTTTGCCCTCTTAATTAGGCCTGTCATCTTTGAGAGCTGCTTCTTTATGTAGCTACTAGCTGTTGGGTTCTCCTCCTCCAATACTAGAAACCTTGTCCTCACCAGGCCTTCACATTGGCACAGCACATGAACTGGCGTTTCTTCCTCCTTTTGGCAGTGTCTGCAGGTTGCATCATCTGCCAGGCCTATGTTGTATATATGCTTATTCAGTCTACAGTGGCAGTCAGCAGACCTACAATCATTTTGACAGTCTTCCTGTCTTTATTCAGTAGATCTCTCGTGAATTTAGGCCTCTGCTTCTTTAGGAACTCTTTTGCCTGTTTTTGTCCCGGTGACTGGGACCCCCCACCACTCTTTGGACTGATTATGTATCCATTCATTGATGGATTTTTTTAATTTGCGATTTGGTAGTGCCGAAAGAGAGGTGGGTCGGCTCCAACGAATGATCTTGACGAACCTCGCCCGGCTAACTCGTCCGCCGCCTCATTTCCTCTCACGCCCGAGTAGCTAGGGACCCAGGCCAAGATTAATTTCTTTTGAGTACCCACATAATTTAGGGCGCTTACACAGTCCCAAATCAGCTTAGAGTCCACGCTTGTGGAGCTAACCGCTTTAAGTGTGGACTGACTGTCAGAGAAGATAGCGAAGCTTTTACCTGGCTCGGTACATCTTTCTATTTCTCGGACACAGTGGTAAATTGCAGCAATCTCAGCTTGGAACACAGTCGTGTCTTTGCTGAAGCCTACCGAAAGAGCCTTTTTAGTCTTCTTAGCGTGTATTCTCGCTCCAACGCCGTAGTCGTTTTAGAGCCGTCTGTATACCAGTTTAAATCCGCTCTTGCCGGAGTACCTACCTCCCAGTCCCTCTTATCTGGTATTATAGCCTGATATTTTTTATCTAGGTTAAATGTTTGAATCATGGCATCACATGGCATTCCTAAAAGGGGTGCCTCCTTGAGCTCGTCTAGCAGTTTTTTATAGTCAGCGCCGTGCGATTTACTTATCGGTACTTGACAATGCAAAAGTCTGTATACTATAATATAAATATGTATTCGTGGCAGGTTCAGAATTATTTCAATTACGGTGGTAGGGGCCGATCTTATCGCCCCCGTGGCGCACAGACACGCCAGCATCTGCACGCCATCCAGCGTTCTGGCCGCCCCCACCTGCCGCACCTTTGCCCCCTATACTAATACTCCGTACGTTATCATGGGTCTACTTACTCTTGTGCATAATCAAAGAGTCATCTTGGGGCTAAGTCGCCAATTCTTTCCACACAGCCTCCTGCACCTACCTAGGGCGATGGTGGCTTTGCTGGTCAGTTTCGGGATATGTGAAGTTCCATGTATGCCTTTGATCAAACCTTACCCCCAGGTATTTCGCCTCTTTGACATATGGAATCCTTTCGCTCCTATCACTAGTGGCTGTAAACCTTCTAGCGTTCTTTTTCTTGTGAACGTGACGACATGTGTTTTTTGAGCATTGACTGATAGTCGCTCTTGTTTACACCATTTGTCAACCGTGTTTGGAGCGGTTTGCATACGCAATATGACTTTGAAAGAAGACACCGCGCAGGAAAATTTAATATTACAGCAGATTCACTCAACAGACAAGAGATAATAAAAAAAGCCAAATGATATTTTGAATAAATTGAGAAATAAAACTGTATATTTTCAATTAATTTAATAAAAGAAAATCAACAGATCAATTTGGCAAAAAATAGGGAAGAAATAATAAAGAGGGGATATTTTAAATGATATAGCATTGAATAAAACCTCATCATTAAAAACATAAATGAAAAGCAGCTGTAGGTGATAGGAGAGGCTATGACCAAGCAAATAGGTTTGAAGATATACAAGTTACGGACATATAGGAGCGACAAAGATATTGGCTAGTATTTAGAGAAAATTACTACGGCATCATTAACAAATGTCGGTTATGCCAGTTGGAGAAACATAAAAACTATGTAAATCAAAACAATCCAGGAAACATTAAAGCGTCAGAACCCGGAGAGAAAATAGCGGTAGATTACATCAGTAATCTAATTCAAACAGAACAAGGAAATAAACACATTTTGGTAATAGTAGATGTTTTTACAAAATTAACTAAGTTGTCTCCTACAACTGTAATACTAAAATCACAGAAATAGAAATAGAAAAATACTGTAGTGATTTTGGAAAACTAAAATGTATCATAGCTGACAATGCTACATATTTCAATAATGAAAATTTCAAGAAACACTGGCGAAGTCAAGACATCAACACGTGCTACTGTTATATTCGTCATCCTCAAGCCAATCCAAGCGAAAGATACATTCAAGAAGTGGTAAAATATAGGTTACAAACATACACAGACCACCTAAGATGAGATAGATACATTCATACCGTAGAACAATTTTGAATGATGTTCCAACCTACATCACATTAGAAACACTTAGATTTTTAATGAGGCTGTGTGTCCTATAGGGGTCTATCTTGGGGCCCGTACTTTGGAATTCTCTCTACGACGGGGTGCTGCATTTGGTCTTGCCTAATGGTGTGAGCACGATAGCTTATGCAGATGACCTGGCTTTACTAGTGGCAGCTAGAGACAGATCCGAGCTCCGCTGGAAAGCAAACGAGGCCGTAGAACAGGTCTTGCGATGGATGAGATGCAACAAAAAACCGAATGTTTCTCCTCCGAGGAGAAAGAGGAGCGGAACAATTACAACTAGTATGCGAGAACACTGAAATTCGTTCAAAAAAGAATTTGACGTACCTTGGAATTATCATAGGACAGGGCGGTAGATACGGCAATCATTTGAAACCTGCAGCCCTGAGGGCGGAAGAAAAGGCAGCACAACTATGCGTGTAACAGGAAACCTCAAAGGGCCTAGCTATAGGAAAAAGTTGGTGTACTATCATGTAGTTCAGTCGACTCCCCTATATGGTGCGCGTGTGGGGCTTTCTGTACGTGGGCACAGAAAGCTACCAGCGAAAAGAGACTAACAAAAGCCCAAAGAAAGTTCCTGGTGAGAGCTGCCAGCGTTTATCGGACCGTATCGTTACAGGCGCTACAAGTCATTCTAAGGGTCCCACCAATACGACTGCTGGTGGAAGAGCGAAGAAACCTGTATTGCAATTACACGGCCGAAATAAGAATAACTAAACAAGCAGCTAGAGCTAACATATTGCAGGAATGGCAGAGCAACTGGAGCACAGATGTCAGAACAGCGTAATGGATCAGAGAATTGAATCTGCGAATAGACGAATGGGTCAAGTGCGAGCACCGTCGTATTGGTTATCATCTCACTCAGGCGCTTACCGGCCATAGCAGCTTTAAAAGCTATACGAAACGTATAGGCAAGACGAATGACGACCTGTGCGGATACTGCCGTGAAATGAACACAGCGCGACATACACTTTTTGAATGCCTAAGATGGGAGGGAGAGAGAAAGGCAACAAACGCCAAGCTGGGCACATCGTTATCTCCCAATAATATGATTGCCCTTATGATCAGAGATCCAGTAACCTGGGAATATATCAACAATTATATCAACGACATTATGATGACTAAAGAGGCAGATGAAGGAGGGTCATAGATGGCAGAATGAAACGGACTGTCCGCCTGCCTGACGCTATTCGTTCACGAGGTTCCAGGCCAGCGGAAGAGAAGAAGGGGTGATTTTAGTGGGTACACGGACTCTAGAGAGCTCCGGCATTCCATACATCCGGGGATAGTAGGACTAGTACCCGGTGCCTCTAAAAGGTTTCCACCCGACAAAAAAAAAGATTTTTAATAACGAAGGTAAGGCCACAAAGACCATGGGAAGTAGAAGAGAAAGACCAGAAGATAGATGTAATGGACAAAGTCAAGGAAAGATTGTCGCAATATTAATGCAAACAACAAGAGAAAACTTTAAAGCGAATCAAAATGAAAACAAATTTAATATATAGGATTTGGTAATAGTAATGGGATTAAAAACCATGAGGACATACAGTGATGAGTATGCTAAATTATCATTATTATTTAAAGAACCGTTTACTATAAATAATTTTTTTGGAGACACGATATTTGAATTCGTTGATAAAAATAGCGGACAAATTAAAGACAGATTCCACATTTCTCACATAATTCCTTATCAATTTATAAAGTATTTTTGTTCATATTAGATTTTATAATAGGGTAGGATAGATAGGTGTTACATGCTTGTTGGATACCAGCTTGAATAATCCTGCTTATCTGCAAGGCGGTGGATAAAGTGGAAGAAAGGATTTTCAGGACGTAGACAGCCTGTATGATAATAATTTTAGTTAATTTTTCTCTTAATATTGAATGTAGTTAGTTTTCGCTTATATTGATTTTTTTTATAGTAGAAAAAACATACAATTAAGAGTTCATTATAAATAACTGTTTCCTAGTGTAAAGGATGTTGGTTTGAAACCAGAGATATACGAGGAAAAACCAGTTCTTTGGTTTAAACAAAAATCTTTCTGTCAGAATATCTTATATCTGGTATAACACCTGCATTGATTTTTATTTTTACCAAGAAACCATCACATTCCGTTATGCATATCGTTATTTAAACATCGTTCTGTATAGAGTTCTCTCTCCATACCAATAAAATAAACTCACAGGTTATAAAGCGTACGATTAGCATGTGAGGGTATAATCGTGTCCCCCTATGTTTTCTCGATCAGATACGTGCGTGTGTGACCGTGCATTTCGTATATATTGTAATTTTCTCGACGGGCGGTTTCTGCATAAACCACGGCGTCCCGCTGGGAATCATCTACGATCGATGTAACACGGCATTGTGGCCGTTTCGAAAACGAAACTAAACATCTCAATCCCCATTATTCTGTCGGCAAAACGTTAACGACACATTCGGTAGTGAGTTTTTCTCTTGTACGTGAGCACAATGAGCACAAAAATAGCGGTCGGGCTAATTTATTGCCGACAAGAGACGAAAAAGCTGCTTTCCTTTAAAACGCATAATGCTTTCTTATATACGCGCACATACTTTGAACGGTGCCGCCTTACTTAGGTCCCAAAATATTGTGGCTTCCGATATTTCCAATACGGACGGTCATTAATCAAACTGTTCCCGGTGCTTTTCGTCTTTGCGTCTTATTTATTTTTCTTCTGCCTCGCACTGGACCCTTTCCGGAAGGCGGTCCTGGTAGAGGGGTCAAGACAAAACAGCGGCAATAGCTCAAAAAGCGCCAGAGAACCTTTTTAGGTACGGTAGCTGGCGAGACTAATGTCCTATTAGTAGAGCGGTGTGCATTTTGCATTGTTGGTTGTAACGAGTCGAATTTTAAAACGTTACAGTTCTATAAGAAAAGTCATCATATCTTTTAAATAAAAAAATATATCTTATTCATCGCCATACACTCACAAGGAAAAGTCCCAAACTCAAAAATTTTAAAAATTATGAAGTTTGGAAATATACAGGGAGCTGCAGATGAACTCCAGTGTTTCATTTTTGCTATTGGATGTTGCACCTAAACACATGGTGAAACTAAACATTAAGGAGCACATCTGAAAATTATTTTGAAATGTACCGTGTGTTGAGAAAACCATTGGTATAATAACAGACATTTTTTTAAATGTAACACCCTATATTTTTTATATTTTTAGCAGTGGCTAACTAATGAATGTACGCTATTTTATTTTTTTATTTGATGCGTTTGTTTAGTGGCAATCTTTGATAAAAAAAATTATGCAGTAGACCATTAAAAACATCAGTACTGCAAATGTGAAGCGTAGGATCAAATAATTGGGAGTTCTATCATCGGGAAATAGAAAATACTTCAGATAAAATTTCAAGCAGTAGCAATATACAGGGTGTTCAAAATTCATTGCCGAATTTCAAAAACTCTAGGTACTTTTCAAATTCAACAATCTATATATTTTTACATGGAGACTTACGTATTGCTGTGGCCTGGCACCCCGGTTTTCGTAAATTCAGTGGTTTTATTTACTTCGATTTGCCTTTATCAATGTTTCGGGCTGTAACGAAAACGGGTTTTCCTATCTGAAGACTTTTGGGGTTGGCCAGCCCAAATTCAAATAAGACAATGCCAAACTCCGTCTCACAGATAACCCACACCTGCTCTTTTGACCGGCGAGCCACTGCTGGAAAACAAACTTTTGTTCGGTAGCGAATGGTTTTAGTAATTTTAGCCAAAGATGTTTCCCAACTGTGTTTTCCTCCGTCAGTCGAAGCAGGGCCGTTAGTTAGCCTAAAGATTGTTGACTACCCTTCTCGTCGGCTTCCTCTTTCGGGATTGACTTTCTTTTGAAATGACGAAATAATAGAACGACTTATATTTTACAATTATTTATTGAAAATTTTGAGACTAACAAGCTACACGTTTAAATGAATTAACAAGAGATTAAAAAAAAAAACAATCCAAATCACAAATATCTTAATAGATATTTCATAATCTATATTGACGTTTAACATAAGCAAAAGTAATTTTACTACAAAATTTATTTAATAAGGGAGAGAGAGAGAGAGCGAACGAGTTTCGATTTTTATGTATATGCATTGGTTAGTTTCAAGCGGAATTTTTGAACATCTTACCGGCCGATGTGGGAAATTATAATTCTTCACGCAATCCAAATTTTAAGGCACAAAACTTTGCACAACACTCACAATCTTTTAAGCCAAAGAAAAAAAGGGGGGGGGGGAAACTCTTAAGTGAATTTATCTCCAAAATCACTGATCACCCCGCGAGGAAAGCTTTTGCTTCCTATATTTTTAAAAGCGTATTATGACTACAAATTCTAAAAAAAAAAGAGAAGTTTTAATTTTAAGTTTTAGATTCGCCCGATACGAAGTCTAGTTCGACCTCTCTTCACAGAAGGGCGTAAGTATGACCGAAGGCGTTATTTTTCTGACTTTCAGACGACTTACTGATAGCGAAACATGGGAATTGGCGACCGGTGTTTAGATAACATACAATGAACAAGGTAATAGATAACATACATTGGACGAAGTAATAAATAACATACAAAGTATTACCATGTTATTTTAATTACGCGAGTCTTTAAACAACGAATAGATTGCCGGCTCCGGCAAGGCAGCGCTTGCTTTTTTAAAATGCCACGGTACTTATCAACTACGCACTAAGAAAATGAATTTAAATTCTCGCATTATACAGGATGGAATTTGGAATTCTTACAGGGCAAATCCTCTCAGAAATTAATGTTTTATTTTTAAATAAGATTTAGTAATTGAGTTAATTGTTTAATTTATTTATTTAAATGTTCAGTTGTTTAAATTTGTTTTCACTCTTTAATATGTATTGTGTTTTTGTAGTTCATGTAGTTCATGTCCTTTCTTGTATATTCTTCTTCGATGATCCTTGCGCCTTGCGTTGCACGCAGCTGTTTATTTGTATGCGACTGTTTAGCTTGTAAGACTTAGTTCCTTGAAAGATACCGGTGTAAGTACATATAATTTTAAATTCATTGCTGCCATTTTGTGATTTCATTTGATTTAGATATTTGTTTCGTTTATTTGAAATTATTTAATCCATCAAGGAACTCGTTATATAATAATTGTTATTATATTCTTGTGTATACAATTTAGGTATAAGATCAGTTATTATTTTAGTTCTGGAAGATATATTTAGTTTAAAGAGTTAATTTTTCGTTTTTTTTTTTATTTTACTGTTTTGGAAGTATTCATTAATCACCTCGGGTTGGGTGAATAGAAGCTTTGTGCTTGCTTTTAATTTTCATTTATGTAAATTTTCTTGAATTGTCCACGTTTAATTCAGTTTAGTTAATTTTGAAACCACGTGGATTGGTTGATAAAAAGGACTATCTTCCTGAATTATTTTACCTTTTTGCTTTGTTAAAGGAATTAGCATTGCCCTTTTGTAATATTAGAATCTCAAGCAGTTGAAAAAAGTCTAAACACTCCTTAAAATAGCTATAGAGACAATGTAATTTTAGTGTAAGATAACTTAATTAATGGAGAGAGAGAGACGTGAACTGAATGTGAAATTCTCCAGCGATCTTCCACACAGTTAAAAATTATATTCCACACAGTTCGCGCCTTTCTCTCCGTTAATTAAGTTGTCTTACACTAAAATTATATTGTCTCTGCCACTAATTTTAAGGAGCTTTTTGAGTTTTCTCAACTTATGTTAACATATAACATTACATTACTTGATGATGACGTCACACCGAAACATGTTATATAGTAAATTTTGTTTTTTAAATAAAACTTGAACGGGAAGGACAATTACATTTTAATTCTACAACAAAAAAAATGTTTGAACACAATAAAATATGTGCAAAACACTTATTTATCTAACAGATTGTATAAATAAAATGTAAAAGACGTGAGCAAAAGAAATCAACAAACTTATCACAGATGGGAAAAGTCATGTGTTAGAAATTCACTAACATTTTATAATTTATTACTTCTTCCAGGTTCACTGGTTCAAAAAAAATATGCTTTTGGAGTTGATTTATTTATATTTTGCAGAAATGTGTATGGATCTTCTCCATTATGATGAATCTGTTTGTGTAAATTATCACCCACTTGTAGGAAGCATTTATTAAAATCGTCCGCTGTGCGTTGCAGTTAACTACACGAATCGGCCTCTATTTACAGATTCTTTTTTAATTATTTCCCAAACCTTTTATTGTTCATTATTTGCACTAAAAAGTTGCGATTCATAATGCTTCTTTTCGGCGTTGGCAACTTTATTTTGATATGTTTTCTGCTCTTCGGTGTTGCATTCTAATATTTTAAAATTATTTGTTCCCTTAAATGTGGTATACAGCGCGTCCAGTTAAATTCCTTAGTGAAATTTATTTCCTATATGTTTCGGGAAAGCGTATTGCTGCGCCCCGGGTTTTCGCAAGTTCAGATGTTGTCAAGTTTACTCCGATCAGCCTTTGTCAATGTTTCGGGAAAGTTTTCACAGATGAAAATTTTATTTTTATATAAGATTTAGTTAATGAATTGATTGTTTGATTTATTTATTTATGTGTTCAGTTGTTTTAAATTAAATTCATTTATTTATTTGTCTAGCGCTCGCTAGTTTGATTCATTATTTATTCTTTTGAATGTTGGTGTATAGATTTTGTGCGTTGCGTTGCACGCAGCTGTTACAAAAACGTCTGGTGAATTGTATGAGCAGTTCCTTGCTAGACGCTAGCGTAAGTACATGTGTTTTTGAATTCATTGCTGCCATTTTGTTTAATACTTATGATTTAAAGATTTGTTTCGCTTAAATTGAATTTTATTCTGTCCATCAAGGAACTCGCTTAATAATAATTGTTATCATATTGTTGTGTATACATTTTAGTTATAAGATCATTTATTATTTTTGTTCTGGAAGATATTTTAGTTTAAAGAGTTAATTTTCTCGTTTTTTAATTTTGCTGATTTGTATTTAATTATTAATCACCTCGGGTTGGGTGAATAGAAGCATTGTGCTTGTATTTAATTTTTTTTTTTGTAAATTTACTTGAATTGTCCACGTTTAATTTATTTTATTTTAATTTGATACCACGTGGTTTGATTTGAAAGATACAGGATTATCTTCTTGAACAAATTTGTTTTTTTTGCTTTGATATAGGATTTAGCATTGTCCTATTGTAATTTAGAATCTCGAGCAGTTTTTGATTTAGATCAGAACCCTATGTTAACGGTTTTTTTTTCTGCAAAAATTTGTTATTACTTGTTTTTTTTTTATGTAATAAATTTTTTTATTGTTTTTTAACGTCTTTCAAAATTCTGTTCTTTTATTTTTAATTAAACCTTTTCAATTTTTGGGGTATTCAAGAAAGTCAGATTTCTTTCACCCACAATTTACTTGTCGTGGTTAGATTCAAGTTTTAATTCGCGAGGGTAACTATGAGTTTAATTGCTCTTTGCGTCCTTTTAAATTTTATCTGTTGAGCTAGCTAATTTAATTTTTCATTTTTATTTTTCATTTTGCATTTTTCAAATTCAGTCAGTACAGAGCAGTATGTTGTTGTGTATGAAGGTTCGTAGTTTCAGTAGAATGCTGTGAATTTTTCTTGTGCACCCTGGTGATAAAGGACCTGCTTCCACTAAACTTTCGTTAGCATGTCTTTGAAGAGGTAGGTATGATTTTTGTTAATTAATTGCCAAAATGCGCACCTCCACCAGAAATCAGTATGCATTTCCATCGTGAATGAATAGTCAATTTCACTGGTAAAATGCCACTATTTATCTAATAAAGAAAATTTGTTAACTCAGAAATGGTGTATAAATCAACAATATTCGTGTCTCACAGCGCGAACATTTTTATAGAATAATCCATCTAATTCTGAAGTTCTGTTAAAATTTATTGAAATAAAACCTAAAGCGTACACACTTATTTCTTTTTTCATTTTGTTTTAAAAGACAGCTTGTGTTATGTTAAGTTATGTAAACATCAAAGTGACTTTTTTCCTATCGCTCTTGGGGACATACATGGGACATACCTAATACGACAAGCGCCTCTAACGCCCATGTTATTGACTAAACGACAAACAAATGAAGAAGAAGCTGAAGCCTCACGCGATCTGACAAATTATCGGAAAGTATACGAGTGTACGCGCCGCGCCGTCCACATGGAAAGTCGAATCAAAAGAACTTCATGGATTTCAAAGAAACGAACGTACACAGAATACGGGCGTACTGCACGTAACACAAACAGGAGCTCGCGTATGTGCAGCTTAACGCGTAGAGCTTTCGCAGGCGGCGGCGGTGCATCGGCGGCGTTGAAAACGACTTTTTTGTGCGTCGCGGAGATCAAAGGCTTCCGCCAGTGTGCCAGCGCTGCCACCATCGCGAACGTAAACAAACAATTACGAACCGTTTATGCCGCGGTACGCGGAACCTAATTCTATTCACGCTTCCCTTTTCGTGTGTGCCTCGTGTGTGAGCTGCATAGTCGAACGGACGGACAGTGGCCAAGGCACAATAATAATATTTGTGTTTTCAGCTAACGCCTTTGTAGGTGATTGCCGCTGGCTTGTGTTTGAAAAATTGTGCAAGTAAGGTTTTGATCATTAATCCTTAGGACCGTCGCTGTACAAGTTTTCCGTTCCATTAAGGAAGGTACTCAACTCAATATTTCTGCTCTTTAGGGACTTGATTGGACACTTACTTTATCAAGAAAGTATCAAAAGATTTTAAAAATTTAAAGAGCACTTCTGAAATAAATTTTAATTGCTTTTCGCTGTACATCCAATTTTGTCCACTCGTATGAAGGCAATTGCAATAAGTTGCATTACTTTATACAATTCTCTCAGTACAGAGTGGACAAAATTGGATGTACAGTGAATCTCAAAACTCATGTCATACCCTACGGAGGCGATATCAAACTTTCTTCCTTATGGGAGTGGCTTATTCCCGGAGTGCTTTTAATTACTGCCTCTTACTTGCATATCATTAATTCAAACATGTTCACGGTCGCTGCTATCTTATATAATAGTTAGGTTAAGGAAGATTTCGTGCCAACTATGGATTGAATTCTAATTAGTAACGTATTTTTTGACGAAAGTATTTATATTATATAATAATAATAACAACAATATTTATTTGCTGTCCGATCACATGAGCGATATTAGCAACAACACAAGAATACAAAAACCAAAAGTATATTACAATGATAAAAATTCCTCATAAAAAAAATTTACAATTACGCTTAAATTCATTTAAGTTATTAATTTTTATTATATGCCAAGGCAAGGTATTTTATAGACAAAGCTATACTTTGTAGACTTACTAAAGGACTAAGGTGTTTGGTAGTACACAAACATCACGTTGTCCAGTTTGGTAGTTCCTTTTGCCCCTAAGATATAAGTGATTATATATATTTGACATATATCACTGCGTTGTAATGTATATACTCGGCCACGTCAACAGCTTATAAACACGGAAAAACTGCCTGTAGCTATCGCGAGGTCCCAATACGAACATCAAGATGTTGAAGGAGATGGCAGAGATCTAAAACTGATTTTGATCTGATACCAAGAAACTTCACCGACTCTGACAACGGTATCGTAAAGTAAGTTAGTAGTATACACATGGTTTTGTCTTTGACCAGACATTATTTATTATTATACTTATTTTAATAGTCCGCAGCAAGAATGTATATGCAAGAATTTCTTTAAAGTAAAATATAAAATACAAGGGGAAAAATCTGGAAAACTCAGCTAACGCATTTAACGTAAAGGTAAAAGATCAAAGAGTGAAAGAGAAGCGGAAAGAAAAGAAAACTGTAAATACCATATGTGTGAACTAACTACCTATCATCTTTCTAGTAATGTTTTGAATGTCGAATTAGAATCGAAGATAATCTGTGCATTGAGGACTTGCTTTACTCATTTGATGTCTTACTACCATTTCTACAGGTGCTTCAAGTATTTAAAAGATGTGCCAGCTTTTTGAATGCAATTTGAAACCTTTGCATTTCCGAAGTTGTTTATTTGTCTTTAAAGGTTTTTCAAAAGTCTCGACGTCATCCTGCCTTGGCATTCTATCGGGGTTCCAAGTCTAAAGTTTGCCCACATATTCTTGAGAACATTACACGTAATATGTACACCTCTCTTATGTAAAGGATCTATATGTTGATTTATTATTGATCACAGTTGGTCTCTAAGAGGGTGTAATGTCCTGAAGGAGACATAGAAATAAGTCTTAAAATGTTAGCAATTTTGTAAGATAAAGATCCTATGTAGGGTATTGAAATATAATGTTTCTCGTTATTAACTGACAGACTACGTGTAGCATCCAGATAAGCTGAAATCTCTCTAGTTTTATTTATAATTTTTCTTAGTAATTTATCTATGATATTAGAATTAAAATTATTCATAAAGATATTTGTTTAAGTATGTTGATTTCTTTATTAAAAGGTTCTTTCGTTAGATTTAGATTTACCAACCTGTCTCATATAACACTAGTTTACAAAATGAAATTTTTTTCATGTACATTTGATGAGAGATAGATTTCCTTATGTATTCTCTTAAACGATCAAATTCGAAATCAAGGTAAATTTTTTTTATGGAACAGTTTTTGGAGATATTGTAATTTTTTCAATTGTTTTCGACCTTTTTTCACTTGATCAATCAATCTCGAGCTAGAAATGTCCGATATGGGTTCGTTCTTGGTACCCAAATGAAAGGAATTAAGATGACGAACAAATATGTATAATCGGATCTTTGATGGGTAAAGCGGTTAAAAATATATCGATGAAATATAGGGCACACATTTTCAAAAATCATATTTTACAGTGATTCTGTGCGACAGAAAAGTACAAATCGTTAAAAAAACGTCTAGTTTGTGTTCATGTACGTAAAGATGATACTTCTACGTAAGAACTAAGACCAACCAGAAGAAAATCGACCGAAAAATGACAAAGTTATAAGCAATTGAGTGAATAAATCCAAATCGATATTTTCTGAATATTTTTATTTTTCGACAATTTATTGGGTGTAAAACGCTTGCAATACATTCTTGACATTTTTGTGTGTTAAAATAGTTGTGGCTCTTGCTTTGTCTTCGGTTGCTTTTAGGATTCCGTTTCTCTTAGTGAGAAACCATACATAGTCTCCCAACATTGCTTCATCAAAATCCTTGATAGCACCGCTCAATGGTCTTAATTTGTTGGTGAAATCTCTCGCCGTGTTCGTCACTTACGTCACCAAGATTGTCCGGAAAAGAAATTCAAATGCGATGCAAGAATGGATTTTTAGAGACATATATACACCTGTAGAAATAAATAAAATGGTAAAAACAATACAATAGAAAACAACCAGGAATGAAATTATATAATGGTATTCCTACCCATCTTGTTGTAGTTCTTCAGCAAATCGATAATAATTTCCTCTAGTTAGGGCTTTTATTGTTCCAAGAAAATTGGTAACAACCCGCTGAAATGAATTCCAGGCCTCGTTTTCAACGGGTGTTAAATATTTTGGAAAATCTGTGCTTTTTACCAATTTCTTTACGTGTGGACCATCGAAGACGCCTTCCTTGATTTTTGCTAAAGAAAGCTGCGGGAAAAGGGTTTTCAAATAGGAAAATACTAGGCCTTCCTTGTCTAAGGCCTTCACAAAATTTTTAATGACGCCAAGTTTAATGTGCAACGCTGGAAGGATTATATTTTCTTTTTTGACAAGAGGCACGTATTAAATATGCCTTTGCCCACTGTGACGTTCTCCCTTTCTGGCCAGTCTTTTCTTCTATAATGATGTTCACGAGCACGACTATCCCAGAGACAAAGAAAGCAGCAATATTTTGTATATCCACCCTGCATTCCACACAACATGCCGACGACTTTGAGATCGGAACATATTTTCCAGTTGTGATGCTCATATTGAATGTATTTTAGCAAACTGGCCATTGTGGCGTATGATTCTTTAGTGTTGATGGCATGAGCGATGGGGATAGAAGGTTTTTCATTTCCAATATGCAGTAGGACTGCTTTCAAACTCTCCTTACTACCATCAATGAACAAGCGCCACTCATTTGGATCATAAGGTTCTCCGAGTTGCTCAAACAATGCATTAATATCGTTGCAGTAGCGTATGTCATTTTCCTTCTTAAAATATTGTGCGTAAGGTTTATCACGGTTTCTATAAAATGTTCCATTTACTCCCGGACCCAAACAGTTCCGTTACCAGACGTTTTTTTAACGATTTGTACTTTTCTGTCGGCACAGAATCACTGTAAAATATGTTTTTTTTTTTGAAATGTGCCCTATTTTCATCGATATATTTTGAACCGCTTTACTAATCAAAGATCCGATTATACATATTTGTTCGTCATCTTAATACCTTGCATTTGGGTACCAAGAACGAAACTAATCGGACATTTCCTAGCTCGAGATATGAATTGTCAAGTGAAAAAAGGTCGAAAAAATAAAAAAATTACAATATCTCAAAAACTGTTCCATAAAAAAAATTTTAACCTTGATTTTCGAATTCAGCGGAAGAAAATACATGGGGGAATCTATCTCTCATCAAATGTACATTTTCGGTGTAAACTAGTGTAATTAGTTATGAAAAATTGCATATTTCTGAGTAAAGAGATGGTTCGACTGTTCATTAATTGCAACACAACAATGCGATGGTTTGCGATATATTTCAAATAGTATGTAATTTGTTAACCATAGAAGTGTGGATAACCTCATGAGGTCAATGAGCTGGTGGATTTACTTAAGATTTATTACAGGTGAAGGAACAGGATTTTTGAAGTATTTTGTGTATTTGAAATACATAATATACTTTATTTACTCATGATGTCATCATAGTACATAGTTACCATAACTTGAAAATAACGCATACCAAAATCGCGATAGTGCATTTATACGGACAGTGCTACCACATCATGCGAACGATATTTATTTAATAATATACCGTGTATTTGGCGCTCTGTGCCTCCCTAACCTTAGATTGATTACTAAACTTGAATAATTTAGTTGTGGATGCATTTGGATTTCGTATTTCGTTCATATTTCGATAACAGTAATTACAACCTTATTTTAATGAAACCGTTGGAAATGATTGAAACAAATAATAACGAAATTGACAATGTTCCCATGGTTTTAAATGGGAAATATTTTAAAATATCAAAATAAAAATCAAACACAGAGATAACGTAACTGCTCTCTGTATAATGTGCGAAGAAACAAACAAAAATACTATTTCACAAAAGACTTCATTATACATACTCTTTCAAGAAGCTGTTTATCAGATGAACTTTTTAAAGTGCTTGTTTATTTAAAACGAAATGAAAATGTGAATAAAGAGATACTAGAACACAATAGTGTTTTATTTTTTTTTATTATTATACATTTTAGTTACATTATTATGAAGGTAAACGTAAGGCTGTTCTCCTATAACAATAGATAACAGATTACTAAAATACTTTATTTTCTTTAAATACTTATGTTTAGAGTACTATATTTCAAATACTAATAAAGATTATATTTTGTATTTTATATTTGAAATATATTTGCAATGTATTTTGCCCAGCCATACCTTCTTACTATTTTGAATATATTAGGTAACCTTAAATATAAATATAATTGTAGCATATACGAATCTTCTAAGACTAGTAATAATTTTGCAAAAACATAATGCAGGAATATGCATTTCCTACACACTACACCAATACAACCAGGCAAATTTATAGAAAGACCCTTATTAAGGGACCATCAAAAAAGAAGATCGAAGAACTACTGCAGGTTAGTAGGAATCATCTTTGCATCGTAACAGGACACTTCAAACTGAAAGGACGCCTGAAGAAAATTGGGATTAACACTGGAGATGCAAAAAAACCGGTAATTTTTGGCAAGCCAAAATGAATCTTTAGAATTACTTCGATCAACCAGCTAGAGACCTGCACAGATTAGTGCAGGGTACTGGAATCCAGAAATTGTTAGTATAATTTAATGAGTAAAAGAAATAGAACACTAGATACAAGAAGCCCAGAGGCTGCAGTGTTTCAGAACTCCATGTCAATCACGCCTAAAAGAAAAAAGATTAGCATGTAAAAAATGTATCGCCAAGTTTATATCGTCTCTTCAAAAGTCTAACACTTACCATATAATCATACATTTAGTTCAATAATCTTCCATTCATGCATCTTACAAACTGAAAACGATAATTATCAGTTTACGATTTTCATATCAGTCAGCTTTTGTCCGGTTCCTTTTTTTTTGTTCGCCATGTTATTTCTGTACCTCTCCGTGATAGTTTCTTTTTGACATCTACGTCGATAAATCACAGAAAACAACGAAATCTTACGACGGTGTAACGAAAGAAACAGAGAAATCCCTTTTCAATGTCCATCAATCACTAAGTAGTACTAAGTAGTTTATAGCGGCCAAGTCATGAACGTTTTATTGCTTTATTGTTGGCCGTGGCAGGGTTACCGGTAGCAAGCTGGTGGGAAGCTGAGCGCGTTACAGCGTAAAGCAGTATAATTACAAAGAAAATATTTATGACCTTCTCCGAGAAGCTCCACTTTACGATTAGTGAGGGAGATTACACAATATTTGCCATTACGACAATGAAATCGTGCTTGTAAGAATGCGTAGTCATACAAATAAAATTAAGGCAATGTTAATGACAATGAGTTGGAATTGAGGAGTGTCCGAAGGGAATTTTTAACCAATAACATAGATGTAAATTATCTAGTTACTATTGCTATGGTTACTAAATCGTATTTATTATTGGATATGCTTACCATATCAATAAAAAGACTGAGGAAGAAGAAAAAATACGGCTCCTAACCAGTTGACTCGGTAATAAAATACTCCACAAACACAATCCATCCGTCCGCATATAGATCGGAGGTTTATAAATCATCCACATGTGCTTTCGGCTTGACACGGTTAAAGTGATATTTGTTTTGAGATAGAAAGAGACGAATGGGGAAAGTAGTCCGTGAGACAGAACTAGATCAACACGAGCGACACCCGCTTCTCATCATTTTTTGGCTGCTGCTGCGTATTTCTTTCTACTTGTGGGTGAATATCTGAGATATTGTTGTATAGTGTGAGTAAAACCATTTATTTTTATGTTGTACATTAACCGCATTTAAGGATTTTGTTTCGAGCTTTTTACGATTTACGATTACAAAAGGATTTTGATGTTATTCTAGATTAAAAAAAATCTAATCAAATAATTTTATAGATTGGATAAATAAACACAGTGAGAAATTCCCTGCAATCAATCAATTTGTAAAGAAAAATTCACTGCTATTGTAGGGTCAATATTGTTTGAAGTAGTAACCCAATTGCTTTTACTACTATTTACTATGAAAGCATTGAAAATTGACCCAGTAATTGAAGATTAATATGTTTAATTTGGGCAATTACAAACCACGCCTTCGCCGTTTGTAATATTTGCCTGCAAGCCAGCAATGAGGCACTTTTCTCCTTGGTTTGAAATATACTATTTCTGCACGATTTTTAAGAAATTAAACATATTAATTTTCTATACTGTCATCTTTTGTTGAATTCGATTTTTTCCCAGCCAATCCAATTTTAACTAATTAAATGCCTAAACATTATTAAGACATACCGTGAGTGACATGATAGATAGTAAAATCTTGTGACAGTCATACAGTTCGATTGTCTATGCAAGAAGCCAACCCCCCAAAAAGTCTAATAATATAACCAACATAAGGGAAATATAAGAGATATGTAGGATAAAATATACACGAGGCAAAATATAAAATGAGAAAAATTATTTCAAAACTTGAAATCATTAATATCATTTAAAAACTACTTTGGTAAAAAACTTTACTTCCTGAACAGATATTTAAAGAAATACCAGTGACTGAATTGACAACTACACACACTACAAAGCTAAATAATTACAATCAATTATTAACCCCGTGCTCCACCTAAGGTTCTACACCAGGCTATTTATTCCTAGTACCATTTGAATTCCATAACAATTGTTCTTACTCTAAGTAAATGATTTCTCTGACATTAATTATCTCCACAGCATTCGCCAAGGAACAAGGGAAAACTATGGAAATATCTTACTCTGGGAGTAGTACCTGGGAAGCAGCCACAAGCCTTGTTACTGATAACTACCACATTACTATTATTATTATTATCCTACCGAGTTTGATAGAGGCCTTTCCAATTGCGAGAGTTGTGCCCCTCCAAGTAGATCCTCGCCTCTTCGTAGATCATGAAGCTGTCTCCTTCATCAGCGCAAAGACAGTAGGACTCTGCTAGTGGATACAATTTAGCACCAAATCAGACCATTAAAAAGTTTAGAGATATTCATTTATAAATACGTACTTCTCTACTAAATATCTAAATATTACGCCGTAACCTATCTAATAATATTTGTAGCTGACAACTACAGAAGTCTACGGCATCATATGAACTTACTTCCTTTTTTTCTTAAATAGATCGAGGTAAGTTATAACTGCATACGTATACACGAGTAGGTGAGGAGTATCAACCTCGTTAAAGACAGGTTTATATCTAGCCCAGATGAAAAGTAACCTGTTAAATGTCTCTACCTAGAGTTACAAATATCGCAATCAAGCAGACGGCGGAAGTAGGACCATAAAAGAAAAGAAGGTAAACCCAAGGTGGGAGACGTAAGCCAAACCAGTAAGGATAGTAAAAGAGTATCGAGGATTAAAAAGACCTGACGAAGCCGCAAAAGCCAATAAAAGATTCAGCGAAAGAGCGTCAATATTACAGATGACGGTAATAGACAAGCGTCATCTGGAACAAACATTGCTCCATGTGGAAGCATCGAGTTAATTCAATTCACAAAGAAAATCTTCAACGGCAAAATATTAAAAATGACCTTTCAAAGCCAACACACAAGAATCTAGTTTAAGACAAAAGCATTCATAACGAGTTTTTGAAAGGGCAGGGATTTATTGGACTAATCCAATGCATTGAAAAACGAAAAAGGAAGAATGTATTGTAAAATTGAAGACCAACAAAATTGTAGTAACTACAGAGGCATTACACTATTAAACGTGACATATAAAATCGTGTCAGCAATTATACAGAGTCGTGTAGCTCAAAATGCGGAAACTGTAATAGGACAATATCAATGCGAATTTATGCAAGGAAGATCGACAGTGGATGCAATACATACAGTAAAACAAATAATATAAAAAGCCCATGGAATGAAATGCTTTTTATAAACTTACAACAATCCTTTGATTCGCTAAATAGAAGCCAGGTTAGGTCAGCATTGAAATAATTAGGGATAGACACTAAACTTAGAAGGTTGATCAAGATGCCGATGACGCAATCAAAAGCCGGTATAATAACTCAAAAAGGAGAAACTGAAGAGTTTAGTACCAATAGAGGAGCAAGGCAAGGAGATTTACTGTGAGCAACGCTTTTCAACTTAGCACTGGAATATATTTCAAGAAAGATTAATAAGAGTAATATTAGAACAGGAGGGGGCACTGATTGCATATGCGGACGATGTGGTGCTTAATAACTAAGCAGAGAAAAGTTACGGAAAACAATGCTGCAAGACATCGTGACCGAAGGGCAAAAATTGGGATTAAAAATAAATGAACCTAAAACAAAAATAATGATCATTAGTAAAAATATAAAGAAGCAAAAAATAAGAATAGGAGTACATGAATTTGAACAGACGAGTAAAATAAATATCTAGGCGTCATGATGTAAAAGAGTACGGAAAGAAAAACTGAAATTGATGAAAACAATGGCTGCAAATAGAGCATTTCATGCAAATAAAAATGTATTAAAAAGTAAGTGATGGCCATAACCTACCAGGAATTAGGAAGTGATTAGAAAGCTTATATTTATAGCAGAACTAGACCTTAGTCTACGAAAATGGGAGAATTAAATGCAAAAGATCAAGAATCTGCAGTGTTTCTGAAGACTCTATGTCAAATAGCTCTCACTAAGCAAAAACAAAAGTTATATATGAGTACAATATATTTTTATTTAAATAAACCATAAGTATAATCTTATTGGGTTGTTCTTTATCCTATATAGGGTGAGTCAGTGGTCGGATATCGGTCGATATTGACTTTAACATCTCCTTTCAATGTGGCATCCTACATGACGGAAAGAAGTGCACGTTCCAAAAATATTTTCACGTTCACGGGATGTATCAATTTTCCAAGACCGTACTCAACTTAAGTTTTTTCAAATGAAACCATACTAATTTTTTAGGCATGCTGATTTTTTGTAGTGAATGCTACAAGTACATATGTCCGTTTCAAATTTCGAATGCAAGGTTGCCAAGTTATTTAACTTTTTACATAAAATTTTCAAAATGCACGTATGCATTTAACATTTTTCTCGGCATTATCATTAACAATTGAACTCTAAAATTTGCTGTGTAGCTTACGAAAGCTTAGGTCTTCTTTATGAATTAAATGTTATTTGATAAAATTATATCTCTAGAGTTTTACGTGTCAAAACCAACATAGTAATTTAATAAAATTAAACAACATATAACAGAAACAAAATTACATTAAATGTTTGATTCCTTGTTCAACAAAAACTTGCAATCGCGTTAAAAGTGATTCATTAACTTTCATTAACATGTTGCCATTTATTGTGCGAAATGCGTCACGAATCCGATCCATCATGTTTGCTTTTGTTGTTGGTGGTTCGTGGTAAACTAATTTTTTCACATATCCCCATAGAAAGAAATCTATTTTTGTTAATTCTGAAGACCGTGGTAGCCACCATACTGGACCTTCTCTGCCTATTCATAATTTTTTTTCTAAATATCTCCTAACTACTCTGTTATAATGGGCTAAGGCACCATCGTGTTGAAACCACATTCTCTGCCTCACATTGAGTGGAACGTCTTCTAATAAAATCGGTAACTGATTTTCCAAAAGATTCAAATAGGCGTCCCCGTCAACATTCCTTTTCAAAAAAAATATGGTCCAATCAAGTGATATCCCAGTATTCCTGCCCAAACATTTATAGACCATCGATGTTGGTGATCTAATGGTTTTATGAAATGGGAATTTGCTATGTCAAATTATGGCGGTTTACATAGCCATTTTTGGGCAAAGGTTGCCTTATCAGTGAATAACAGATAATTAAAAAAAGTATTTTCTTGGCGAAATTTTTCTAAGGCCCACTCCGCAAATTCTAAACGTTTTGGAAAATCACCGGGCGATCAAGTTCTTGACCAATTGAATATGAAAGGTGAAATTTATATTTTCGCAAACGTCTCGATGCTGAAGTTTGGCTGCTGCCCAGATCATTACTTCTTGTTACGTGTGTTTGCATGAGGATTTGCACCACGCTTAATAGTATCGCAAGATTTTCTTCATGGCTAATACGCTTCTCGCGTTCTTTTTTTTTTCGTATTTAATTTCTTCTGTACGTTCAAACCTTTCTCGAAGTCTTTCAAACGCTATAGCGGTGGGATGTCTGCGATTAGGAAATCGTTGACCATAAATTCGGGAAGCAAGCATAAAATTTAGTTCTTCTTCACCCAAAACATACACCATATCAACAACCTCCACGTGATTGAAATTCATTTGAATTAACACTAAATAAAGAAAATTCTACTAACACAGCGTGTTTGACAGTTTGGTAATGTCATAATAGTATATTAAAAGACAAGCTTCATTTTGACGTTTCAAAGTACGAATTCAGAGTTTGAAGAGAATGAGTGCTTTAATGTCAAATGAAACGTGTCTTTTATGCTATTTTTTGCAATTAGTTTTAAAATTTCTCTTTTTGTAAAAGCAAAACGAGAAAAATTTGATAATCTAGGGAAATTTTGTGGCGGTTGTCACCAGTTGTCACCTTGGTTTGGCACAAGATTTAAATTGACAAGTTAATTTAAAATTAACACATTTTTGAAATTTGTTATATATTATATTACTAAAGTAACTATATTATAATATTTAATATGAGTTCTACAACTTTTTCATGCACTCCGCCTGAAATACGGCAAATTGCTGAAAAAACCATTAATAATTTATTTCCGAGAAATCGTACACTATGTATCAAAAGCGATAAAAAATTTTGAAAAATGGTGCAAAGAAAGGAAATTCTTCATATTTCTGAGAACGTCTTACTTGCTTATTTTGAAATGCTACGTTAAAGATTATAAATCGTCATCATTATGGTCGATTTATTCGATGTTAAGATCGTGTTTAAATGTACATAGAAATGTGGATATATCAAAATATATGAAACTTCAAGCATTATTAAAACGGCTATCTAAAGGTTATCAAACAAAAAAATCTAAAATTTTAGAAGAAGAAGATATTCATAGATTTTTGAAACAGCCGATGATAAAATATACTTAGCTATAAAGGTTAGTGTTGATTTTATTTCGTAACTTTTTGTAAATTCTTTATATTCTAGTTATTTTGATAATAGGATATAATGGAGCCTGTAGGCAAGAAGAATAATTATAATATGTGTGGAAGATCTTCAATACAATTCCGATTCCATTATAGTCAACATACCTAAAAAAAAAACAATGTACCCAGAATGTTCGCAGTGACTGATGTAAACTGCATCGAATTATAAAAAAATATAATAATCTGCGGCTAAAACAGTTACTCACAAACGTTTTTTCTAACTTATCGTCATGGCTGCTTAATTAATAGCCTATCGGTATAACACCATGGTAATGTTCCTATACAAATTGCCATTTTCTTCATTTACCAGATCCTCATCTTTATACAGGACATTGTTTTAGAAGATCCAGTGGACACATATAGCAAATACTGGAGGTGATATTTTAACTATAAAACGATTAGGTGGCTGAAAAAGCACGGCTGTTGCTGAAGGTTACGTTGCCTCTTCTATGAAAAATAAAATTGATGTTGGAAATATGTTTGCACAGGAAATAATGTGAATTACCTGAACTTCTGGGAATGGTTCACAGTTTGAGTACTCAACAGAAGCAATATCACTATCGCAGAGAACGATAATTTTCAACAGAATGTTTCTACTGCACACGGTATCACTATCATTCGAAAGATATTCAAACGTTAATATATAATGTTTATAATAGTTGTACTATTTCAAAGATTAATTAAAAATATCAAATCTTACAATGAATTTTAATATAATAACCTCAAACTTGCTTACAAAATGTCATATTGACATCTCCATTTCTGTTGCAATGTGACCAACTTAAAGTAAATCTGCTTAAATGTTCCATTTCTATTGCGCAACTAGTGCTGTAATAGACCCTATTACGGCACTAGTGGAATAAATGGTATGGTTACGGCACTAATTGCAAAAAAATAGTTTCACCGCCTTATTTTTATATACTGAATTCCCAATTTATTTTAAATATCACATACCGCACCAATTATTTTCTTCTGTTCTTTCTCTGTAAGGGGAATTAATACCAAAGCGTGGAAGTGTGTAAAAAACTAGAATAGAAGAGGAACGCGACGTTGATGATGACGGCGACAATGATGAACGGAGACGGTACGGAACATTTGTTTTTCCGAGAAAACTTGTTGCGCCCTAACAAATTGTCTATTTGGTTGTTTTAATCGGCCGATTGAGGCTTTTATCTCGGCCCGGTGTAAATAAACATCGGGCGAGCGCGCGTCTCTCCAAAGGCAAAGGACTGATTATTTTTCGTGGTAAACACTCACTTGATCACTCAGCGCAATATAGCAGGCGTCAAAGGGGATCTGTAAATATTTTAATCTCTTTGTAAGGAGCGTAAACATACTGGATTCGGAGCATTATTTTTCTCGTTCTCGTTTTTCTCTCTTTCCGTTCACGGTGAATGTGTGCGTGCGTGTTTTACACAGTGTATAACCGTACGACACGCCGAAAAGATGGTGCTTTCTGAAGGCGTTCGCGTCACTACCGGCATGCGATGGTATATAGATATAGTGTAGTAGGTAACCGATGTTATGTGTGTATTTATTCTGAGCGGGTCGATCATGTTTTTGATTTATATTCGCGGAATAGGTGTCATAAAGGAGGCAACACTTGCATAGATTTCTTGTTTATTTTACTTTGACTAGGCAAAGGTGAATTGAGTAGCCACCTTTCATTCTACATTCTAGAAAGATTTATATAAATATACGCTTACATCCTCTACGGAAAAATAAAACATTTACACACTGCTTCAGAGTTATTTCTTTATTGAAACAATCTCAAATATCTTAGCTATAATTAACGTTTACTTTGCATAAAATTAATTAGTGACGATTATAATAGGTAATTACTCGGTTGCTATTAATTTATTAAGACCTAAAGATTGCAGTCAACCATTGATTTTCTCAAGCTCTAATTATTTCAGGTATGTTATAAGTTTAGATATATGTATATGTGTTATAATGCATATATAGTATAATGAAAATTAAAGGAGGTATAACTGTATATGATATAGATACACAAACAGCAACAATAACAAATATTTTATGATCTAAAACTATAAAATAAAAGCTGGAAACAAGAAAGAAATAGTTCGCCACAGTTGACCATCAAGAACACTGTAATTATTAAATAATAGAGAATAGAGTCTTAATAAGTTTACTAAACTCTACAGTTTCCATATTGAAAACATATGAATGTTCAGAAAACCCATCCAATTTCCTATCAACCAAATTTAATGGGCGACTGTAGTCATAAGAGGTTTTATGAAATCCTAAGACGAATAAATCAATACTATATACGGAAAGAAAATAAAGAAAGTAATTCCGGTCAATCTATCAATTATCTAAGCATTTAAAAAGTAATTTAAGTAAAGAGACCGTGACGGGAAGGAAAATTGTATACTCAGTAATTTCAAGCATTCGAGGTAACTGCATATATAATTTTTTGTCAATATTAAATTTGAAAAGAATATAATTAACAAACTTGCGCTGGACTCCTTTCAATCTTCTCAAAATGAAAGGTCGTCTTGGGATTCTGATAGAACAATATTCTAAAATAGGACGTACTAGGCTTTACAACAAAGTTATTACCAGGCAAGAAGCTCTTCGTTCCAAGCGAACACACGCACATACGAGTGTCGACAAAAAGTTGTTCTATTGTCCACATAATGGTGGGATTCTATACATATCTGTAGCGTCTGTAAGATTATCTATAAGACTATAAGCATGTGTTATGGATGTTTACAGGCTTTCAGATAACCTTATAGACGCTACAGATATGCACAGAATATCACCATAAATCCTGTAGTGGTTTTACCGGCCACGAATAAAAAATATATGCAGTCGTAAATCACGTACGAATATTTCAATGCGGACCAAAGAAGTTAGAGTAATAGAAACACTTGTTTACATGTAGGATTGAAGCCATGATAAAATCAAAATATTTACATTATTCCTTTCTAGAGTGGGGGTAAAACAAGAATGAACATTGTCGAGTAAAATCGGATCAATAATTAGTTCCCTTCACTTGAGACCACTGTGTATTGTCGAGATTCGCTATAAAATGAATAACTTTCAAATGACCAAGTAGTAGCACGTAAAAATTTTATATGTTTTTATAGACACTTCAAGCTATCTTTGGTAATTTTTGCAAAGCAGGGATTCGCGGGGTTTTTTTTAATGTCTCACTAAAAGCAAAATTGATGTTATGTCGATAAATAACGGGAGAAATAACTAATAATATTTTTTTTTTTTGGTAGATACTTTATATACTAACATACTGCTGTAGTATGGCACCCCGGGTTTCGGAAATTTAAATGTGTATTTTTATTTATTCCAAATCAGCCTTGTCAAAACAATGTTAGAGTTTCCACTATTCTTATTTTTGCTAAGAATTTTGATTTTAATTGTTTGTATCATTTTATTTGGTCAGTTGTTGTTATTTTTTTCATTTATTTGTACATTTTGCGTACTCCTGTATATAGTTTTTATGCTAGTTTTTCCTTTGCGTTGCGCTGTGCGTCCATCGCACGAGATTGTAAATTTCATATATATGAGAATGTTACCCTTGAGGCCCACGGAGTTATCAGATAGACGAGCCCGTGTATTGTTGTGTTTAGTTTTTGGTTACCGTTTCTGGTAATCCTTTTTCAGTTTAAGATGTAGTTCGTTGGTTGAATTTAAAATCGTCTATCTTGTAATTCTTTTGTTAATTAGTATTAGATAGGTGTGCACATACAAGTAAGTTTTTTTTTTTTAATAATTTTCGTTTTAGAAGCGAGCGCGTTTAGAGTTTAAATTTTCCGTTTTTTTTGTAGTCATAATAAATTTTATTTTATCACCTCGGGGTAGGTGAAGTGAAGCTGTGAGCTTGTTTTATATTTCATTTTTGATTTTGCTTGTTTCTTTACGTTATTTGAATTAAATTTGTAGTTTGCTTTGAATTTTAGAAACCACGTGGATTTTTTGTGGTATAAGAAATTCCTTCTAGAACGAAATCACCATTTTGTTTGCTAAAGGATTTGCATTGTCCTTTTTAAATTGTAGAATCTGATGCAGGTTTGTTTTATGCCAGAATCTTATATTCAAGGTTTTAATTTTCCCTGTAATTTGTATTAAATGTTTTAAGGGAAGATAAAGTTGATGAAAATGTTGTTGATTTAGATAAAGAAAGGGAAGAGAAAGTTGTTGATGATTTTGGTAGAGAAAGGGAAGATAATATTAATAGTTCGTAGAGAAGAGGAAAAATGATGATGAAAATGTGATGATGAAAATGATGATGTTTGAATAAAGAAAGGGAAGAGAAGTTGTTGATGATTTAGGTAGAGAAAGGGAAAAAAAATGAAAATAATGAAAAATGATGATGAAAATGTTGATGATGAAAATGATGATGTTGATAATAAGGAAAATTATGATGAAAAAGTTGATGATGAAAAGGATGATGAAAAAAATGAAATATTGTGTTGATAGTTTTTTAAGTTTGAAATACAGGTTGCGGAAAAGTTAGAGGTGATGACTATACAGGTAGCGAAAGAAGTTGTTGGAGATGTTGGATCCGAAGAGATATCGAGGTAGAGGTTTTTGGTGAGTTAGAGGTAGAGAAGAAGAAATCAACAATTCCAGAAGAATTTCGCAGAAGTAATCAACATTCCAAAAGAATTCCCAGAGTAATCAACAATTCCCAAGAAGAAATTCCCAGAAGTAATCAACATTCCCGAAGAATTCAGAAGTAGTCAACAATTCAAGGAGAATTCCAGAAGAAGTTATCAATTCCACATTGATGCCCCAAATGTCGAAAATCAATTAAAAGCAATCATAATTGAGAAGTACTGAAGCTGAAGTCGAGGAAATTTCGTATCCAGAAATGTATCCTTACAAAATAAGTTGCCCATTATTGTTTTTGATGCCGACACTCTCTTCAGATCAAGTCAAACCCTGTCAAATTTAAGAAAATCCCGTTCCTGAGCATGTTGGGAGCACAATTAAAAAAATTTTTCTGTTTTTTCGAGTTATCTTTCTGGAATTACAAGCGAGAGGTACATCCATGGAGTGGAGAAGTTCTTCATGATGCAGACACCACTGCACACCGACTGCCACACGACCGCCACATCGTCTGCCACACCGACTGCTATGCCGATTGCTGTTCGAAACTGGATCAACCGGATGGTATGTGTGATGGTATGAATTCACCATTTTGTTGGCTAAGGGATTTGCATTGTCCTTTTTTAAATTGTAGAATATGATGCAGGTTGTGTTTTATGCCAGAATCTATATTCAAGGTTAATTTCCCTGTAATTTGTATTAAATGTTTTTTTTTTTCTTTTATACATAAATTTAATGATTGTAAATATCATTTAAATAGTTCTTTTATTTCTGTATCAGCATTTCAATTTTCTGGATGTTAAGAAGTAATTTTAAACACCCATTACTTTTAAAAAAGTTTCTCTGAGATTTAAGAATCTCTGGCGCCCTTTTAAATTCATTTTTGCTGAGCTAGCTAAATTAATTTTGTCATTTTTAATTTCTCTTTACTTATATGCTTGGACCATCAGTTCACAGCAATACGTCTAGCGTACTGTATAAAATAATGTATTTTGCAAGCTTGTAGAATGCAGAGAAGTTTTTCTATTTTTCCTCTTTAAAAAGTAACTCCAAACAACTTAATTTTGTTTTACATTTTTTCCAAGATCTACAACTAATCAAGAGTCGATTTAATGAAAAAAAAAAAAATTAGTTCCGTTTTCATCTAAATTCGGACCACTGTGCATTGGCGGCGTTCTCAGATATATTTCTGTTTATTCATGTTGTGTAGCACTCAAAAGCTGCTCTAAAGTATTTGAGCACTTACTTTAGAACAAGATATATAATAGTATTCGATGCTATCTCTCTACTCAACAGCAAAGATTTATGTCTGGCAGGTCCACATTAACCAACTCGGCCAAAATTACGCAGTTCACAAGCGCCTGCATAAACTTGAAGAACACGTAGACTTACTATATATTAATTTCGCCAAGGCGTTCTAGTTCTACAGCATAGACTACAACATCCTCATAGCCAAATTAAGTGCCTTTGGTTTCTCGCTCGTCATCACTGACCTGATAGCGTTGTAGCGTATCTCAATAACCGATCCTGTTACGCTACTTACAACGGCTTCCACTCCAGTGTATTTACTGTCTCTTCCGGAGTCCCTCAATGATCCAAGCTTGGGCCGCTGTTATTTAACGTCTACATAAACGACCTACTGTTAACCCTCAATGTCAAGTCCTGGCATACGCGGACGATCTCAAAATCTGATTACACATATTGCAGACTGCGAATCTCTTCCTGCTTGTCACTTGTAAGTGGTGCTCTGAAAATAATAACACATTGAATGTAGGCAAATGTGCTGTTGTTTTCTATACAATACAGTAACAATCTGAAACCCAATTATTTACACTTATAAGTGGATAATTTATATATTCTCGTCATACGCAGTTTAAAGATTTCGGTGTCCTCTTTCATCATGAACTTCAGTTCTCTGAGCACATCTCATTGTCAGCTATCTGCAAAACAGCGTCCCACGACATACAGTTTTTTAGTCAGATCTTGCAAAGGTTTTGGAAATGTAGATATTCTGAGAAAGTTATATTCACTTGTGAGGAACTACAGAAGGAAACGAGTCTACATGTAATCTGCACATGTGAGGAATTGAAGGTACTCAGGCAGAAATATTTTCGGAGAGATCTATTGGTTTTCAAGTTTCCACTGGTCAAGATACTGGGCTTTATAGAGAACACCAAGCCGCTCGAATGGAAATAAGAGACTTAATAGGGATGGTACAATGAGCACCTAGCTCAAATGCCCGGACTGTAGGTGCCCATCCTAACTTAATGAATGAAGCTACAACTACAGAAAGTCCAGAAAAAAATTGAAATATCTAACCCTCAAAATGTGTGAAAACTACCCAGCACAGAAGCAGATTATAACGCGTTACTCTCAGAACACAATTTTTAAAGTCTATTTGAACGAAGAGAGATTGCTAGTGCAAGATTTTTAATATAAATCTTCTTAACGACAAAATAGATGCTCCAGTCTCCAGCCGTTATCAATTACCAAGTTCTCACATTGTTTCACCAAAAAGTAGGAGGAAGTTGCCATACAGAGTGTCTAAAAAATTGTGATACATTGAAATGAAAAAAAAAAACTGATTAAATCACTGTAACTATTTCTAATTGATCTTTAATATTTATTTTGTCCTTTGTTTTTGTAAATAATTGATTGATATATAAAACTGTTTTTGTTGCAATTTTAATAACAATTAAGAATTATTCCGTCACTAAAGCGATCTCTACTTTGATTTAAACATTTCACGTCCTACACTTTACTTTTACCGCTTCCACATCTTAGTTTTATTTTATAGTTTCACAGAATTTTTGAATTAAAGCTAATAAACAATGTTTAAGAAGTATATTATTTTTCAAAGTTTGTAGCTGTTTTATATTGTTTCGTTTTAAACCTGATGCATGTTTAACAGTATGTTTATTATTCCGAAACTTATTAATTTTCTTAGTATTTCTAGCTACGCAATTGCTCAATACTATGTGGGTGCTTAGAGTGTATAAATAAATAATGTAATAGTATTCTACACTCACATAGTCGGGAAAACATTTGAACAAATGTGTGTTGGCGTTTTTCATAATTCCTAGCACTATTGGTTGTGTGTAGACGAGTCATCTATGTCATGCATTATTAATAAATATAACTTGCAAAGAAGATGCAAAGAAATGCGACAAACATTTTGGCGCTACTTTTTTCAAGAAAAAATATTGGCGAAATCAAATTTCGATTTGTAATAGGTATCGTCATTATTTTTTAAAAAAATATGTTTCTTCATTTTCTGTTATAGACTATAACTTTTTAAGGAATTAAAATATTGACGTTTTTTAAGAATGTATAAGTTTTAACTAATGAAATTACCTTAACATTTCTAAGTAGAAACTTTAGTAGGCTTTTATATAATCAAATTGCAGATTTTTGAACTTAATTTTATTATCTACTGCATACTTGAACCATATTTTCAATTCAATTCATTTACAACAGGTTGTAACGTACAGCATTTTTAGTCAAAATATTAAATAGAAATATAAAACAAAACAATACATAAAACATATAAAAACAAACTCACGTACATAGAATTTGGCCCACTTTGTACATTATTTCTTACTAATTTCAACTATTCACAGCGTGTCATATGTAGTAGTTATTTATTTAGGTATATAGAATTATTGAACATAATTATACTAAGCGTCGTGCCCGGATATTCAACCAACGAAAGAAACAAAAAACCCGATTAGCATGAAAGGGATCATTTGCGTCGTATATACATATAGGCCCAGGACCTGTTCTAGAAGAACACTGGAATAATATAACTAGGCGAACTTATGGTAAGACTTTCATTAAGAGACCATCAAAAAAGAAGGCTGAAGAACTACTGCAGCTCAGTAGGAATCACATTCTCATCGTAATAAGTTTCCTAACAGGACACTATACACTGAAAGGACACTACAGAAATTTTGAATGAATACTGGAGATACCAACTGCAAACTGTGTAACGAGAGGACACCACATTCTGTGTGAATGCGAGGCTTTGAACACAAGAAGTCAGACAATTTTGGGCAAGCCAAAAATGAAGTCATAACTCCAATCAACCAGTCAGAGACCTGTACAGATTGAGATCTAGGCACTAGGATCCTGGAATGGCTGGTATAAATTAATGTGTAAAAGAAATAGGAGACTAAATACAAAAAGTCAAGAGACAGCAGTGTTTCCGAAGTCTCCATATTTGACGGCCCCCACAGAAAAAGGAAAAATTAAGCGTCCAAAATGAAATTTTATAAAGCAAACATTTTTCGTTTGCAAAAATTTCACATTGAATACATAAGCGAAGTGAAAAAATACATTAATACATACATAATAATAAAAAAATAATAAATAAATGAATTTGAATAATTAATGAATTGACTAATGGTCAATAAATTTTAATCTCTATATACATTTTTTTTTTTAATCTTAGGGTCGTTAAAGGATTCGAAACAACTGAAATATCTGAATAGATCTCTCATTATGATTAGATTAATCAGTAAACGATCGTTTCTTTTTAAGAAATTATTGAAATTAACAAACTTTAATGATAAATTTGAACTTCAAAATATATTAATGAACTAAGCTAATCAATATAAACCAATTTAGTACTTTTTAAAAAATGAAATGAATCAAATTATTAACTGTTTGATATCGTTTTAAATATGAATTCTAAGCCCTTAATCACACGTGTTATAAAATAAAGGCTACAGGTCTGTTTATTCCGTGGACTGCTTCCTTGTTGACGGTGGAATCTTCAGTATATCCTGTCATCTGGTCACTTTGAAATGCTGATGAAGCCTCCTAGCTTCTCTCTACGCTTTTCAAGGCTTGAAAAATGTCTGGCTGGGTGATTTTCTTGCTTCTAGAATGTTTTCAACTTGGATTTTCGCGTCAATATCCTCGCTAAGTTATATTCTTGATTTTAAATGTTCACTTTAGTGTGTATAACAGTACTTTCGATGGAATAACTTTTTCTTTAAATTTCTAGTCACTTCTGGGACTAATTTCAAACATACACCCTTTTGCTTATCTTACCCACGCGTCTCTTTTTCCATTTTTTTTTCTAAAACAAACCTCTTTTTTTCAGGTCATGACTTTCCAAATCTTCATATTATACGAATATTACGGCATTTGTTGGACGTCAACATCCATAAACCGGTTGGCATTGAATCTTCCCAACTTCAACCCAGGGCCCTTGTGCCCTTTAGTACCAGCCGCCACCGGAACCCATATAGTACTTAGAATAGGTAGCCTCGTGTAATACCATTTTTAGGTGGAGCACGGGCTTGGGATGATTTGTAATAATTTAGTTTTCATAAATAAAGTAGTATCAAATATTTTGACATTTAATGTAAAAATTATATCTCATTCAAATATTGGGTGTCTTTTTTACAATTTGTATGTGATTTGTATTGAAATCAATTGAAAGATTCCATGAACTGTCAAATGATTACAGGTTTCCTTTGAAGAGCTAGAATTTTCTGTTTTTGCCGATGGATGTCAATAGTTTGACAGATGTAATTTTTTTCAATTTAGATTTTTATTTTAAAGCAAAATTTTGATGATATCTGAATTAATTAATTACATTTTCCAATAAAATACTTGTTTTAATAAATTAGATGATTTATATTTTTGCTTCATAGTGTTTATTCTTTTTGAAGATTTTGATTTTTCTGAAATGTAAATCATTTACCATCTATTTTACTTGATATGGGTCTTTTGTATTAACAATCGTGAAACAACTTGATGCTTTGAATTGAAATGTTTATGTGATTCTTAAATTATATCACAATATATAACCGTCAAACATGGGAATTAAGCTTTCTATCTACCTATTATGCTTACAAAATATTAAATGAATTTATATGATATTATACAAAATTTCATATCTGTAAGATCCACATTGCTAAAATCATAAGTGGATGCTAAAGCAAATTCTTTTCTCACACTTACATGAAAGTCAAGACTGAAAATTCCCAAGCACTTCTAGCTTCTATTTCGAAATTTCACAACACATCAAAACGAATCATTACGCGTTAACTTAAATACTCAATTGACTGTTTTATCATCTCTGAGCATTCAAGATTGAAACTGCAGAGGGCGCTGAATAACACAAGTACCTTGGGAAAAATCCACCCCACTTTTTTTAAAGTGGTGTTGTAGAGGACTTATTTACGAGAAAATGCAGGATTTACTCTCGAAGTTATGCAGTCGCATGTAGAAGTCAATTGTTATTGAAAACAGGGTGAACGAAAACAAATATGAAAGGAAAGAAGCTGCGCGATGAGGACTATACGGTGATGGCTATATGGAGTTGTGTATTTCGTTAACATGTTAAACACCCCTATGCTTCTTCTGTAACGAGAGACTCTCCCATGGATTAGGAGCGCCGCAGGGGGTCCCCCTGCTATACGATAGCCGCCTGTAATTATTATGTATTTATTTTGTTATATGTTTGTCGAACAATGGATGTAACAAAGGCTATGTGATTAAGATGTAGTTTCTTCTTTTATGAAGCGTCGGTCCAATTTTTCGGCATGTGTCCTACGTAATGTCCATCTATTATCTTCTCAAATAGGCTTAGAGGAATAATGAATTTAAATGGCGAAAATTCCTCCCTCATCTGCACGCAATTACGCCTGAAAAACTATAAAAAGCCCCTACACATTTTGAAATATATAAATATACTTTCTATTCTATTTCTAATCTACTTGGTGTAGCGGAATTTTTGGTAAGAACAAAAAATCCAATCTGACAAGTGAATTTTCTCAATTTGGAACTTCCTTCTAGGGTTACTAAACGACACAAGTAGAGGAACTTAAACGACACAAGTTAGAGGATCTTAACTTTTGCAATTGATCTAAAATATTCTAATTTCGTTCATCCAAAATTACTTTTAAACAGTGAAAGATTTAAAAAAAGTTTTAATTGCGGACTTACATCATTTAGGCAGCCCTTTCGGGTGGTACAACTATTTACATACAGCGTGTTACAAATTTATTTTCAATACCCAGGCACCGGATCGAGGTGTTTCGGCGAAGATTTTCGTATGGATTTCCTTTTTGTAATGGATAAGTATCTGTATCTGTTGGGTACTTTGGTAGCGACACCTGTTGGGAACATTAGACGGATACTTTGGCAGATCTTTCTTGCTCAACAGTAGCCCCTGGACGAACTTATGTGCGTAAGCTTCGCGATTGGAAATCGTCGAATGGTGACTTTGTAGCCCCATGAGGAACCTACGTGCGGTATTGGGCTTCGTTATTGTGACTTGTTGGAAAGTGATGTTGCCGATTTGACTGTATTGTATTTAAAGAGTTAACTGTGGTGTATAATGTGTTTTGCTCATTGTTATACTTTCTTTCATTTTTATCATATTTTAAGAGGTCAAAGGAAAAACGCCGAATGTAATTATGTAGCTTACAATAGGTGATTGTATCTTTTTGGCTAATAGATGTTGCAGATAAATTTTTGTGTTGTCAAACTTCACATTTTGCTATTGGTGTGCTGTTATTGTAATATATGTTATATATGGCCCAATAATACTATTATTAGTTATTATTAATGTCTACAGCCAAAATGCTATATGTTGTCCTTATAATATTTTATTACCGTTTTTTTAACATTGACATTATCGTAGTCGAAAATCAATCCCTTAGTGAAACACGTCACAAAGTAGGTATATAAAATACGGACACTAAAGGTATAATAAATAAAAACTATTTATTATCGACAAACAAATCTATCAAATGTATTCGTCCAAAGTGTTAGTAAGTGTGTACTACTAGGTATTTCTTAACTTCTTTTTAAACTGATTTTTTTCTGACAAATTATATAAATATATTAATGTGCCCGTAAGTAGGGATGTATTAATAAAATTTGCTTCTATGAACAAGAATACTCCAATTGTTCAAAGAGTGGGGGGCCCTGAAGAGGAGGCGGTGGCTTGTCAAATCCATCGGTTCCTTCCAGTCCACTGATCACCTAAGAATAGTGTTGAACTCAGCCGAAATCCTGTACATTTGGGAATTAGTTCGGTATCCAGACACCAACGGCGTTTTTTTTTACCGCGTTAATTTGAAAATGTAATTATTATCTTCAAATTATGTATTATTGATAGGAGATAATTTATGCCCAAACAAAAACATGCTACATAAGGCTTATTCTTTTATTCATCGATATCTAATTAACATATAAATAGAAAAAACACTATAATCAATATACCTATTGATGAATAAAAAAATATGCCTTTAACTTAAAACAAGACAATCACAAAGATTTTTATTTTAAATGCCTAAAACATACGGAAAACGTGTATATAAAATCCTTACGAATATTAATTACTACGTGCAACAATATCCTACAGAATTATATACACATTTTGGAGATGTTTCAACATTAAAAACAAAAATCATCGTCTCCTTCCAAGCAGACATGTTCTTGTTTAGCAATAAATTATCCACTTTTAACTCGAATATCCACGTCGATCCGTCGATGTAACTTTAGTAACATGAATGTTATATTCTATTACAACAAAAAAGTTCTTTTTAGCGTTGCCGACGTATTTCAGTAAATTCCAGAAAATGAATGGGGTGTAACGAGTTCGCACGTAGTTGCGCAGCCATTTTGGTCGGCTGAATAGATAAGGACAAGGAGTACAGCTGTTATAGGGACTGCCAACTTAATACGTTACGTAAACGTTTAAAAAATAAAAATACTAACTTTCCGATTGTAGCGCTCCTCTTGTTTGGAGGTAGAACTGAAGGTTTGCAACTCGACTAAGTGCTTTACTTTTCAATGCAAAATCGGGCTAGTTTACATGGCATGTTCCAGTCGGCGTCCTCTTCTTTCTTCTATTATGTTACATTTATAGGAGCCGAAATGCCTTGTTATTAATTTTTTTTTGTATTCACTATTTTTAACACTTTGAGGCATCCCCATAGCTTTTGAAAGGGGTAAGTTGCTATTTCGAAATAACACACAAACAAATAAAGATCATCACAGTAGCTCTTTTTTTGTTGTCGAGAACTTTAAGACCAAATGTACCGCCTGCTTCCTTAAAGACTACCAGCAATAGTAGTATTAGTTAAGCTGTATCGTGTAAGTATGTGTGGTGATTGAAACAACATACACAGAGACGTAACAACTTTGCCTTTTGCGAAACTCTAAGGTAGAACCAGATTGCAATTTCACATTAAATCAACTTATGAACTATTGGCGTCATTATATCTAAGTGTACATATCTCGAGAACTATTACATATTAACAACCCCTGTATATTTTTATACTGATTTTCAACATAAACTGCAATTACAGAAAAGCACATGGAGTGTCTCATTAGAATAAGGCACTATGAACTGCCTGTATAAGCATCTAAATCACTTTTGTATACATTATTTGATCACAAAGAAAGGGATTATGATCGATTTTTAAAATTCGATCAAATAAACGCAGTGCCGTGCTTATTATAACACTCTGTATATAAATAGCTATACCAGCCGAAAGATCTGCCTAGATGGTGCAAGTTTGCCATTGGGTATTTTTTTCACTATATTTCACCGCTTAAAAGTGGTTTAAGGTTAGATTGCATCTCCTCAAGTTGAAGTTGTCCCTCAACAAAAAGTGGCCTTTACAAATTAGCAAAATTTCATCAGAATCTACGATTTACAGTTCGCAAGCTGCCTCTATAAGTAAGACGTATATTAAAAATTTAGTATGAGATTTTGTTGCCGTATACATTCTACAGCGACTTCATCTGATCCAAACTACAAATTTTAACGCGAACAGAGTTAAAATTTAATAAAGATTTATAATATAAATTATTTTCGTTTCTTATTCTTTTTAAAGATTTTCTTGCGTTAAACAAATAAATATAAATCCATTCTCAAATTTATAAAAAAACGTTAAATTTTAACTCTAGTTCTCCTTTTAAAATTTATAGTTTGGACCCTATGAAGTTCCTGCATACAGCAACGAAACGTCACGTTATGTTTTGAAATACACATGTGAGGTATAGTTAGATTGAGTTTTTATTTTTACCAAAACCTGCTACACCAAGAAGATTAAAAGTAAAATAGAATATAAAGTAGTACAGAAAAGAAAGTCCTCACATTATAAAGATATTTATGGCACACATATTTTCCAAAGATGCTTCCAATATTAGCGCAAACACTTCACGAGCTTTTCCTGTCCCAGGACACGAGCGAAAATGTAAAGGTTCGATGTAAAATAACTACTCGAGCCGTTGTTTCATTGTTCCCCGGCACGGACAAGAGTCCACTTGATTTCATTTTCAGTTACATCCGCGAGTTGCTTACGTTCTTTTCAGGCCATTGTTTGTCAAACGTTACCAGATGTTTGGGCCACGAGGAAAGAACTGGCTTATTCAAGTGCCGCCTGGAGAGGTCCTTGTGGAACGTATAGTTTCCCGTAAGTGTATCACGGTGTCACATTTTAGACGTCCTGCGGTTGCAACCGTCGATATTAAACTGTGGACGTGAGGTGGTAGATGATTAAAATATACAGTTTATTGTCATTATGTTAACAATGGAATTTATATGGGTTGTGAAAAGAATGAGTAACATATATAGGTATATATAAACTTAACACCATTAAAATGTTGTGACTGATGACGTTGAGGTTAATGTAAGGTCCAGTAAAAACGCCAAAAAATTTAAAATCTTGGCCCAAGGGAAATAATTTTATAAGCAAATAGGACCGTTTAAGAGAATGTTTAAAGCTATATATTGTTATGGAGAGAGTATATTCTACTATTATTTAAAAAGGGAATGTTTCTATTTTACTTAGTTATATTTTAAAACTTATTAGATATAATAGAAAAAGGATATAAGATGTAGCAGCAGACAGCTAGACGATGTCCAGGTGATGTAGGTAATCTCTGCATTTGGCAGGTCCTTCAAGCATTTTTCCTTTAGAATTTCCCTTCGGAAGCAAGATGATCAGCAGTGATACCTACACATCGAAAATGAATATTAGAATTTGTAATAGTATATTATTAACATAGATTTTGACAGATCAAATTTTGGATCCACGTTTAATTCACGTGAACATTGTAATTTCTTTTACAGAGTATTTATTTCTTTAAATTTTTGTTTAATATAAGTTTTTTATATGCACTGGCAGACAATTGCTTTGATATGTAACTTGAAAGCAGGCATAAAATTGCTGGAAATTGAGTTCTGTAACAATTTTATGTGTATAAATGCCTACCTTTTAGGTGCAATAATGATTTTTAGATTGTTAATATTATTATAGTAATAAGCGTTTAAAAATTTAAAATGTATTTTTCTCATAATTCAGAGACTCATACCTTTGTTATATAAAAAGTGTAAGGTGATTCCAGATTTTGTAATTTTATTTATTTTCACTTCGTTGAAACATACGATAGTTCTTGGATCACATGCCATTCTCATATGTAAAACAATGGAGGTTCCTTATTTCGGTTATAGTAACGAGTTTTGACAGACAGTTGGACTTCTTGATGAAGACAATCGCTTTCAAGTCAGTTAAAACATTTTCAATTCGAACCATTCACTAACCGAGCCTTGTTCGAGGCAGACTATTTCATTTGTTCTCGTAAAATTTAACGGCTATTTCGATAAAATCCAATTTATTCCAAATTTTCAACCTAAAAAATAATTGTTAATTGTTAAACAAAGTTTATCACATAAATTTTATTCCAAATTACACACGATTTTGGGTAATTTTTTCTTCAACGACGATTTTTCCGAGTAATGTTCCTGTCCTGAGCGACCCATCCTCTCTGACCTGATGTATCTACGAGGTACGAGGGCCCATATCCGACCTGAACAGTCCTGACCACCGACGATCGCAGAATTCGGCCCTGTAAAAAGGTACTCTCGTCAAATCTATCTAAAAATAAACGTATTATTTCAATCTATAATCTAATTGAATTGTACTTATAAGAATTTTATTTTAATCGTTCTGAAAAATTTGAGAGTTAGAAAATCGTATTGTAACACAGCTAAGCGGTCTCCAGTTACTTTGGGGAATTGTGTAATTAGGTTTATGTATTATTGAATATGTTTTTAGTTACGGAACCAATATCCAGTGATTTACCATCAGGTTGGCTACTCTGTTTCGCACGTCGTCTTAAGCCTATCTTAACTCCATTTGAACGGTCAGAAAACGCGGATTTTTTAAAATTTAATTGAAACGCATTTACGTTTGAAACTATGAATTTGAATTGCAAAAGGTGGAATTACTTAATGAACTTTTAGTGTTATTAATTAAACGGACTCACGGACTTACTGAGATTATTATCCATAGATTTATGTCTGATATTAAACAATCACATTTTGAATTTTTTTTTAATTAAATAAATCACTTTATCCACTATTAAATGTTTTAATTTTACTTAATAGTTTGAATCTATTAAGGCACGACATTATCATGCCTATGAGATCATTTAAACTGGTCTTAAACATTGAATTTGAGGGAGAGGACAATTGACAACATCATCCTACCACATCTCTATGCGTACTGAGTTAATATATAAGAGAGTTAACGAGCTATTCAATATTTTTTTATGTCACCGCCCTCGATCGGAATTTCTCGCCCTGCATGCCATCTGGCTGGTGAGACAGAACACTTCTAAATCAAAATTATAAAAATAGCTGACACTGTGTATATATAAAACTTGATTTTTCTAATTCAATTAATGTATTTCTTTTAAAATTTATTTTTTTAATCCGGGCTGTATGCTACTGTGTAGCGTAACAATATGTATACCACAATCTGACAGAAAAAATCCAAGAAGCAGATGCTACGTGGAACTACTTAACATACTACACTGACAATAAGCATTGAAATTAGCACGAACTCCGCTAAACGCCAGGATAAAGGCGAACTCGAACACACCTCAGCAAAAGGCTTTTTAGAAACGGTTTAAAACAGAACTTTAGTACTCACGATGTCAAATTATTTAGACCTACCATTTCAAGTTTCATTAAAATATCTTTATTGTGTATTTATCTGCTGAAAATACATTATGGGTCAAATAATTCAGATAATTAATACACTAGTGCAAAATATTCTTAAAATCAAAGAAATTTGCCTTTTTTAAACACATTTATTTGTTTCAAGGCAATATTATTTAGTTAAATGAGGTATTTCTAATGTAGGAATAGTATATTAAAACACTAGTGACGTTTGTTGTAATACAGTACAGTACAAGTTTAAATTTCAATTCAAATTTCATTGTCTATATGGCCATTTTGCACCATTTATTATACATTTAATTTTAGGTTGGTTATGTTTATAATAAATAATATTTCTATTTAACTTTTTACTTGGTAACGATTTTTGAGATTGTTGAATTCTCTTTTTTGTTGATAGTTTGTGATTATTGATCAATCAATGAAAATGATGTTGAACCGTCCAACGTCAAAACACAAGCTACATTACTCACCTCTCTCAATCTCGCATAAAAAAAATCACCAACTGAGTCACAAAGTGGAAAAACAGTGTTACAAAGTGACACTTTGTGACACTGTTTTTTTGGCAAAACAATGTGCTCATTGTATATGCGAAATAGAAAGTAGTATATTAAAACACTAGTATAATGACGTTTGTTGTAATACGAGTACAAGTTTAAATCGCCAGTCACGTAGCGACGAGTGATTCAATGTACGAGTTATTTTTCTATTTCGGTGTCCTAATGAAATCCTTGCGTAATCGAAAACAGTGCTATAATGGATTCCACTATAGCTCTGTTTTCTTGAATCTCTCTAGAATCTTGCCACTTTCTTCGTTCCAACGGGTACATCGTAAAAATGTTCTATATCAATCCCATTATGATGGTAAGGACTGTGATTTCTTTAATACAATTAAATGAGACGTGCGTAAAACTGTGTATATTACATTGTCTAATAAATCTAAGTACAGAAACTACGTGTATCTCTGATTACCTTTTCATAATGCTGTTTAACTTGTATTTTAAAATTACCCGCTTCCACGTCGGTAATGATGGTCTGATAAGTTGACGATTTCAGCGAATGTGTAATAATTAGGTGCAGTCGATTGAATTCACTAAAATTATAATTCACGGTGAAAATGGAACACATATATACGTATTTGAGCCATAAACAAGAATTTATACACTTATGTTTAGAAACAGTAAAGTTATTATAAACTCTCTAATAAATACATTAGAATTTAGAGCTGCATTAATGGTAAATGCACCCGGTAAATGTTGGGAATGTGGTTAATATTATTGTCTATATGAATTGTTTTTTCTTTGACAAAGGTTGTTGGAGTACTTGAAGTGGAAGGTTCTGGTCGTACTGACAGTAGTTCTGCTATTTCAACTTTTTTTTCTTAAGGAGCTGTCAATATAGCCTTCTGCTACTGCAGAACTCTTCTCACCCACCATGGCGTTTTATTGTTACAAGATCGCTCCCACGATCGGCCAAACTTGAAGCGGATGAACGTCTAAAACAATGACCAGTGAGCAATTCGCTGTTAGGAAGCTGCAAAAATGTCGCGATCAATTTTAGCATTTGCCCCTTTTTTTTATGCCAACTGGTTGAGTGGTACACCTCCTAGACTGACAATTTATGAAAAATCGCTTGTGGGTTATGTGGTTTGGTCTCATTTCTGCTTTTTTTACCAGGTTAACCCATTGCTTATCTGTAATCGCAAATAACCATGGTATAATAATCATGTAAAAATTTTTTGTTTTAGGTATTGATACAAGAATTGTTTCCGCTTTATATTCGAGATGATCTGTTAACAACAAAGTTAATTCTTCCTTTCTACATGCCCCACAGTAGCTAACTAAAGTACGCTTTATGAAACTTGTGTTTTAATATATGTACTATTGTCACGCTATTTGTGCTAAATATAAGTTTGTTCGCGTCGCATGAACTATTTGCACTTTTTAGAACTTTTGTGTGCAAAAGTGCATAATAGTGCAAATAGTTCATGCGACGCGAACAAACTTTATGTCACTGGAATGAAATAGGAGAAGCGCCATCTATTCGACAATTTCTGTACTACACATAAGTATTTAATGTATTTAAGCTTATAAGAAAATAAAATGTTATATTTATTTTTACTTCGTCAATGTAATTACTTAGTTCAATTAACAAAAACTCTGCTTGCATCAAATAATCCTTATAAACAAATTATTTGTTTGATTGAGTCCAGAAATATTCATATCTCAAAATCTATTAAAAATAAATATAGAGAATACTGATATAAAATGATAGGGAATGATATTTACATCCTAATTTTGAATTAAAATAACAGGTGTTCTATTTAAAAAAATACATTTCTACATTTGAAAATATCTCACTTTGTTTTCTCAGTTTTGTACACATTGTATGTTAGAATGTGAAGTGTGCGTACCATTTCTTAGAGTATATATCTACATTCATAACATAGCAAATTTGGAGTCTCTACTTGCAGTATTGCAGAGATATTAATTTCTAAATGATGCAATGATTATTAGTAAAAAAAAAAAAAAAACAGAAACCTTAAATAACTCAAAAACGGCTACTTGTAGCTATAGGAATAGCAAAGAAAGACGTATTTATGGTCGTAGAATCCAAAAATGTTAAAAAAGAAATTATATCATTCTGCTTAAAATAACAAAGTTGACATCCATTTCCAGTCAATCGGAACTCATATTTTGGTTAAAGTATTTCACATTTATAGCTCCAATCAAACCGATAATGGTGCAAAAATCTTAAATAGAAGTAAATAATAGAACATAATGAAACGCTTACATGAAATATCCTGTATATGTTAGCAGAAGTATTTTGTTGAAAACAATAAAATCTTTTTTTCACACATTATAAACACATTAATTAAACCAAAGATTTTTCTGTAAGTATTTAAGAGAATAATTTATTTGTTTTATTTCATCTTTATTTTAACCAGAAAGAAATATTTTTTCATTGAAATGTAATCAATTAAAATTTAATAAAAGAGAATTTCTACAATTTCGAACAGAATAAAAGAACTTCCTTTTCTAAATGCACACATATCTACCTATTCGTCTCTCTAAAGTTATTTAGTTGTCAAACTACCAGCGCACACAAATATAAAAGGCATCAAAAAGAAAAAAAATAGACGAAGAAGACAAATCCATTGTGTTTTCGTGTTATGGCTAAATACCACATTAGTACCATCTTCATGGTCAATATATCTATTAGGTTGACGTCTCATTGTTGGTAACGGTGGTGTATCTGGCAGTGACGCGGCACGCCTACTTGAATAATGGTCCCGGTGGGACCATTAGGCGATTCCCGGGACACCTTGGAGTCCTATTCGACCGACCGAAGCGGTCGTGGTTCTAATTCCGACGACACAGTGGAAGAGTTGTGAATCCGTCGCAGATTTAGATCGGTATCGTGAGTTGTTTTGTGTACGCAACAGATAAACGCAGATATACGTTTTAGGTGTCGTGTTTCGTGGCGGTTTTAAGCAAATTAACTAATAAACTCGGCAAACCGTACACTCTTCTTAATTAAAAGCGACCGTAGGTTTTAACATTTTGTTTGCTGTCTTTTTAAGTCGTGCGTTAGTCTCGTTGAATCGGTAATTTAATTTAAATTACGCTTGTAAGTTGGCCGTATCGCAACATGAGAAAAAAATTACGGTAAATTGCGTTCTACATATAGTTCAACATAATCATTCTATTACGCCATTGCTATTATACGCAGTACGTAAATGTGCTCCCAGTTTCGTAAACAATCCGGAAATTTACTGAGCGCGTCGTTGTCAAACAGACGCGATGGCTGCTACAGGGGCAGACGGGCAAATTGCCTTGATTTCAACTCTTCGCGTCGTCGGTGTCGCTTTCTGCGCGAGTGTCACGCCTTCTGCCCTGCGGTTTGGCGACCGAAGCGAAACTATGGACCAGACTGCTGACTTCGTGTCAATAATGGCACGGAAGCCTGTCTACTGGATATCTTATTAACTAAAAAACCAGATACCGTCGCCGTTTGCATTAAACTGGTTTTCGAATTGTTTTATTTATTGGAAAGCTCACAGATACAGTCTCAGATATGATGCTCCCTGAAATAAATTCTGTACGTTATAATTTCTAAGCAGCATATTTTTACACATCATATAAATGTTGAATATGCGTTTAAACATAGTTTTTTATTTCGGGTTCGGTGCTCTAATGGGCTTTATGTATAGCACTGTTTTCAGTTTTTTTTTTTTAATTTGGGGTTAGTAAATACATTTTTTCAATTGTCACATCTCAAAAGTGGTTTTATGGTTATTTCAATGTTTTATTTATCACAGAATTACAAATTGATGAATGCAATCAAAATGATAAATAAAATATATTTCTACTATTAATACTTAAAAAGAACTTTATCGCTTTGTTAATTCGAATGAATACACTGTAATTTGTATCACTCCCATTATGATACCAATCTTTTCATAATGCTGTGTAACTTATATTTTAAAATTGCTCGCATCCATGTCGGTAACCTCTCATTATTTTTTTCAATAAAACACCCTGTATATGTTGACACCATTGAATTCCTATAATAATGATTTCATTTTTCATCTGTTCAACTTTTTGAATTATTATAGTTCTCATTAATTTTTGATAATTTTGGTTGTATTTTTAATTCTAATTTAATAGAATAACTTGATCCAACAATTAGTATTAGAATAACTACGTAATAAATATTATTTACGATGCAGCAGCTACCTTTTTTAAGAATGTTACCGCCATAATTGACGGATTTATAGGAACAAATGCAAATGTTTATGAAATGGACACTTTGAGTTTCTCATTCAAGAAAAATAGTTGCTTTTTTTATTTCTGATAAATAACATCTGGGTTTTCTTAAAAAACTCAGTGTATTTCAACTGGATATTTTCACTACTATCACACGGTCAATTGGTGGGGTGTTATTAAAAGTATAACCATCAAGACCGTGCTGAATTAATGCATGAAAAAACGTTTTCGGGGTCAGACGTAACACAGTCCTTGATTTTGAGAGCACGAGGAACAAACGTTGGAGAATGCTGTAGCCGCAAGGATAGAATCGTTCCAGCAGTCAAACGGAACACATGCGCAGCCGTACGAAGAGCGGTTGCACAAGGAGTCGCCATTAAGCACAAATAAAATAAATGCTTATATAAAAGTGAGTTGCATAGAGAGTTAACACGTTCCTCCTATTGCCCAGTACATTGGCCATCTGTTAGTGCTGGTGAATAACCACCTAAGTGAGGAACTCTGTAATTGTGGTAAATTGCGTAATATCAGTAACAGTTCACTTACTGATATTACGCAATTTAGTTGTTGAGTCGACGTATGCTGGATGTAGCTATTAGAGAGCTGAATACAGCCTCTGCAGGGAACATAAGCCAAGCTACCTCGATATGATATACGGATGAAACCGCTGTGTACGCCGATTTCCGCCGACCACACCCACGGAGGACTTCCAAATCCAAGTGTTACATTATTTTAATATATTTAGTTGTAAAATCAAAAATAATAATTATGTTTGCATTTGCTCTATGTTTGATAATTTCAATTAGATATTAATATTCCGTGTTCCCTATTTTTCTACCACCAATTCATTTTAGTTCACGTTGTAATTTTAACAGTATTTATTGTCAATTTTTGCTTTCGTTGTTTAAATGAAATAAAAATACTGTAAAGATGAAGTCATTTTTTTTATTTCTTTTTGTTTGGTATACAGGGTCGAATTATATTTTAGATGCTCGTAGAACCGTACGACCTGAGATCGACTAATTTAATCGGTAAAAGAATTTGGTGTTAACTTATTATTTATTCCAATTAATCAATATAATGTAATGTAATGTAATATTAGATTATGAATTTTTATGTATTTCCAAATTATTTTCAGTATTCGCATAAACTAAGTATATAATTTATATTTGTTATAAATAATGTTAAAATTAATACAACCAAAACATATTACACTTTACCAATGTTTTATTTCAAGATTCAAGTCATTTTAAAATTGTCAAGAAAAATATGATGTTTGGGAAGCTGTGTGAATTTCATCGTATATCATGTTCTGGTGCACATGGTATATAAAAAAAATGTGTATTATTGATAGTTACGAAACATCATTAATTTTGACGGTAAATAAAAGTAAAAAATTAAGTCACAAAATAAGAAGAAATACAATATAGGTATAATCTAGTATACAAAATTAGTTACGATGGATCATCCAGTTAAGGCATTTAATATCGTAACTACTGTATTTGATATTTTGATTGAAAGAAGTATTGCTCAAGAATATAACTAAAGTTGGTGTTTTATATAAAGGGAAGCTGAAAAGAAGATATTAAAGAGGAATTTTAAATAAGTGTTGTAAAGTGAGAGAGATTTGAAAGATCTAATTTAAGTCGGACATTTATACTTATTCAATATTTTTAAAATTCATACATTTACACACATCATCATACATAAAAGTTTTAAAAGCTAGTAAGGGATTGGGGTTAGGTTTTTGTTAATTAATTGTTAAATTAAAATAATATAAATTATAAATATTCATCATTAATTAATATTTTTTAATACAATTTGATTTTCAGCGCGAAGGTGAATTAACATATCATTTCAATCTGTCGCCCAACCCGAAGCGAGATAAAACGCATTCCATTACAAGCGACATTAGGAGTGTTACACCCAGAACGAATAATTTGTTCAATTTAATTTTTTGGCATCAAGACCATATTTAAAGCAAGCTATGATGTGAAATAATGTGAATTTTTTATTTTCGATATATCTTTTTTTTGTGAAGATACCTGTTTATCAGAGAGCTGACTAGCACAGAAATGTTTAGTCAGTGCGCGCCCGTCTGCGAGTGTTGAAACCTAACAAAATGCTTAGAGTTCGAAAACTTAATGTCAAAGTTATCACCCTATTAGTAACTTTGACAGGAGTAGAATTGTTGCCTATCGAAATGTTGGTTTGTCCTGTTTTCTTGTTGCGAAATTGGCCGCTGTGTTAATTGTAGTGCAATGACGATAATGCGTGTGTGTATAGACAGAAGAAAATAGATGAACACGAAGAAGACCAACTGGTCAACCGAGACGTATCAAAGAGCGTCAAGATAGGTGCTTCAGACAGCTCTACGACACTGTTCTGCTACTACATGTCAACTCACTGACCAATGGTTTGGAGAAGAAGGTAGATCTGTTACTATGCTTACAAAATATCGCCACATTCGATCCTTTGGACTTTTTTCATACCTTCCATGACTAGTGCTTCCTTTAACTGCGGTCCACCGTCGTCAACGTTTGAACTGGTGCAGGAACGGCAGCATTGGGAGGCAAATTGGTATAATGTTTTCAGCGATGAATCGTAGTTCTGTCTATTTATGCAACAGCAGTACCTATTCTAATACTTAATAGTAACTTAATCCTAATTATTCTACAAGAGTATTATTTATTTACTACTTGTTAGAATAATTAGGATTAAGTTACTATTAAGTATTAGAGGTACTGCTGTTGTTTTGTTTGTTTTTTAGGTCATCATCTTCCTGTTCAACTTCTGAATGCGGTGAAAAGGAGGCAGCTACGCGAGAACGGCAAGGCTGTCGGAATTTGAGGAGACGTGGAGGCTGCTTTCTTCGGCACTCAGAAGGATAATAATAATTTTTGGCTACAGTAATAAGGTCTGGGACTTCTTCCCAGATCCTCCCAGAGTAAGGTTTTTTGCCATGGTTTTCTTACTCCGTGGCCATTGATTTTATATAAGTATATATATAATCAGTGTCCTTGGCGAATGCTGGGAGATAACGAAAGTCGTTCCATGGGCGCATTTAATAATAACTGATAGCTGACTGATTTACAGTAGATTCGCGATTATGTGAACTAATCGCATTTTACATTTTTTATCATTTTTCCAAAGTAATATTCGTATGGTCGCGAGGCTACTGTATTATATTTTTGTTATTAAAAATCATAGGGAAGTTATTTAGTTAGAGTAGGATCATTTCAATTGTTATGGAACCTATATAGTACTTAGAATAGGTAGCCTCGTGTAGTACCTTTTCAGGTGGAGCACGGGGTTAGGATGATTTGTAATAATTTAGTTTTCCTAAATAAAGTGTCTATTTATGCACCATGGTCGTAAAACAGTACATACGACTACGCCGGTGTCATATCGGGTTTGCTGTTGAGAGGCGTGTACACAGAACAGTTGGAGTAATGGTTTGAGGGCTATCGCCTATGGGAGCCGATTACCACTTTTCTTTTTTAGAGGCAGCTTATATGACAGCTGCGTGTTATGTGGATGATGTTCTACAAACCACTTTACTACCTTATCTAGATGGCCGTCCACACGTCCTTTCTCAGCAAGACAACGCACGTCACCATATTGCTCGTCGAACTAATGACTTTCCCAAGAAGCAGACGTTAATGTTTTGCCGTGGCCACTCCGTTCACCGGATTTAAACTCCATTGAATATGTGTGAGATATCATGGGGAGGAGACTGTCCACTTTGCACCATACTCTACAGAGTCTGGTACAGTTACTTCACGTAGTTCAAGTCGCTTGGGATGAGTTTCCACAGGCAGATATCCACCATCTCAATCTAGTGTATTCATTTATGGAATCGCCAAACACATAATTTTTTTTCGTATTACATATTAATAAAATTTCTTGGAAATGATATCGTTCCATTTTTGATGTAAAACTAACATTGCCAAAAAATCCAGTTGAACAAATTATTCCTTCTAATGTCACTGAGTATATATTGGATATTTTGCGGGTACATAGCTGCACACGTAAATAAGATAATAATTATATAAAACTGTACGTAACGCGTCAGATAAAACAACGCTAAACCGTTAACCCTCATCCACCCCAGTACGTAGAACTGCGCTATTGTCTAGTCACGTCTTGGCGCTCATCATCGGAGGCACGATCTATGTTGACGAGCGTGAGCTTACGGAGGCCACGTGCTACGTTTTAATAGTAAACATATTTAACGAGTGCCCTTTAACCCACTTCGTAGCGATAGAAACGTGCGATAGTAGTACTATTTACGCGAAATTAAAGTGAGGGAGGAACACAAATAGCACAAATGTGCACGTGTTACTATAATGAAATAATGCAGGGCATTTTAAAATTAAAAAAAGAGAAAGCTTTTGACTATGTTATAACTGTAGAATCTTGATAGTTACATAGTTAATAGATATACGGTTAATAGTATTAATTACAATCTTTATTTTCACTTATTTGAAATGACATATACTAATGAAAACATCTGTGGTTACTTACAATTTGTTGCATGTTTGTCCATATTATTACCTCTACCCAATTCGAATTCGACAACTGTAATATAAAACTAAGTAATCTGCTTAGGGTACAGTAACCATTGGCAAAGAATCAAATTCCGTTAATCCCTGTATTGTCCCCACAGAGAAACCGAATAACAACTATTATCGTAATCCTGCGTTGGCAACAATCATTCCTCTAACTTCATATTACAAACAATACTGTCAGATACACGCATGTCTATGTGGGCTACCCTAACTCATAAAAACACATCGTAAATACTCCACCAACAAAAAAGATCCTTATATCAAGTCATTAGTAATTATCTTCTAAAAAAAAAATCCACTGACAAAACTAACGATTTGAGAAAACAGTAAAACTTATAGCCGCTACATTCTATTGAAAATCTATACGACTCATAAATAATATTTGGTTAGTTTACGAGCGGTAATAATGTTTCAGACGCCTTGGATTATGTATCCAACGCGCCCGTATAAAGTTTATAAAAGCTCTTGTTCGCTCGTTATTTTTTGTATCATTGTCAAAATACTTCTGAAATCCTTTGGAATATAATTTTTAAGTATTAATAACTAAGTATAATAATTATAATATGTTCTAATTAACTTATAATAATAATAGTGAAGGTTTCAAAGTATTTTCGTAAAACAATTTGATGAGTGATTAAAAATACAATTAGTTTAGATTAAATATCTAATCAAATGTAGACATCTTAATTATAATCAAATACATAATTCGCTAAAGGTCCATTATTTGCGCATTTCTATCCACTTAATGTTATAATTCTGGATACATTCATATATGTAAGATGAAAGTTGTCACAGACTCTTAAAGTTATTATATCTTTAAGCTTCAAACAAATTTTGCATTATCGGATTTAAATATCCTACTATACATCCGATTGCTTATACAGGCTGATTCAAATTAAGTGCGCACCATTGCTATCTCTGTTATTATTGATTCTAGAAAATAGGTTAAATTAGCAAAGTATTAGTGTTTTTAACGCTGATTAATATGCAACATACGAAAAAACAATTGCATGACGCATTTCCGAGAAATTTTAAAATTTATATTTTTTTAAATTGGATGTATATTGTTAAAAAAAAAGGAAGATATTTTAATTTGTGATGCAAAAGTCTTAATACAATATTGTCTAAAAATGAATAAAGAAGTTATGGTTGTTTTTAATTGATGCCAAAGATATGTAAAATTTATAGTAAGCTTCTTTCACTTTAAGTCAAAACAAATAGTATGTTGTTTAAAACTGTCAAAAACGCACTAAGCTTAAATCTTTTACATGTTTAATTATTAAAAAAAAGTTGGTTATTTCATTTTTCTGTTGTGTTCTTTACTTTTAATTGTTATTATTACGTTATTATCAATTAGTAGCTTGAATAGTTTTCGTTATATTTAGTTCTAAGTATTAGATAATATCTCACCATGGTATTTTCTCATTTGGAGAAATGAGATATGCTGGAAGCATACATTGTATGCGGCAAAAATTCAATAAGGACTGTCGAATATTATGCAGAACAGTATTACAAAGAAAAATATCGTTATCAACGAGGAGGTAGAAATTAAAATGTTAGCATATTTTGAAGTCCATCGCGAATTTTCCATTAGAGATGCTACTAAGGAATTGGGTTTAAGTTACGCGTCAGTTCAGAGAATTTTAGAAAAAAGCATAAGTGTATCCCATTTAAGTACCGAACCTCACAAACATTACAAACAGGAATTCGAACAGGAAGTTGGCTTTCTGTGAATGGTTTATTAATTTTTGTGATGAAAATTTGAATGGAGCACAGTGTATTTTATGGAGTGATGAAAGAAATTTCTCCAATAGAGGAATGTTTAATAAGAAGAATGAATACTACTGGTCGCAAGAAAATTTATTAATAATGCGTCGACATATTGCACAAGTTCGATTTAGTTTTAATGTCTGGTGGGGATTAATTGGTTCGACAGTCGTTGGTCCAGTGTTCTACAATGGTACATAACAGGAGAGAAATATCTGGAATTTATTCGTACCGTTCTAGAGGATTTTCTTGATAACGCCAATTACCTGATGCGCCAAAATTTGCACTTTCAGCAGGACGGTGCTCCGGCACACAACTGCCGCATAGTTCACAACTATCTGGACATCATTGTTTGGTATAAAAAATAATATATTATCTAGGGTTTTAATATAAAATATCAAACATTCTTCAATGTTTTTGTAAATTGACATCTGTTTGTTAGAGCCAAACGAAAATTGAATTGAGAAAGTTACAAAATATATTCAGTTTAACTTGAAATTTAGTAGTGAATATGACATATTTTTCAGCAGAGCTACTATTTTAAGAATCTTACACCAGGTAAATACGCTAGAAGTTAATTATTAAAGTAAATTATTGCAGCTTAACTTCGTCATGAATAGAGGTAGGAATGTCCTGTGGGATTTTTTTTACCAAATCTTCTAATGATAAGGTAAATGTAAATTTTGCAGCAGTTTCCATAAAGGGCGTCAAAAATATTCTACAGTCATTTATCTACACCAGAATCAGAAAAGAACACTCCTGAAAACGAGAATAATATAAATACCACTACTTCCATTAGTTCTTCAGCGTCTGTATTTGCCAAACACCACTATAAATACACTAAATAAATATACATGTCACTAGACCATTGTCTTCAAAAAAAAAAGTTGAAATAGATATGCAAGTGGTGAACATGATCGCAGCCAAGTTCCAATCCTTCAGTGTGACAGAAAATCTACAATTTCGAAAACTAGAGTCACGAATCACCACAAATCTTTGCAATATTTCGGTACGAATCGTATTATACGAATCTTTAATTTTAGGAGTCATTAGGATTCGAACCACTAAAAAGATTCGAATCGCCCACCGTTAGTGCGTAGTAGGTGGTGTACTGAAAGATCCTACGCAAAGAAACGGAGCATTATCAGCTGTAAATTAGCTATTGGTTGCTTTGAGGTTTTATGCTACTGGCAGCCTACAAATACTGATTGTGGAAATAATTTCCGTATATACACAAAATGAGTGAATAACATGTCATTAATCAAGTTTCACAAGAACCAGGGATATTAAGGGCAAATTATCTTTTTCTACCAAGAAATGTTGAAGAACATTAGTAATATTAATTAAACGCTGATCAAATTTTATCAAAAAATAATTCTGCCAAAATGTCAAATAGAGTTCCCGTCCAAGTAAAATGTTCCGCCATCTATTGATGCAGTTATGCAAGACAACTTTCATTGAGCATTGGACATGTTCGTTCTTTGTTAAATCTTACAAAACTGATTTAACAAATAATTATCTTCTTTATGTTACTGATTTTTGCTGTTATTCCTTGATTAACTTTGGCATATTAACTATTGTTTATGTTATAGGGCATAATTAACATGTTTTACGATTTTTTTCGAAAAATATGAATTAGGTCATTAGTTCGGTGTTTCCAGATTTTCTGACGCACTGTATAAAGAAACTACCTACCATGTTTGATATGACATGCACCATAACACTAAGTGCGCATAATTAAAAACTGCGGAACAATAGTATATCAATTTTAAACATATTTAACATGATTGCGAATAAAGTAGTATATTATACTGCGCGTCTTGGTTGTTTGACATGATTCCTCCACTGCCCTGTAATAAAACATTTTCCACCTGGCATGTAATATACTATTTTACTTGAACTATTGATGAACTATTGATGAACTATGAAGCCAGGATGTATTACTAAATTTTTCGTTGACTTAATAGAGCACATGGAGTAACGAAACTGACTTAGGTAGTTGTTTTGGCATTGTTGCTTTAATAATACAATTGTTGCTATAGATTTATCTAACGGATACAATCGCGGCAGATTGCCAATTTAGCAGAAGAGGTTTGCGGAAGCAAGACTACGCCATCATAAACCGCTCCACAAATAAGAACCTAATCAGAGACCCTGTATTGTTGCAGTATTTATACAAGCCGCAAAAGCGCATCGATATTATTACAATTTGTTTGTGCCATTGTGTCACAACAATCAGAACTGTCGTCCAGTCAAATATACAGCATCGAAAATCAGTCGCCCAGCGGCAGCGGCGATCATTGTTCGTCGTGACTTCCTAGGCGACGGATAGGTCTTTTGGCACTCGAGCACAGCTGCCAAATCCAGCTATTTATTAAACATGCGTGTTAATCTACGCACACAGTGCGAACGTGACACTTCTGTGCAGGCCGTTTACGGTCGATATTCGCGATATTGTTTCCGTCATTATACGGGGTGTGCGGTGTGTTCGACTAACATGTTTATTTGTTAGTCGCCGGGGTTGATTGAGCGGTCATAGTCTCGGTTTTCGCCTGTGCTTTGGGGTTCGAACGTGAACGTGGTTCCATTGTCGTTTATCTGGGACCGTGACGACGCGCCGTTCATTGTGGTTTCTCTTCTAATTTCTGCATGTGTACGCGATGCGAACGGGATTGCCCGAACGCGTGAGATTCTGATTTATTTGCGCAACGTCACCACGCGTGGATTTTTTAACGCGAACGGTCGTCTAAATTTAGAAGAGATCGGGGGACTTGATACGCCCATATTTACAGCGTTCGGCTTGTAAGCACCGTTGTAAAATAAACGGGAATTTGCATAAAATTTGCAATTAAAAGTACATCTATAAATATTTATAAATATTATGAGCTACAACTGTTTCCAATTATATGTAATGCCTACATATGTATATGTATATGTATATGAATGTCGCATGATAACCCACACGTTTTATTGAATACATAATCCAACTGCCTACTATAATTAAACCAGCTATATTAATTCATTTTAATTTTCCATTTCATAAGGAAGGATTACATTCCAAAAAGTTTTTTTTTCACTTACTTACTACTGTGTACTGATTGACTTGAAAATGCAAAATGAAATTAAGAAGGAAAAAGAAAACTAAATTAGCTAGCTCAACGGATAAAATTTTAATGGCGCAAAAGAACAATTAATCTCAGAGTAACCCTCGCGAATTAAACTTGAATCTAATCACGAAAAGTAAAATGTGAGTGAAACTGACTTTCTTAAATACTCCAAAAATTGAAAAGGTTTAATTTAAAATAAAAGAACAGAATTCAAATTTAATTAATTTATACAAAAAAAGAAAAAAAAAAATGGATTACAATTTTGCAGAAAAAAAACGCTGAACGGAGGTTCTGTCTAAAATTAAAACTGCGTTTGATTCTAAATTACAATAGGACAATGCTATTTCCTATATCAAAGCAAAAAATATAGTTGTCCAGGAAAATAATCCAATATACTACCATACCATACAATCCACGTGGATTCAAAGTAAAACAAACTAAATTAAATGTGGACAATTATTAGTAGTTAATAAAAGAAAAATGTAAATGCAAGCACAAAGCTTCTACTCACCCAACCCGATGTGATAGATAATTAAAAATGAATCAGCAAAACTTAAAAACGAAAAATTAAGTCTTTACACTAAACTATTTTCCCGAACAAAAATAATAAATGATCTTATATCTAAAATGTGCACACATCAATATAATAACAATTATCATTAGGTGAATTCTTTAATGGACAGAATAAAACAAATAACGTGAATCAAATTACGAAATAAAAATGTAATACAAAATGGCTAACAATGATATATAAAATTAATGTACTCACGCTAGCAAGTCAACCAAGGAACTGAGATACAATTTCTACCGCTGCGTACAACGCAAACGCACAATTGAGTACGCCGCAAAATCGCACAACATCTAAAACATAAACTAAACTAATCGAACGCTAAACATTTAAATGAATGAAATTAATTTAAGAAAACTGAACACTTAAATAAATAATTTAAACAATTAACTCATTAACTACATCTTATATAAAAATAAAATCTACAACTGTGAAAATTCTCTCGAAACATTGACAAAGGCTGAACGGAGTAAACATGACAACATCTGAATTTTGCGAAAAACGGGGTGCCAGTCCACAGCATTACGTAACAGTTAACCTAACGTAAAAATAAAATTTGATTAATTTCGTTTGTAGTTAAAAAAATAATACATAATAATTAGGTACTGCTATATCAAAATATCCCCAGTGACCAACTATATTTGTTTCATATTTTATAAATATTAAATCTTTCTTGAATATTAGTTATATCAATATAATATGCATAAAATCTATTATAGAAAATATATTAGGAAAACATTTAAAAAATATATATGTTATGTAGCATTAATAATATTTTATTGCAAATGTTTTCTCAATATTTTTCATAACTCTGCAAGAATATTTGCTTTGTATTTCTGTAAATATTTATTTCATATAAAAAAGATTTTTGCTTTGTACATTTGGTGCGTAGGACGAATAATATAAATGGGTAAAATATGCATACATATTAAGTAGGTATGTACCTATTTAAAATGATAGTTTAAAGATTAAATTAGATAATATATATCTAATATGAATTTAATTAGTATCTATGTTGAGCACTGTAACTTTTCTATTAATATATCTACGTTTGTATTATATTATATGTATATTTGTAAGTTGCGAACGTCAACACAACACCTCTATTTCATTACGGTGCCGTGTTATATGATTTAGTATTGTTTATGCGTCTATGGATTAGGTACATAGAATGCATACGCGCACGTGCGTATTCATCAACGTTTTCATTCGTTTGTCCGTTACATGTTATAGTTTATAATAGTATACGATTAGGCAGATTAGGGTTAACCTGTGTAATTAATTGTTGCGGGGTGTGTTTTAGTTTTTGTGGTGACTACGAGGTAAGCAAAACTTGAACATGTCATGGCATTTATAAGATAATAATTGGAATGCTCAATATCGCTATGTACAGAAATCGTTTAATAATATAATAGTAAATTTTATGCATCATATATGTACTGCATCTACCAGATAAATTGCTAGTTGATTTGCTTAAGAGATTCATCTCGGTAGATAAGCGTCATAACCTCAAATAGAGGTTAGAATACGTTGTGTTGTTTTTTGTTTGTACGTAGAATGTTTTCAAATATTATGAATAAAGTAAAAATAAGTATCGTAAGTATTAGAATGTAGCTACTACTCCAATTATTGTAAATGCTCCAAATGTATTAGTAGGTGTTGATAATGTTTGTACGATGTTTTATTCATGGTATGATCTAATACAATTGGCATTATTTTAGAGCCACAAGGAAACGCCATGAGAGCGCCACTACCGAAGATATGAAAAAAGCCATAGGGTTGTACCTGGCACCAGCCAAGGCTAGACTTAAAAATGAGTATTTTTCATTTTTATTGGCTTATTCAAATAAAATGATAATAAATACGTTTGTTTTTTATTTAGAACACTTCAATTAAAAAATAGTGATTAATTTGATAAACCTTCAGTATGCCTTAAAAGATGCCAGAATTATTGATTATTAACTTGTATGGTGAGTGCGAAAAAACAAGTTCTTGCCTTTTAGACAACTCTATGTATGTTTCAACTTTTCGTTATCGACGTTGTACATTCTAACCAAGTAACCAAGAACAATTTTAGTTCATTTTGACAAATTAAATAGATTGCATAAAAAATCTCAATTTTCATATAAATATTTTACAAATATTTTAGAAAAAATATAGCGCTTACATTAATTTTAAAATATGGAATAAGTATTTTAATTGAATACTTTATCTATATTTAGAAAAAAATATGAAAAATATATTCAAAAACCTCTCACGAAAAATATTTATAAAATATATTTTTAAAAATCTATGTAATATTTCTGGCTGTTAGGGAGTATACAAAATTCTGAAAATTGAAAGTGGCTGTCAACTTTGTTATTTTAAATGGAACAGCCTATATATTATTACATTTTTTAATTCCTCGTTCAAATCTAAAGTAAGTTTATTAAAACAGCTATGTTGTTATTTTCAGCAATATTTGAAGTATTTGCTTTTTTCTAAATTTTTGACAGATGGACGAGTGCATCTGAACTTCTATAACTGCAAAGGTATTTAACTTGGAAAATTGAAAATTTGTAAAATTGTTGGCCGTATAGAATAGCATTCGAAACCGAATGAATTTTTCGAGAACCTTATACAGCGTGTCCGAAAATTACAGTTAAACCTTCGAATTGAAAAAGTGTGAAAACTTTTTTTTAATACAACTTCCTATATTTATGTTGTAATTCTTTCTCCAACTACTTTTTTTCCCATGGGCAGTTTCCTCTGCACTCCCACATTTTTTGCGCAGGGATGCGATGCATGTGCTTATTTAGTGCGCAGTGTCCAGTTAAGATTCCCGTGAGTAATCTCGATATATCCCTGCTCATAAAGACTGTCTTGCGGAGTCCTTCCTCATTCGGATGAAGCCCTAGAGATTTACAGTGTCTTGCAGGCGATTATTTCGTAAGCATTATCGACTGGATATTTTCAATGTATTAGCAAGTCCCTAAAAAGAAGATTTTTAAATAGATTTGATTCCAAACACTTTCAGAGCATCAGTTCTCAACATAAATTCCATTCAATACACCTTTACTAGATATTAACATGTCAATTTCGTAATAAATCCTTCTTGTTTGATTGGGTTAACACCCAAAGAACCCTTCTATTAACACCTTTACAAACAAACCCATAAAAATTACCACCTCATTGTCACCTCTACAAGTAACGCGTTTGCTAGTTGCATATTGTGTACAAAGAGCAAGGACATGTTGACGAATGTTTTGCTAAAATAAATAATCGACCAACGAGAAACCGCTCGCCAGCTATTTCACAAAGGTACGATATAACGATGCCGATTGTTCGCGCCGTGTCAAACAGCCCGAAAAGTTTATTTACAGATATTTTGGGGAGACGGATTCGCCCCAGAATAAAATATTCCATAAATCATATTTAAGTTCCATTGTAACGATGTGTCGGTGTAACGGTTAAATTGGGCCATGGTACTCGCCGCTGTTCTGGCGTGCTAGTTCGGCGTCTATCTCCTTTCCTACCGTTCATTGTTGGGGTCCTGTCGTTACGTGTATACCTCCTTCCTCCACTAGTGACGGTCCTGGTGTATTTATTCATATTTTCGTAGAGTCAGTCGTGTGGAAGATGTTAGTTCCTAAAGCTCTTTCCATCGCTGCGGTTCTGTCAACAACGTCTGTGGTCCGGAACAACAATAAGGCCGCGGGGATATTTCCCTTTTCACTTCAACGTTGGATGGCAGAAGGCATTGTGGTTGTTGACTCTCTTTTATTTCGTGACGATTTTTTTACCGTCATTCCATCTTTCTTCCACCTTTCACACTGCTTCGAGACGACGAAAGATACTCGACCAACATACACAATGATATCCCAAAACTATTACGAGTATAAAAGAGATACGTCTCAATAAAATGTCCAGAAATTATTAAAACGACATTTCAGTCATCATAAAACCTTCTTAAATCTTGTTTTATAATCGCCGTTAAGGTGGACGATTTTTTTACGACCGCCGTCTGTCTGAAACGAATAAAAAAGGCGATCGAATGTTTGTCTTTCTCATCATACTATCAACGACTCTTCCGTAATTAACGTTGGTTCCCATTAAATATTACGTAACCGAACTTCGGGACGAATTTTATAAAATATTTACCTGATTTTACACGTAGGTATACAGGGAAATTATTACATCCGTTTAATTGCCGCTGGGATGACGAAATTATCGAAACATTTTTATTAGTAGATATAACCAAAACGTTTGTCAAAATCCATAAAATTAATCTTGTTTATTGGATTTTAGTTTTCAATATGATTACGACCTCTTATTAGTATTCTATAAGTAAAAAAAAAAACTATAATAGAATCTGATGGAAAGATTCTTATAGAGTAGCTACTATAAGCTTTAGATAGACACTAAAATTCGCAAAAGTTTAAAAGAGATGATGTTTTTTTATGTTGACAACATTCTTCTAATTCGAAGAGACAATAAATTTTTTAACTTGGAATCAATAAATTTTGTCAAGGTGATCTACCTTTCAAGCTTGATTACTTATATAGAATTATTATAGACAATAATAGAATTATATGCAATAAAATAAAATACTTAACACGTAACTTTTTATTTCTTTTTTTTTTTTTCTTTAATTGTTAGCAAGATATACGACTTGTCTACAAAGATTCACGATCCCAAACAATTAAGAGAAAAATGGGAAAATAAATCATGAGAGGATTAATATGTTGCTGTGATTGCAAGGCCAAACATAGACGCAGTGGCTTCACAAGCATAGCTACGGATGAGCAACTTATTTGTTGAAATCGGAGGGTACAAAGCTGCTATCCAAGATCAAATAATAACATCTTCAAGAAAATAATTCTCGGAATTATCAGAGAATTTCAAATGTGTGACGACAAAGGAGAGGCACTGGATCTTATGGCAGTGTGCTCTGTGATGATACCTATAAACAATACCTCGACAAGTATAACAGAATTGTAACAACCATCCACCAAAAATTGAAAACCAAGTGTCTTGATCAAGAGAACAATGCATATTTACTATACAAGGTGTTTTGATACATCGTTTAAAGATTTTAAGGGCATGTAGTACGATCGAAAATAAGGTGAAAAGTCATAATAAACATATGTTCACAAATCAACCGTTTACGAGATAACACCGAGTGTTCCTAGTAGTACATGGATATAACATATCCCAGTAAACAGGTGCTTATCAGCTATTGTTTTATGACAGTTTAATTTGACGTTTTGTGCAATTTGTAGAAATTACAATGGTTGCGTATTCTAATGCTGAAATGAGCGCTATGATGTTCATGTACGGTCGTGCTAATAGGAATTCTTTACAAGCACGTCGCTTCTATGCTGAAACGTTTCCTGATCGCCAACTGCCTTCGCATGTGATGTTTCAGACGGTGTTTCAACGAGAAACTGGTTCGTTTGAGAAGCGGTCTTCTGATACTGGACGGCAGAGAATAGCATGTACTCCACAGATAGAAGATCGAATTTTGAGTATTATTGATGAAAATCCCGAAACTAGTGTTAGAAGAATTTCGACTCAAGTGGGTGTAAGCAGGAATCTTTGGAGAACTCTTCATGAGCAACTCCTATACCCCTACCATATCCAACGGGTACAAGCCCTTACTGCTCCGGATTATCAAGCGAGAAGGGCTTTCTGTGAGTGGTTTTTGCGAACAGCTGCTGATCGGCCAGATTTCGCTGATAACATCCTTTTCACTGATGAAGCTGGTTTTACTAAAAATGGAATATTTAATTTCCACAACAATCACGTTTGGTGTGACGAGAATCTTCATGCTACCGTTGAAGCCAGGCACCATCAACGTTTCTATCTAAACATCTGGTTAGGCATGATAGGGGAACGGTTGTTAGGACCGATTGTTTTGCCACAACGCTTAACAGGTCCTGCATACCTCGAGTTCTTGGAAAATACTTTACCTGAACTTTTGGAAGATTTACCTATAAATCTAAGACTGAACCTCTGGTTTATGCAAGATGGAGCTCCACCGCACTTTACGCGTGCTGTTAGGGAACATCTTAATAATGAATTTCCTGGGAGATGGATAGGGTGAGCAGGTCCCATTGCTTGGCATCCAAGGTCTCCCGATCTAAACCCGTTGGACTTTAGTGTCTGGGGTTATTTGAAAAGTTTAGTGTACGCAACACCGGTAAACGATCTTCCAGAGTTGCGCCAACGAATAGAACACTGTTGTCAGATAATACGAGAAAAACCCTTGTTTTTTTGAAAGAGTGCGCGCTTCCTTTGAAAGCAGATGTAGATCCTGTGTCGAAATGGAAGGACGTCATTTTGAACATCTTCTTTAGTTATAATCTATTTTATGTTAAAATGCAATAACATCTTAATAGAAACCGCTAAAGCAAACTTATTCTGCAATTGCGATAAAATCGCTGTTATCTCGTAAACAGTTAATTTGTGGACATATGTTTATTATGACTTTTAACCTTATTTTCGATCGTACTACATGCCCTTAAAATCTTTAAACGATGTTTCAAAACAACCTGTATATATGATCTGCTCCAATTATGTGAGAATCGGAACGCCCGGCTATATTGGAATAAAAAAAAATCATCACTGACTGATCAATCCCGAACATCCTACATACATATATTATTAGCATCGTAGTACCGCAAGTATGAAAATGTTGTGCTTTTTATGCAAAAGAAGATTTGAAAGTATAACAATTCTGTGGCGAGCCCGAATGTAATTAGATTTTTACAACTTTGGATAATTTCAAAAAGCACAAACCGTAAACATATTAATGACCCATTAAGAAATCTTGCTACTGATGATAATTTTAATAACATTAGAATTTAGTTACCTAGAGCTAGCTTTATAAATAATCTTAAGAAAATATTAGAAACAGAAAATAATACCGTAAACGTTTTTTACTTTAATATATCTATTTATTCTCATAAATAATTTTATGTATTAATTAAAATATCTTATAGATTGAAGAACGCTGCAATTTTATGGGCACTACATGGTTACTTTGTTCTGACCCAAATTATTTGTAAACAAGAAGGAAAATAAACAAATTAGCAAGAAATATACAATTAGGAATTTACAAGAAGCATTTATGTTCATCGACAAGTCTGTTCAATAAGTGGAAGATCTTTACCACATCAATGGTGCTAAGCTATCCATTCAACCGTAGGGAAAGGTATTTTAAGTATTAAGAACATTTGGGTATATTTCGACATCCGATATAATGTCAAAAAAGTATTAAGAGCTGCAGATATTTGTTTCAAGGTAATTTATTTATTCAATCTGCAGTCTCCTCCAGAATGTGTAATGTTTTGCAGCTTCATCCAAACTTTCTTTTATAACTTTAAATCAAAGAATTCAACACTAAAAGTCCATATTTTATGTGAACATTTAAGAGAAACAAAGCAACAGGAAGCTATCTAACAATAAGTATCTTTATACATACATATTTACAACGAAACATCCCAAATTAAAAGCGTCAATGCCATTTTATAGCGCCCCTCGGCGTCCTTGTCGGCTTGACGTTTTGTAACTTTCTTGCCGGCATAATGCCATCTGGAACTCTTGCCGGCTAGGCACTGTCTGGCGTTTTTGTCGGCTTGACGCCGTCTAATGTTCTTGCTGACTTGACGCCGTCTGGTGTTTTTGCTTACTTGACGCCGCCTGGCGTTCTTGCCGGTTTGATGCCGTCGAGCGCCTTTTGCAGCTTTGCGCCGTTAACGTTGGGTGCTTCTATTGTTTTTTGGGCAGCGTTATTGTCCAATATTTAGAATGATATTTCTACTAGGGATATAGCATTTTGTTGAAAGTTTCTGTTACTCTTTGTTGTTTCGGACTTACAATTCACATTTTTTTTTTGCAGTTAGTTAGATTATTGTTATATATTTTTTTTTCTTTCTTTAGCGAATATACTTTTCTATCGACGGACACCTATATAGTCCAAAAAAATCTAATTTTTTAAAAACAACTGTATGTCTAACTCATAACTTTATGTAAACTATTTTAGATTTCTTTAAAATTTTGCGATACTCCTAAAAAGTTTATTTAACGGTGGGTTTGATAGATATATATATATATTTTTAATAGCATTTTTTTAATTATGGTTTAGTATTGAATATTAAATGTAGTGTAATAGTTGAAGATAGCACATATGCCTCTTCAACTATTACTATTTTTGTTTCGTTTTCAAAATAAAATACATTTTTCTTTAAATTTAGACATTGTAATTACACTTATTGAGTATTAAAGTAAAAACTGCATTTATTGGATTTATGTTAATTAATACATTGTCAGAAATAGCGAAATTATTAATATTATTAGTAATGTTGATTATTGCAGCAATAAAATAGATTTTTTCATCAATTAACAATTTGCATTGCAAGAAGTATCTTACTTTTTGACATTATAAATATTAATAAACAATAAAAACTGGAAAAAACGTCCGTACATTCACCAAAAACTTCTATATATATTTAAGACTACATATTTCGGCGTACAAATGCCAACTTCAGGTTTTCTGCAAGTCAAAAAACAAAATAGACTGAAACAGAATGCAGTGAATAATAAATTTATACTATTAATATAACAGCTTTTTTTCTTTTTTTTACATATATAATCACCAACCTTATTAATTTTATCACTTTTGTTAATCTTATTATACATTGAGAGAAACATCATTTTTATTTAAAAGGAATTGCATTAAACCAAAAGTTTTTGCGTTTTCTATAATACCAACAACTCCTGATTTGGTGTTTCATTGAAAAGGAATATAATTTTAAAATCACATTTAAAATATATTATTTCTTCGGAAATAATATATTTTTCGTTGAAAGAGTTTAAGTGAAAGATATTGATAGTTGATTCAAGTCCTCTTTATTTTGAACTTGAAACTATGCAGATTGCAGAAAACCGTAAGCATGTTGATTCAAGAGGTTTTTCCTTTTCCTATAACATTTGTTCATTTTAGACTTAAGCGTAAACATAACAAAATGCCGTGATCATTCTCAATCGAAATGAAAATGAATTATCTCCAAAAACTCATGCACTAAGGAGGGATTTGCCGTTAGAATGTTGTAAAATCCTAGTAGTATTGGAGGTGAGTTGAGTCGTAGTGGCCATCCTAGCACTCTAGTATGCCATTAAAGAAATCGTCCTTTCAATGGCGATGACTCCTATCGGATGTTGTTCCGGTAAACATACCGGATTAGTATGTTACGATCGTAGTCTCCAGCCTATTTTGTGCGAAATATTATCTGTTACTGGAATGAAATAGGAGATGCGCCATCTATGCGACAATTTCTCTACTACACATAAGTGTATCTGCTCATCTGCTGTACTATATGGGAAGAACACTGCTATACGAAAATAAAATGCGATATTTATTTTTAATTCCATGTAAATATTTAGTTAAATTAATACTGTGCCAGCTTCAAATAAATCTACTAACGAAATTATTTGTGTGATTGAATACAGGAATATTTTAGTATTCCCAAAAATAAGTAATAATTTAGCAATTGTAACCAAATGCATGAAAAATGGTTGAAAACAAGATCGTTTTTCCCAGGTATAACAATTTTAAAACCTTCAAACACTATATACTACTGTAAAGTTCCTTGACTTATAAGTAAATCAGCATGTAAATCAGCAACTGAAAAGATTCCAATTATCTTTGAAATGTCTTTAACCTCGCGCGAAAAATATTCAGTTTTGTTCATTATTCTTTGTGTATCTGAGACTGATGCACGTGGGAACATGAATAAAACTAAAATACTTCCGCGTAAAAAAGCACTCAGCTTGAATACAGGTGCTTGCATTTTCCATTAAAAGGCAAAAGTCTTAAATCAGTGTACCTATACATGCATGTCCACGCAAATAAACCAAAACGTGCGGCTTTTTTATTTAAAATACTGTTTATAATTCAATAATACTTAAAAGAAACTAAAATATGTTGTTAAATATGTACATAGTAATAACAATATAATATGTAATGTGTCTTGTCTTACTTAAATAGAAGTTATAAAGACATTATAAAATATTAATCAAAACTAAGGTGCATTTCATTTAATTACTATTACTTTTCGTCGAATAGCATGTACTTAAGAAGAGAATAATCTTCCGGCAAAACAGCACGCTAGTTTCAATTAAAATAAACACTTTTCTGAGAAAAAGTATTCTTTTCGTTGAACATGATAAAAGCCAAAAGTTATAAAACTTTTCATTTAATGCAATCTCTTTTTTCAGTGTTATATTAATACTATAAATTTGCCCTGCATTCTGTTTCAATGTATTTTATCTTTTGACTTGTAGAAGACCTGAAGATGGGATTTGTACGCCGAAACATGTAGTTTTAAATATATTTAGAAGTTGGGAAGAAGTGGCGAATGAACGTTTTTTCCTTCTTTTATTATTTATTAATATCACATTCATGGATTTCAACATACAATTATAAATATAGTTGATTAAAAGAATAAAAAATCAATAAATATTTTGGTCATTTCAACAAGTGTTTGTTGAATCAAAAGATAATCTATGAAATAAACAATGCAAACAGTTGCACTAGTAGACGTTGTTCAGGAAATCTATAAACCAAAACAATATATTAATTTACTCTGTTTCATTAGCTCAATGAACGTAGTCACTGGACAAATCATATTCGTTGTTTTGATGTAAGTTTTTTATTAGTATTACGTACCTTTTTGGTTTAGTGTGTACCTGTAAAACTTTACTTCATTACTATTTGAAATAAAATAAAAATTTTAATCTACGCTACTACATCGTACAGACTTGTCATAAAATTTGTCTTCTGCAAAGAACGATTTCCACTACCTCTAAACCTCGTCATGCTGCTCACTTCCGTTCCCGTTGAACATCAAACGACCGTCAGTAAACAGTTTAAATCGGTGTGTCCTAACGTTTACTGCGATTAAAGCAAAATTCTCCAGAAACGGATAAACAGATTACGATGGTGGTGGCATTTCCATTGTCGACTATAATACAATCTGCCTTCCAACTGTGGTCAGAGTAGGAGCATGTGCGACTAGGGTATTTATGCGTATTGCATGACAACTGCTCCAAGTTGTCCTTGGCTATTTTGCATACGCATGGCTGCACAGACAGAACGGCTTAAGCCAGTATTAAAGCCGAAGATAGAATTGTGTTTGTTATTTCTTCTTAAATACGTTTGTATTGACTAGTTTTAATTACACCGGTTGAGGCTAGGAGGTTTTGTGTAGGGGTATTTCAATAACGATTAGCTGTAAATACAATGAGCAGAGAAGTGTTTAGGACATTCAAAACATACCGTTAAAATGGCGGGGATTCCTAAATGTAGCTACTAATAAAGGATACTTACTTAGTTGTTAAATCAAGATTGATTTGCAATGGTTAACTGGTTCGCGGAACTTATCAGATAATCTTGTTACAGCTACAAAAAACTAACCAACACAGTCTGTATTTCTATAAATGATATACTCTAGGTATATCAGAACAGGGTACCTTTAATACAACTAAAAGAGAATAAATCTAACCGCACATTTTACAATACAAATAAAATCTAAAGAACTTTTAAGTACAGTTACCACTAATATTGAAATAAAAGAAAACAGAGCAGTCGCTGCATTAATTGCCCTAGTGAAGTTGCTTTCTGTAAAACATGATTTAGTACCCAATTGTGCATTATACCACAATTATACAATGGGTGTTCATTTATTAAATGCCCCACCTGCCTCTGCATAAATATTTCATAAACCAATTATAAAAAAAAAAACTACGTTCGGTAATCAGTTTCTCAATACCTTTACCTGGTTCAATTGCATGAGATAATATATTTTTTTTCTTTTTAAATAGATAGACATGCCTTACTATTTATAAAGGTAGTCTTATAGAATCATAAAATTTTCATTATTTGTGGATAACGTATACCATTGCGCTTTCCATGATTTTAGTACTGAAGCATGTTTTTCCCATAAAAATAACATTTATATTATATACTTTATTTTATTATTATACTTTATATTTTGCTAAAAACAATAGTTAAAATTAAAAAGCTGCTTAATGCACAGCAATGTACACAAATTACCTTATATCAGTGTAAAAAGACACCTATATAATCACTCTAAATTTACGTAAAAAGTAAAAGATGTTACTGTGGCTATTAATGTAACATTAAAAGAAAAGTACACATACAATGAGTTTCAAGGTACAATTACAGTTTAATTATAATAATAATAATAATAATAATAATAATAATAATTTATTGTCATAGATCTCTAAAGATATAGACATTTTCAAAATTACATAAAAGAATAAAATCATACAAATCTACACTATTTGTTGTTTAATGAAACGGATAAACTATTTACTATGCAGTATGTTAGGCAGGCCAAATATAAATATCTACTGTTGTAATGCATTACATTTTAGAATACCACACACACATCACACATACAGCTTAAAATTTAAAATAAATTAAAACAAGTTTAATTGTTGAGCACGCCAACAAATTCGTCTATGGAATATACACAATTATTAATAACTTTTTTAGTTTAAACTTAAATACGTTTTCTTCAGTACATGATTTTAAAGATTCTGGCAGGAGATTAAAGAGTCTGACTCCCACTGAGGATGGTGCCTGCCTCGTTATATTAAGCTTGTTGAAGGGGTGTCTGTAGTTATTCTTTCCCCTGATATTATAATCGTGATTTTTACTGTTCTTTGCAAATTCGTCTTTACTTCTAAATATATAAGTGAGAATTTCGAGAATATAAACCGCTGGAACAGGAAGTAAGTTAAATCTAAGGAAAAAGGGTCGACAGAAAGCTGTCGTATTAATATTAGCGATACATCTGACAATTCTTTTCTCAGCTAGAAAAAACCCACGTGCATGACTCGACGACCCCCAGAAGGCAACGCCATATTTCAGCCTAGAATACACCTCACTATAGTAAAAAGACAGTATTGCCTCTAAGGGCAATAAACTTTTTAAGTTCCTAATTTGATAACAAGCTTTATTCATTTTAGTAATAACATCGATACAATGTCCCTCCCAGCTTAAAGGTTCATCTATATAAATTCCAAGAAATTTTACCTCACTCCTAGGCGATAAAGAATAGTTGTTAATAGAAATATTGACATCCAAGTTTAATTTAGATCTCGCAGTGTGAACAAACATATAGTTAGTCTTTGAAAGATTTAGGTGCAGTCTATTGGTAGTAAACCATTGATGCAGTTTCGACAATAATGTATTTGCCCTATCCTGTACATTGATAGGATCATTTCCTGTAACAACTGCAGAGGTATCGTCTGCATAAATAAACAAAGAATAATTAATGACGTCAACGATGTCATTAATAAAAATTAAAAACAAAACAGGACCCAAAATTGAGCCCTGTGGTACACCTAAAGTAACAGGTAAATATAGAGAAGAAAACTGATTTAAAACATTGTTAGATGATTTGTGTGAAATTTTAACAAATTGTTGCCTCGCTGTTAAAAAGGAAATAAACCAGCTTGCAGTCACCCCGCGAACCCCGCAACGCTCCAGCTTCCCCGACAAAGTGCCATAATCAACACAGTCGAAATGTTTGTTACCTTAAACCACTATCATTACTGGAAATATCAATAGAGAATTACAAAAGTACTGTAAAAATTTTTTTTTGGCCTTCGGCCTATATGCTCAATAAGTTTTATAATCAAGCAAAAGTATAGGGATTTGACAGAGGAGTACTCGTTTCACGCCTAGGGGCTATCTAGGCGACTTTAACAACACACACTGTACGGCCATCGGTAAAAAGGGAAGCCCCACACAGGTACGGAAAAACAGAGGAAAAATATGAAGTTACAACCTAACTTTCATCCTACACAATCTACAAAAAATCAAATGCCAAATTTTTCGGTTATTAGCGCTCAATAATACAGTGGTGCTTGTAGGTAAGGGGATTCTTTCGTTAACCAGTCCTTTGTAAAATTCATCAATGTTGTCTTGGTGCAAATGGCATGCAAACAAAATATGATTCATATCCGCGTAGCTGTCACCGCAAGCGCAAGCTGATGCCAAAACAAATTCCTAGTCTATGAAGGTGTGCCGAGTATCTACCATGTCCAAATTTTAATCTCGCAATGGTAGTGTGGTAGTGCTTAGATACGTTGCAATCGTAGTACCAATATTTCTTACAAGCATCCGGGTGTATATATGCAAAATGAGCCATTTTTTCAGTATGTGATTCCACTCAAAAAGTATTCTAATCTTTTTTAGTTTTGATTTTGCTTAATTGGACTAACTCCGTTATATTTAAAACCGGCTTGTACTCTTTGTCTTTATCACAGCCTTGTTTTGCCAATTCATCAGCGATTTCGTTGGGGATGATGTTGCTGTGGCCTTTAATCCAAAATAATTCCACGTGAATACCTTGCTCTTTATGTTTTTTTTATAACATGAACTGTGGTATTATGAAATTGGTGTCTGCCTTATGTTGACCCTGTATAGCCATCAGGACACTAGTAGAATCCGACATGATTGAGATTCTTTGATACGCTGTTGACCTTGCATAAATTAGAGCCTCCAAAATAGCGACAGCTTCCGCAGTAAAAACACTCGTCGCTGGGTCCAACCTATATGATTCACGATGACTACTGTTAAGCACATCTTCGTGCACAGCCACATCTAACCAATGAATCTATTTGGTTTTCCATAATGGATTTGAACAACCGGTTATCATACATGGGGTGCTCTGTGTATGGTGGAAAATTTATTTGTATATCCTTCTGCACCCAGTATAATTGTTGTCCATACAGCCGGGTATAAACTCGGAAAGCTTCCGCAAGAATTGGCGACTCTTTCTTAATCCAATATGTATTAGTGAGATCTAGTTTGCTTAAGTCAGCAATTTTACCTAAAGTTTGTCTGAGATTGTGCCTCTTTAGTTTAAGAATATACTTAGTCGCCAAAAATTCTCTTCTCGGAATTAGTGGACACTCTCCCGCTTCAATCTGTAGCGCTCTAATCGAAGTGGATTTCATTGGCTTCCACACGGAGGCGGAGGGCTTTATTCTGAACTATGTCCAATCTTTTTAAGTTATTTTTGTTGGTATTTCCGTATATAACATAACCATAATCTAAAACTGATCTAATATAAGATCTGTATATACACATGGATGTACTAAAATCAGCTCCCCTCCGACTTTCGTAATGCATCGCATAAGGTTAAGAACTGTAAATTTACAAACTTAATAGGTAAAATTACATACTGCTTTAAAGATTATAGTGCTCTGCATTATGTTTCAGCTTAAACTAGGGAACCTTACAAAATAAATGTAACAGAAATAAATATCTAATTAAAGTAGGTATACTTGTCCAAAATGTGAATTGTGTCAATGCTATTTATGTAGGATGTGGTTTGCAACATTATATATTTTCAAAATAGAACGATCAAACCCAAAAAGAAGCAGTGTTTACTCGAACCCTAGTATGAATAAATCACCACTGCTGTAATACGTGCAGTATTCGGTATTGCACAAATGTTTGTGGGACGCAAATCCTAATCTTAAAAGGTATGTAAATCCAAATTCTCTGATACAAATAGTAAACTTTTATAATTCATCTATGACAGTAATAAGAAATTAAACTGCGTAAAATTTAACATTAACTTTAATACATGTATATTGTATATATATTTTATTAATTGTACACCCTAAAAAATTGTGGTAAAATTACCCCAAAAATAGGAGGCAACAGGGCTATCTCCTATTTTTGGGGTAAATTTACACCTAAGGAGATTTTTCACATACTTGTGGAATATTTCTTGAAGGTCTGGTAAATATTAGTTTAGAGGTGTAAGTTTACCAGGGAAAATTACACCTCTAAAGTAATATTCCGAAATGAAGTGTAATAGTTTCAGATATATTTACCACACCTTCAAGGAATTTTACTATGCGCATGTAATATTCCACAAGCATGTGAAAAAAGCCATTATATGTAAATTTACTCTAGAAGTAGGAGGTAGCCCAGTTGCCTCTTATTTTTAGGGTAACTTTACCTCACTTTTTTGGTTATAGTCCTAATATATATGCGTAAAATGCATTCATTGCAGGGCATATCTATAATAGTTAGTTAACTATATGACAATACTATTTCGAGCATGTATAAACATAAAAGCATTTTTTTTAAAGAAAATGACAGGAACGTCTTACTGGATAATAAAATTGTTTAGTATAATGAGGTTAGTATATAAATTAGAATAAGAACAAATAAATTAGAAATAATTGATTGTTAGGTTATTTTATTATCCAGAAATATTAAGTTCCAATTATCCAATAACATGTTTATGTCATTTAGAACTTAATGCAGATTTTACACTTAAGTATTTAAGATATACTATATTAATACTAGATTTAAATTTGAAAGCAAGATTCCTCATAGGTAAACCAATAGGTAAAAATATTCCACATAAGATATAATTCAAATAAAATTAAGTGGTTTACAGAGATCATTAAGGAAATAGAACTCATCCTCCTGCAGAAATGGTTTTAATTGCTTTACGATTCTTTGCAACAGGATGTTTCCTATGAGTAGCAGGAGATTTTAGTGGAGTTGACAAGAGTACTGCCAGCCGTATTATTAAGGCGGTGGCATTTGCGATTGCATATTTAAAAAATGAGTACATTTCCATGCCAAAACCCCAAGAAAAAAATATTGGTATTTGGAAAAGAGGATTACCAATATTTAGCTCTCGGCATTCGCACCAACTATGTTGACGAGATAATTGTTGCTACAGCTGTTCTCCGTAATATTTGCAGGATTATGAATCAACAAAAACCGCCAATAAATGATGAAATTGAAGAGAACGTTCAATTTGTGAACAATATTGACGTAGAAATTCCTCTTGGTAATAATAACTTAAATGAAGTAGTACGATCAGCTATAATTCAGGATTATTTCCAAAATTTAATGCAAAATTCAATGGGCTTCTTACTTTAAAATTAATATCATTAAGTATATGTTGTTCTTTTCATATCGTAATTTTTTATTTGTTTAGTTTTTTAATTTTACTATTTTAAGAAAAACAATTGAGTTACCATACTTTCCTATCTTTATGTAAAAAAACTTATAATAAATACTTTTTTAAAAAAAATGTACATCTTTATTGTATATATGTAGATCTAGTTATCAACATTAAATGAATATAAATTAAAGCACTGTTATGTATTTCACTATAAACACAATAAAACGAGTCACAAATATTGGCAATAAGATCGAGTAAAAAATATTTAAAAATAAAATAAAATGACAATTTATTTATTATTTGAAAATAATACAAATACTTTTTAGGAAGTATATTAATACTAAAAAGTAATTATAAGTCTATGTACGGAGCAACAAAATAAAATGAAAATACATATTTTTGCTTTTGTAATGACAAAATTTCAATTTTTAATTTCTATTCTTCTTTCTTCCGACTTGCGATACTCTCTCTGCATTGCCCTTTTATGCTTTTCTTTAGCATGATCACACTTTTGCTTGTGTTCCTCCAAAAAACGTTGCTTTTGTAGCGCCACAAGCTCTATTTTCCCACTTATCCATATTACTAATTTATTTTCCAAGACTTTTCCTGCTTTTCCTTCTTTATCTTAAAAATATAAGGTGTTTAAAAAGCTGTTCTAACAGTTATATTCATGTGAAATAAAAATTGAAAAGCTTAAGCTTACAGTTATGCTGCAAAGCTGCAGTTTTCTTGGTATGCAGTATTTTCGGTGTATATTTACACCAGTCTTTTGATGATGAGGTATGAGTTGGGTCATCTTTGGCTGCTGTGATTGTTATAATTTCATAGTTATTCATGTCTTCATCAACATCTGCAGCTCCGTCGAGAATCTCTTCTTGAATTGGTGCTATCTTCATTAGCAAATCTAATGCAAAGGAGTATCATTACTTGATAGAAGCGATTATCAGGAGTAATGTCAATGTATAATATTTGTAGATATTTTTCCCCTTGAATATAAGTGACCTACCCAGGTCATTTTCATCATCAAACTGGCTCTGCAGTTCTGTCATTGTTGGTCCTAAAATTTCTTTAATTTCAGAATCAACTTTAGAAATACTGATATCTCTGAAGGTCCACCACCAGTTGCTTCAAATCGGGCTTTTTCGTCTGCATATTTTTGCTTGGCACACTGCTTTATGCCGCAGAAGATAGAACTTCTGCGAAGAATTTCAACTGCTCGAAATCTTTTTTCTTTATTTTTATTTCAAAGAAGTACGCAGTACACAATAGAAGATTTCAAGATAAAAATAAGAAACAATAAACAGAAAATAAGATGACTAACCAAGGGGCAAGGTTCGCCACCCTAGTTAGTAATTACAATTTAAACTAAATTAAATTGCTACTTTATTAAAGAACTCATATAAACTACAATATGGTGTGTTTAGTAACTTACGCTTTAACATAGTTTTCAAAGTATGGAGAGGAAAAGACTTTAATTCAAGAGAGTGGTTATATATTTTAATACCCACACAGATTAGAATTTTTTGAGGTTAATGTTAGTCTGTGATTTGGCAAGTGTATTTATCTCTGTGTTCCTTATATTATAATTGTGGGATGGATTATTGATCTGAAAAAGGTCATGTTTATTGTTATGATCATATAGGGATACCTCCAGTATATAGAGTGATACCACTGTCAGCACTAAGTTTTCGAAATATTGGTCGACAAGAATCATTGCGCGAGGCATTGGTCATTACACGAAGGGCTCGCTTTTGGTTTAACAAGATCCTAAAAACATCCGTACTAGAACCCTATATACAATTATACTCACAAGGGAACACCGGCGGGTGTCCCCCTCCGATTTCGATGAAACTTAACAGATCGAAAGAGTACCTTAAAATAAGAGACACGTATTTTTTTTTATCGGCGTATCCGCACGATTTTGGGGTACAGCCCCCTCCAAAGTTTGGACGATTTTTCAATGTTTGCAAATATTTCCTAAATTATAACAGATATTAAATTTTCTTCTTAACATAACTTGCAGCATATTGCATGGCCCTAAGGGTGGCGTCGTCCGTATTCGCAAAAATTTTATAACGGGGGACCCCGTACCCCCCATTTTTTTTACATTTTTTCTTTTTCTTATTCATCAAAAGAAGGCCGATTTTACATAGAATACGATGATGTATAACAAGTTTAGAAAATTAATAATTGTAAAAATAGAAATATAATAATAAAGCTTCAAAATTAATAAACTTGTCTATTGATATAAATCAAATGAACTATAACAGAAATAAGTTTTTATCCTTAACATAATTTCCAGCATAATACATGGTCTCAAGGTAGATATCTTCATAAAAAGCTAATAACGGGGGCGGGGTACCCCATACCCCCACATTTTTTTAATAATAAGTTTATTCATTATTCATCAAAAAAAGATCGCTTTTACATAGAAAATGATGATGTATAATAAATTTAGAAAATTAATAATAGTAATAATAACTCAAAATAAATATATGTACGTGTCTATTGTGATGAATTTGATATGCACTTATCTACGCATACATAAGTTTAATGAGCAGATTTAATCTAGAAGTACATTCCGGTCGTACTTTAGCTGTGAAGGGTGAGAAAACCGTTGAAGGTATTGTGCAATCCTTGCACTCTACAACACATAGTTACACAATTTTGCCAGCCATTTCTGCAGACAGACGCTTACTTTCACCACTATTTTTAGTATTAAAGGTGTCTTCGAATACGTTTGGACCTCGAGTTGTGCAATCATTGTTTCGATCTGCAAATGTGTATATTTCTTCTTCGGTATCTGGTAAGCTCACTTCAAATCATTTCAAAACCTGGCTAACGGATGTTTTTCTCTCGAATACCGGGCCAAAGAGTGTCCTTTTGATTGATTCTTGGAGTGGGCATTGTGTTGCCGAACTTCAGCAATTAGTGCCAAAAGACAAAACTTTGAACATTTTAAATATACCAAAAAAAACGACAGCGATGGTACAACCTCTAGATGTATATGGTTTTAGACTGTGGAAAAATTTTGTTAGTACTTTTTCGGATATAGTGATTCTTATGAACTACGACATAGATTTACATCATAGAAATAATATTATTAAGTTGCAATCCCTAACCCATAATCAGTTTTCTTCCCCAAGGTGTTTAGACGTATTCAAGTACTCGTGGTATAAGAGTGGATACGTTGAGGAAAGACCTGGGCCCTTTAAAAATCCTGTAGAGTTTTGTTTTAACAAAGATGCGCAGTCTACACCCTTGTGTAGTATTTGCAATAAACCAGCTATTGTGCGGTGTTCATGGTGCAAACAAAATCTGTGTTTTAAACACTTTTACACAGACTATCACTACTGTAATACATACATAGCTTAATTACTGTATGTATATTAATCTTTTTCGCTATTACAATATATATATACCAATAATCGCATTACAGTATGTCATGTATTTAAACATTTATAAGCATTATAATGTTTTTCTAATTCTGTTCTATTGTTTCCATACATTGCACGAAAAACTTGAAATAAATTAAAAAATATATATGTATGTATTATTTAATCCTTCGTCTTGTGTAGCAAATTTGTTTATATATACGCACTAAAGGATTATGGTATTCTAAGAATGAATAACATTTTATTAAGGAAATATATAAAACGCAGTCACTAACTGCAGTTGATAAAACGATTTATATTTCTACCACCGATAAAAGTTTCGTATAGTATGTATATAGTATAAGTTAGTAGGCATAGAAAGGTTTGACCATAGCTTGTCGAGTAGATACAATTCTAAATTAAGAAATATTTAAGTAAGGAGAGCAGCGGAGTAACGATAACAAATAATTGTTGTTAATGTACTATATTATTATTATTACAATTATTTTTATTATTAATCCTCCAAATTTATTACCATTGTTTTCTATGTAAAAGCTATCTTTTTTTGATGAATAATGAACAAACTTATTATTAAAAAAATGCGGGGGTATGGGGTACCCCGTCCCCCGTTATTAGCTTTTTATGAAGATATCTACCTTGAGACCATGTATTATGCTGGAAATTATGTTTAGGATAAAAACTTATTTCTGTTATAGTTCATTTGATTTATATCAATAGACAAGTTTATTAATTTTGAAGCTTTATTATTATATTTCTATTTTTACAATTATTAATTTTCTAAACTTGTTATACAGCATCGTATTCTATGTAAAATCGGCCTTCTTTTGATGAATAAGAAAAAGAAAAATGTAAAAAAAATGGGGGGTACGGGGTACCCCGTCCCCCGTTATTAAATTTTTGCGAATACGGACGACGCCACCCTTAGGCCCATGCAATATGCTGCAAATTATGTCAAGAAGAAAATTTAATATCTGTTATAATTTAGGAAATATTTGCAAAAATTGAAAAATCGTCCAAACTTTGGAGGGGGCTGTACCCCAAAATCGTGTGGATACGCCGATAAAAAAAAATACGTGTCTCTTATTTTAAGGTACTCTTTCGATCTGTTAAGTTTCATTGAAATCGGAGGGGGACACCCGCCGGTGTTCCCTTGTCAGTGATATAGATCGTTCTTAGTACTTCCCAACTTACGATGCTTTTTAGATATCTAAGTTTATAAATCGATCTTGATATAGAAGAACTGACTTGCTCTATATGATTATACCATTTGAAGTTGAATGACAACGTTATACCCAACGCAAACAAAATTGCTCACCAGAATTGGAATTAAATTCTTGTGCTAAACAATCCCAAGCAGAATTTTTTTCTTTAATACTGCTCCATCACTAATTTTGCATTTTATGATTTTTTTACAAGTGCAACCAAAGGTTCTTCCTCATAATTGTTAAAATTAGCCGCTCTTGTAAACTTTGTTACTTTCAAAGCCATTTCTAACCGCTAAAGTGAATTAAAACCACCAACATCTCAGAAATTACTTTCATAACCGCCACCTATACAGTATCCTTACCTGATTCTAATTATAACCTATAGCGAGAATACAGTGATAATATAAGTTCAGTTGAACTTAGTATTGAACTGATTTTGGTACAACCGGCCCTAAAACACCAGAATTACATATGCGCGTAGCATAGGTGGCATAACTTCTTCATACCTCATTTCGGCTCGAAAGTCAGATTAAAGAACGAAAAAGATTAAAACGTTCAAAGCCGAACATAACCCTGTCTTTACCGCTTGTCACATATACAATTTATCCTCTCCGTTTTACCAACGGCCCGGATCTTAATCCCCGTAACGAATGCGAAATGTCACCGTTGTGTAGAAAAACTAAACGACTTCATTTGTTGCCGGCACCTTTGACCAAAACCGGCTGGATAATATTTTCTTTATTCCCCCCGCAAATCTATATAAAGTTATTCTTTACTCGGTAGTAAGTTATTTTTTTTTAAACGAACTTTGTTGGTTTGATAATATAATTAAATAATAAAGAATCCAAGACACATTGTTGTGTCTTTATTATTCATGAATGTATATATAAATTAATATAAATTAATCAATTTCTTAGGCATTTTATAATAAATCCTTTCTATTCTTATTCATCTAGCCTAACATTTAAGGATTAGCATATATTTTAAAACAAAATTACCGCCCCAATAGTACTGCCATTAATTGTATCATCCGCATTTGTATCCATACAAACATTTCCACTATACCTTTTCACTTACACATGTGCTAAAGAATCAATAAATAATTCATAACGTTGGTGGCCATATGCGCTTCTCTTATCGGTAGAAACCACCCCTTTTTCTCACCCCGTCGGAACAAATAATCGCAAGAATAAGGGCCCATACATAACCGTTTAACTTAATAGAGGGGTAAAGGAAGGAAACTGTGTTATTCACAGCCGCAAAACGAATGAGTGTTACCCAGTGATGCTTGGTTATAGAAGAGGGTATGCAATGGCCGTAATATTCTCCAAGCTACAAGCATATACGCAGGGCAAAGGGGTTGATGTTGTGTAAAACTTATAATAATAATACAAGTTAATGGTGGGCAATAAAGTTGCGAGAAGTTGCGTGTAAAGTATAGTTGGTAGGATGAATAAAAACTGGTCTTTTTCTCCATAGATATTGATTGTATTTACAATATTATGTAAACAAGAGGGGAAGTTTTTTTTCTATATAATTTTAACGATGGCACAAAAAACCGCTTCATAATGAATAAAGCACATGGTATAGTTAAACACTCCTCTTTGAGAAGTGACGAAATAAATGTAAATTCGAATGAACAAGATAGTTATAAGTAAATAATTTTATATTGCTTGTTGCAATTAAATACAAGTGAAATTACCGAACTGGTTAATTGAACATTTTCGATATTTAATTGTAAAAAAAATGGCACAAATTCGAATTATAAGACACCATATGCAATTAAAAAAGACACTATATGTAATTAAAATAGTCAGACGTACTGGCTATAACCATTTCCAGGAAACCATTCGTGATGAAGACATACTGGCTACATCGATTTTGTATATTAACGCAGAGAACATGTAAAATAGAGATGTAAATGCGATAATCTATTATTTCTATGCCTGTTATGTACCTGATACAGAACACAAACTATATAACAATTCTATGTATTTGGTATATAACATGTCCTATATTAACATGGTGAGCATATGAAACAGATATATAAATACGATATCTATTATTTATATGCATGTTATGTACCTGATACAGAACACAAACTATACAGGGTGTATCAAATAAAAAAGTAAATTTTGCTTGGGTGTTAACTACACGACATATAAAGCACAAACCCACAAAAAACCGGAATTCATCATTAAAAAATAAAAAAAAGTAAAATTTAGAGCCAAAAATTAAAAGTTCATTTAACGTCATTCTGAATAAATAAAGGCCAATCGGCCAGTGTGTCCTTGTAAAAATAGCAAAACTGAGGCATTTTAAATTTCTTCTTTTTATAAAATAAGCATTCCTTTTTTGTTAGAGTATTCTACGTAAGTCTACAAAGTATTATTTTTAATATCCTGATAAGACGTTCGAGTTTTACCGGATGTGCGACTTCAGTAGTTACAAAAAATGTAAATATTTTTCTTTTGCTTTGTCGAATCGAGAGTTAGTTGTTAATAAACGGTACCACATGAATCTGAGTTATTTCTTTTGGATTTATTTAATCATATAACGCAAAATGAATTGAATCGAATTACACAGAAATAAATGTAGATACAGAAAATTTGCACGCCTTTTTACTATCTATCTATACATTCCCGCGCTTTTGCCGATGCATCAAGCTTCGATTTTCTTTATATGAAATCATGATGGTCCTGAAAAGGATCGTTTTTTCCAGATATATATAATGTTCGAAGTGGCTTGCACTCCGAGCGGCGATCCACACAAAACTAACAGTGGTAATGCTGAATGATAGTGGTATGTGGGGTATACTCGGGACAGCATTTAGGTTGGACACAGGTGCGGCTCTAGCCCACGGCATTTATAAAATATTTTTTTTCGTTAATGCTTACAGATAGACCCCCTGTGCATTAAGACTTTTTGATTGTATATGATTACAGCTGCTACATATTATTATATTTACCTCTATATCTGATACACTCTGTATAACAATTCTATGTATCTGGTATATATCATATTACATATTAACATGGTGAGCATATGAAACAGATATATGAATACGATATCTATTATTAAGACGCTTGATATGTAGCTGATATAAAACATCAGAGAACATAAACTATGTAACAATTCTGCGTATGGTATATAATTTTTTATCGAAATGTGGCGTCACTAGAGATTTCATACACCCCAAAGCCCACTCTGCACCTTCTTCAAATTCTTGTCTATGTCGTCTGGGTCTAGAGTATGTGCATCCACGTGTATCAGCTTGTGTGTATCGAATATATCTAATAATAACTGCGAAGGGTTTTGCCAAAATTTAAATTTTGTGCTGCTCGTTGAAGGTAAGTGATCAACACAGTTAATTTTGTAGGTTACGGTTTTTTTGTTCTTGTAAAAGTTTTAACTCATTATATTACAGTTGCTAGGTTAGGTTAGTCACTTTTGCGGTCAAATTTTATTGGTATTTGCTAGGTATATGTAAATATACTACATATTCTTACATTTTAGTTCATAAATTCCAGTACTTTATAGGTTAATACAATCGTGTCTGTTAATTTTTCAGAGACTGTTCAGGTTTTGTAACACATACTATACAAACGGTTACTGAAGTCAAATTAGAACTCTCTAAAATAGGATGGGTATTGTGAAGAAGTAAGAATTTGAAATATTAAGAAAAAAAAATGCTACATACTATTTGGAACACCGATCGACAGTACATCACAAACCCTACAATTATTCATCAGACCTAGCCATCAATAACTAATATGGGTATGGTATCTGAGTACATCTTCGCAAGACATCTCATAATGTGATGCTTCGCTCCCCCGGCCGTCAATACCAATGCCGTCAGTGTGAGCAAAATTTCTTTATACCTTCGAACTTGTCTCCATTTTATCCAAATATATTTTTAAATTATATGGTATTCGAATATCATATAACTAATAAGCAAAATGGAATTTGAATGGATAGCTGCAGAATAGTTCAGGCTTTCTGAACAACGATGAACGAGAAACGGTGTACAAAAAATTATGTATGTATGTATTTTTAACTTATATCATTAAAAAGTAGTTTCATATAATTTGTGTTATTTTCTATACATTTTTTAAGTTACCTATGTCACTATCACATATCAATTGCTAGTTACATTTCAATATAGATGATCATTTTGAAGATGCAGGTAGTTTGGATAGTGAAAAGTTAAATGTAAAAATGTGATAACTAATATATATTTAAAGAACGTATAGTTGTGTTTTACAAGCAAATATTTTTAGAGTGTTAACTCTTAAGTGTCAATTTTTGACTTTTTAGTACTACACATTGCTTGGTTTAGGTTGAAACTGTGTCCTGCAACTGTTTCTGGCCGACGTATCGTTCTCACTCGTATGAGATATCTTTGAAGCTGCTGCTTAGGTTGCGGTTAAACTACAGTTTCAGTTGAACAGCAACATTAGTAGCAATACCTAAAGATGTCTCATTCAAGTGAGGACGAAACGTCGGTCACAGAGTTATTTGCAGAACATGGTTTCAACCCGAAAACCAAGTGGCATATTAAATAAATATTATGCAAAATAGACTTTGCACACAACATAAACTGAACATTCAGATACATTATAATGTATATTAGGGGAGAACAGGAAAATGACAGACATAGGGTAATACCGGTCAGTACAATATGTAACTAATTATTTCAAATAAAATTGCGATACATACAGCGCCCATTTAATGAACCGACATCAAACCACATAGGACCCACTAATTTTTAATTCAGTTGAGCGGTAGACGTTGAGCAGGCATTTTATACTTTTCCGCGGTTGCCATGCATGTAGGTAAGTGCTACAGGTGTTTAACGTCTTAAAAGATTGTCTTCTTGTATTGTAATTTTCAAATATATTTTTTTGGAAGGTAAGTAGGACTACTTGCTTCTCCACGTATTAGATTTCTTCTTTTTTTCGCGTGTTTTGTTATATTATTTGTTTAACGGTTCCTAGGACGATTGAGTAATTGCGGTCAGTTGACCCCCATTACCCCACTTATAATTTCATTCATTTTCAGATGCCAAGAAATTACAAACGGATTACTGAGAAAGCTGTTTGGACTGGAGAGGACTTGTCAAGTGCATTTGATGAAATAAAAAAATGGAATAAGCCGAAGACAAGCGGCCAAAAATCACCACATACCATTTCCTACATTTCAGCAAAGATACAAGTCTTTAACTGAAAGCGGTCCAAGCATGGGGAGAAAGCCAGTATTTACTAAACAACAGAAGCCGATATTACTTCAAATGTGAAGACTTTAGCTAGTATGTATTATGGAGTGACTCCACTTCAGCTGCGAAAATTAGTTTATGAATATACAGAACTGCAGTGAACTAAAAAAAATCGACCTAAAAACAAGAAATGTGTTAACCGAAGTATCTATGACCCAATTCGTGATAAATTTACTAATACAAAGCGCAAGCGAAATGAAAGTTCCTCCTCAGAGTCGGACATAGCGCTGGAAGATATTTGTCAAAACTCATCTGATGATGTTGCAAGAAGAGGAGGGTGGCCTTTGTGAAAAAAGGGAATTAACCATTGATAAGAAGGCCGAATTAAAAGAGAATGATTTTGTACTCGTAATGGTTTCCAATGAAAAATCTAAAAAGGAATTCGTTGCGCAAGTGACTGAATTACGCAAGAAAGTTATAACTGTAAAGTTCATGCGGCAGTATCAGAGTCAGCCAAATATATATTATTTTTGCGGTTGTTGAGGATCTTAGTTGTATTACGAAAGCTAACATTGTTGGAATATTAAGTCATTACAAAAACTTAAGGTATGGGAAACTTCAATTTTATTAAATGTTTTTTTTTATATAACTAGACTGTCCCTTATAAAATAAATAAATATTAGAACTTTTATATCCTTTTCGTCATCGTGTCGATGTAACGTGTACTTGTTGCGGTCATTAAGTCTTAACTTGTAAGACACATGCACGGCACTGAGCATATTACCAGGCTTGTGATATGTACATATCTACATTGCAGTGATGTACTTGATACATAACTTGGTTTCTTGGGATAGTTATTCAAATCAACCCTCAAAACACCATAAAACAATAAATGAAATCTGCCGTGTCGCAAATCCAGGTAAACATGGAAGTTGCAAGAGTTGAATTAATTAATTGGTATTCGAGAATTTTGTAATTACTTATGCATACTTATACACATACAAAAACCAAGAAAGTGAATAATTAATTTAATTGTTGAATTAATACAACTACTTCTTGAACCTGTATAAATCTAAGTAACACTTTATCCATATCTTAATTACATTAAGGATTCTGATATTTTCTAAATTAATGCATGATGAAAAGGCTATCGCTAATCTACATACGTGCATACATAAAAGTAAACACGAAAAAGAGGAGGACGACATTGTGAAACAGAGAAGACCGATGGCAAATCCGAACCAGCTCTGCGTAACAAAAATCCACCACATATTACAGTATAAGCAAACAATCTAGCACATCAATCAGGGACCGCTTATTTCGCGCTACAGTGGCTCCACCTCTACACGCAACTACCGCACCGGAGTTCCTTCCCATTCACAAACCGAAAGCTCACTCATTGGCGGAGCGTCATTGGCCAACTAAAAGAAGGCGTCCATACAGATGTTATATAACCTTGTTGTTTTACGCACCCGTCTAGTGGCAGATGTGGAAAAGATTTCTTCGGCGGCGAATGCGGCCTGTTCACAAGGTGTGTCGCGCGCGTGCCCGTTTCGTTCAATCGAGTGTTCCGTTTTCCTTCATCTTCCAGATTCAGCCGGGTCGAAATAATCCATCCGTGAGATGTAAATATGGTCAATTTAGAGGTGATAATTTATAAGAAGATCATCAAAAGGATGTCGTCGCATACTCCACTCAAGTCTTTCAATATAAGTTCAATACTCCCAGAGACCGTCCTGGAAGAATCCGTCGATAACCAATCCGATACTGAAGATTCAGATTCGGATTTAGATGTGACTGGAACGCCTCCACCTTTAGACTGCTCTTCTAAAGTTTCTAGCGAATCGAAAGATGAAGGTGATGCTAAAGACGAGAAGAAGCCGAACGATAAACCGCCGTATAGTTACAATGCTTTAATCATGATGGCTATAAGGAATAGTCCTGAGAAACGTTTGACGTTAAACGGTATCTACGAATATATCATGAAAAACTTCCCTTACTACCGTGAAAACAAACAAGGCTGGCAGAATTCTATCAGGCATAATTTGAGTTTAAATAAGTGCTTCGTTAAAGTGCCTAGACATTACGACGATCCGGGGGAAAGGTAATTACTGGATGTTGGATCCTTCCGCCGAGGATGTCTTCATCGGAGGCACTACTGGTAAGCTTCGACGACGATCAACTGCTGCTTCGAGATCACGACTTGCAGCGTTTAAGAGATCTATGATCCTAGGGGGTTATCCTATACCATTCGCCGGATACAATCCTTCTCTGATGTCCATGTATCCGAATCCTGCTATTCTCGCGTCGATGTATCAGAGATACAATCCATGTTTACCCATGCTGCCTAAACCTACGCCCATTTCGCCGTTTGGTATGGAAAGATTGTTGCAACCTAATGATACGTCACCTTTGCTGAGACAACCGACTGGTTTGGAACTTTACGGTGCTGGACTCAGATTTCCAGGTCTGATACCGCAAATGGTGAATCAACCGTTGGGGCAAACGCTGAATGCACACCCAGGTTGTTCGCGATCACCAGAACCACGACCGAGTAGTGAAGGTTTGTTGAAACCAGTAACTGTGATAAGTAGGCAAAGTTGAGTTATTGTTTTTCAACTATTAATAGCAGAATCTGTAACTGTAAATGGTGTACAAAGTATTATTGTTTCTAACTTCATTTGTAGTGATGTATAGTACGGTCAATGCTGAAGACAAAGCAATATTTATTAAATTATTTCGAAAATATGTCAAGTTTTGTAGCATTGTGCGTAACTTTATCGATTTTTACGCGAAGCTTGAAACAGTTTCATAGATCTGTGTTATTCAAATGATGTAACGTGTTCCATGTTCCAAATTTTGCAACGCAAACAATGTCTTTAACGTCAAGCTTTTTAACGGATTCAATAAATAATATGTTGTCCTGAAAGAAAAGATGGAGCCACCTTATGCCTAACACTTCATTCAATAATTTAAACAACCGAAATAGCAAAGCATCGTTCTAGTGTTTGTAAAAAATGGCAGGTGTCAGGAAAGAATGTAGTCAATTTAGAAAAAATGAATACTAGACGTGTTAAAATAAAAATCTAAATGAATTAGATGGCGAAAACTATGTATAAAATTAAAATTACACTCAAGTAATTAAAAATATAATTTAACGTTACTTTTTTACTAATTTCACAATTAAATTACAATTACCTAATCACATCATGTAAATTTTACCTGTAATTATAGATACATAAAATAATTTAGACTAATATTGACAAACATTCAAATCAGACAAGGTCAAAATAATTGATTAAATAAGCACAAATCGACTCACATTACATAAATTGACTTACTAATAAGGTAATTACAACATTATTGCTATTACACAGATTGCTAGGTATATAAATAGAATAATCACAGAGAAATGATAAACATCAAAAACAAAATGAATATTTAACCTTATTTAACTATTTTGTTTATTAATAAAATGTTACAAAGAATTACTATTTATCAATTTAATTTATATTCATTTTAAAGAGAATCAAATCAAAATTTTCAACATTAAATCAATTACATCGAACAAATTTAAACTAAAACCAAATGTACCTTACACTCACATCAACATACTTACCACTTACACATGCTTGTCACTTCTGTAGACAAAATTTTTCAGAAATAGTTTGCTAACACACGAACACACATAAATAAAGTAATACTTTTTACAAACTCATGCTTTTGTATTTGCAGTACAAAAAAAAAGACTCGCACATACGTAAAGATAATGTTGTATAAATGTGAAGTTCTTATTTAATATACTTAAATATTCATGCCAGCCAAATAAACTGACAAGTTTATTTTAACTCTTACGGAAAGCTCCTCAGGCAGATGTTTATGTATGTCTGAATACCTTACTTTCTTAAAGTATTTTCCGTTTAAGAAATTCGAAATTTCGATTCAAAAAATGTTAGTGCCCAAAATATACAGAGTAGCAAAAAAGTAATCTGCTTAAACTTTTTAAATACTGATTGCATATAAGATGTTTTAGTTGTTCGTCAATGCATTCCTCATTTTCTGGTGCAATGACAATTATCGGCTTCAAATACTTGATTTGCGATCAATTTTCTTTTTAAAATTCCCACCAATCCCCACGCATTCTGAAGCCAAATATTTCTTTTAATTAACTAAAGTAAAATGACCAATCCCATAATATCGTTTTAATTTTTATCTGTAGAAATTATTTGCTTACTAGATACAGAAAATGTGCGAATTTCAATTATGAAATAATAAAAAAAAGTAAATAATAAAACTTTATATTTTAATATTGAATATGTGCACCCTAAATTTTTTTTGGTATAATTCCTGTACAAATTTGGGGCAATTTTGTGCCCCTAAAACCGCACAGATATTTTGCTCTTAGAAGTAATACTTTTAACTATAGGCATTTTTCCAAGATGTTTCTTTTCATGTAATTTCTGATTTTTTTTCCTACCAAAAAGGAAAATGTCATCGAAATGAAAATGAAATTTTCTGTTTTCCATTTGTTATCTTCATAAACATAAATTTTTGACTTCAGAGAAAATTATCCAAAAAAGTAATTTATACCAAGAAACATTACCTAAATTTTTTAATGCGTGGTGAGTTTTTAACAAATAATGTTTAATTAATTCCAACGTGCATGAAAGTTGTTTTGGATATTCTATATTCAAATTGCAGCAGAGTGCGTAATAGCTACTAAGAGATTAAAAAGAAACAGATCAAGAAAAACAGAGTTTCTAATATGTATAAATACCACCTACTAGTAATCAGTATAATACAGTAATACCCCGTATAGTACTGTATCCACACTATACGAGGAAAGCGCAATACTAAAACAGCATAATGCATATTATATCCTACGTATAATAGACGCAGTATAACGTAATGAAATAAATTGCAAACATTTTTGACAAAATCATTTTTTATAAACATTATATGTATGTCACATATATGCACTTTCGATATAGAACGAATAAAAAAAACTATTGTTTTGTAATAAACTTATTAAGCTTGTAGCATTTTATAACATCTTATTGCACTTTCTAACTTATGTCGTGCTTGAGAACTTCTTTCGATATTTGAGACGTGGTCTAAAATTAAATTACTGGCATTTTCTACTAATTTAATAACCTTTCTCCACTTTATCAATATGCATTTCCATTTCCGTTTTATCGTGAACGTCTTCTTCGTCTGATTTTTCTATCATGTTCTCATCTTCAAGAGTCAAGTTTGCTATCGCTGTAGGATTCGAAATTTGTTTGCAGATTGTGTAATACACTCCCTGAATCTAAGGTATTATCATCTAAACTCTGCCCTAATTCAGAAATAACCGCTGATAGCCTTTGTAAATCATTTTCTAATATTACAGGAGTTTCATTTGCACGATTAAGTAACATTTTTTTCCATATGTCTTTCATGGTTTTGTTGGTAACTTCTTTCCAGGATTTATCTATATTATCTACTGCTTTCTTAGCATCATATTTTTTCCAAAATTCAGGTAACAGCATCGTGGAATCTTCTCCTGTTGTTAGGGGTATTGCTTGAGCGAAAGTGCGTCTAACATAGTAAGCTTTGAACGTTGCGATTACGCCTTGATCCATTTAGTGATGTTGTATTGGGGGGAAAGTAAAGCACAGTTACATTTTCATTCAATTCGATTCAAAAGATTAGAAGGGTGACCAGGGCATTGTCAAGAAGTAGCAATATCTTGAAATCAATGTTTTTAGATTTACAGTACAATTGACAAGCTGGACAAAAATAATTTAGAAACCAATCTTCAAATAGTTCTTTTGTCACCCATGCTTTCGCATTCGATTTCCATATGACTGGAAGATCATCCATTAAAGAATTTTTGAAGGCCCTTGGATGTTTAGATCTGTACAAAAATAAAATATACAATTGATAAACATTTCCAATAAGTTTATTTAAAATATTTTAAAATTGACTTACTTGTACACAAGCATTGGTTTCAACTTCATGTCACCAGCCGCATTTCCTCCTAATAATAATGTCAGTCTATCTTTAGCAGTTTTGAATCCCGGCTGCGATTTTTCACTCTCTGGAATATACGTTCTTGTTGGCATAGTTTTCCAAAAATGCCCTGTTTCATCTACATTAAATATTTGATGCTCCGTGAATCCACCTTCTTCGATAACTCCTTGTAGTGTGTCTGGGAATTTTAAAGCCGCTTCACTATCTGCGCTGGAACTTTCTCCACAAATTCGCACATTGTGTATTTCATACCGTTTGCGAAATCGATCAAACCAACCTCGACTTGCTTCAAAGTTGTGGTCTTGAGAATTATCTCCTTCACGCTCTTTCATAACATTAAAGAGGCTCAGCGCTTTATGTTGAATAATCGTTTGACTCAATGGAATTTTTTTCTGGTGGCAATCTTCAATCCATATAGAGAGAGAACGTTCCATTTTTATTAATATTGAACTTCTTTTTCGTCCCCTATACCCAGATCTTTGTACTTTTCTTTCTCTTTAACTATTTTTCGTACAGATGACTCATTCATGCCTTTATCTCTAGCTATTTTTGCAGATGTAGCACCATTTTCGTGTTGATTTATAATAGTGAGTTTATCCTCAACTGTAAGCCACTGTCGTTTTCTTTTTTCACTCATTTCTACTTCACCTTAATACTAGCTAATAACAGAATACTGTGGTACAGTAATAGGCACGGTACGGAAGTGACCACTGTTTTACAGCAACTAAACACAGTGATAGATTACCGGCACGAACTCTCGGGAGCGCGCTAGACAACACAAACAAAATATAGCCAGAGAATGGGGAAGCCCCGAAAATATTGTCTGAAAACCGCACTATTCGGGACAGGGTTGCATTTACCTAACCGCACTGTTGCGAATCGCGCACTATTCGGGGCGCATTATACTGGGTATTACTGTAATTCTAAAATAACAGAACCACGTGTGACCGAATACCATGTCAGTTCTGTCTACGTCTGACTTGAACTAGAGCATTCTAAGTTTACGCATGCGCGCCTTATTAAAAATGAATGAAAATTACTTTATTTATAACCGTAATTTTCCAAAGAACTTTTCTGAATAATATTACAATGTAAGAGATTTCTTTCTGAGAAACACAAGTTTTCTTATCAATATTCGCGTAAAAAACTTATATTATGGGAAAATTTCCAACATTTTGACATTTTCTTTAAGTTTCTGTACATTTACCCTCATTCAATGGGAAGAATTGCCAAAAAAAAATAATTTTACCAAGAAGAATTAACTATATTTTTTAGTGTATGTAATTCAGTTTAAGAAGGATCGTTAAAGTTGGCGTTTTATTAATTCATATGCGGTGACTTGCAAAAACCACATACTTACCAACCACGTTTACACCACTTAAACATTTTTTTATGCGTTTGGTCACAGCATAAAAATTTATTATATCAAAGTTCCTCTCTTAATATCTTGCAGCGTGTATGTGTTGCATCTTTCTGAACAGAATCTTTGCCAAATTGTCACCAGAAAAGAAATCGTAGTACTTCCTAAATTGATACCTTGAATGTAAATCCTACTTTCCGTTGGCCGAACTCTGTGATGTGTACTTTCGTTAGTCAGTCTGATAGGCCCCAGACTGTGAAGTGGATGTCCCTTGTGCATCCTTAAAGTGGCCCATTGGGACCATCATAATACAAGTAAATACATATAGCGTCCATTATGTCTTATTACTTTTGTTTCTTTATTTACAACCGGTGGCGTACGGACTTTGACCCCGCAGGCCAAAAAAAACAAAAAAGAAATTGTAGATATTAATGTCAAATCCTCAAATGAATAGATTGTAAAGATATTTTCTTTGTTATGTCTTCCAATATTAGGGCTGTTGCTCGAAACCGGGTATCCGATTTCAGGTACCCCGGTACCCAATTTTTTGGCAGCGGACTACCCGATTTCGAGTACCCGGAGAATCGATTACGAGTAATACTCGATTTCGGGTTATACCCACACCCTCGATACCCATCAGGTAACCTGGAATAAGGTAATGCACTGGACGTGCACCCGACTCCTAAAAAGAGCGGGTATCGACAACCTAACAGTCTGATTCATTATTATTTCCCTAAAAATAACTTTTGTTTGTATGTTAGGTACAACAAAAGAAAAAAGTATTTACGGAGCTTGGTAGTAAAGAAAAGATGACGTGAACATAATATTTACGGGATATGTTGTAAATATCGGGCTTTATTGAATAAAATAAACGAAAAGAATTTAGGTATTTTTTCTTCGGCTGGCGGCAATAGATACCGCTGGATGTTAGTTCTTTACTACCAAACTCCACGGATACTTCTTCCTCTTGGTGCACCTATTTATCTTGAAAGATGTCCTATTTAATTCTTACAAGTGACTTACCTATTCACAATTAATTTCAATATGACAACTTTGAATTTGATTTAGCTATTTTTAAAACATTCAATGTCAATTTTTTTATTTTATTCTCTTATTTTACAAACCTTTAGTGATCAAATTAATTGTTATTAAATTTTTCATCCATCCATAGTGTGTACTGAAATAAATTTTGAAATAAAGTAATTCCTTGTTGTTCATCAATATCGTACGTACTACGAAATACTAGTTCGTTAAAACCGCAAGAAATTGAACGATTATTGGCAAATTTTGTTGACGCCACATGCTGCCCCCATGCTCGATTTTTCAGTTATGTTAGGAATAATTTAGAGCTGACAAATATTTCTCCAGAGCATGCGCCGCCTGTCCTAGCTTATCTCTGGCTACAGCTTTGTTTAAATCCTTTCCTCCATCTACATAAACATGCGAGAGTATCAAATTCCTGAGATGAGATTTAAAATATCTACGTATTGGCCTATTCATGACCACTTATTTAAATAAAAAAAAAACATACACTGTAAGAAGTTGTAGTGAACTTACACCCCTTTTTGTAAAATACTCAGAAAAATACTAATTGTAATTTAAATAATGGCAGAACGAAATGTTTCATTCTTATGATAAAATGTTAATTACAATCTTTGATTGTGGTAGTAAGATTTATTAGTGAAGTATAATCGTTTTTAATACTGTAAAAATCATTCAGTTTACACTGATCCATGGATAATATTTGTTATACCAACTATAGTTTTTCATAAGTATTATAAATAATTTTATTGATAATATATACATGGTGAGTTTTTTATCTTGAGACGGAATATCTCTAAAACACTGCATCAAATCAAAAAAAGATCTTAATAAGATTTGTTATAATGTAGGGGGGCTCACTACATGGTGCCGAACTCGATCCCTCACCTCACCCCCCTAGAGTGGGAAGGGGGACAACTTTGAAATCTTAAATGGGAACCCCCATTTTGCATTGCAGATTCGGATTCTAAGCCATGAAGTATGTAATTTTTGTTTGAAACTTTTTTTCTATTCGTAACAGATTGCGCTGTAATCGCAAAAAAAGTGATTGTGAACGTCTAGAAAAAATACACTAAAAGGAGAAGCAAGCAAACATGATTTTGTGTTTTTTTTTATGTTAACATTAAATAACATTTCAAAAAGCCATTCAACAACGAAGAACTTTACTTTATCATACCCATTTCAGAAAATGTGTTCGAAAATGTGTTCGAAAATGTGCCCTTCCACTTCGATACATTTATTTAGTCGCAATTGGAATGATTGCACACAACTGATAAGTGTTTCTGGCGTAATCCTTGAACAAGCGTTGGTCGAGTTCGGCACCATTCATTGAGCCCCCTACATTATAACAAATCTTATCTTTTCTTGATTTGATGCAGTGTTTTAGAGATATTCCGTTGTCTTAAGATAAAAAATTCACCCTATATATGAAATGAATATCCATTATATGTACAATGAAATTAAATGCAAATACAATGAAAAATAAATCTCAATTAGTAAAACGGTCGATAATTAAAACATGCTTCTAATTGAGCAGATGTATATTTCTGTTTGTTAAATTATGTTTCGATCAATGCATCGGTCTTTTTCAAGCTGTCAGAATTAAATAAGCCACAAATTAATAATAAATAATTTATTAAGGTGATTTGTGATCTTATTTTTTGAATTTTGACAACTTGAAAAAGACCGACGTATTGGTTGAAACGTTGCTGAAAAAACTACCGCAAGAAATAAGAATAAACAATTGTTCAATTAATGGCTTCTTTTACTGAATCAATTAAAATCATGATTTTAGTTACAAGTTTATTCTATAACAATTAAAGTTAAAATTTGTAGGAATTATTAATTACGTTTAAGGCATTTACAAATAATATTAATTGTAAGCCTATTACCCTACTTTTTTTACCACTCTGTATAGATATTGTCTAGACGATTAATATATACCGCGCTTTTCTTTAGCCTTGCGCTAAATATCAAAAATATCTAGTTTCTTTTACCTATCACGTTAAAATTACCTGTAGGAGTACGTATAAATTGTACATGGTACTCAAGTTCACAATTAGAATAAACCAATTTTGCTGGTGTACTGAGTTTGCTAATTCCTGTCACTTAATATTTATAATGTTGTATAACTGAAATACCGATAATGACAAGTAAATTGTGTCAGTTCAGGCTTATTCAATGGATATAATTTTAGGCTATCTGAAAAAAAATTAAATGATATGCATTTCATCAATTTCCGCAAGAAAATTGTTTTGTAATGCTATAAATAAATGTTGTTTACGTTATTTGTACAAAACTAGCAAATATTATCGTAAATTATACAAATTAAAGTTCTTTTAAAAGCACATAAGCGATTAAAACAAAAATACTAATATAATATAATTTTATTATTTTATATATTATTTAATTATAATTATTATTCTCATGATCAGATACAAAATGACATCGACATTGTCCACGATGTGATATAAGATAATAAAAATGGTAAATGTAATAATATCTATACAATAATAAAGCTTACACAATAACGATATAAAATAAAAAATAAACTGGACAAAACTACACATTAGAAACTTGAACGGGGCATATACAGTACAAAAAAAAAATGTATCAAAATATTTGTTACAAGTTTAATTCAAATTAAAAAGTTTTTATGTATTTTTACGTTATATCACTCATTTTATTTATTTGTTTACTTTCATAACAATCATAATCACAAATTTGACAGTATTGTAATAAATGTGCACACTAGTTTAAATACTTGATATTCTTAATTAAATTAAACAGACGCTTATTTACCGACAACTGATAGACAAAAGACCAGCCAGAGCCAAGACACGAAAGTAGCCCAAATAACCTAAATAAACTATCGAGATAGTGATAAAACTGATACTTCAACAATCAGTTTCTGAGCAATAAAAAATTAATTCGAATAGGCTCATTTAGAACCAAATAACAGATAATAAATTTAATAACCAAAGCTCTACAATGGCACTACCAGCTTAAATGTCTATCTATAGTCAAACCCAGAAACTGACAATATTGTTCAACATTTGGGAGTCAACAGTCACTTCTATACTAGTGCAACTTTTCTGCCTTTTATGAGAACGGGCTATCTAGGTTTTATCTGCATTAAATTTCAATAAATTTGTGTTACACAAAACATTCATCAAATTCAGTAGTGATTGGCATTAATTGATTGATTAATTCCTAATTATTCTGGTTTTCATCAGAGATCAGAAATGTATTATCATCTGCATATACATAACCAACACAACATCTGAGATATTAATACTTACTACATCGTTAGAGTAAAATGAAAACAGTGCAGGACCCAACACAAAACACTGCGGCACACCTAAGATGACATGCCGATAGTTCGATCTACATTGAAATATATGCAGCGTATTGGATAGATTGCTGCCATTCTACCAATTTGCATATTTACCATTCTTTATGCTATTTGTAGCGTACATACACCTGTAACATATTGAAAGTTACTGACTTGAAAAAAAAGACGGCGATATCTTTTATGAGAGTTAGTATAAACGAACATTTGCGAAGAAGATGGAATGCTTCTACGTCCAGGATTTCGATTTTCTAGTACCGTAGATTATGGGTATCTTTATCTAACTTCGGCCTTTCCCTCGAAACTGTGCGATATCTTTCTACTTTGTATCTGCCAGTGTTATTTTTGTTAGCTTAATTAATTTGTTTAGGGTGTTTAGCTTTTGCATTGCTTCACATATTTTTCTTCTCTCTATTGAGTCGTACGCTTTTACAAAATCAATAAAGAGGATATGCGAACTAGGATATGTTTTATTCCTAGCTTTGATTTAGTTCCATTTTTTACGTAATGATCTGTTCATTCGTTGACCTTACACCTTTAAATCCCTCCTGATATTCTCCTACTAAATCATTATGACAAGAGCTCAGTCTATTTCTAATGATTCCCACTAAAACTTTGTATATGGCATGAACTAATAGTTTCAACAATCGGCTTTAGTTCGGTAATTTTTGGGAATTGGGCATATCAGAACGTTTCTTCATTGAAGTGGAATCCTTTCCTGGTGCTATATCTACTTTATCAACGTGCTAATCCTTTCTTTTATTTTGGCCTCTACATATTTTAGGATTTCTGCGGGAGTAGCAAACATACAATTTTCGTCTGCACTTTTATTATTTATTAATATATTTTTACCTGTTAAAAAAGATCAACTTTTTATAATAAGAAAATAATTATCCTATCTCCTTAAGCAAAAGCTTGTAGATCTATAAAAACGCTTTGTCTTATTTTGATGAGTGGAATTTACTGAAGTTAGCTTTACGAAATTGTTTTCCAATGAGCTTGTATATAAAATACTACTAAATATGCTGTTGGCTTACAACACAATAAATGCATTTATAATATTTATATTGAAACACACTAATATTGGACAGCAGCTAAAAGAAAAGTTTGAAAAATTTCTTCAGCAAACAAAATAGTTTTATTATGAAAGGATATCTCTTAAAAATAAGAATAGAATTGTCTCTTTGTAACAGGCATACATGAAAATTTCTGGTACGTCGTCAAGACAATATGCCATCAAAGTTTAGAAGTAAAAAATGATGCAATATTAAGATTTATTTAACTTTTACTGAAAGTCTGATAATTAGGGATAATTATTACGTATTTTTACAATTTCTGTTGAAGTTATGCTATCTGCATCCGCTATATAAACTTTTCATAGGCATTAATATAAGATTAATCTAACACATTCACCGAATTTAAATATCAACTAAATAGTAATACATGGTTATGTCCAAATTGAGTAATGTCTAGTGATAATAAAATATCAAAGGGTAAAACAAAAACTCAATCAAAACGTTTAAATGTAATTACTGGCTAAAATGTTTCGGTCGAATAGCCATCTTCATAGCCTTGTTAAAATCGACAAAAATTTAGAAACTTGGCAACAACTTTTTTAAGTTTTTGTCAACTTTAACAAGGGTCTGAAGATGGTTATTCGGTCGAAACATGTTAGTCAGTAATTACATTTAAACGTTTTGATTTTTTTTTACCCTTTGATATTTATTATCACTAAATTGAAGTATTTACTGGATTGTACTTAGTAGAGATGTGTCGTTCACGATAGACCCGTTCTGATGATCGGTAAATTGAACGAATTGTTCCGAATCACTGTGAAAAGATTAAGCGGATCTTTCTATTGAGTTCAGCGTGAATCATTCCTACAGTTCTTTGACAGACCGCGCAGTTGTAGATATGGAAGTATATGTGCGTATCTGTGAGTTCGTAATTCGTTCATTTAAACGAGTCGGTCTTACGACACATTTTGTATCTATTCGGACTGATCAACATATACAGAACGATTTAAACGATTATTTGAACGACATGCGTTATCATTTCACATTTCTGTTGATAGATGGCGCAGAATTTATAATTATTATTAATATATTTTTATTACATCAGAGTACGTCTTTTATTGTATTTTAACAAGGAGTAGCATACATGATGTGGATTTCAGGCTAATTAAAATAAATAAGAAATAAAAGCAGTGCGTTTGCACACGAATTTGCATACATGGATTAGTAGTATTGATACCCTACTTGACCATTTGCGTATATATTTACAAGTAATTTTAAATAAAAATCTGGTTGATGTATACAAAATAACACAATATTTTTTTGCTCTCATTTTACATTCAATTAAATCTGACACCTGACTTAACATGAACACAAAAAAATATTTTTTGAAGATCTAAAGTATATCCAGTTCATAGCCAGTGAAAATAGGTACTTTGATTAAAAAACTAACTACAGCTAAGGGTATCAAAAGTTTCACAAGTGTATACTAATTCATTAATCACTTCTTAACTCTGGTAGCATTTACATCGTTCATCTTTTATTGAAAATATGAACTAAACGGCTCAATTTAAACGGGTCTTCAGAGTGTTTGGATCCCAATGATCACTTGGTAGCTCAAACGGTTTTACTCTCTCTATCTAATCTTGAGGTACCCTCAAAAAATCCAAATAATATTTAGATTTTTTAAAAGTACTTCAAGATTTATGTTTAGAAATTGTTTAACCTTAAAAACAATAAATAATTAGGCATCTATATATCTCCAACTTGAAAAAATTATTCTAGAAGGAATATAATTAATATTCTTAAATCAATGTTGTACTTGTAGGTGTTATAAAGAATAATTCTCTTTACATATAACATTTACCAATAAGGGTTTGCAGAAATAATTTGTTTATTACTAATTATTTCTAAATAAATACTTATCCTAATTATTTTTTGTTATTGTTTATTATATACTTCCTTAATATATTTACATTCTACTAAAATCCCAGACATTTTCTTAGTTCATTGTACTTAGCCACATCACCTCAGATCCGTTATGACTGTTATTTTCTCTTTACAAGCACCTACGATGTGTTAAGTCGTTAATTATTTAATCCTTCTATTACCAGCAATTCAATGTGCATGCACAGTCGCCTTCTTTTTGTATATACAACTTCTTTAGCTGTGCAACTGTTATTACAACGTCACACTTGACAAGAATATAAAGAATAACGTTGCAAAACTTGACGTATTTTCATTCGTTGGAATTCTTGTAATTTTCATGTACGGTTTACGTACAGTCAGTATCAGTATCATTAATAATTATTGCAAAATATACATAGTCGTATCAAATGAACATTGCGCACAAATTTAACATAGATGTTTTAAGGATTAAAATTATTTTATTTAAAGGATCTATGTTGTCAATAACTTTTACATCCATATATTAATTATATTTATATCGAACATAATCATTCTAATCATAACTGTATATATTGTTTTGCGTTAAATTATATGTTGTACATATGTAGGTATTTATATATTAAAAATAATTGTGTAGATAGAAATTCACAAATTGTTTATTCATAATTAAATGACACCGCCAAAGTGGCAAGTGTAAAACATTTCAACAGAAGCTTTTGTTCGTAGGCAGTTACTGCACTGCGTGTAATCATGAAAATGTCGTCAGTATTTCTTTGTTATCGCCCTGGTGCTGTTATGTTTTGTATAAAACGTTGTACGTGTAGGGTATTTATGTAAATTGTGTAGTGCGATATGGAAAATAAAATTATTTTTATTTGGAACTCCAAACCGTATTTTCTTTTTCTTTCAATTCTTCGTATATAATTATGATGTTTCATACTTCTGCCCGCAATTAACAAACATGAATGTAACCGTCGTATGCTACGCTATTGAAAAACTTTGTTAAATCAGACATGCAAGGCTGGAGTTTTATACATACATATTATGATATCCCCACTAAACACGTATAATTGCCTCGTATACGTAGATCTGCTGTTTGATATTAAAATGTAGTACAAGATTATTTTTTTATTCGCTGGAAATAATACAACACACAACAAATACTTTGATATTTTCAGAAATAATTTATTGTATATTATACATGTAGATATTGTATTATGCCCGTAATTGTGTACAGGCGTCCCAAATTCGATGAACATAATTTAATATTTTTCCAAACGTTGGTAAAATCAAATTTTAAAATTATCTTACCGTGTTCAAGATATTTTTAGAAAAAAGATTGGAATTTCTGCTGTACGTTACATCTATCTTGGTATATATTTTTATATTTGGAATTTAGAAGGAAAATCTACATTTCCCACAAATTTTGAGTTATTATGTCATATTATTATTTTTTAATTACAACCATACTAGGTCGTGTTATAATAATCAAATAGCAAATTTTCAATATTAACTGAAATATTGCGTTTTTAAACTTCTAATAGATTTCCAGTATGCCATGAATGTGTTAGATGTAGGGATGCATCTTCATAGATATGATGAAATAGTGTATTAAAGAACTAGTTTCGTAAGGGCAGTTTTATCAGATGAGCACAAGTTTGAAAAAACGAGTCGGCAAACCGGCCTCAGTTAAACGTCTTTGAACTATTCGTGTGCTTATGTTAATTGAACTGGCTGCAAGCTCTTTATTAATATCGATAGCTATCAGTAATGGATTAAATTTTGACCATCTTACTATTTTTCTATCCGTCTGCTCCTAAGTTCTAACTCCTTAACTGAGGCCGGATGACCCGAAACATACTTCCAAGTTGGTAAAAAAGTGGTTTGCAGATAATGCGGACGATGTTATTGAATGACCATGATGTAGCCCGTACTTGAACCCGATAGAACATCTGTGGATTGACGTGAAACTTGGTTTGCGAGATATAAAGGTGTCTAATTTGAACGAACTTTTTACGCTGGTGCAAAACATGTGGAAAAACATTTCTCCAGAACGTTGTCAAGTACTAATAAAGTATATGCCTAAACGATGTGCTGCAATAATAAAAGCAAAGGGATATCCAACAAAATATTAATCAATTTTATTTTATTTCTCATTCAAAATCAGCAAGAACTATAGTGTACTTATTTATCTGTCCATAAGAATTTACGTTTTTTAAATTTATTTACGATACTGCATTTTTTTTTAGTTGCGTTTTTGTATAAAAAGCATATTTTATATTTGCACCTCACTGTTCCTACTGTGTCCGCGACTGTATATATTTGTAATTTAAATGAATTTCTTAATGCTACGCTGGATTTGACATTAAGTAAATATTTGTTTGATTCAACTAATTGCTAATGACAAAATACGATTGCATCGCCAAATAACGAATGTGTTAGGTTGAACATGTTCTTATTTTCTTTAAATAAATACCTACAAGAAACATATTTTTATTGCTTTAAGAAACCTTTAATCATCCTTTTGAAACTATTAAAGAAAAACAAAAGCGAAATAAAGTCATCTGTGGATTCTAGATTCTGGGTTGTTGGTTGGGAAGAGTGGCTAGCCACGCGCACTTAGGCCACTCTAACCGGGCACATTGTGCTACCTTCCCTAGGTGGGGTCACACCCGCAGCCTACTCGAGCCAACCCAAGCGAAGAATGAACAGTGTAGCATGTGAAGCGCCCCCAAAGCTGGCCATACTGGGCCAGAACTCCCCCAGGATGGAACCTTTAAGTTGGGCAAGCGCCGGACAGTCACATAAGATGTGCTCCGGTGTCTCGTCCTCTAGGTAACATGCACGGCAGATTGTGCTGCTAGTCAGTCCTATGCGGTGCATGTGTTTATTAAGTTTGCAGTGACCAGTCAATAGCCCTACAACTTGACGTAGTTTACTACGAGAAAGTTGCAGACAGTATTTTGCTGTCCTAGACGACAGCCTGGGTATGGCTTTGTGTGCCTGACAGCAGGTGGTTATGGATGCCCATCTCTTCTCGTGTAGAGTAGTGGTCCACTGGTTTATTAGGGTATTTAATGTAGCCGAAGAAATGGGAAGAACAGGCTCCGGTCCCATGTAAGGAGAACACGAGCCCCGTCTCGCCAATCTACCAGAAGCCTCGTTTTGCAGATTAGCTTTATGACCTTTAACCCATCTGAGTATCAAGTCATTATCAATAGCGATTGCTTCCAATGCATTGTAACACTGAAGTACTACGCCTGAAGCGATCTTATAACAGCTAAGGGCTTTAAGGGCAGCTCGGCTATCACTGTAAAAGACAATAGTCATCTATGATGACGCTTTTAATCATCCTTCGATGTTAATCATCGACGTTATGCGGCTAGAATAGTTTATCGTTTTCCTGGTTGCCTGAGCAGATGTTACTTCTGTTTGTTATGCATTTCCCCATAGTAGATTAAGCACTTCTACTATCTAGTTCTATCCATGGTACAAGAAAATAAGGTATGCTCTTGCGCATCTAGGTGTAACGTATTTGAGGGCCAAACAATACTACCAATCCAATAATTTAATAGGTATCACCAATGTAAAGAAAATTAGCTAACATTTTTTTTTTAAATCTATCCTATTAAGATCAATAAAACTGTTTTCTTGCCAATTCTTTAAATCAAATTTGCATGGAAACAAAATGTTTAGTTAATTCGCATTTTTAAATGTAATTTTCAATTGAATGCAAAATTATTTTGAAAAAAATCACTGTAATTTTTGTATTAAGAATTGCAGCCATAAAAATGTTTATGTTATTGCTTTGTGCAGATGAATGATTCTCTTAATATAAAGTCAGCTTGCCTTTACTACTACTTAACTACTAACTTATTTCATTTTTGCTTATTTTAGTGCAATGAAGCAAATGAAAGTCATTGTTCGAATAAATTTGATTACCACATCTTTATGTATATTTAGCAGAAGCTGACACAAAACATTAAATAAAAACTAAATAAAGTATTCTAATCGATTTAAAAATAAACTGAAACTTGTTAAAATAAATGTAGTAATTTGGTAAATATATCAACAACAATGGCGACAGTCGAGTGATGACGTATCTGAGGGCCATGCGCGAAAAAGACGAGTTTTGGTTTTCAGATGAGCATACCTTATTTTCTTGTATCATGGTTCTATCAATGCATCGTTGATAGCAAGCGCTTCGTTTTTCAAAATGAAATCTGCACACATCTTTTAAAACATTTTAAATTATAGGTAATTTTGGTATTATGCTTGATGTAACTCATGCAATTTATTCCTTATAGTTTGCTTTATAAAGACATTTATACGAAATATCTTTCCATTTCGTTTAATTCTGAGTAATATCTAACTACGGTTGACGAACCTAGAAGAATCAATCTAAGGTTTTGATAACATAGCAAAGCGAAAGGAACATTCTGTAATTGTATTAATTAATAAAATAAAATTAAATATTAAATAATTAAATAATTTCATACACTTCTAATCTATTCTATCTAAAATTTTGCTTATCATCGTCACTTGAGAAAATATGTCTGCTAGTTAGAAATAAAATTGCAAGAAGCTTAGCTTTGCTACGTTCCCAATATCAAATCAAATACAAATAAGGAATTTATTCATTATTATTCGTTCATAATATATTTATCAAGCGTTTGTACTGACAAATAAATCTTTGGAATTGTATGTAATAAAAGAGCGAATTCAAACCAGTGAAAAATATAGTGCTTCCAGTAATAAATCTCCTGAAATTGTAGTGAAAGTTCACAAACAATTGGAATTAAGCTAATGACGTTCATATGTTCACTTTAATCTAGACGACCAAGTTTCCACCAGAAATGTATAATTAAACATATAAACGAATATTTGCTAACATGGTAACGGTAAAAGAGCGTTCTAGTTAAAGCGCCAATATACATACGTGCAGCTGTTTGATGAAGTTATATTTGGCAGGTGTATAACGAAAACTTAAAGGATCCATGTTTTAAATATGTAACTGCCCAGCGCAAAATATGTAATTACAAAATATAACCACTGGATACCAAACTAATTTTATCATTATTACTAAAGACACAAAATTCATTAATTTAATAACCTATTTTTTAGGTTCAACGCACAATCAATAACTAGAAATCCCGAATGAATACAATGTCTGCAATATAGTAATCTAAAGGTTTATTTAATTGATATTTTTATTTTTTATTTTACTACGTTAGACACCCTCTATCGAGTTGCAATAACGTAATTATTGCTGATAATTCTTTGTAATAAAAAATACACTATGATTTCTAGTTTTTTTTTCCTTGCGTAATCAACTTTTACAAAAATTACTTATGGATACTTTTATAGTGCATTATTTCAGCTGCTTTATAGGGTTTTTAATATCCGGAGTACCGATGAATGTAACCAAAATGAAAATTAAAGAAACTTAATGTGAATAATTTTAGATGACTAAAAACTTCTTCTTGGAAATTAACTTGGGCACATATAGTACTATGACCTTACATTTATTTAGGTCTATTTATATTGTACACTGTACACGGAAACTTTCTCTGCCATTAACAAAAAAGATAAAAAAGAAAATCTACTCAATAACTCTTGTCCATCACCTACAATTTATATCCACAACGGTTAAATCTTTTTAAAAGAAGCACACCAATTTTTATCCCGTGTTTATGTATTAATGTCAGTCTTCACAAAATCGTCAGACGCAATACATCATCTCAACTTGTCAGTCGTCGATGTCTTTGATAAATGACGACATTAATTAGCGAATTAAGTACGGCTCGGATGCGGTACCGGTGTGGTGCCGGTCTAAGCAAGAGCTTATAAAAGCTTGAAGATATACAAGCGACCGCGGCACACAAGAGAAAGAGCACAATACACCCCCCATGAAAGTAGTTGTGACGAGGCGATCCGAGCTAATGCTCTTCTAAACGGTAATTTGTATATGGTAAATGCGGCCGGTGAATCGGGTTTTATAAATATTATACTCTCAAGTCATATATCAGACTGTTCGTGGCTTTGACAGTGCTAGATTTGTGACTGATGCTTCGGCAATACGAAGTATTATAGTACAGTAAAATGAAATTAAAATTGGTCGACATCCGCAAGCTGTTTAAGACCGATTCTCACACCGAAGGGAACACGGGTGAGGTTGAAACTTGGTGGGTTTATAGACTAATGTGGTGTAAGAACAACGGTAAGTTTTAGCTGCTAAATCCATCGTTATCGGGGAAAGGAGCACTCTATACTGAGAAAAATACTGGACGTGATATCAATAATCTATATTCATTGAGTGAATTTTCATCGATAAAGCCGAATGTGTCATTGTTATGATAAAATATTATTTACAACCTTTGATTAAATAATAACAAGATCCCTTAGTAAAATAAATTAGTCCACGGATAATTTTCATACGCTCAATAAATAATTTTGTTAACAATATGTATATGAACAAATATATATTGTTATTTTTACGTACAATTTTTATAAAATTATTCACGATATGAACCTAATAAGTATTCAATGATACCTTCTTCGTTAGTTCAATAGTTTGCTATTTATTGCAAGAACGAGCAGATAACATACCTTAATGAAAGTTGTACAGGAGTGACAGAATTACCAACTTACGTCACGGTCGCTAACTGAGTGTGAGTTTGGCGTGTGGCCCCCAGAGGGCGTACATCTAAACCCGTTGCCTCTTAGGGGTAAATCGAGTACAAGTAATATTCATTGTATTGATGCCTTTCTTCACTCTTCTACTGGAGTTCATACATAAAATTGATAACTCGCAGTCATTCAGTAAACCAAATAAAGTTGTTAAAACAAAACTGATGTTCGTTACAACAATAACATATTTCATTGATCATTTTTTTTTATTTGCTAAAAATTACAACAGGTTAAGTGCAATTCATGCATATATATTGAACATATCATAAAATAACTCAATTTATCGAATAAAAATTATGAAAATTAAATTATGTGCCTATGTATTTCATGTAAGTATAAGAACATATACCTATGTATAAATAACGATAGTACTTATTGTAATTTATGTGAAAATATATATAAGGAATGTACCTACTTAATTAAATATCTTTAATATATTTTAGATTATTTATCCATTATATTCCATTATTTATTTTTAAATACATTCGATTAGCAGATTTAATTTCACATACGCGTTGAATTTGTGATCGCCACTAGATATTGCTGACAAGTTTAAATAAATATCTCGATAAGAAGATGTCTTTACTGTTCATATGTGGTTACTTATCTGTGATATTAAGAAAATTTCTAATTGAAACCTTATCTACAGATCTTCACGTGTAGATTACATTTTTCATGTAATATTTAAATTTAATTATTTAATGCCAAGATTCCACCAAACTATTAGTAAATTAATAAACGAAATACTACAAAAAATATTTATTAAGAAATAAGAGGAAACTTAAATAATATTATCCACCATGAAACGTAAAATGTACCTATTATTGAAAAATAACTAATAATGGTTTAAAACTCAAATACATATTATCTGAAAAACATACTTCTGTGTTTAACGTAAAATAAATAAGAATATAACAAATTAATGTATTTCTGCTATTTAAAATTCTTATAATATGTATACATTTCCAAATGTAAGCTGTCTATTCAATGGGCTTTTTTGCCTAGGTATTTCTTTCGTTATTTTATTTTTTCATATTCTTACGATCAAAAGGCACGCCCCGCCGTCCAAGCCACCACATGCTTATTATATTACTTGTATAGTACTTACTATCAGTTCTTTACGAACTATGCTTTCCACTTTGTCCAAAAATATAGGTGGTATGGTCAACAAAGAAAATGACTGGTGGCAGTTTCCAGCAAGTGGTCACACTATATTTAAATCACATAAAATATCAAACCAACATCAAAAGTTAATTAAAAGTTTGATTATTAAAAAAAAAACTTTGCTGAAATTATTTCTGAAGAAAGTAATGCAAAATTATATACCAATCTTAACTCACTAATTCAGCTAAAAAGAGCACAGGGAACTCAATACTATAATATATATATAAACTCAGTAGATATAACAATGATGATACATCACCCCCTAAACATGCCAAGAACACTGAAATAGGTAAAAAAGAAGTAACGGAAATAATAAAAAAATGTTTTACATCAAACAACAATTATGCATTTGCCTATAAGCACCAAAGTTCAGATTTTCATTAGAAATGCTTCTTTATCGTACTTTCGAACAAATAAGCTTACATAACAATTGTGAGTACAATATATTCAAGAATAAAGAATATTTCAAGAATCGTCTGTTATGCCTACAACTGTACCATTGTTGAATATTCTAAAACCATTTTGTATAAAATAGGTTCAAAAGCTTAACTAGTACTAATATCGTTGTAAATGTTACATCAATAATGCAGCACAATAAGATTATATTTTGTTTTGATTAGTTTGCTTTATTAAGAGTTACTTCACTAATTCATTCTAAATTAAGTTGACAAAAATACTCCAAACTGTGACACTGGTAATACTGCGAACTTCTCCTAGACCCCTCACCACAAACTGCACTAAACTGGACGTACGTTTCGATAGCAAAGCTATCATCAAGCTAACTGGTTCATTAGTTCAGTGTATCTGCTGATGTGATAACTTTTCTATGGAAACGTACGTCCAGTTTAGTGCAGTTTGTGGCGAGGTCTAGGAGAAGTTCGTAGTATTACCAGTGCCACAGCTTGGAATATTTTACACTACTCAACAGGTTTTTCAAGGTAAGATTAGTATTAAATTTCTGAAAGATTGTAGAAAAGTTAATGTGTTTCCAAATTTTACTTAAATGTAAGATTTATATTGGATAAATATTGGTTAAATTCAGAAGAAATTAAATATCAGTATTTTAGAATCAGTCAATTAGAATTAGAAGCTTACAACCTACATTTAAAATTAGCTAAATGTCTTAGTAATTTAGAGTTTGTAGAATGGATCAATTATTTGAATAGGATAGAAGATATTATTTCGAAGAAAGTATTAACTAAAGTTATGGTTCATAAGAAAAAATTATCAAAATTGGTGTTTTTAAAAAACCCAGTGTGCTCACATAAGTAAACCAGAAAATATGTTAGTCAGGAACGAATCTTCTTTATCTTTTAACAAGGAAGAAATTAATTTGTTGAATAAAGGTTTGAAATATGATTTAAAATTTGAAAAACCCTCAATTGAAAAAATTATATCTGGTATAGAAACAGCGATTGGTACTTTTGATGATCATAATAAAAACTTTATTAGCACTGCTTGTAAAACTCAAATTTTATAAAATAAAGAACGTCATCCTTCAGATATCACACGTAAGGAAATGAACATTGCTAAAGGGCTTAAAAACAAAAACTGCTTTTAGTTAAAATCTGATAAAGACAATACTGTGGTTATTTTAGATAAAAGAGATTATTTTGATCGTGCCAGTACCCTTTTAACGCAAGGTTCTTACGTAATGCTAACTAAAAATCGTTATCAAAAATGATCACAGAAACCAAGAAGGCCTTATTAGAATGTAAGAATATTGTTAATGATAACTTAAGATATAGACTAACTGTATCAAATCCAGTGTTACCTAGAATGTGTTGTTTACCTAAGATACATAAACCAGGGAAGAGCATGAGACCAGTGTCTCCAGTATCAATAGTTCAACTTACTTATTATCCAAATGGCTATCTGACAAATTTAATCACTTATCACTGGTTGCACATGTTTCCCAGCGACTCCGTTGATATCACTTTGACTTACTTAGAAGATTTCTTGAATGGTAATCAGTTGGGCAGTAATGAAGTTGATAGTTTCATTTCTTTGGCGAAGCTCTGCATGAAACAAAATTTCTTTTAAATCAACAGTACCTTTTACCAACAAACGGAAGGAGCAGCAATGGGTAACAGCTTATCTCCCTTCATAGCTAACCTCTTTATGGAAAAATTTGAAACCGATCTTCAGAATACCTTGGCATATTTTCCACGGGTTTGGCTTAGATATGTTAAAGAAATTTTTTGAGTTTTTGGCACTAGTAAGTGCTCCATCAGGGATTTTCTTGAACAGTTAAATTCAAAATTTCCTTCCATTAACTTTACCCATGAAGAGGAAACAAACAATAGGATTGCTTTTCTCGATATTTTAGTAATAAGAAATAAAAATAGATTAGAAATAGACATATATAGAAAGCCCACTACCAATAACAGATTTATTTCAGAAGATTCAAATCATTCATGGAAAAATAAACTAGCAGCTATTAACTTTTTGGTGCACCGCTTACTTAATTTTCCTCTAAATTATTAAAATCGCTGCATTTAATGGATTATCAGAAGATGTTGTATATAATACCATTAAAAAATATAAAAACAAAATTAGAATTAGAAATGTGAGTGCTTTAGAAATTAGTGACAGGAAGAATAAGAAATATGTTAAATTACCATTTTATCCAACTTGTACGAAAGGTCTACAAAAAATTTTCTCTAAATTCAACCTTGACATAGCAACTACTTCAAATAATAGTCTTAAAAATATTTTAGGTGACCCTAAAGATCAAGTAGATAATTTACATAAATCAGGCATTTATAAAATATCTTGTAAAGATTGTGATCATGTATATATTGAGCAAACTAGAAGATCAACTAAAACGCGTTACAAGGAGCATTTGGCTCATCTTAAATTTAGAAGGCTTGACAAATCTAGTGTAGCCCTACATATGCTTAAAGAAAACCATAAAGTTGGCAATGCAAAGTTAGTTAAGAACGTAAACAACTATGTGCAATTAAATTGTTATGAGGGTATGGAAATACAGGTTGTTTTGAAACATCGTTTAAAGATTTTAAGGGCGTGTAGTACGATCGAAAATCAGGCTAAAAGTCATAATAAACATATGTCCACAAATTAACTGTTTACGAGATAACAGCGATTTTATCGCAATTGCAGAATAAGTTTACTTTAGCGGTTTTTATTAAGATGTTATTGCATTTTAACATAAAATAGATTATAACTAAAGAAGATGTTCAAAATGACGTCATTTCATTTCGACACAGGATCTACATCTGCTTTCAAAGGAAGCGCGCACTCTTTCAAAAAACAAGAGTTTTTCTCGTATTATCTGGCAGCAGTGTTCTATTCGTTGGCGCAACTCTGGAAGATCGTTTACCGGTGTTGCGTACACTAAACTTCTCAAATAACCCCACATACTAAAGTCCAACGGAATTAGATCGGGAGACCTTGGAGGCCAAGCAATGGGACCTGCTCGCCCTATCCATCTCCCAGGAAATCCATTGTTAAGATGTTCCCTAACAGCACGCGTAAAGTGCGGTGGAGTTCCATCTTGCATAAACCAGAGGTTCAGTCTTAGATTTATAGGTAAATCTTCCAAAAGTTCAGGGAAAGTATTTTCCAAGAACTCAAGGTGTGCAGGACCTATTAAGCGTTGTGGCAAAACAATCGGTCCTAACAACCGTTCCCCTATCATGCCTTACCAGATGTTTAGAGAGAAACGTTGCTGGTGCCTGGCTTCAACGGTAGCATGAGGATTCTCGTCACACCAAACGTGATTGTTGTGGAAATTAAATATTCCATTTTAAGTAAAACCAGCTTCATCAGTGAAAAAGATGTTATCAGCGAAATCTGGCCGATCAGCAGCTGTTCGCAAAAACCACTCACAGAAAGCCCTTCTCGCTTGATAATCCGGAGCAGTAAGTGCTTGTACCCGTTGGAGTATGGTAGGGGTATAGGAGTTGCTCACGAAGAGTTCTCCAAACAAGATTGCTGCTTACACCCACTTGATTCAAAATTCTTCTAACACTAGTTTCGGGATTTTCATCAATAATATTCAAAATTCGATCTTCTATCTGTGGAGTACATGCTATTCTCTGCCGTCCAGTATCAGAAGACCGCTTCTCAAACGAACCAGTTTCTCTTAGTCATCGAAACACCGTCTGAAACATTACATGCGAAGGCAGTTGGCGATCAGGAAACGTTTCATCATAGAAGCGACGTGCTTGTAAAGAATACCTACTAGCGCGACCGTACATGAACATCATATCGCTCATTTCAACATTATAATACGCAATCATTGTAATTGCTACAAATTGCACAAAACGTCAAATTAAACTGTCATAAAACAATAGCTGATAAGCACCTGTTTACTGGGATATGTTTATTATGACTTTTCACCTTATTTTCGATCGTACTGCATGCCCTTAAAATTTTTAAACTATGTTTCAAAACACCCTGTATATAAAAACAAACATATTTTAATGAATTCAGATTTAGGACCCTTAAATCTTGTGTTTATAGTTTATTAAGTAGTAGTAGTAGATCAGATGGAGTTAGGATTAGTAACCAGTAAAACATGACGGCAGTCAGCCATGACCGTGATCATTGTACCATGACTTTTTTGAACAATGCTCTTAAACGCACAGGTTAGTGCAGTTTGTGGTGAGGGGTGAGGGGTCTAGGAGAAGTTCACAGTATTATAGAACTTACACAAAATAAGTCACACATTACAAATTATCATTAAAAAGGAAAAAAAAAACAGTTTAGTGCAGTTTAAGGTAAGGGGTCTAGAAGTTTGCATTCTAAATTAAGTCACAAATGTCTGTGTACTATCTATTCCAAATTAAATCATTACCTATCCCCTAATTCGAACTCACAATTACCGGGAGGAGAAATACACGTAACATTTTAAGCAGTTCGGCAGTTCGAAGTGTGATCTCCGGCTTACTGGGTCGGAATCGGCGATTACCAGGGAGTAAAAGACCATTAGATATCTTTAACAATGAGTGACACATGAAAGATGCCGCCGCCTGTGCGACGATGGATAAAGAAAGGATACACGACTGTAGAAAAAGAGCATAAGAGGCAGAGCAGATGAGAAAACATAAAGCCGAGAAAAAAAAATCAACTTGAGTGAGTGTGATTTAAGTGTTTGGAGTTTGTTTCAACCCACGAAAACGTCGCTAATGGATTTGATTGTGTCTTACAAACTGTACCCAACATAATTGATACAATTATAATTAAGAACGTGTCGGATGAGAGGGTTAGTAAAAGGATTGATTTAAGAACAGCTCCATATAGCTGGTTCATTCGTTTTTAAGTAAGAATTTGCAATACATTTTTTTTACATTCTAACTTTCTATTTATGTTTATTTTAACTTCTATTTTAATACCAATAGACATACACTTGCATCGACTTTTCACGCATATTGTAATCGAACAGAATGATTGAAGAGGTACAATTGTACGCATACCTATGTATTTATCTGGCAATGTCGTACCACAGATGATCGATCACCGAACTCTGTCGGCAAGCTTCAATGATTTATAATATAATAATATAACACTCCCGGATAAGACGACAACCCGTCAGGGATACCTACATTAAATGCAATGGTTGGTATCTCTTCTACTCTTTAGGCTTACATGGAATATCGTGGTTGGAGAATTATGATGAAGCTGATTATGATGATGTTATTCCACTGCATAAGAGATGCGATCGTGAATATTTTATTCTGGAAGGAGGAAGATATATTTTCGATTTGGGTTTCGTACACAGTAAAAAGGATATTGCGATATTACAATAAAAATAAATAATACAAAGAAAATAATGCAGTTATTATTTTATGTATTTTTATGGTAATGTCGTGCATATATTTTCATACATTTACATACAGATTGTAAATTTACAAGTTTCAATATAGTCCGATAAGATTTTATTATTAAAACTAAAATTTTACATTTTCCTAATTGTAAAATACTGTGCGCTTTATACCTGCGTATATCCTTAAAAAAATCCTCTGCTATACTTGCCGCGCGTACTCGATAGACTGTAACCGTGCCCCTAAATATACGTCACCGACTGGACATTATGAGTGACGGCGATGGTACAACCACATTATAAATAATGGCCACAAATAACCAATGTTTCACTGTAACCTGTCAGATTTTTTTCTGTAATTGCATACGGGAAGCCTTTTTATTGTTAAACTATGGTACTGTAAGTTATTCAGAATTCAATTTTAAGGTTATATGTAAGGATATTTTTAAAAAATTAAACATATTTTTTTTATAAAATCACGCATTTCTGTTTTTTTTTTTATACTAGTGCCACTGAAATTTTGTCCATACTCACACAATTTTGTCAATTAGTGAATAACTAATAGAGGTGAAATCAAGAAATAGATGAAATATAAATAGGTTTTAAGAATATTCCATATAAATTTGTAGAAATAAATAGTTTTTACTAATATTTTTATTTTAGGCTATTTCGTAAACATTACTTTTATTGAGAATTATTTTTTTTGCTTCCTTTATTCAATTAGAAACTGTTAGACCAAATGTATCATTATGTAACCTTACCACAGTATTACTAGAATCATCAAAGACATTTAAGTAAATTTTGAGATCAAACAAAATAAAAATATAACGCATGATATTGAACTTGATTCTAAGCTTTTCAAAATATGTATTTTTTTTCCTGATATTATGTCATCTAACCTTACTCTTTACCGATTTATGGCATATTTTTCAACTTTCCACTTACCATTATGTTAGTGTTTACGTGTGATAATGAATTTTAGGACTTTTGCAGGATCTATACAGTATTATTTTTATTTAGATATCTATTCCTTATTTACATTTTTATATCTAACAAAGGCATATACAGACTAAATTCAAGTAATCTAACAATAACGTGGCTTCACAATTAGTATCGATATTTTTAAAATGATTCTTTACTTACAAATAAAATTCTGCTAACACCTACGATATAACAATTTAAAGATAAGGAAAAACCTATAATGCGGAATACATTCTTTAACATCTGTATGCTTGTATTTCATTTAACGAGGTCAACATATCAAATATTGGAGGTAAATATGATGGATATATACTGTGACACCTGAATAATGAAATGTGAAACGAATTTTACTTTCTTACGCACGCAATGCTATATGTCCTTGCATTTAATAATTTTATCTAAGAAAGTAGATTCCTTACATATGAACTCCTACTTTTCTGTATGCATATTGTTTGGAGGGTAGGACGTAAACTTTTGTGAATATTAAAATAGTGTTCGTCAAATAATGATGAATGACATTTTCAATAATAATCTGTTAACTGTTCATTCATAAAGGGACTGAGTAAACAAAGAAGCAAACAAAATACACATATGTTGATGGAAAGACAGATATTAATTTAACAAACGGTTTTGTGAATTTGTTAATTTTACAGCCGGATCTTCCGCTTATTGAAGTTATATTAAACATACGTTGTGAGTATAGTGAAATAGGAGAACTGCCATCTTTACGTTAGTTTCTGTACTCATAACATATACTGAATCTATTTGCTACTATGTGGGTGGAAAACTTTGCGATAATAATGTTTAGATTAAGGCACTTGTTTGAAAAAGTGGAGAGGATTAGACTTGAGAAAGGGTAACGTTAGCATTATAAGGGCATTAAATTAGTTAAAATTTTGATTAACCTGATCCTTATTTTTTTAATCACCTTCACTTTGTTAATTGAACAATACTTATTGTCTAAGTGAATTTGTGGGGTTTGATAATTTAATAAAGTAGACATAAAAAAATAATATAATTGCCTCCACCAAACTTTTATTCTTAGATTAATTATAATTTTTGTTAGCTCGACAATTTTTATTGATAAAACTGTTTCGTTAATTTGATCTATTATTCCCTCAGTGTACCTGTAAAGAAATATGAATTTCTTTCCAGAACTTTATGGGTAACAGTGCTGGTGGGTTGATCAACTTATTAAGTGGTCCCAAATAGCACACATTAATCAAAAGTATAAAAATTAGATTTTCTGTTTAAGCATACACTCAAAAAAGTACTTGCATTGAGCTAACCAAAATATAGTGAATTTAGGAATGCTGTTTAGTTGTATATTACGAACCAATTTTTTTTGTTGCAGGAACGAAAAAAAAATTGTTAGGTATTTGCTGTTAGTATAACAAATATACATATTGTTATAGTAATCCTAGTAAGAGTTCAACCCAACCCTTTGAAACGTATCACGTGAAAAATAATTGTTGAAATAATTTAGTTATGACAACCAAAATTTAAGTCAAATTAACCAAATCCCCTTGATTAGTTCATATATACATTGTACTTCAATTTATTAAATTTTGAATATTACAGTTAAATGAATATTTAATTGAATGAACTATAATCTTTAATTTTGTTTTAACAACGTATTTATTTGAAGGAGACCTGCGGTCGATATTGTAAACACGCTAAGTGTTTGTGTCGCATATTAGGGGCAGAATCATTCCATAAGGTTTGGTAGCATTGGGTTAAATGGAAACAGATTTGCATATTTAAAAGTCTAATCCAGATGCGATGAGGGGAAATATGCGGTCAATATTATAAACACGCCAAGTGTTTGTTCCGCGTATTGGGGGTTGATGCGAGGATCACTCCGTCGCCGTAGATGCGGTTAAGGAAGCCGCCCTTTCAACAATCACAACTCCTATTAAACGTTTATCTGGTAAATATACCAGGTTAATATGTTATAAACGTACTTATTTCTCTAGTTATGCTAAATATGTTCTGTTACTGGAGTGAAATAGAGAAACGCCATCTACGGGACAATTTCTGTAATACATGTAAGTATTTAACGTATTTGCTCGTTGTATATGGAGAAAACTGCTACAAAATAGATGTGCTGCTATCGTACTGATATTATTCAATATCTACGGCCCAAAACGTAATTTAATGCTTCAAATTTGTCTCTAACCGCATTTTCAATTGAATGAAAAAAAGCGTGTTAACTTTCAAGTAATATTAAAGGAGCCATTTTGATTGTCAATTGGAACAAATTCAAACTGTAATTTAACTAAACCGATTCAAGCTAAATTCTTTCTTTACAGAATCCGGGAAATTGCTTTGGTTTAACTCAAATTTTGGTCATAATAACCAAAAAAAAATCAACAACGAGCATTTTGTTAATTCAACACAGTAACTTTTCTGAGTGTATGTATAAAGTTTTCAATTTTTACTAGGGGCCCCAAGCTAACAAGCCCCAACATAAAAGATAACGAAATTTAGATGCAACAAATAATTTTCTGCATAAGCAAATTATATTTGATTTCATGTATGATGAATGATGATAAGATCACACCGAATAATATAATTCGTCAATAACGACACATTTAACGCAGGTGTCCCTTACATATTCGACTTTCTTGATTCAAATAATTTCGATTTACAAAGTAGAAAAACGCGGGTTTGTTATTTTATTGCCGAATATGTAAATATGCACCTATATGGATGTAACATACGCACAAATGGTACATGTATTCGAGTTCATCATGTTTACGTATGCATGTATATTTTTTTTTGATTTCTTGGTAAGTTTATTATAAATTGCAATACTTACTACTATTACTGTAAGTATTCAAGTTTTTTTTTATTCTAATCATCAATTTTTCCTCATCATGTGGTTGTTTAAGTTAATTTAATTGGAAAATTTAATTAAAAAAAAAATTATTAAATTTAGTTAAAAATATTTTATTTTTTAATTTTTAATCTGATGCATATTTGTAATATCCGGATATGTGATTTCAGCTTTGGCCTGAGGATGAGTGCTAAAACACTCGAAGCATGTAGCCATTAGAATTTTACTAATAAGAAAAGGGTTTGTGAGATTCTGGACCTAATTTCATTTCCTTTAACGTAATCAACATGTGCTCACACAGAGTCAACCTTGAAGAATTAAATCACAATACTTTGAAGTTGTTATTTGGAGTATTTTTTTCTGCGTTAAATGAAAATAATACTAATTAGGTATTAAAAATTAATTGCTTAATTGGAAACTATCTATACTATTACAATTGTTTAAATGATATTGTAATATTTAGTTAGTTAGTCTTTCACATTAAGTAAATATTTATTTGATTCCTTTGCTGACAAGATATCATTGCATGGCCAAATAACCGAATGCGTCAAGCTCATCGGTTTCTTATTTGTTATATTTACAAATATGTACCTGATGTGACATCATACTTTGTTGCTTTAACAAACCCTTCTTTGCTGTGTATAGCTCGATCAAAATTGCACCACTCCATTTAAAATAAGAAGCTTGATATCAACACCCTGTATGTGTATGTTGAGAAATAAATTAATTAAAGAAAAAATAAGTATGACAAACAGATTCATAATAATTTCACCTACATTTGTATTGTGATCCTTACAGATAGGTATTTGGAATTCGTATCATTATTTTGTTTTTACGTCACAGTAGTTACTATTATCACGCATATTTCATCCTTGCACACTTGATGGTGGATTTGTACACTTGCATAATATTATAAATCTTGTTTTGACACCTTCTGTCAACAATGTAGAAGTTATTATGTAAAGCAAACTGTGTCTTTACGAAGCAAGAAAGGGTTTGAACTTAAAAAAAATGCTCATTTTAATTGATACCGTTTATACAATTTGCTAGCCTACCCTGATTCTTTTTTGCTTATGCCCATCAAATTAAGAAAAAAGACGATTAAGGAACAAAGAATAAAAAAAAATTAAACGGACAAGGTACAATACAAACAACTAATAGCCGTGACGTAAAGCACACATCACATCACGGGCACCCAACAATCCATGCACGGAGAGGAGACCTCCGCAGGATCAGATAACATAAAGTCCTCCTCGCCGCTCTCTGCCATCGGTATCGCCGGCAATTAATAGAATTCGAGATGTACGCAGGAGATACATACATGGATCCGATATCGGGGTTAAAAAGTTTAAAACGTCTTTAGAAAGCGGTCAATCAAAAGGAGAAGAAGCGACGAGGAGGAGTAAGACGTCCTAGGTTCACTGGATAGAAGGGAACTTGCGCGCCACCACAAAGGATAATGGCATTTTTAAAACGCGCGATGTGCTTCGACGAATTATATACAAAAAAAAAAGAGAATAAAAGGAGAGAAAAAAGGAGGAACCGCGACTGTCTTTCAGCAACAATCCATTAGGTATCGTGTGTACGGGTCGTCTCTCGAAGATGGGAGATGTCTTTAGGGCTTGTGTCATCAAATATGATGTGGCAGAAATTTTGCGCTCGATGATCTGATTAAGCTGTTAGGGACATAATTTTCTATCTAATCTTACCGAAACGTTGCAGATTATGTCTTACAAAACCCAGATTCCTAAAAGCCTCACTTGTAATAGTTTTTATATGTTTAGAGCAAGTACACTCAGAAAAATACTTGTGTTAATTTAACCAAAACTTGTTTGGATCTACTATAATTTTTTGTTGTATATAGTCAAACACGCTCTTTTGTTGAATCCACAAAAAACATTTTGTTGCATTTTTTTTGTTTAACTCAACAATTGTTTATTTTCAATCGTACATTTTGTTCAATTTAAAAATATTTTTTGTTCAATTTAAGCTATTAATATAAATGGAACAACATTATGTTAATGTTTTACAAAATTTTATTGTTAATTCAACCACAATTTTCAAAAATAAAATTTTGTTTGATTTGAATATCTTTTTTTGAATAATTAAACAAGAATATAGTTAATCCAATCATATTTTTTCAAACAATTCATATTTGTTGAATTAATGCAAGTATTTTTCTGAGTGTATGGGCAACCTTTGACATGTTGTGGGCCAAACTTTAGTGTGCAAATACGTTCGCGGGCCGCGTTTAAAAGTAGTGCATTTTAAAGTAGTGTTCATAATTTTTAGCAATAGATATCAGACATGAAATAATACGACAATGTTATTATAATGCAATTTATTAAAATAAGAAAATGAAATGAAAAAAATAGGTACAACATTATAATTAAATCGTGAAATTTGGAATTATTACAAACTACGAAAGTTAAATAGCGACACAGAAAAAGAACTGTTCGCATTTATATGTACTGCCAAATGCACAAATCAATCTTCCTGCGAATTTTCTAAGCTCCGGAAAATGGTCTTCTTCGAGGTATTTTTTAGAAATCGCACGTCTCCACGTCTTCAAATTTAGATTTTAGGAGCGAGTTTTCTTGAAGCTCGATGAACTTCATTTGCAAGTATATTGGAGCATTTTGTACATTACTTTTTCTTGGAGTAGCTAATAAATTGAAACTGTTTTCCATGTTTTTAATATCGATAAGTCTGTTCGAAAATTACTCCGGCAGTAACTTGAGTTCTTCAGCATATTGAGCATAAGCAGTATTTTCATACGCAGAGAGCCGTGGTGAAATGGTAACTATTACCACACAGCAACTGTGCCTCCCACAAGCGGATTTTGTTTTGAAACGCTTTCAAACGGCTGTACAAATCATTGACTAACTGACCTTGTTTTTGAAGTTGAAGTTTCAAATTTAAATCATTCACACCATTCACCATTAAGGTCGACCAGAAATGCTAAGTCACATATCCATTTTGGGTCACTCAATTCAGATAGTGGTTTATCTTTTATTTGCATAAAATCTGCTATCTCATTTCTAAACTCGTAAAACCGTTTCAGCATTTTTCCTTTGCTTAACCATCTGACCTCACAATAATATGTTACGTCGTCATATTCGGCTGATATTTCTTCCAAAAACGCTTTGAACTGACGATGGTTAAGCCCTCGGGATCGAATAAAATTGATGGTTTTTACTACCACATTCATAACATTCTGGAGTCGAATGGACTTAGAACACAAGTTCTGTTGGTGGATAATGGAATGAAGGACTATCAAATCATCTTTTTACACATTTAATTCAGTTGCTTTTTCATACAAAATTCCGATGAAACCTTTACATAAGCTGACCATAGAAGGTGTACCATCTATGCATACACCGACTAATTTTGACCATGGCAAACCAAAACATATGAATACCTTTTCAACTTTATTAAAAATGTCCTCTCCTGTAGTGGTTCCTTTTAGCGGCTGTAAAGCAAGCAATTCCTCAGTAACAGTGAACTCTTTATCAACACCTCGAATAAATATAGCCAGTTGAGCTGTGTCAGACAAATCGGTGCTCTCGTCTAATGCTATGGAAAATGATTCAAAACCAGCCATACGGTCAGTCAAAGTTGTTTTTATATCATTAGTCATCATTCCTATACGTCGGGCAACAGTTCGTCTTGACAAACTAATTTTTTCAAATTCATTTTTCTTTTCAGGACACAAAACACTGCAAACTTCTAACATACACTCCTTCATAAATTCTCCTTCGACAAATGGTTTTAATGACTTTGCCAATTTTGAACTAACTATAAAACTAGCTTTCTACAACATTATGAAGTTGTGTTCTTTGTTTATGAAACATTTGCTGCTGTTTTTCCAAATTTGCGGTAAGCTTCTGGATTTTGTCTTTTCTTAATTGTCCTGTCAGTGAGTGCAGCATAGGATGCTTAGTTGAGTAATGCCTCTTTATATTGAATTCTTTCATCACTGAAATGGATTCATTACACAGCAAACAAATAGGCTTACCATTGAGCAAGATAAAAAAGAATTCTTCAGTCCATTTTTCTTGAAACTGGCGACCCTCTGCATCTACTTTTCGTTTCTGTGTTATTGTTTCTTTTCGCTGTAAACTTCCATCAGAAATCTAATAATCGAACAGACTTGACCGATTTAGTATATTGTTGTGGCACATAAGAGAAAAGTCATCACCATATTAGATGTAATTATTATTTTATGTACACATCTGTTTGTAAGTCCAGTATAATTTGGGTTAATTGGGTTAATTAATTTTTTTGACTTGTTATTCCAGGTTTGATCACCGTCAGGCGATTGAGGCCTGAGTGTTGTCCTTTTTGCCAAGCACTTCACCATAATATGAAGAGGTATAAGAACCAATACTACCTCGATAGCTGCTGTTGGGCAGATTCACATGGCACTAGTTATGCATACGTAATATACGCATGCTAATCTCTGCACTTTCGAGAGGTTAATTCTTTCGGTGGCCAGATTAGTTCTTTTGCGCCAAGCTACTGACACATATGTAAGTGATAATCGGTCTCACTATCGCCATATACATCTAAAGCGGTATTTTTGAGTTGCATCCTCAATTTTTCCCTGCAAAGTGCCTGCACACCATCTCAGCTTTTTTGGCCTTGTTGGTTACTAGTTACTACTGGTACTACTTATACTTCAAGTTCGAGTTTGTTCCAGAGAAGTTTATTGTCTAGAGTAAAGCTTAGGTTGTATTTAATTTCCGTTCTCCTATCTGTTTTGCCCATACATTCATGATTTTGAGATTGGATTTACTTTTTCTAGTGAATCCTACTAAAGTAGTCGTAGTGGGATTAACATTGAGTCCCACCGACTGACACCATCTTCTTGTAGATTCCTCTTTGAACTATGTCAAATTTGCATCTTGCGTAGATGTAAGATAATATCATCTTCACAAGGTATGCCTAGATCAGTCAACCCGCATGATTCTACATAAGTGGGGATGTAAGTCCTCCCTGTGAGCATCCTCTGGTCGTACAACCGAGATGGTTTTATGTACCACCTCCGCTTCCAGCAACCTGGTAAACAGCAGCTGCGATACCCATCTAGAGGTCACGCCATTTGCCCCCTGTTAATTATTTTTTTTAATAGACTCGTGTGGAAGGTTATCAAAAGCGCTCTTTGCTTAGAAAGGCACACCCTATAGTTTTTTGATTCGTCAGTACATCTTGGATCGATCCATCAGCTCCACTAACGCCATCCCAGTGGATTTGCCCGTTTGATAGGCGTACTGATTGCAACGGTGCCCGCTCCAAGATATTTATTCTGATGTAGTTATCTACAGTCTTTTCGAAAAGAATGACGTAAGGCTAATAGGGCTGTGAGATTTAGGGCTTTTCCCCCATGGGCGAGTGCAATTCGAAGAAGGCAACTCGGCCAGAGAGACCAATTGTGCCCCCATGTCAGTTGTAACCCTTTCAGTCAGGTTGCACCCTAACAAAAAAAATCGCAATCTGGCTGAAAGTTAACTTACCGACTCTGGCCTAGCCCCATGCGATGCATGTGTTTATTTAGTGCATAGTGCCCAGTTAAGATTCCTGTGAGTAATCCCAATCTGTCTCTGCTCATAAAGACTGCCTTACGGAGTCTTTCCTCATTCCGATGAAACCCTAGAAATTTACAGTGTCTTGCGCCGGCGAGTCCATTCCAAAAGGAGCAGTGCCTAGTAGCAAGTAAGAACGGCTGCTCGCTGGCGCCCCTTGCTAACGTGTCAGCTATTTCATTGCCTCTGATCTCACAGTGACATGGCACCCATCTCAATGTAACATTTAGATGTTCCGCCAGCTGTTTAAGCTTTCTGTGGCACCCTTAAGCTTTCAGTACCACTTCAGAGTCAAATCTGAGGGCCCGCGAAGCTTTGGGGGCAGCTTGGCTGTCGGGGATGACTTCTACCCTTCCATTCTTGCGCAAGCAGTTTGACATGCCTTCGGCACAAGTCTGGATTGCAATAATTTCAGCTTGGAAAATGGTAGGGGAAGCCCCTAGGCGAAAAGCTTCACCGTCCCACTCTCCATCCCTCCAGATTCCAATGCCCGTGGCATGACGCGTTTTCGAGGCATCGACAAACCAGCGGGATAGACTCCGTTTTGGTTTGCGGATGTACGCTATTGCAGTTTCCCCCTAGGGTTGCTTCAGACTACAACACCAACTCCAGTGGGGGAAACTCAAGAATGGTCTCAATAGCAGCCGTCGGCGTCGAAGACATGGCTCCTATGATGACCAAACAGGCCATCCTTTGGACTTTTCTAACAATAACCGCGCTTATAGGGTAGCCTAGATTTGCTTTATGCCACTAGACTAGCGAGGCGTAAGTTATAGAGGGTACTATAACTTTCGTGTACAGCCAGTGTACCAATGCAGGCTTTAGCCCTACGTTTTAACGAATATACCACTACAAGTCCAGAAGATCCTTATGGCTTTGTTCGTCAAATGTTCTAGGTGTGATTTGTACAGCAGTTTCGCGTCCAAGCCAACACCTAGATATTTAATCTCGGTTGATACGAGTATTTTGGAGCCGAATATAGTGGGACACTGGAGATTGGGAATCCTCCCCCCTCCGTATGAACGGAATCATAGTGGCTTTGCTAGAGTTGACGTAAGAGAGATTTAGGGTGCGTAGTGTCCTTTTTCCCTGCCTTTGGTATGAGAATGACTCATTTCTTCTGGTAAGTGCATCGACGATTCTCACTCAACTTCAGTAGAGACACAATAGTGCTCCCGAATAATATTGCGGCAATTCAATGTTTCGTTCATGACGTTTAAAAATTTTTGATAACAAACCAAATTAATAGGAATCACATTCCACAAGGTCAACTATACTGAAATATCATCCATATTTCTAGACATACGATCATGCACACTCAACGGCAATCCATTTGCAAATATAACAAAGGCTATCTCGCAGTCATATACTATACACATACAAAAGAGAATAGCAAGATCAAACTAATAACTTAAGAATCGCACCGTAAGATGCGAGAAAAAGAGACAAAATGGATTCAGCTCCGCATTTGTTGCCGGTCGCCTTTTTCCATTGCTACCTTCAATGTTTAATTAAATTTACATAAATTACAGCGTCGGCGAGTTGAGCTCGGTACGCCTGCCAGCCGCGTATTAAGAACGGAAAGCGAAATATCTTCATTTAATATCGAGTAATCGGATCAGAAGATATAAATTATTGTAGGAGGTACGGTCGGATGGATGTTGAAACCATACCTACGTAAAGTTGTTCTGTGAACACGCGCAATACGACACCGACATCATATAGTTAATCTATGAATAATAACATCTAGCTATCTACTATAACGTCATGTTTTCGCGTTTGTGTTGTGACAAAGGTAATGTAGAAGTGGGCGAAACATTATCAAGAATATGCAAGGTAACCAAAGCCGGATTTAATATCATCACGAAATCATTCATTTTTGACATATGCTTGCGCAATCAAAACATATCCAAAAAGAATATATTACGTCTAATAACTAAAATTCGCACCATATTTTATATAAATCACCCAAAAAGAAATTAATATTTTCTCGTGGGAATTTATTGAAACAAGTATGCATATAATATACCAGAAAACCAAAAAATACGTGACCTAACTCCAAGGGACAGCGAAGGTGGTAAATTACACAGGGCAAAACTAAAAAAATCCAAATGCCTAACCGGCTTGACTAGATATACCTACATATAATACAACACACGTGTGTGTTGTGTTGTGCGTTTTAACTAATAAAGTCGTTGTTTAGCGCGGCGGCTGTCAACTACAAGCTCGAATTGGATAATTGTAATTTATTACGGGCGATAGCTTAATTATCCTACCTTATATATCTGCATAGTTTTGTATTCCTATATATAGTAGTACATATAATACATAAAGTGCAGCCCCCGCATCCTAAAATGCAACAGCTTGAAATAAAAATATTTATCCAGTCGAATCTAGAAAGATTAACCTTTCTGCATGACCTTTATTAGGCACACACATGCTGTGACACTTAAAATTTCCAGGTTAAATATATGAGAATGTAAATAGCGCCAGCTTACTATCATAATTGTGTTTTGTTACTTAAAAATAAAGGTGGTGCTATTTGCGCACGTACTTGACAACGCAAAGTTGATATTTTTCGCCACCATTGACCATCGGCCATGACAGATTAAAATTAAGAGCCACATCTTTTGTAATAACATTGCACAGGAACGACTGAAGTGCCCCTATCGGTTGTTTTCTCATAAAACACTCTTTCAAGCCCCCTCTTAATCTTGAAGAGTTTGAATTGAATATTACACCAGATTTTGGTAAGTAGCGGCATCTGCATGACATTTGAGAACGCGGGAACTATTTTTTTGATATGTCAAAATCACGACCTGCTTGATGACTTTCACAGTTTGCTTTACACGACCTATCGGATCATTAGTTGCGCGTGTTCACCACTGGCGCCACTTACCGAACCTTTTTGGAGAAAATGTTTACCCTTGGATTTAGCGACCACAAATCACAAACAAAATAGATGCGTCAGTATCTAGGCTATCGTTCGCCCATTTTTGAGGAGAGTTTTCTCCAACTTCGATGAGATGTAAGCCGTTAAGTCGATAAGTTTGACCATTTTTCTGCTGAAAACTTTGAAACGACTGTGCGACCATTATATAAGAGAGGTGGCCTTACTTTTGTATCCACTTCACACAAATTAACACGCGTACATCCCGGGAAGATCCACCGAATCTGCCCTCACATCAGTGGTGGGCGGATAGAGAGATCGTGGACAATAAAATGTCTTACCTGGGTGTATTCTAGAATATAGAAGCAGCTTTTGATAAAGCTTCTGTCAATAGTATTGTCAGTGCCCTAGCCAGGCAAGGTGTTGAGCCGGCTTGTAGGATGGCTACACTGTATGTTAGAGCAAAGGGCAATAGAAGTAAGTGTGAGAGGTGCCAGCGTGAGGGGGCACGTAGATCGGGGCTGTCCAAGGAGGCGCTCTGTCACCACTTTTTGTGGGACCTTGTGGTAGATGACCTCGTTCATGCGCTGAACACATCTGGTTTCTACACAATTGCATATACGGACGATATTACGATCTTCATTGATGGATGATTTGACAGCGTGCTCTGCGATTTGATGCACACTGTCCTAAGATCTCTCGAAAACTGGTGTTGAGAACGTTGCCTTTCTGTAAACCCAGATAAATCAAAGATGGTACTCTTTACTAACAAAAGAAAGGTGGGAAAACTTCGCCCAGCACAACTGTTTGGTACTGCTCTCGGTTTCTCGGATAAAGTCGCGGTCACGTGAGGATCATCCACGACAGTGTCGCTAAAGCGCCTCTTCTTGGTGCCGCGAAGGACTGAGCGCCTCCCGTGTTTGCTTTCGGCAGATGCTACCGCGTTCGTGTCGACCCCTGCGTCGAATTATTGTCTTTGATTGCCGTCTATACAGACGGATCAAAGACAGGAACAGGTGCGGGAATTTTCTCTCCAGACCTTAAGCTCAACTTAGAGTTGGCACTAGGTAGGTTCGCTGCGGTTTTCCAAGCTGAGATTTTGACTATTCTGCATGGTGCTGAAGAAATTTTAGCAAGGGGCATTAAGGGACGACGTATTGTACTTTACAGTGATATCCAAGCTGCCCTTGAAGCCCTTAGCAGTTATAAGATCGCTTCAGGCCTAGTACTTCAGTGTCACAATGCCTTGGAAGCTATAGCTATTGATAATGACTTGATACTCAGTTGGGTTAAAGGTCATAAAGGTAATTTGGGAAACGAGACTGCCGATAGATTGGCGAAACTTCCCATTTCTTCGGCTACACTCAATACCCTAATAAACCAGTGGACCACTGCTCTACACGAGGAGAGATGGGCATCCATAAATTACAACCCATTTTTTTTAAATTACTGAATATGTATTTTGTTCAACCACAATAAAACCAAAAAAAAACATTTTGTTAAACCAATGCATATATTTTTGTGAGTACGTCAGCTTTCAAATTTTCTCGTTACTGGACTATTAGTACACTTTTTAAACTTTTTTAATTGAACATTTTCCTAAATCAAGCTCTTCATGTCTCTGGAATTTTCTTTTTCCAAATTTACTGAAATCCTTCCGGATAACCTTTATTAAATTCAAAAACTTTAATAATTTGTAATGGTCGATATGTAACAATTCTACGTGTATTTCATTTCTTTTAAGTATTTTTTTTTTTCTATAGCATGTTAAATTTTAATTTCAATCATTGTACAATAGCCCGGAACAGGGACGGATCTACTTAAGGGCTTTTGGGGCTGCCCAGGGCTCCGCGTATACAAAGGGCCCCAGCCCCCATTAAAAACAATAGACAACAAAAATATATACATATATCTAAAATAAAAAAAGAATTCAATCGCAAGGTTGGCAACCCTGAGATCAATCAACCAGTGTGCGCTTCTATCGAACGAAACGAGGAATTACCCGTCGATTGTTTTCGGCTGGTATATTTTCTTGAGATTATGGGCAAGCAAACAATTAAACAAATTATAACTTAAATAAATAACAACGGTACAAAGTATTATTCATTGGGGATGGCGTCAACCCCATATGTCTCACAATGACCAACTTGCTTTTAGTACGATACTGTTTTCGGGGAAAAGTGTTTGAAGGATGTGTATCGTTCATTAAAATTTGTAATCATACTGGCTTACATTTACTTAATATTCTACAAGGCTTTTTAGAAACAAATGGACTACTACTGAATAATTGTAGGAGGCTGTCTTATGACAACGCTGCTAATATAACAAAAAAATAAATCCGCGGATTATATGTGCCGTGTGCTGCGCATTCTCTTAACCTAGTTGGTGAAGAATCTGTGAAGGTTGCAACCGAAATTGTGAACTTTTTAGGAGTAATGCAAAAAATATACATTTTCTGTTCTACATCGACCCATAAATGGAAACTGTTAAATCGTGAAACAAAACTAAAAAATTACGTTCAAAAGTTTAAGCCAGACCAGATGGTCTTGTCCCTATGATACTGTCAAAGCTTTAAAAAATAATTATGATGACATTATGAAAATTTCCAAAAGTTTCAGCAAAAATGAGGATGAGGAATTTGATTTCCGAAATGAAGCACGAAATTTATTTAATAAACTGGCGCCACTCGATACTGCAATTTTGATTATTTTTTTGAGAAGAAATTTTGGAGAGATTTAATTTAATCAATAAAAAAATACAGAGCCCTGGTTTAGATATTTGTGAAAGCAATAAGTTAATTGCGTCATTAAAAGAGTTCGTGAAGAACATGCGGCACCAACCAGATCAGAAACTAAAGGAATATGAAGAGAAAGCTAAAAAATTAAGTACTAGTGTGGCAACACACTATATTGACGTAAACAAGAGACGCATTAGGTCAAAATTTTTAGATAAGCCTACAGATAAAGTCTCAGTATACGGCGTAGAAAAGTTTAAAAGTGACTCGCTAAACGTTGCGTTGGATAAGCTAATTATGGATTTAAATAAAAGAAGCCAAGTCTATGAGACATATGCAAAAAAATCTAATTTTTAGTGGATTTGCAAGACAAAAATACGGAAAACATAGATCTGGAAAGTGTACACTTCTCACAGGAAAAATCGGGACACCAGTAATTCAGAATTTCTTGATTGTAAATGCAACTTTCGGAGGACGTATTCACTTATCACAGCCATAAATCACTTAATTATGTATATTACTGCGATCAAAAGTAACGACTAGAAATTTAAACAGAAAAATATAGAGAGAGAAAAAGGTTTATGTACAGAATAAACAAATCTGAGTTTCGGTGGCGGCGTTTCCTTTAAAAATACCAATGAAAAAAGATACATAACAACAAAAAGAACTCTTGAATAGACGGCTTCATTTAGAAATATATATGTATTTAACTAGTTTGATGTTATGTAGAGATAATTTTTTTTTTAAGAAAACGTGGTGATGGGATTTTCTTATTTAATATTATGTTACTTGTTAATGCTGCTTTGATATTACTTACTTACTTCGATTTATGCTCGCGAGTACTTAGTTTAGCATTAGATCAATATGTCAGTCAGACTTCTCAGTTTGGGGATAATGTGATTTTCACAGATTTATTGACTACACTATTATTGATATATTAATTACTATTGTTGTTTAATAATCTTAAATATTGTATTACTATAAAGTTTCCTTCTATCTATAAAAAAAAAACAGGTTTAAGATTATTTATAAAATTCTTAAATAAAGCAATTAAGTTCGCAAAGAAATTATTTATTTTATGAACCCTCCGTTTATTGTATTTATATTGTATTTTAATATTTCTGTATTCGGTATTTCTAAGGAAACACTGCCACCGAAATTCCAATGTGTTTATTTAATGTATAAACTTTTTTCTCTATATATATTTCTGTTTAAATTTTTCCTTTGATCGCAATAATACACACAAAAAAGTGATTTATGGCTTTGATAAGTGCATATATCCTCTGAAAGCTGCATTTACACCCAAGAAATTTTGAATTCACGAATGCTGGTGTCCCGATTTTTCCTGTGAGAAGTGTACATAATATTATTGATTATTATCCAGATGACGTAGACGAACATTTATGGAATGAGTGCATTTAGTTAGCAAATCTTACTTACTACAGCCTAAGCCAGAGTCTTACACCTCTTGTAGTGAAATTTTTATGCTAATTGATGAAAAGAACCTTGTTGATGTTTTCCCAAATTGTTATACCATCTTAAAGATTTTTTTAACGTTGCCAATCACTAGCTGTGAAGCGAAGCGCTCTTTCTTTAGGATGTCATATAGAAAAAACAAATATAGAGCAACAATGTCGAACTATCGACTAAGTCATTTATCAGTTCTTTCCATAAATTGTGATTTAACAAAGGACTTACAATATGATGAGCAATAAAGGAATTTGCAGCACAAAAATGCAGAAAGATTGCTTTAAAATTTATATAACATAATTACACATAATCTGCAAATTTCTTTTGCAATAATGTCATACAGTTGATGTTTGTATACACAAACACTAAATCATATTAAATAAATAAAATCTGTTATTGTCCTATTGTTTTTTATACCGTATACCTACATCACTATTGAAAACAGTTTTTTGACAAAATGGTAATTAGTTGAATAATTAGGTAGGTCCCTAAGTAGTATTAGCCCAGGGCCCCACAAATTCACGATCGCCCTGGCCCGGAAGAAGTTCTTGAAAACTTGAATTAGAATTAACAGATTTTTTTTTGTTAACTACCTTCGGCAATTTTAGTTTCCATCTCAAAACATTTCATTTCTTTAGCATTAATTTATAATTTATGTTTCTTTAAAAATTATTAAAGTATTCAAACGCATTTCAAATTTCGATCACAAAATCTCTATTCCTATCGAGTTCATTTGACGGCGAACAAGCCATCATCGAGTTCGGCTGGCCTCTTGGCTATTTTATGACACACACACAAGACCAAACTCCGGCGTGCAGACGTGGGAATTCTCTACAGGAATGCCGATATATCGTCGCCGACTTACGCTCCGCTTGATCGCTAAGATTAATTATGCGCTCGTACGTTTTTCAGATATTATATTCGACTCGCGAGTTGGCTCGCATAAAGAAGGCGATTTGTAATACAAAGAAGGTCCTTCGATCCGATTTGTAAGCGTGTACGATTTAAACGCTATTTATTACCGTTAAGTCAAATCTATTGAGGAACAGTTTATATAGGAAAGCGTGATGCGCGCCGACACAAAAGAATGTATAGGATAAGATTTCAGACGTGAAATTAGAACAGGTTTTGCTTTAACATCAAATAAAAGAAAGATGCGCATTTATAAAATATTTTCATTTGTGAGTAGAAGCACCGCATTACAATTTTAATGTTTGTATTCCGTTATTATACACTGTTGAAAATATTATCGGTGTTGGCGTTAATTTTGCGCTAGTCAAATATTTTGGTGTTGATTTTTACAAACTTTGCCAGACGAGTTGACTACGTGTGTTTAATAAAACAGAAATTACTAGAATTCCGTGTAAATTCTTTGTTCAGATATGAGGAATTTACTATTTTCTAGACATTCAGAAGCATCAACCAATCAAAATTTTTCCCTCGGATAGAAATATAGAAACCCTACCTAAGCTCTAATATGGTATTGCATTATACGCATCACGTGCATTGCACGTGTATCTGTTTTCGGGTTTGTTTCTACGTATTAACATATCCAAACAAACCACCGAACGTGTACTGACCTGCAAAGTGTAACCTTGTGTTATTAAACGTTAATTCCACTGTGCATAAAAAATTTCAACATCCTAAAAATGTATTGGGAACATCTATTTACGTAATTAGTTCAATTTGAGTCAAATAGCATAAACATTCACTTAATTTTATAATGGTTCTCAAAAAATCATTTTAAAATTGACACGTTTAATTGAAACTAAAACTTTTGAATGAGCGATGCTGCATATTTATAATTGAGAAAACGTCTTAAAGAGAGAATATTACATCACTAAGAAATAAGAGTTGCGTATTAAAAAGACGTCGTGTTTAGAAAACGGTGTTAAATCACCCAATAGACCGCATTCATTTAGTTAAACAGCTAGTAAATTTGTCTAGTCTAGATCAAATAAAATGTGGCTAGAAGTATTTTATAATTCCACGTGTCAGTTGGACAAAATAACACTTTAGCAATAGACAATACTTGACTATCTTTGTTCGTCAAATTTAAACTCGTATAGTTCTCGACAAAATAACACGAAAAGAGTGTGGACCTCTCCTGACTATTAAATTAGTCAAAAAAGTGTTAAACTTTTCAACAGTGTAAGTATTACTATATTTGCAAGTAAGGTTTTACTCATATTGTACCACACTCAGAAAAGTAAGTAACATTTAATTCAGTTGTACTCGAATTAAATGTTACTTACAGCAGAATTGTGGACAAAAACCCTTTTTTTGATAATATGGATTTGAATAATATTGATATATTAATGTTGTATTTATAAAACCCCAGTATTTGGTGAGGCGCACGTAAAAGAAAACTCTCCATTGAAAGAACTTTTTTCCCAGTAGGGAGGAAAGTGTCTACTTTCCTCCGGCATTTGAGGGAGGAAAGTTGTACTTTTCCTCCCTAGGGCGGAAAGTAAGTGACATTAACATGATGAAACTGTACATCTTAATATATGTATAATATGTAACATTATTGATACATGACATTAGTATATTCGGCGCAGTCTGAGTCCATTTATGAGATAATTGCTAAATTATTAGGTATTAAATTTCAACTATTATTAAACACTTTTAAAACGACGCTAACTTGACCGCTCCCAAAAAATATTTGACAGATTAAACCTACTATCTATCATGTCACTCACAGGTATGTCTTTATTATTTTTAGACATTTAGTTAAAATCGGACTAGCTGGGAAAAAAAATAGTATTCAAACCACGTGAGGAAAGTGCTATTGCAGGCCTTGGGCAATTACAAACCTCGCCTTCGGCTCGGTTAATATAATAGAGCACTTTCCTCCTTTGGTTTGAAATATACGATTTCCACCGTCAATTAATAACTGATTTAATGTCATTAAATTCATTACTAAATTTACATAAAACTGACAAAGTGCTAAGATTCTTTTTGCAATTTATTATTTCTGGAGAGGATACATTCAAAATAGTAGTTATTTGAAATTTTTCTAACTTAACTTCATTACGATTTCAACGTGTGCGCAATATTGACAGTCATGTATTGTTTTCGTAAATTAAATCACGCACTGAACACTCATTCATAGGCACATCGCAGCCTGTATGTTTACTCTTATTTAGAAAACATGCTGATTGCGAGCCGGCGATCACAATAACAGAAAACTGACAGGCGAATACAATTAAAAGAAACCCCGCGTGTTTATAATTGGCCGTAACGAAAACAATTGGAACGGAAGCCCTTGGCATGCCAACGCGGGAACGTTTAATGGAGATTAATGATGTGGAGGTTACTTGCGAATAAGCCGTTCAAACGCCCGCGCACATCTCGAGTGATGCCCTAAAATTAAATAGAAATATATTTGAGGAAACTTATTTTGAATTTTTTTGTCATATTTTGCCTTAAACATAAGGGCGTAACATGAATAAATGCGAATCTAAGCTCCACAAATCTTCGATTATTAACTATAGCACACTGAAATAGTAATAAAAATTATTTGCAAACAATTCTGAATTATGCATTGTTCGTACGCAGTACTTGTAGTTTCGGTTGCGTAGATAATCAAAGATTTGTGGAGCTTCAATTCTCATTTAATTTGTTAAAGATGGTACCTACGTTGTACTTCAAATACAAATAGTAATGTTTGATAATAATATTAGTTCAAAGTCGAAAGCGACATATGACACTATTAAAACACAAGTTTCGTTCAAGTTTTTCGGCCTTTCGAAGACTTGACGTTTTCCAAACTTATTCTCGAGCGACAATAGTTATTTACGGATGGGTCCGCGTACAAATTGTTAGCTTTCTTAGCAATATGCGTTAAAGGAGCTTTTCGCAAGATATTGGATTTACGCAAATGGAAGTATAACAAAAGTATCAACTGACCGAGCTGTGTAAGTGAGCACAGTGAGCAGTCCATTAGGTTGTTCAGAACTTTAATTCAAAATTTTGCACTTTATTTTCTGCGTTGGGTTAACGGTTCAAAATCATGCCTTATTAAAAGATCTTAAATCCTCATGTCCAGCCTGTAGGGGAGGTTCTTTAAAAAACGCTTCTGTATTCTCTCAAGCGAAAGTTGTTGATAAAGGTAGTAGGGGTGCCATATTGTGCGAGCGTATTCTAAATTTAATCTAACCAGGGTGCAATAAAATTTAATTTAACGTTCGTATCTCCGTATTAACTCAGTGTTAACTGAATAACTCCAAAGCAAGGTTTTTACCATGATTCTCCCTTACTCCTTGGCGAATGTTGAGAGACAACTAAAGTCCGCGCAAACATAATGACAACTGATAATGATGATAATAGAGTTTATTCTGTAATGCCAAACAGGCATTGAACAAGTCAGTTTTAGAGAGAGAAAATGTACATAAATATATAAAAAAATACAATAAGACATTATAAGCACAACAAACATAAACCCAATGTTATAAGGAAAATATTGATGTTAAACAATAAATATAAATATATACATATGTAGATAATTAAAATTTAAATTCAAAGGATTCGACGATGCTATAGAAAGCTTTATCCTGGAGACAGGCATGGAAGTGGGCCCTAAAAGAGACAGAATTCTCGCGCTTTAGTCCGCAGAACAGGTGATTGTAGATTTTAATGGGGCGGGTTGTCACGCTTTTATAAACCACAGCTTTAGACGTTTGCTAGGGTAATAAGAGGCCTGCTTTGATTCCGTGGGTATTAAATATGTGAGTTAACTCGAGGTCTTTAAACAGTTTATAATGATCACGTACAAGCATCGCGCACTCTAATACAGGGTGTAACAGCGGTAACGCCGGTTCTTCAATGACTGCTCCTAATACCACAAATTCATTTTCTTCGCTTACAATTGTTGTTTTATGTCGCTTTATGTAAGCAACGTTGCCTGTGGTACGAAATCTGTCCAACAGTTTTTCAAACACCCTTTTATCTGGATGTTTTCGATTAGTGTACTTCTGCGCATACACCTGAGACGCAAGGAAGCAATTTTCCTCAACAATAACTAAAATCATATCAGTTCTTTCTTGCAACAAGTATGCTTTCATGGTGCTAACTGGATACACATCAAATTGACACATTCAAAAAATCACCAGCTACCTAGATTAAATTCAGGTAAGATAATGACAATTTACTTAAACCACCTAAAAAACTCAAATAACTTAAAAACCAGTCGAGGTATTTGAATATCCTGTAGACTACTGGACAACGTTGAATGTCGCATTCAATCAGCCAAAGGGTTTGCTATTTATGGTTTTTATTTTACTTCTCTAAATTCGTTTCCGAGATACTAGACTTTTTTTGCAACATTGCATTTTTAAACAAATTGAAATATCTCATAAACTATAAAAATTAGCTATAGGGAACCTTAAATAAAATTGTTCTAGTTTTTAGTGTACATTTCAAAAATGCCATAAAATACAGGGCGTTCCAATTAAGAAAAACATAACTTTGATGCGGCTGCTAAATTTGGACAGCACCCTGTATATTCAATTATTTTTAAATTGTAGATCTAATCCACCTACATATATCCTAATATACAATATTTCAAAAATTGTTACCATTTGACCACCAGAGACCACGGCGTTACCGCTGTTACACCCTGTATATTGTAGTGGTTGAATAAACTGATATTATTTAACGGTACCATAACTAGATTTACTGTTATCTGTTTTAAAATAATAATAAGGGTATACAAAAAAAAATATTTAGAATGTCGCAGTAAACAGCCACACGATTTCCAGGTGATGTAAGAGATCTCTGCTTTTGGAAAGCCCTTCAAGGCACTTTCCTTCATAATTTTCCCTTCAGGAGGTAAAGATTATCAGTAGTGAAATACCTACACATCGAAATTAAATATTAGAATTTGAATATTATATATTTACAATAGATTTTAACAGATCAAAGTTGGATCAAGTTTCAATTTAAAGGAACATATTTTTTTTTAACTCTGTAAATATTTTACTTAAATTTAGTTTAATAATGTTTTATGTGATTTGCAATCCAAGTTCATTGATATATCAACAAAAAGACAGGAGAAATTGTTGAGAACTCTGTTTTGCCAAAAATTGAGGTGTTGTACTCATTGTAGTTAATATTTTAAGATTGTTAATTAAGTATAGTGATTTGTTTGTAAAATTCTACATGTATTTTGTTGATGATGTACACACACTAGCTTTAATTTATAATGAATGGAAAGTGATTCCATAATTTTGCAATAATTAATTTTGTTTTTAATTGAGTTTAAACATTTCATAATTCCGTTTAGTCACATGGGCATTCTCATATATTAAATATCCAATATTCCCTTCACTTCCGTGAAATTAACGGATTTTCTGAGGCAGTTTGCAGCTCTTGCGAAAGCAATCGCTATTAATGTCTGTTAGATTTCTTTTGTAATTCAAAGCATTCACTAGCCAACCTCCGTGAGAGACGGACGTGTCCAGAATATTTTTTATAAAGTTTAACGGCTATTTTAATAAAATCCTATTTATTCCAAATTCCAATCTAAAAATGATGGTTAATAGTTAAACAAAGTTTATCATATTAATTTTACCCACATTTTACCTATATATTTGTTGGGTAATTTTCTCCAACGACGATATTCCCGAGATATGTTCCTGTCCTGAACCATTCTCCTGTAATTCGAAGTACCAGAACCCCCATTCGATGCCCTGAACAGACTTACCTACTCCGATGCCTGCCGATTTGCTCCCACCAAAGGTATTCTGCGCCTCATCAACCTAAAAAATAAACGTATTTTAATTCGTATCTAAATTTTAAAATTCTTATAAGAAAATGTATTTTTAATACGTTTGAGAAATTTTGTTTGGTTAGGAAGTTTGTATGTAATCGCCGACCAATTTCCGAGAAACTGCTGGAAAATTGTTATAAGGTGGCTTTTCTAATTCTGCTAGTTAATATGTATTTGCGGCATGAACCGAATACCCAGTAAGTTTTACCATCAAATGTTGCACATACTGATTTACACGTCATTTCAGCAAACAATTACATAGATAGATGGGAATTTTGAAAGTCAATTTTTAACGTATTTATTTTCTATGTTAAATTTATATTCCAAAACTTGGAATTACTAACAAAAGAGGTAATTGTATATTTAATAAGCGAACTCATTTGACTAACTTGAGATATTTACTTTCTTATCTGCTTTGTTTTAACACGGTCTCACATTTCGAAAAATTATCTAAATTTTCTAATGTGAGAGTGAGTTTTTAACGTAATGCTGAATTAATTCCAACGTGCATGCAAGTTGTTTCGGATATCCCTTGTTCAAATTATAGCAGAGTGCGTAAAAAGCTTCAAAGCATTAAAAGAACAACAAACAGAGTTTCTAATATGAATTAATACCACCTACCAATAATCAGTATAATAGTTCTAAAATAACAAGAAAACAGAACCACGTGTGACCGAACACCATGTCATTTCTGACTACGTCTGGCTTGAACCAGAACATTCTAAGTTAAGGCACGCGCATCTTGTTTATTTCCTTATCACTTGAAAATTATTATATTTACGACTGTAATTTTCCAAATTGTAAGAAATTATAAGTTTTTCCTAAGAGATATTAATATTTTTCTTGGTAATATTACAATGCTAGAGATTTTTTTCAAACAAACAGAAATTTTCCTATAATATTCACATAAAATACTTGTATTATGGGAAAATTTCTAACATTTCGACACTTTCCTTAAGTTTCTGTACATGTACCCATTCAGTGCGGAAAATTATCAAAGAATTATCTCAATTTTTTAGTGTATGTGGATCCGGGTTGAACAACCAGGAAGAAGAAATGGTCTTACTCCACAAAATTATTTTTTTTAATCCTGGTTATTCAATTTAATTTTTTTTTTTAATTGAGAGTGTATCATTTTAGATAAAAACTAGATTTTCCAACTGTCTCAAATCATACTCTATATGTTATTAAACTATTTTTTAAGTAAAAAAATGATCTTAGAATTAAGCTGAAGTCCACATATGCCTACTATATAATATATTTACGCATTACCAGTAAGTAAAGAGGATAGTTCAATTATTTTTCATGTCGTTTCATTAAATATGTTCCTTTGATCACGCCCGCACCGAAAAACTAATAAAATAGTGGAATACCTCGCGAATGGCAGTCAAGAAAACATTTAATTTCCATCCATTCGCGGTCGCAATTATGAAAATATTTTCGAACCATTCCTTCAAGGAGCATCTGTTAGTATTTAAGTCAATTTTAATACACGCATTTCCATGCAAATTACTTCCTTGCTCCGGTTTCTCATTCAACAACTTTCAATACCGAACGATTACGAATACAGAACCGTAATTATTTTAAAATTTATGCTTTTCTGTATTGGAGCGAACATCCAGCGCAGGTAATAATAAAGTTATAAACTATACAATGTTATAAGCGGCAAAGTAATGCCGAAATGCCAACAACGACGTAACCAACAACAAGAACAACCATCACCGCTATCATCACACCAACAAAAACGGAGAGACACTAGATTAAAGCAGCGTATTGGAAGAGAAGGATAAAGAAGAGAATGCCAACGACTAAATTAAATTCCCAGATTACCGAGCACTTCGAAGCGTTTCGAGTCTCTCCTCTTCACCAATACTTGCCGGTGCCATAATCGAGATGAGAGGGATCGAAAAAAAGCTTATTAAACACGACTGGGCATCTTATACCTATGCGTTTGAAAATCCGGCAATATTTTCCATTTTTAAATTACCCCTTGACAAATTTAACTGTTTCGTGTTTCCCAAACAAAATTCTCATCCTCAATAAACATGCACCATCTCACCTATAAACATCAAAATAAAATGTCATAACTTTACATATTAATACGGGGTTTAATGGAGGTTTTGTGCCTTAATGAGATCTGTTCACGGGTAAGGTAATTAGTGAGGTTCGCGTGTTTAACGTACGGAATTTTTAAACGCCGCGGCAGAACCAATGGATGGTGTCGGTTTGAGGTGGAAATGGATTCTTCGTCCCGCTGTGGCGGTATGTTCGTTGTCTTGTCATGTTTCGCTCATTAGGGAACTTAGCACCTGCCTGCTCAGATAAATTTTAGTCATTTACTATGAAGAATATTATTAATGCATGAGTATGTATGGCTGCCTTGAAGCATGCACAAATTCAATGATTAATACCTAAGTAACCTTAATAATGCGAAAAATTTAAAAGTAATATTACAGATATACAGAATCCTTAGAAACGATATCATTTTATTTTAAATCAAAATGGATTCTTGAATGCAGCTATTCCTATATAATTTGCTTGATTGTAACGAATAGAAACATGAATAATAAAGCCATTGCGTTTCTTACTATAAGTAACGTTTTACCACTTGTTATCGCTAACCTTAATTCGATGACAAAACATAATATTGCGTAATTATCAACTATTTTACCAGCGCGCTGCTGCACCACAAAAAAAATATTAGAAAATGTTGGATCATATCCCACGAATTTAACTTCATAAAAATTATTGTGCCAAAGAAAATACTGTCTATTAAAACTAAAATAAAAGGCATGATTTGGATTATGCCGTCTACAACCAAAGATCGGTGACAATCAAATCGGTGCAAAATATACAAGGGTGATTATAATGCTACTTTTAAGAAAGTTAAGATGCAAACAAACAAACATTCTAAAATTTCGTTTTATGTTACCAATATTGCACAAAAAAAAATCGTTAAAAAATATAATTTCCCTATATAAAATTCAATTTTGAATTAATAATAATAATAATGATAATAATAACAATAATAATAATAATAATAATAGAATTTATTGACAACTACAATTCAAGTACATTGTCAAAAAGACTATATCACCTATTGGTGTTCTTCCTATAGCCTCGTCCTTTGGGTGTTCTTCGCCCTTCCACGTGTTAATCACTTACTAGGCGATTATGTCATCTACCATGCTCGACCATTGTTTTCATAAAAAATTTAGATTCTGAACGAAATTGTTTAGGTACTTATAATTTTGATCTTGCTTTTGTCAGATTATTTTGACATTAAGCTTTAAAACATGATGGATGTTTTAAAGCTTAATTCTTTAAAGCTTTCTTATTCGTTGAAAATAAGAGTAATATAAGTCTAAATTGTTAATTTGTCAGAAATCAAAACAATTATTATTATTTGCCGCGTCTCGTAGTCATTCGTATGTATAGGAAAGTTGGAAGTCCTGTTGTTAAACGTGGTTTAAATTCAAAGTATAATTTCTGGATTCTTGAGTTTCACTAATAATAAATGTAGTTATTATTTTGTGTACATACCCAGGCAACCAAATTTAAATTTCCCAACAATTTAATGATCCAACGTTGAAGTTACTAAAAATAATTGTGGGAAATTTAAATTTCGTTACCTGCGTACATAATTTGCATCGTAGCCGGGGTAATTAGGTATATATACGTTCATCGTACGGTAGCTGCATGCTTTTAATGTAGTTTCCTTGGTGTCGATACTAATTCAGGCTTGAAGACAATATAGCTCGTATTAAATAAATGACTGGGGCTCCATGGAGACGAGGTGGTTGTTGTAAAAAAATATTGAAAAATTGTTTGATATTTTTGTCAATTCAAATTAAGGAAATCATATTTCCGTAATCTCTTCGAAATTGAAGGGGATCTTCTACGTTTAATTATCTATTTGGTACGGAATATAATTTAAAGTTATTTAAAACAGGTTTCAAAGCCAAGTGAAGAAGTAATTGAAAGTTGAAGCGCGTATTCGGTTGCCTACCTTATAGGCAAATTTTGAATTTGTTAATAATGACTATAAAAATGGACCATCTTAGCAATAGGTACTAAGTATAGCCTTAATTATAATATAAACTTTATTTTCTATCTTAATTCAAGCTTACCTGGTATATTTTTATGTTTTTATTATATTTTACACGGGGAGATTTTTCATTTTTCGGGATGTCTATTTGGTAACGTTCGCTGTATTTCCCTCAAACTAGAGAAAATAACGGTATCTTAATGACAGTTACTGGTATCTCTTCAAATTCAATGTTGGCTTGCCTGATAGCGAAACAAGCGAGCTGATTACTGGTAATTAGTTTAAATCCTCATTCTGCCTGTGGCCACGAAAGAGGACAGTTGCTATTGACCTCCTATAACGACTTTTATGCCACACTATCAAAAATATCAAAGGTCTACGAAGTGCTTACTTAAGGAAGTATCGATATTACTCCTGAATAATTAAATCCTTACTTTTACCTGTAAAATTGTCAAGAATTTCCTATAAAATTTCCTAAGAAGAATCCTGGCCTAAATACCATTCCATGCTATTGACCGAGACGGGGGCCCGTCGAACCGAAAGTCCAGATCCAAGTACCCAGAGAATTGCCAGTTCGTCGCTTAGAGTGTATGCCTGCCCTAGTCAAGTTAGTATTCCATCAAGTATATCCCACCTAAAAAAGAAAATACTTAATTAGTTTCAATTCAATATTAACCAGAAATAAGACTTTTATAATTCATGTTCACTATACGTTAATTTGGAGTTAGATTTATATGAACCGCCACTAGTTTTAGTTATTTTAGGAATTTTTAATATTTAAGGGTTGTATTCAAAAATCACTGAGTTGGTCTGTGATAAAATAGTTATTCTTAATAAATATCGATATCCCAAATATTAGTTTTCTATTAAATTTAGTTAAATTTATTCTTTTTATTTTGACGTTGCTTTAACCTCATAATTTAAAGTGCCAGAAGAGTTTGAACACGTATTTTTGTATTAAATAAATTGTTTTATATAGTATTTACGATTACCAACTCTATGACAAGATCGCCGGTTTCGCGTAGTGTATTTAAATTTTGTCTTGTTCACTCCGTTCGTTCGGTTGAATCATTTTACCGAGAGAATTTTCACAAATTTAGATTTTAGTTTGCATAAATTTAGTTAAAGAGTTGATTATTTGTTTTAATTTATTTAGTGTTAAGTTTTTTAAATTAATTCCTTTCATTTTTGTGCCTAGCGTTTGCTAGTTGATTCAATGCGTTTTCTACTAGATTTTTGTCGGTGATTTGTGCGTTTGCGTTGTTCGTATTGTTACGACTGCGTTGTAGAATTTTGTCAGGCAATTCCTTGGTCAACTGTTAGCGGAGTAGACGAATTTTTGTAAATCATTGTTGCCATATTGTAATCCATTTTGATTATAGTAAATTTCGTTTCGTTTCTTTAAAAATTTTGTCCATCAAAGAATTCGTTTTATAATAAGTAGAGTTGGGCAAATTTTCCGGCGCGGCAGGTACGTATTCAAAACGAGCGCTCCAACTCATGTACTCCAATAAAGCAGATGAATCGTAGAGTTGCAAGTCAGTAACAACAGTGCCTGTTTTTCTTATAAAATGTAAAAAATTATTTTATCTAAGTATGTAGTGATATAAAATGCGAATGCATCGCAAGGTGGCCCGTTTGTTCGCCCGTGTTGTCTGATTTTGTCCACAAGGAAAATTTGCACAACTCTATTCATATGACCGTGTTTGTTACATTGATGGTTTTTATGCCGCTTTTTTGTTTTTACTGCATTTAATTATCGCCAACGCACCTGCAAATTTAACAATTCCTTCAGATTTTCTTTTGGTTAACGCTTTGAACTCAAGTTAGAAGTAAACATACTTTGTTTTTATTACTTATCTTTTATAAATACATACTAAATTACAATAATAGGATTGATCTGCTTTATTTATATTGCGTTATTTGAGGCCCGCATCGCGATACGTATCTGCTCCGCCAAATGCCAACAAATGCCCAACTCTAGTAATAAGTGTTAATATATTGATGTGTGCACATTATAGATATAAGATCATTTATTATTTTTGTGCAGGAAGATAGATTTTAAGTTAACTTTTCTCATTTTAGTTTTAAGAGTTAATTTTTCGTTAGTCAATTTTTGCTGATTCATTTTTCTTTTATTAATCACCTCGTTTGGGTGAGTAGAAGCATTGTGCTTGCATTTTGTTTTCATTCTTGTTATTTACTAGAAATTGTCCACGTTTTAATTTGAAACCACGTGGATTGATATTGGTATATTTAGGATTATCTTCCTGAACAAACAGAACTTTTGCTTTGTATAGGAAATAGCATTGTCCTATTGTAATTTAGAATCAAGTGCAGGTTTTATTTTTTGGCCAGAACCTTAAACTGAAGGTTCTGGCATTTTGTCATTTTACCCATTTTATAAGATAAATTTGATTGATAATTAGCATCTTTGGGTTCTGTCCTTTTATTTTATATTGAAGCTTTTCAATTTTTCGGGTAAAATATTAGTTTTCTATTAAATTTAGTTAAATTTATTCTTTTTATTTTGACGTTGCTTTAACCTCATTCATTAAAGTGCCAGAAAAGTTTGAACACGTATTTTTGTATTAAATAAATTGTTTTATATAGTATTTACGATTCCAACATACTGCTGTGGTTTGGCACCCCGGGGTTTGTAAATTCAGTGTTATTTTATTAATAGAGATCAATCTTTATCGATGCGTCGGGCAAATTCTCTCAGAAATTAATGTTTTAATTTTGGATAAGATTTTGTTAATTGATTTGATTGTTGGAATTATTTTAATTGTTCTGTTTAAATTTAAATTCATTCAGTTGTACATTTTGCGTGTACCAGTATTGTATATAGTTCATTGTAATATTCTAGTTTTTACTTTCTTTGCGATTCATGCGCTGCTTTGGCACACAATTGTAAATTGTTATATGTATGCGATGCTTGGGCCCCTAAAAGGTAGTTTCTTGAAAGATTGCGGAGTAAGTACAGTTAAATTTATTTTCTTTGATGCCATTTTTTGGTAATTTCATTTTATTTAAAATGTAGTTCGTTTAATTTGAAATTTTATCATCCTTCAAGGAACTCATTTAATAATTGCTCTTGTATTTTATTGTGTACACAAGTCGGATGTAAGATCAGTTATTATATATTGTTCTAGAAGATATTTTTTTTTTAGTTTAAAGAGTTTAAATTTTCCGTTTCTTAGTTTACAAATTAGTTTTCTTTGTTAATCACCTCGGTGTAGGTGAAAAGAAGCTTTGTGCTTGTGATTAAATTTCAATTTTAAATACACTTGTTTTGTCCACGTTTAAATTAATTTAGTGTGTTGTAAGTTTGAGACCACGTGGATTTTTTGTGAAATTGGATTTTCTTTTAGAACAAATTTGTCTTTTGCTTTGTTTAGAGGATTTTGAATTGTCCTCTAGTAAATATAAAGTCTAATGCAGTTTTTGTTTTTGGCCAGAATCTTAAATTCATGGTTTTATTTCTGCATCATTGTAATTAAATGTTTTTTTTTCTTTTTTTTTTTATAAAATAAATTTTATGATTGTTAACGTCATTCAAAATGTCAGTTCTTTTATTTGTGATTACTTTCACCCACATTTTATTTTTCATGATTAGTTCAATTGTGAAAATAACCTTCAGGTTAAGTCCTCTTTTGCTTTATTTTTATCCGCTGAGCTAGTAAATTTAAATTTTCATTTTTTTTTACTTTTCATTTTGCATTTATGCTGGTACCATCAGTACACAGCAATACGTACCTGTGATTTAAGAGTCTCAAAAGTGGTAATAGCATTTTGGTAAAGAAATAAAGAGTAAAGCTTGTTCCGTGTTAAAACATTCTTTTATTTGCACGTTTGGTGTTTTTACAACGACATTTGATAATTACTATTCTTCAAATTTTAATAATCCGAGAAGGGGCTTCGGGGCGCACCCGTTAGGTAAGAAAACCGCCTATTCGTTAGCAAGCGCCTGGATTACTGTTTTGACAGCCGATTTGATGCTCCTAGAAGCGTCCCGTGCCACCAGGTAGGTATGAGGTCACTTTTCATAGTATTCTTTCACTTATCAGAGAGGTCACTGCGTGGATAAAAACTACTATATTATTTTATTTTATTTAAAAAAAAATAAAAAAAAAATGTATGCGGACACGCAAAATAATAAATAAATTGAAAACATAAATTTAATAATAATAATCATTAATTGTACTGAACTAAATAAAACAAAATTTTGAAATCCCGGGCATTCTGTTCTGAAAAACAGAGCAATATAGTTTTTTTTTTGCAAAAAAATATCAAACCTGAAAAGTTCACATTGTTACCATAGATAGCTTCATTTAAATATAGTCATTCTTATGCCAAAAAAATCAAGTTGAACAAATTATTTCTTCTGGCCGTAACACGTCTAATGCCACTGAGTATATTATTTTAGAATATGGACCTTAATTATATGTAGTCAAAAAATATCCGTTATGGATTCGCGTGTTGTTGTTTTCACATCGTACCTGTTTTGTTTGGTTGCGTTACGCGATCATGAGAATAGGAACACCCGGTGTAATCCGCCGACGTAGACGCCAACATTTTAATATTTAAAGTGATAATTGCCGTTTCTGCCGTATCGTCAGTAACAAGGTATTACCTATAACAACGACACGATCTAACCGCATTGTACGTCCACCACTGATCCGTTCAAATATTTATCGGTAAACGGAGGGCGGAACCCGCCAAAGTCTCCTGCTGGACTATAGTCACGTACCTATATTCAAGCAGACGGGAAATTATCCCTCCATTTGTATGGCCATCAGACTATTATGTGGAATTATAAATATAATTTTCATCGCTCCACGGTAAACGGAAACACGAAATGATGAGTTCCGTGTCATCGCCGTCTATACGAATCTACATAATGTCTATGTACAGTACGTGTAGTGGTTCGCACGGATATTGTTTAAATCAGTCGATGTGGCCAACACAATGAGTACAACAATATCGTATAACTACATACTAATTATTCAGGATACATGTACAAGTTTGGTGAATACTTTATGCATATCCATTCTCTTCTCACGTAATTGCCTAACATAAATTATTTATTTTCCGAACCTCTAATCGAAACCACAACCATTACTTCAACAAAACTTTCTCATCTATTTATTATTTATTTTTTTTTTTGTTATGGGAGCCGTTTAACATGAAGTCTCTGGAAGCACTGTAGCCTCTTGGGTTTTTGTGTTCAGTCTTCCATTTATTTACCCATTAAATTATATGTCATTTCAGGATCCTACACTCAAAATACATCCACACTGAGAAAAAAGTTAATAATCATAAATAAAAATACAATTATCGTAAGTAAAAAGTTCAGCTGGATAGGGGACAAAAGCACAGATTACTTAGCACTAGTAAAAAAGAGATCCTAAACACTGATACTAACAACAAGCAATCTAAGTTACTTACGGTCTGCTTCATACCGGTAACTTATGAAGTTATTTATGATAATTAAACTGAAGTAGTTAAACCAAAGAATACATGTAGTTGCAGTAAGCAAAGATTTGCCCTTGTCAAGTAATAGGTAGGCACCCAAAATTTTGGGCGAATATCACAATAAGAAATGAGAAAATAAAAACTTGTAGGTAATATATTATAAATATGTAGTATTTTAAGGGAATAAGATCCCTTTTATTGCATATTAGAGTGTTTTTAGTACAGCTATAATACTTTTTAGATGGGAGGGGGAAAGTGACATCTCGAAGACTTGAAAATATCTAAAAAAAAAAATATATTTACAAAAGGTATCTATAAAGACTATTAACCATAAAGACGATTATATAAAACGTTGAAATAACTGTCACAAAAAAAATGCAAGAAACCGATGAAACCCATTAGTTTTGTCAAAGTGCCTATAACATTTGCTCGCGACTGATGTTATGTTACTTTATTCTACCAATTATTTGCCGATTAGAATTTTAACTTGGTGTTTATTGTGTGCCTTTACTGTTGATGTTACCTACTTGTAATTTTTTAAACATCTCCAAGCTGATGATTAGTGTTGCGATGAACGTGGTTTCATTCGCCTGTATAGCTATGAGCAAATATTGCAGTGCGAAGCGACATAACGAATGAAGCGAAGGCTCGAGGTTGCTTTCATGATATGAACGGATATATTTCGTGAAAGGCAGGAGCAAGTAGCTCCGTCACGAATGGCTTTTGTAATAGGTTACAAGTGTTTTTGGGCAAATACTTTATTGATAAAATAAATAGTAAATTGTTTAAATACAAACAGGTTGCTACACGTTTATTCTCCTGAAAGCAATGTAGGTGTATAGCTGTGAGTGAATAACAGCTATCACACCTTCATAATTAATACAAGCTATTTAGATTGCTTGTGATAAGAAAAGAGTATCATTAATGCACGTTCACTAAATACCTGATATATAGAAGGTAATGGTTTGCTATAAATATACAATATACTTACTTTCAATTTGTTGTTCAACTATAGGTAGTGCAGGAAACGAGGAAGTTTAGTGAATATTTAGTATAAATTTAAATAAAAAGCAGTATTATTAGTAGTAGTTTTATTTTGCATAGGACAAACACAGTGACTACGTGATATGAATGAAAGATATTGGTTTCACTTTAACAACAGCTTTTTTTTAAACAATTTACGACGTAATGAATCATAAAATATATTCCTTAATAATGAAAAAATGAACAAAGCAATAATAAAAGATAAGGTAAATGGGGGCCCCTTGAAACGTTATTTAGTTATTGAAGTTATTGAAATCTAAACAAAGAACAAAGAGAAATATGGTTTTGAAGTTACAACTAATAACAAACAAAGAAATAATATACCTAGACGGTAAACTTGTGGTTTCTGTTGGTTTTTTGTACTGGGCGTTGTCTCGGCGAGTTGATCCTCTACCAGCGTACGTGGCGGTTATATCCGTTGATCGCCTCGAAAACGGCTACTTCGTCGGGGTATCCCTAACTGTAGGTGGCAGTCTGACTGTCACTCAGGTAGCGACGGCATCCACACTTTAGTTTCACCAGCGGGCGCAGATATCATCACAATGATGGAGAATTCAAATATCCCACCACGTGGTTTAAAACTGCAATCTTGAAACATCCAATTGCTTATAGGCTCGGTACTTCTTCTTTCGCTGGGATTCTTTATACGGATAGGGCCTTGAGTTAACCCGCCCGGTATTATTAATATATTTGCGTTCCAACTGGTTTACAAGAGTGGCCAAGGAATCTTGGCCACTCTTTTTCGACGACCTTTTCCCACGTCCGTAACCCTTACTCCGCCGCATTAGCCAATCAGGAATAGTAAAACAATCACGGGGTGGCAGCAAAACTCAAATAATCATAGTTGTGGCAAGTTGTTACCTATTTAAGAAAATACATGAGTTTAATAGTCATCAACATTGTTGTTACTTCTACCAAGCATGTGCTGTAGTTAGGTACAGTACCAGTAGTACGTTACTTACCACAAATTTGTGAGGTACGCTGTGTAATAGCTTTTAATAAAAGCACTATTTACAGTAACAACTTGCATTCAGGAAACTGGCTTTAGTTGCAGGTATTAATTAACGAGAATAGTTCCAAGTAAAACTTTATCTATTGTAAATAATTTTTTTATCAAGTAAACACTTCACTTAGCCCAATTTTCTCAGTGCATTGATTCAACCAAAAACTGGACTAATGTTATTTTTATTAGTTCAAAAATAAAATTTGATTAAAGTGCACCCATTTGTTTTAACATAAATACAATCAACTGTCTACTCAATGCATGAAATATGTTGTTAGTTAACAGTTATATTGTATTTGATGCAAAACAGTATTCATCGAATTGATTCAAATTGAAAAGATCGATGTGACGACAGCATTTTCTAGTAGTTAGATAAGGGTAGAAAATAGTGGCGACTGCTCGCTGTTAGACAGTGATAGCATGCGAAATTGAAGATGGTATATCGAATTGTATATCTGACACACAATCGCTCAGCAGAGTAGCATTCATAATTCTCGATTTTGTTAACTGATAGAAATCATATTTTCGTCATTCTTTTATTCACATTATGGCAATTGTCAGATCGAAACTGCGCTCATAAGGTATAAATAGTCATAAATATATCCGTCCATGTCATAATCATGAAGATACAGTGATTCACGATCAGAAAAACCTTGTTTCTTATAGCCAAGTTTCAGATTTAAAAATATATGCATCCTTAAATGCATAAAGATAAACCTGTTTATATATATAATTGCATATAAAGAAAGCTTGTATTTAAGTATTCATCTCGAAAAAGGAAAAAAGAAACTACCTGAAACCAAATAATTCATCGACACGCAGAATGATGATGCCCCTTTCAAGATTTCATGTAATTTCGCCGGGCGATTTTTATCTGCGTCGATCCCCAGCATAAACAAAGCGTTAAAATGTTACGACCATTATACCACGCGGCGTCCGGAGCCGCTATCGGCCAGATAAATTGTCGCTCGTGTAATTGCATACTCCGAATTTCCCCTATCGGAACGCTGTTAATATCACGAAGATCGATGACGGAATCCGCGATGATAAAACGGCGAACGCACCGCATAATATATAAATATTAATAAGATAGGACGGTCTCCGTCCTTCTGCTCCTTTTTTCTTAAACGTTAATCGAGTTACGAGGGGGCCGTCGGTACGCGGGACTGATGACTTATTGGGGCCGGCGTGTTCTTGAAACGGGCGGCGCGCAAAAAGGACGATATCGAAGGTGAACGTCGAGCGGTTGGTTCGACGCTTAGAACGATGAAAAGCGCGCATTAATAATGACACCGTTGCGCCGAATAATCGCTATGAGTGAGTTATTTATCGACACCGGGTGCCTTATGGTTCATGCTGGTTTCTACAAAAATCCCTCAACGCCAATATTATGTTGCTAAATAGAAATCATTTAGCATTTTTTCGTAGATCTACAATCTACACACAAAATATTTAGTCAGCTAAAACAAAATTTAGACAATATACAGTTTCCTGGCCACAATATTAGAGCCACCTCGAAACTTTAATATTTTTAAATATTTCGGCGAATATAGTTTGGTAATGCTCAAAAAAAGTGTATAGGAATGAGTAATTGAGGTATCTGTTTAATGTGGTGTAAGTATATATTGTAATGGAATGTATACTCGATACTATTTAAATGTAAAGTTACTATTTTACTTAGTTATATTTTAAAACTAATTAGACATAATAGAAAAAAGGATATAAAATGTAGCTGCAGACAGCCAGACGATGTCCAGGTGATGTAGGAGATCTCTGCATTTGGCTAGTCATTCAAGTAAAGATGATCAGCAATGATATACCTACACATCGAATATGAATATTAGAATTTGAATAGTATACTATTACAATAAATATTGACAGATCAAATTTGGATCCAAGTTCAATTAGAGTGAACGTTCTCATTATTTTTACAGTGTATTTATGTCATTTAAATTTAGTCTAATAATGTTTGTATATGCATTGGCAGTCCAATTGCTTTGATATGTCAACAGAAAGACATGGAAAATTGCTGGAAATTCGGTTTCGTAACAATTCTATGTGTATAAATGGTTGCCTACTTTTTGTGTACAGTAATGAATTTTAAGATTGTTAATTTTACATAGTAATAAATGTTTAAAAATTTCAAATGTATTTTTCTCATGATTCAGAGACACCTACCTTTATTATATTTTAATTGTAAGGTGATTCCAGAATTTTGCAATAATTATTAACATTCGACAGTCCATTCGGTCACATGGGCATTCTCATGTATTAAACAATGTATATTCCCCTCATTTCGGTTATATTAACGGATTTTCACAGACAGTTGTACTCCTTCTTGAAGACAATCGCTTTCAAGTCGGTTAAAAGTTTTCAATTCGAAACCATTCAACAGCCAACCTGAGTCAGAGGCAGACGTGTCTCGATTTATTTCGTAAAATTTAACTACTATTTTGGAAAAATCCAATTTTATTCCAAATTACAACCTTAAAAATAATTGTTATTTGTTAAACAAAGTTCATCACATAAATATTATCCAAATTACCTACAACTTTTTGGGTAATTTTTCTCCAACGACGTTTTTTCCCGAGTCTCCTGAAATGTTCCTGTCCTGATCGAGCTATCTTCTGTGATCTGAAGTACCTACGATGTACCAGGACCCTATCAGATACCCGACCATTCCTGACCACACCGATGTCCGTTGAATTCGTCCTTTTAGAAGGTATTCCTCGTCAAATCTACCTAAAAATAAACATATTAAACGTATTCTAATCTAAATTTTATGATACTTATAAGAAATTTCATTTTAATACGTTCAGCAAATTTTGGGGTTAGAAATTTGTTTGCATCATTGCTAAACGGTTTGCAGTTACTTGGGAAAATGTGTATAAGTTGGTAGTATTGTAGGTTAATATTTGATATGTATTTACGATACGAACCAATATCCAGTGATTTACCATCAATGTTGGCCATTCTGTTTCACACGTCTTTTTAAGCCTAGCATAACTCCGTTTGAACGTTCAGAAAGCGCGGAAATTTTAAAATTTAATTCAAACGTATTCACGTTCTCGATAAAGAATTTATATTGCAAAAGGTGGCATTACTAATAAAACGATAGTGTTATTAATTAAGTGGACTCACGTACTTACCTGAGATAATAATATCCTTAGATTTACATCTGATCTTACACAGGTTCACATTTTGATTTTTTTTATTAAATAAAACCACTTTTATTCGCACTTAAATGTTTTCATTATACATGAGAGATTGATTACCATCGAGGCACAACACTATTGTGCCTACGACATCTTTTAAACTGGTCATTAACATGCAAATTGAAGGAGAGGACATTTTTGGCAACAGTCTTGCACGCTTGCTTCATACGTACTGAAATAATAACCAACTAAATAACTACTTTCCTAGTAACTAGCTATTCGTTATTTTTTTGATGTCAACGTGCTTCAATCGGAAATTCTCGCATGCCACCTGGCTTGTGAGAGAGCACACTTCTAATATAAAATTAATAAATATAGATGACACTGGGATGCATTAAATTTGATTTTTACTAATTTAATTAATGTATTTCTTTTTAAATTTATTTTTTTATACCGGGCTGTATGCTACTCTGTAGCGTTACAATATATATGTATTATTGTGATTTCTATAATAGATTTGCCTGGCTAAAAAAAATACATAAAAACTCTTTAATTGTATCTGCCTTTGTTACAGATGCCTTCCTCTATATCTTTAATGCTAGACACAATACAAGCCTAATTCACTAGATGGCTGTAAACTACCTTATATGCCCAAGATATCTAGAGTTCATCACTCCAGATCATGCGCACTAGCGATTTCTTCTCTTACTAACCAAAGAGTAGTTACATCTTTATTATATTTCCAGTTGTGGATCCGTTGCCCAGGTGGCTGTACGACTTTTTTTTTATTTTTTTATTTTTTATTTATTTATTTTTTTTAGGGAGGGGAAAAATCTTTTAAAGTCACTCAGTGGCCCGGTTCACTGGGTAGTGTTGGATTTCCACCAACTAAGAAACCCCTCTAAAAACCTTCTAGATCTTCTCTCATCGGAACTGCGTGAGCATTACTTCGAGGAGAGGTGGTTAAGTTGTTCGAGCACTCCATTCTTAATGGTCTACTTCATTAAACTTCTTTCTTCCTTTTCTTTTGTTACTAAAATGCTTTTAGCAATAAAATGGCTATTTCCTGTCAGTAAGTACTCTTCATTTTCTAACATCCTCTCAATAAGGTTCTCCTTCGTCAGTTCTCCTACTTTTTGTACAGCCCTTTTCGTCTCATTATCCCATCTTTTGCATACGAAAAAAGTGTGTTCTACAGTGTCGCTTTGTCCACAGTGGAAACATACATCCGTGTTGCTAATTTTAAAGCGTTGTAGATAAGCGCGGAAACATCTATGCCCCAACAGAATTTGCGTAAGGAAATAGTTGACTTCATGCTTTCTCAAAAACCAGTCTCTTACATCTTTTATTAGTTCCATTGTCCAGGATACGGTACCATCCCCCTGCTCCCAAATCCCCTGCCAAGCGTCTAGTAGACGATCTCTTGCGGTACTTCTGGTTTCTCTTTTTGTATGTATGTCCTCTCTTTCTTCAGCTAATGGATATATTGGCGGCGTTCTAGCTATCACGAACAGAGCTTTCGTAGACACAGTTCTATATGCACCTGTTATGCTAATCGCTGCCTTTCTTTGCACTCTGAGATATGAGTTCCTGTATACTTTTTTATCCATGGCTCTTATCCATATTGGGGCACCATATAACATTATTGACAGTACTACCGAAGATAGTATTTTCCTACTTCTTTCACGTGGTCCGCCTATTTTTGGCATAAGTCTGCTAACAGTAGCTACTGCCCTTGTTGCTTTCTCTGCCTTTCTGTTGATGTGTTCCCTCGTCTTCCAGTTTCTCCCGAGATACATACCCAAGTATTTTATAGTTTCTTGGCTCTCTATTTCGATGTTTTGCACTTTCACTTTTATGCTTTTTTGCCATTCGTCGCCTACTAAAACAACTGCTTCTATTTTATGTGGGGCCATCTGAAGCTCTTTGGAAACAAGCCAGTGAAGTATTCACTTTAGAGTGTGGTTCGCCAAGTTCTGTATTGTATCAATATTGTTTGCCACTACAACCACAGCGAGATCGCCTGCATATCCCACTAGTTTTACTCTCCCCGGCAGAGAAATCTTTAAAATGTCGTCATAGTAAAAGTTCCACAGAGTGGGCCCCAACACTGAGCCCTCAACTACTCCACAGGTGATCAATATCTCTTCAGAGTCTCCGATAATCAGTCCCCTCTCCTCCAGGTAGCTGGCAACAATATTATAAATATTTGCCTTCTGCTCAGTTCCGCTAATATTCCTCCCCATGGCACCGAGTTGAAGGCATTCTGCACATCTATTGTTATAAGCGCGCACAGCTTTCTCTGCTTAAAGGGCCCCTCTGTCGCTTTCTCCACCATTTCTTTCACTTTACCTAGCGCCGTTATTGTGGACTTGCCCTCTCTGAATCCATGCTGTTGCGGAGCGAGCCCCCCCACTTGGATGTACGTCTGATATCTCCTAAATTACTAACTTGTATATTATTATGCCTTCACTTTGTTAAATATTGAATTTATAGTTTAATTCTTAACAATTCAATGTATCAAATGAGCTTTTATTAATAAAAGAGTGTAATTATTAACAACATGCATAATTTATAAACAAATTTATATCGAAAACATATAAAGAGTACGAGAACTCTTACCCAAGGTGAGTATATTTATTTGGAATGTTCAAAACAAATATTATAAATTATCCAATATACATTTGGATTCTATTTGGATTTCTATTTGGATCCCGCTATCATAAAAGACAGAAAACCACCAACCACGTCTACCAACTTATACACATTAAAATTTCAGTATGAACTGTCATTTTGCAGACATGAAAAATAACCTCAAAATGTTCGAAATGGTAAATACACGGAAATTTAAACAATGCTTTGACCACTCGTATATTGGCTTGTGCACACCCCAAGATACTTCAGAATGGGGTTTCCTCGCAAGGACAATCCAGATGTTGCAGAGAAGGGTTCACATCGGGAGAACAACACCGGTATCATAAAAATCCACGGAAAAACCTCCTTCACAACATCCAAAGTGTATAATTATATTCGAAACAGCAGAGACATGTATGATTCCATATGGAAAATGTACCAAGGTATACTAAACACAGCAAATTTCGTATAATGTTGAACAAACTTGACGTTTCTTCTGCATATTTTTAGGTGGAAGGTAATTACATGGATTTACAAAGAAAATCCCCTTCGATTTTGAGTTGCATATTTTGATTTGTTTACTTTCTTCCGAGCTGAATCAATTTAACGAGAGTTTTTCACAATGTTATTTTTATTTGTATAAATTTAGTTAAAGAGTTAATTGTATGATTTAATTATTTAAGTATTAAGTTTTTTAAATTAATTCCATTCATTTATTTGTCTATCGTTTGCCTATGTAAATTTAATGCGGATTCTATTGAATATTGGCGTATTGTGTATACGACTGCGTTGTACGATTTTGAGAGAGGGGTTTTTGTAAGAAAAACAGTTGCAGAGTTTTGTTAAGAATCTCCTTGTTTGACTATTGACGTGAGTAGACGTATTTTTGTATATCATTGTTGCCATTTTGTAATTCATTTGATATTGAAATTTATTTCTGTAAAAATTTAGTCAATCAAGGATTTCTTTTCGTAATAATTGTTAATGTATTGACGTGTACACGTAATAGATGTAAGATCAATAATTATTTTTGTTTGGGAAGATACATTTTAGTTTAATTTTTCCTCATTATAGTTTAAAGAGTTAATTTTTCCGTTTTTCAATTTTGCTGTTTCATTTTTAATTATCAATCACTTCGGTTGGGTGAGTAAAAGCCTTGTACTTGCATTTTAGTTTTCATTTTTGTATATTTCTAGAAATTGTCCACGTTTAGTTTATTTTATTTTGAAACCACGTGGATTGAAATTGAAATATTTAGGATTACCTTCCTAACCAAACAAATCGATTGCTTTGCATAGGAAATAGCATTGTCCTATTTTAACTTAGAGTCAAGTGCAGTTTTTATTTTAGGCCAGAACCTTCAGTTCACGCTTTTTTTCTGCATAATTTATTATAACTCGTTGTTGAAATTAAGTTGATTGTTCGGTTATCCTAGACATATTCTAAATAAATTGATTTATTCTTCGAATATGTTTGATGGTCCTACAGATCAAGGAGCTCCTTTACAATTTAAGTATTATAAACTTTCCTTCATAGAAGGTTTGACCAATAAATCATACAGCATTTTAAACCATTGCTAATGTAAAAATTGCAAAATACAACATGTTAACAATTGGTAGCATTTTCACTAAAATTAAAGATAAAACTCCAACTCTTAATCAAAAAGATGTAGTATATAGTATTCCTTGTACCGATTGTCAAGGTTGTTATGTTGGTCAGACGTCGCAAATTGTAAAGAACAGAATAGTACAACATAAGAGTGATTGTCGTATCGGAAAACGTTCTTGTGCCTTATCTCTACATGTCCAAGATCTTAAACATAGTTTTAATTATGATGGTATTTCCATACTTGAATTAGAACCTAATTACAAAAAACGATTATTTTTGGAAATGGTTAATATAGAAAATTGTAGTAATGCTATTAATTTTAAAACTGATACAAATCAATTAAGTAGTATTTATTGCAATATTTTACATCAATAACATTTTTTCTATTTATTTTATATGTATAACTGCACACAATGTTTTTATTAATATGTCTAGCCCTGACTTGCATTTAAGTGTTTTAACTATTTATCATTTTGTCAGCTGTCATTAATACTACAACTTGTAACCAATTACTTATTGTGATTTTGTATATTGTTTCATTTTAATTTGTATATTTTTAGTGCATCCTGAAGATGTTTTAAATTAAAACGAAATATTGAGGTATTTATTTAGTTTTATTTAGACAGACCGATTACCCGTATAATTGTCTGATTGTTTATTTTAATATGTATAGGTTGGTAGACATACATGGTTGGTGAATTCTTTTATGCTAGCGGGAGATTTAAAAGTTATTTTGAGAATTTAAGAATCCAAAATATACTGGATAGTACTTCTACCCGTAACCGCTTATACCTATAAGCATTTGCGTCTTCGTACCTATATTCTTTTTCTCTCATTATCGATTACAAAAGAGCCGTTCACATATTTCTAGATGACATTCTAAAAAACGCGACCGCTTCTACGAGCGCAGTCTACAGTTGAAACATATGTACGGCCCCATCAAAAATGCCGCCGTAGTGCATAACTCAAAACAACAAGTTCTAAATCGATTCCAATTACAAGAGAGACCTCTCATGGCGGATTTATCATCGACGATAGCAATACCATTAATAACGGCACCCGGGTGCGAGAGCACAGCACCTCTCGGCATCACGGTTTCGCCGTCTCTATCTGTTCGTCCTGTTCTATATCAAACCTCGAAGGTTAACTAAATGGGAAGTGCCCTATCTTGAGTTACTATTTCCCTCTTTTTTCGTTTATTTTACGTTTAACATGCAAATAACATTTATTATTATCAGTAATACTATAATTAACTCAAAATTGTAATGATTTTACATACATTGCGATATAAAATACGCAGTATAATTATAAATTTTAACGAAGTAGTGTCAATTGATGAATGATAGATAAAAGCCTATAACATATTTTGCTCTGTGTTCTTTTTTTGTGCTCTTAGTAGACGGCATTTATTGATACTGTAAAAACACAGGGCGAATATTTTCAATTCGGACTCAAAATTGCAAATAACCGGTTCCTAAAACATGGAGTTCGACAGCCGTATATTGTATTGTCATTGTTATTAAACATGTTTTTGTTTGACATTTACATTAAACATACTAATTAAATACATACTTATAATAATCATAACTATATCAATTAAATAAACAAATAAAAAAATGCAAAAGCCTATATAAAAAACACAAATAAACAAATAACTTCACAAATATGGTGTAGAACGGGGAACGACTCAAAATTTATAATTAATAAATTCGTCAAAGGAGTTAAATGCTTGCTTCAGCAATACAGTCTTTATTTTATTATGAAATGCTTTTAAATTAGGATGACAATTTCTATGTTTATACACAATACTCAATAACTCATAAGATAATTAAAGAGTATAAAGCTAGAATTTTAAGCGAAATAAACAAGTGCTGCACTGCTCGCTTTTGCAATTTGAAAACATCTAATAAGTTCGTTGTAGAAGTGAAACCTCAGCAAGAAAGACAATACCTCCTACGTGCCTCAAACAGAGCAATGTATACTGTTCTTGAAATATGCTCACTAAGATTCTGCCTTATGATTCTAAGAGCATAATAAGAGCATAACAAGCTTCTAGACAGCTGCTGCACATGCCCGGCCCATCTCCAGCCGGCAACCACAACAACCCCAAAAATTAACCTCGGAAGAGGGCAATCTTTTGCCCTCTTCAGACTGTTATTAATAAATATGTTTATATTAATTTGATGCTTATAAAAGTAATAATTTGGTTTTATTAGTGTTAAGGATGATCTTATTCGCAGACTTTAGAAAGGTCAGTATTTATTAAATTCTCCAAATCCTCATGATTAGAGGCATGCCACGCAAGAGAAGTATCGTAAGCGAAAAGAACCGTGTGTGGTTGGCGGGCAACATGTGCCAGGTCATTAATAAATATTAAACATAACGTTGGCCCCAGCACCAAGACCTGCAGCACACCACACACGACTCTGCCAACTTTTGAACCAACGAAGACGTTAACAAGTATCCACTTTCCCCGCTCATTCGAGGGAGGAAAGTTGTACTTTTCCTCCTTAGAGCGGAAAGTAAGTGACATTGACATGATGAAACTGTACATCTTATAATATGTGACATTAGTACATTCGACCCAGTCTAAGCCCATTTATGAGATAATTGCTAAATTAATTAAGTTTCAATTAAACTATTATTAAACACTTTTAAAACGACAACACTCCGTAGGCTTTCACGGCCGGTGTAACTATAACTAACAGCTTCTTGCGGGTTTCGCCGTGTGTCAAAACTTTCGCTCGACGTTTCGCTGTTCATACTGACAGCTTCTTCAGGATAACTGAACTTGAGTTCAGTTATCCTGAACTGTCAGCGAAAGTTTGACACACGGCGAAACCCGCAAGAAGCTGTTAGTTATACTTTTAAAACGATGTTGACTTGACAGTTCTCAAAAAATATTTGAGTGATTAAGTCTACTATCTATCATGTCACTCACAGGTCTACTATATGTCTACTATTTTTAGACATTTAGTTAAAATTGGACTGACTGGGGAAAAATAGTATTCAAACCACGTGAGAAAAGGACGTGCTCTATTGCAGGCCGCGGACGAATATTACAAACCGAGTAGAAGGCGAGGTTTGTAATTGCCCAAGGCTCGCAATAGCATTTTCCTCACGTGGTTGGAATACGATTTTTTTCCAGCCAGTCCAATTTTAACTAATTGAATGTCGAAAAATAATAAAGACATACCTGTGAGTGACATAATAGATAATAGGTTTAATCTGTCAAATATTTTTTGAAAACTGTAAATCGGCGTCGATTTTCAAAAAGTGTTCAGTAATAGTAAATAAAACTAATTTAATATCATAAATATTTATTATAAACATTTCTATACAATATGTCGAACGATATCACAGACAATGATAATCTGTCGTGCACACCACACGAAATTCGTAAAACAGCACTTGTTTATTATTATGTATAAGTATTGCTGTGTACTGATGATACCAGCATAAATGCAAAATGAAAAGGAAAATAAAATGAAAATTTAAATTTACTAGCTCAGCGGATAAAATTTTCAAGGGCGCAAAAGAACTAATAACCTCAGGGTTACTTTCAGAATTAAACTAATCTTGAAAAGTAAAATGTGGGCGTAAGTAAATTGACTATCTTTAATTATTAAAATTGAAAAGGTTGAATCAAAAATAAAAGAATAGAAACTTTGAATGACGTTAACAATCATTAACTTTTATTATAATAAAAAAAAAAAAGAAAAAAAAAACATTTGTATAACAATTACGCAGGGAAAATAAAACCATAGACAAAAGGTCTTGGTCGAAAACAAAACCTGCATGAATCTACAATTAAAAAGGACAATGCAAGTCCCTCAACAGACAAAAGACAGATTTGTTCTAGAAGAAAAACCTTTTTACACAAAAAGAAACCCACGTGGTCTCAAAATTACAACACACTAAAATTAAATTAAACGTGGATAAAACAAGTATAATAATATAATTGAAATTTAATCACAAGCACAAAGCTTCTTATCACCTAAACCGAGGTGATTAACTAAAAAAAACTAATTTGAAAACTAAAAAACGGAAAAATTTAAACTCTTTAAACAAACAAAAAATTAATTATCTTCTAAATCAAATTATAATAACGCATCTTATATCTAATATGTGCACAATTATATAATATCAATTATTAAAAAGTTGAGTTGCCTGATTGATGAAATAAAATCAAAATAAACGAATCAAATTTTAAATTAAAATTGAGATACCAAAATGGCAGCAATGAAAATAAAAATACAAGAACTTACTTCTCGACATCAAATCAAGTAACTGACGTGGCTATGCAGCGCATAAAATGCAAAGATTATAGACAACTACATTTAAGAAGGACATGAGCTAACATGAGTAAACACTATCAATTTAAAAAAGGTGAAAACAAATTAAATAACTGAACATTTAAATTAACAAATTAAACAATCAATCTAATCAATCAGCAAAATCATACTTAAAAATAAAACATTAACTTCTGAGAGAATTTTCCAGAAACATTGACAAAAACAGATTTCTAAAATAACAGCATAGAGTTTATAAACCACGGGGTGCCAATTCACAGCAGTATGTATAAGTTTTGTTTATTACTTTTGTAGGTTAAGTTCAATACCTGTAAATAGCAAATATTTTCAAAAAATTGGCGATAAAAAAATAATTACTTTTTGCACTAAAAATTGTGTAATTTCCATTGAACTTCTTCACAAAAAAAATTAGAGTGATCCCATACATATTTTTATTGTAATATTTTGTTAAACGTTTTTCTAACTATCGCATACAAGTAAATCGTTATACACTTATAAAATATAAAATTCAAAAATATTAAATTATTAAATTTTTAATTAATTTGTGTATCTCATTTAGGTAATTCCACAGCCATAACTTTCAACTTGTTTACAATTTTCTCAATTTCATTCATATTCTTCGTTCTTCCGCTGTTATTTGTTTTAGTTTAGGATGAAGTTAATGTAGGCAAAAGTCAACGAGCACCGTAGACATTCGAATTACCAGTGAATGATACTAGCTGATCATGTCGCCAGTCTTCTAGAGCCGACTTGTTGTTGTTGTCTATGTCTATGCGATCGGTATAGTAGCTATCTATACTCAGAAATAGCTTATAAAACCAGCTCGATCCATTTCACTAACAATAAATAAACACAATCGAACGTTGCGCCAAATACACGCATTTATTTGATTATTAGTGCTAGTTGTTCCCGTATCAGGTCATATCAGAAGGTTATGTTTTGTGTTGTACATTTTTTTATCCGTATGGCAAATTATTTATTTCAAAGTTCTTGGTATTAGCGATTATGTTGAAACAATGAAACATTAGGTACCTATATGTATTTCGTGTTTTTTTTTTTGTTTTTTAACGTTTTGCCAATGTGCACATTAATTTCTCAATTCAATAATGAGGTAAAAACTGAATAAATACTCTGAATATAACAGTTTATTACTAGTAATTTAGTAATTTGTTCAAAGGTATCCAGTATTCCATGTTCTTCGAATGTTTTTTTTAAACTGAAAGAAGCCTCACACAAGAAAGATGCAAACGCTGAAAGAAAAGCATTTTACGTGCTACAACTAATACTGCACCTTTTGATAACACACAATATTTATGAATAAATTAACATTTGCTATTAATAGGTAAAAATTATGGTCAACGTGGTTTTTTCATAGCTCTTATCAACGTTTTCATTGACGTAGTTAAACAAAATACCAAATGTGTTAAAAATGCATTACTTAATATATATATAATAAAACAGTCTGGGATCCCGACGAGGCGTAGAAGAGTTTGAGAGCTGCTGATTATCTCCACAGGGGTTCGCCGGGAAACCACAGGCGGGTGCAATACAACACACGTTAACGCCGTATTAATATGCGGTCGACACGAAACACCTCGCATTCCACAGCTGTTCTCCGATATTGTTGTACACCTATTATTATTCCTATAAAGTTATATCGCGCTTTTATTTTAACCAATTTCAACACCTACGCTTCTACATCGAGCTGGTCTTTGTTACACAAAGATATGTTTTCTTTTAAAGGGCGTGGATAGCAATTTATTGTTATGGCAAAACACCATGCACATATATTGGCTTTACTTTTTACTGTTTACATATTTTTCACAATTAGCCAACTGATAAAACATGACTTTGAGTTCATAACTTTTTTTGCCACTTTTAATGGCCGGAACAGAATTAAAGGCAGCGTTAAGATACGCTTTCACTGAAACAACATTAAGAAACTTTTTGTTTTTGTTGCTTGTTTCCGGAAATGTGCCAAATATTCCCAAATATCCCTCTCGGATTAAAGAGTTCGCATATTCTTACTATCTTCGATATTTTTAACTGTTTGCTTCGCTTTTCATAATTCATACGTTTCAAAATACACCTAATTTATGCGCTTGCTAACCTTATGAATGAAGCAACTATTTCTTCATGTTTATAGTACACTTTACAGTGCTTAGATATACGAGAATGTAGTCGGTGTGACCAAGGTTTGAATAAAAGTAATAAATAGTAAAATAAATAAAAATTGTAGCTGAAATTAGTATGTAATTTAGTTGAAACTTTTTAGAAGAAAAGAGTATAATCTAACGCAAACTTTAGAGATTGCTACTACTTCAAGTAACAGTCTTAAAAATATGTTAGGAAACCATAAAAATCAAACATATAACTCTAAAAAAAAAACAGGAATTTACAAAAATATCATGTAAAGATTGAGATTACTGGGCAAACTAAAAGATCAATCAAAATTCGTTATAAGAACTACATGTACAAAGATATCTCAAGGACTGTAGTGTAATAAGAAACACATTAATATTCGATCACTCCGCACTACATGAAGTTTTATTAATTCGGGATAATTGTTTCGGGAAGACGTCGACTCGCAATATCAAGCGAAGGCCGAATGAATTAAATAAAAATAAAAAAGACTTACTACCGAAACATGCAACTATCTCCCTCTCGACCTTTCGAAATACCATGAATTAGCAACTAACGTGAACTATTCTACGCCCATAAATCTATCAAAATTGAATGGTGAAGTGGTGGTACAACTTCCCGTTTCAATAAGTTATTTGAATGTTTTCTTTTTCATATATATGGCATTGTATCCGTCTAACTCCTTAAGTGATTAGGTATATATTCTTCACCGATTCAAAGTTTTCTATATCAATCTTATTTCCAATATCGTTCATATGTTGTGCAACGTTGGATGATTCAAGTCTCATAGTGATAACTTGTTATGTGTTGCTCAAACTAGTTCCGATCGCACACTTTTTTTGTCGAATGTAAACCTTATTATACCCACTAAAACTGATTTTGTTAATACGTGGCTCATCTTAAACTTAGGAAATTTAATAAATCTAGTATAACCCTATACGTGCTTGAAGCAAATCGTAAAGTAGACAATATAAGATTAGCTAAGAATGTAAACAGCTATATACAGTTATTTCGTTATGGAATTTTATAAAACAAAGACTTTTTAATTAATTAGGGCCTTTAAATTCCGCCCCTCACAGTTTATTAAGGCAGAAGAAATGAAATAGAAGATTAGGCAGAAGGAATTATTAGCGATTAGTTAAGCATAATGGCAGTCATATTATTCCCTCCGATTCGTGCGTCCAGTATCTAGTATTAGTGTTAGTCGAGTCTTGGTGCGAGATAGTACAATTCTCCGTTAACGTTTTACGCATTGTAAATATAATACAATATCGGGCATAGAAAATCCCAGAAAACGACCATTATTTCATAATGTAGAAGAGTATATCAGTGAATTCCAGGGTTTACATTATGGTGGTGCCAAAATAGTGTACAGTGTGCGATAGACAGTTATTGTGCTAGCACAAATCGGACAACACTCAGTGGTGGTGCATCTGATCCGTTATCTACCTATAAACATTATTTTGATTGTGTGTGTGTTAGATCCGTAGATGTTGAACGATCTTTTTCAAAATATAAGCATTTTTTATCATCGCGACAAAAGCGGTTTAATGACAAAAATCTTGAAACACTTAATGCTACAAACTTTTCAGCAATCCTATACCATTTCTGCTTCTTAAATAAGGTAAAGGGTTTATGTACAGTATTTATAGTTAAATAAATAAATAATTTTACTCTTTCCAGACACTGTATTGTATACTTGTGTTAAACGTTAATGTCACGTATATGAAACTTAGTACTGACCTGGCGCGCAGACGAAAGTTGACCACTCTATAAATAAAAATAGCTTTAATGTAGTTAGGTTAGATTAGATTAGACTAGGATTGGGGTGGTCTATGGACCTGTTTCATCGCGACATTTTCAGATCTATTGTGATCCCCTTTTTTTCCTAGAGGACGTTCTCTAATTTTACCGTCTTAATTAGGCCTACCATCTTTGAGACCGGCTTCTTTATGTAGTTACTAACTGTGGGGTTCTCCTCCCCCATTACTAGAAACCATGTCCTCGCCAGGCCTTCACATTCGCACAGCACATGAACTGCTGTTTCTTCCTGCTCTTGGCAGTATCTGCAGGTTGCATCATCTGCCGGGCCTATGTTGTACATATGCCTATTCAATCTACAATGACCTGTCAGCAGATCAGCAATCATTTTGACAGTCTTCCTGTCTTTATTCAGTAGATCTCTCGTGAATTCAGACCTCTGCTGCTTTAGGAGCTCTTTTGCCTGTCTTTGTCCCGATGATTTTTGCCACCGCTCTCTGGACTGGTTATGTATCCATCCATTGATGGTTTTTTTTAATTTGCGATTTGGTAGTGCCGAAAGAGGGGGCGGCTCCAACGAATGACCTTGACGAACCTCGCCTGGCCAGCTCGTCCGCCGCCTCATTTCCTCTCACGCCCAAGTGGCTAGGGGCCCAGGCCAAGGTTAATTTCCTTAGGGTGCCCACCTCATTTCGGGCGCTAACACAGTCACAAATCAGCTTAGAGTCCACGCTTGTGGAGCTAATCGCTTCAAGTGTGGACTGACTGTCAGAGAAGATAGCGACGCTTTTACCTGGCTCGGTAGATCTTTCTATTTCTCGGGCACAAAATTGAATTAATTAATTCATTGTTGCTGCTAATGATGATAGCTTCGCAATTGAAACGTGTGTCCGGTGTAGTGAAATATGTATGCGGTAAAGTGTTCTTAAAAGTGCCTTTGACATGCGACCACATTAGTCATGGACTCATCTATACTGCTCGTTCCTCATATTAGCGGAGTAGCGTGCGCAGTACTGTATGTTATATGGGACAGTATTTCACAGATTTAGAATTAAACATTGCATAAGGACTGATATGCACATTTTATACATTTATTAAAGTTTAATACTTAATTATAAAGCACCACTAAACATGTCAGGCGTATGCAAAGGAATGAGAACGCGTTCAAATAAGATATAATTAACTTGTAAGACTAAAGTACTATTCTTACAGGCTACACCTACTGATTATATATACTTGGGCACCACCGTTTTGGAGTAACTGGTACTTGCATTGTAAAAACTGATTGCTACAATTAATTATTATTAGGAAGGTATATAACAAAAGCCATGAGATCATTGACTTGAATACTGTTATAATAATTGCAACACTAATATACTCCTAAGTAATCATTTACATGTCACATCGTACAAGCTTTGTTTATTACTTTAAAAAAGAAAGGTACTAATTATATCTACCTTAGTCATACTAAACAGATTTTCTACTCCTAGTGCACATTAACGTGTACTTCGTATTTAGAATAATTCTTTATTTGAGTATAAATATTTTCAAATTTCATCCAATAAGCTTGCAAAATAAATGACAATATTTCAACCAAAGCAAATATGTATTCATTTGTATGAGTATTCAGTAGATTAGCAAAATAGATTGCAAAGAATATAGAATATAGAAGATGCTTTCCTACATATATACATAGGATTAACATCAAGAGCGTTCCAAAGTAGCTCAACACATTATTCATGTGGTACAGATACATGCAAATAAGCAATTACAACAAAACTTACAACCTGATTACATTGTACATTGTAATGCTTATAAAGCAAAAATAGAATTAATTCGTCATTCATTTACACTGCACAATGCATCTAGCTCACATTAAAACATCCGGCAATATCTTAACGATCAACGCAATTTATGTCTTGTTAACACCTTGTTTATTAGAGCTGAAATAATTTTATTAATTAACTTATTTATAAAATATATCAATATGTAAAATATACATTTAGCATGTGCTTGACATTGATGAATAATTGTTGCTTATACAATCTAATTATTGTAATAATATTAATTGCTCTATTTCAAGATAAAAGCAACATGAAACAGCGGTAGTAATTCACAGGTTAACCAACTAGCTTCAAAGTAGTAGCTCAGAATTTTATTTTTATTATTGGATAACGTACTATACAATTTATTAATGATTTAAAAAGTATGTTTTCGAAAATTCCTCAATATTGAATTCCACTATAACTGTTGGGGGGTGTTAATTGCCAGAAGGACGTATGATATTCATAAACATTAAATTAACAAAAGAGGTTTTATTAATAAAATATTATTGAATTAACCAAAATTATAATTAAACTAAAGAGAAACGTAATAGGAGCAATTATATATTTTGTCGGTCACATATAAATTGAAACTCGCTTTCTGGGTTTGTATATAGCAACTAAAGTCCCTGGCCATAATATTAGGGCCACCCACGACTTTAGTAGTATAACAAAACAAATCAATAATTGTCATCATATGTACACCATAAAAGTTATGCAGAAAGTTAAAGAAGACTCAAATAAGTGTTTTATTAATGTTATTGGTACCACGTCTTGCCTTATTTTGAATTTTCAAATTTTTGTGCCAAGCATGTTCAATATTGACGATTAGTTGATATTTATTATTGTTTTGTTTGAATAGATGTGTATTTTAAAATACTCCATACATACTCTATTAAACTTACATTGGACAAATTTCGTGACCAGGACAACAAGGGCACCTCCACCGTTTCCAAAAAAGTCTTGACTGATTTTGCTCTGTGACAAAGTGCACTGTTGTGCATAAAATTGATTTAAAAAGAGCCTTCATTTGGATCTAGATCGTTTATATATGGCTTCAAAATATCTTCTAACACACATTTTGATTGATGTTGATTCATTGTGCCTTCGCAAAATTAAAACGTAACTGGTCAGATATTTCACTGATCTGGACACACATTTATCGTTAAACCTTTCAAATGCGAATATTCAGTTATGATCAACTATGCCCTTTCGGTCACCACTTATACTTTTGTTTTATCGCTGAATACAACCTAAGCCTAACCTATTCTTTTTCCTTTTACATGACTTTTTCTATACCATTATAATGGTCTTTGAAGATAAATAAAACTTACTTATGTACTTACTTACTTACTTAAGCAAGTGAGAAAATGTGCTCAAGTTCAATAAGTAAATTATTTTAGTGAATTAAGTATAAAATTATTGCAAATGTTTCTTACCTTTTCATACAATTGGCGTGAGATTTCGCCCATTGAAAGCGTTAACGAAGCGTCTGCACTTTAACTTAGCTTCATACAGACGTGTAAAGAATGCTCCGATATTTCGATTACTTTTTCGGCCAGCATAATACACGGTTGTCAGTCGATGAATTAAAGACAGGATGATCACTCCTAATGAAACTTATTCTTGTTTTTCTGGGAATAATTTTATATAATATGTAAATAATAAGCGTTTGTCGACTTTTCTCTCAATTTCATATTGTGAATAATTTCTTGTATCCAATAGAGCCAAAATAATTTTTTTTCGCTTATGTTATGTTTTTCAATTTACCAACAGCAAAAATAATAATGTTTCATGAACGTAAACAAAACGCTCAATCAACGCGATAGTTTCTCAAATTTCACAGAAACTATGGGCTATTCATGATCTCGTAATATTTACGATATCGTCCCAATAACACTGAGGGAACTCTACTAATACTTACTATACTCTGCTTGGCTTCTGAGCTGAAAATGTCTCCTGGATCTTTTTCGGGGCCGACGTTTCGTGCACACTCGCAAGGGATATCTTCAGGGCTGCTGCTACTGCTGTTGATCTGAAACTACAGAGATATTGGACCTAGTTTCTTTTTTTTTTTTAAGTTAGGGTGGGCGCCTCTAGTCCATGCACTTGCGCTAGGCGCCCATTGTGCCGTCCCTATTAAATCTTTTACTTCCACTCAAGCAGCTTGGTGTCCTCTATAAAACCCAGTACATTGCCCAGTGGAAACTTGAGAACCCTCGAGGGCTCCAATAGATCCTTCCCGAAATGTTTTTGCCTGAGTACCTTCAATTCCCCACATGTGCAGATTACATGTAAACCCGTCTCCTCCTGTAGTTGGCATCTTCTACACCACGGTTCGCTTACTCGGCCGGTGTTATATAGATACTTTTTCAGAAGTCAGTCTCCAGTTACCAACTCAGTAATGGTTTTAACTTCTTTCTTGCTGCGTCTGAGTAGGTTATCAGAGAATTTAGTACCCCCATCCTCTATTAGTGCTTTAGTATGGAGTTGATCTTCAGTCGACCTCCATTCAAAATCTCCCTTTTAGCGGAGTCCTTGCTGATTCCACATTCAGGCTCTGGACCAATGAAGTGTCTTTTAGAGCCCTCCTTAGCTAGTTCGTCGGTTATTATAATTGCCCTTTATACCCTCATGTTCTGGCACCCAAATCAGAGATACCCTGTAATCTCGTGCCAGTGTATTGAGGGATTATTTGCAGTTTCGACCTAGTTACAGGGTTTGAGACTGCCTTGATAGCAGCCTAGCTGTCAACTCAGTAATTATATTTATCTTTCTCGTCACGCAGCCCCCCTTTGCAATCATGTCTGCGCAGGCTGCAAGGACGAATACCTCTGCCTGAAAGACTGTCGCGTCGCATGCTTCCCCAGGCTTATAGATATCCTTTGATTAGGGCTCGATCCACAAATACACATTCACATCCGTGAACCAGCCATCAAGAGCAGTGACATCACTACGTGCCTGGTCTCTGTTGAGTATGGAGATTTTCACCTTTTCGGTGAAGATAATCTCGGGTGCCATACTGTCCGTGGGCATTTCCAGCAATGGCCCGCCCAGTATCGTACCCGTAGTATCAGTGTGCCCACCAACCCTAGTGTTGAGATGCCACAATTGTTGGTTTTCAGTCTGAGGATCGTATTCATAGCCTGCGTATTCACATAAAGCTCCAGCGAGGGGAGACCCACACTGGTGTCTAAAGCAGCGGTCCCTTGGGCTGTTAATTGCACCAATGATTTCCAGCAATGTCTGTCTCTGGACAGCGGTCAGCAGCTTCACCGCGGAGGATACTTCTGTCCTTCTCCACCAGACTATTGCCCGGTATGTTATCGCTGGTCTTATCACAGCAGTATATAGCCCATTGGCTGGGGCCAAAGCCGAGGGTGATCAATGGATCACCCTCGGCAGATTTTACCAGCAACTCTCCTGCAGCGCCAGTATAGTTGCGTAGCCCTGGTCGTTATTTTGACTAAGTGATTTTTCCAGCTCAGTGTCGCATCGAGTGTAACACCCAGAATCTTCTCTGGTTAATCGTACTCCTGCCCAAACACTTTAATGCCGCCTAGGTCATTGAGTGTCCTCATGTTGATTTTTTTGTAGATTAACTGAGAGTCCTTGTGAAAGGCACCATTTCTGTGAATACATCCTTGAAAACCATCTGTGCTCGATGGATTGGTAAACATTTCCTTTTCTGAAATTCGAATGCTAGTGAATAAATCAAATCGTTATATCTTGGGACAGACTATACATTAACCACATAAATTTTGAGTTTTTTTTTTGTTAAAGTTTTAATCTTGCCGTTTTAAATGCTGACACTTTAAAAAGGAATCGTAGAATAATATTTAATTTTCCTCACTATAGTAACACTGATGAACCTTGTGAAGGTGAAACGTAGCGTATGCTAATAGTGACTGATTACTAAAGGTGTTCCAAAATTACCGCGAGTTTTGAATTAAATAGAAAACACAGTTTTTAGTCTTTGATTTTTATTTTTTTATTGAATCATAAAGTACATAGGATAGGGTTATTTATGGAGTAACACATCGGGCAAATGACCTCCACGGCTTTGCATGCACATACGCACTCGTTTGTCGAAATTTTCCATGACTATTCTGCATAAATGTGGCTGAATTTCGTTGATGCAGCGTTGAATCTCCTCCTTTAGTGCACGGGTGGTTGTGGGCTTGTTGACATAGACCTGTAATTTCAAATAACCCCATAAAAAGAAATCTAATGGTATTAAATCACATGGCACCGTCTTGTTGAAACCACATATTGGCCACATCAATATCATCCAATTTCGGCAGAAGGAACTGTGTTATCATGTCGCGATATCGAGCACCAGTAACAGTCACTGCTTGACCAGCCTCATTTTCGAAAAAGTATGGTCCAATTATGCCTCCAGCCCAAAATCCACACCAAACAGTGACACGTTGTGGATGCATTTGTTTTTCGACAATCACAGGTGGGTTCTCAGAACCCCAAAAGAGGCAAATTTTGCGATTAACAAAGCCATCAAGGTGAAAATGTGCTTCATTGCTTAGGATGATTTTGCTCGAAAAATCAGTATCCATTTGTTGGGGTTCAATAATCCATTCAACGAACTCTCTTCGCTGTACATGGTCATTAGGCTTCAGTTGTTGTGTTAATTGAATTTTGTAAGCATGGAGGCACAGATCTTTAGTGAGTATACGCTGTAGGGACCTTCTTGCAATTTGCAATTCTTGTCCACGACGCCGAATTGAGGTTCCTGGATTGTCACCGACACTCTCACGCACTGCTTCGATATTGACATTTGAACGGCTTGTTTTTGGACGACCAGTGTGTTTGGCGTCCCCAACGGATCCAGTCTCCCTGAATTTTTCAATTAATCTCTTCACAGTTGACGAAGTTAAAACACTATTTCGACCATATGTTATACGAAATTTTCGAACTGCGGCCGCCAAGCTTTCATTATTTTTGAAATATTGTTCAATAATGAAGACACGTTATTCTATCGTGTAACGCTCCATTTTTACTAACCCTAAACTGTTAGCTGTCGAATTGTTTTGTTTTTTCAGGGTCGCCAACACTTTACTGCACAAATGGCGGCAAATTCAAATCTTGCGTTCATTTTGGGACACCTTTACATATCCTTTTAATTTAAAAATGTAGATAATTACCCGTAGGTACATTATTGCGGCAGTATTTCAACAGATTGCTAATACCTTCAATAATTTTGACAGTTCGATACGAATATATGTATATGTAAGTTCACTTTTCATTTTGTTTTACACAATACCGTGACCTATGAGAATACACAATAAAACGTGGGTGTTTCTTTCCAAACGGAACAAAACCAAAAATTACAGTTACGCCTGGTAACAGTTGACGACAACGGCTAATAGTCTTTCATAATGCACTCCATATTACTCTGTACATACGTACCCTAGAGGTCCGAAAGTTAAAATAATTATTCCAGAAATGTTATGCAATAAACGGCACGCTCACACGCTCGCGGCCCAGGCAACAGTCGAGCGCTAGACCGGGAGAATTATAATTAAGCTGTCAGGCAACGATGGCGCTGACAGCTCAATGCACCGGAAGGGCTTCCATGTTCACGGCCTACTACTCCTTGCGTATACGTTTACGTATTCTGCGTCTACGTCGTGGCTCACATGATGTAATTGTGTACCTATATGCGTTGGTTTTATTTATTTTGCGCGACAGCCGACATTCGCGGCCATTTTGGATGCGTCAAGTGACGGCGCTTCGTGATATTGGGTGCGTGTTACCGCGACGAAAAGGAGAAGAAAGAGAAAATAATCCCCGAAGTAGTGAAACTAACGATCTATTCTGGTGGCTACGTTTATTGTATTGTGCGAGTTGACATTGATGATGAGGAAATAGTTAGGAAATGAAAGGAGTAAATATGGGATATTGCTGAGTGAACAATTTGTGTACGTAAACGTAATATCATAACCTAAAATGAATCATAAAAAAGAATTAATAAGATGAACAAAGGTATGCTGAGGAAAATGGATTGTATTTTTGTGAATGTAACATACGTTGTAAAAAGTGAATTACAATCCAACTTAGGACCTAAACACTGCGTGAACATTGAGCTAACTCCAGAATGTGCCAGACTCACTAGGATATTATCCAAAAAGCATCTAGCTCTATTCATACTCTGAAAACGAAGGACGTAGGCTACACCAAGACGGGAAATGAGAAAGAAAGGAAGAAGAAAAAAAGACCGTACGAGAAGTCTTTTGGATTCATATCCCGAGATCTATAATTACCCATTCACCACTGCAAAGCTGCTATAAGCCAGAACTGCAACGTGCGAGGCAGGCATTGGTGTAACGCTGACAGCTAGCAAAGAAAGTGGTGAATGTGAAAAATGTGAAATGGCCAATCAACATATTCAAAATATATAAATCGCCAGGATCAGGAGGTGTTTATCCAATGCTGTTACAAAAAGATTCCAATCTTTTATTGCAGAAGTTGAATTTGTGACTCAGAAGAAGTCTCACACTGAAGTACACACCCATAGTCTGGCGATTGGTCAGAATCACTTTTATTTCAAAGCCTACAAAATGGAACGCTTTATTTATGAAATGTTAAACAATTGCAATTCATCCTAAAGCCCGTGCTCCATCTAAAAGTACTACACGAGGCTACCTATTCTAAGTACAATATAGATTCTACAACAACTGAAATGTTTCTACTAAATAATTTCCCTATGATGATGACAAAAATATAATAAATTGGGTCAGCTATCAGTCGTTATTATGTTTGCGCTCATGGAGCGACCCCAATTATCTCCCAGGAGGAATAAGAGAAACTATGGAAAACATTACTCTATGAGTAGGACTTGGAAAACCGTCCAAGATTACTGATAGTCCACAAATTATTATCATCCTTCTAGGTTTGGAAGAGGCAGCATCCACGATTTTTCAGTTTCAATAGCTGGGTCGTCTCCAGGTAGCTCCTCAATTCTGCACACATCGTAAAACTGTTTCTTCTAGCATTGGTAGCATGGACCAAGGTAATGAACTGAGAGCAAATAAAATAATTGCAGTATTTATGTTTAAAAATAACTTACTTAATCTTAATGCGTAATTATCTAATAGCCATAATTTAACACAATTCAGACCATTAAAGAATATGTGCAGCAGTGGTCTTCATTCATGGAAGGAAATTTTACTGGTGGAATGTATTTAAATCTATTAGAAAATGTGATAGATCCCCTTATAATAGAATCTTTAGAAAACCAAACCGCTCAAAATGAAAATTTGTTGCTAGATGGAGAAAGCCTATTTCTTCAACAGGATGGGACACTTTATGCTCTGCCTGTACAAACTTGGCTTAATCAGAGTTTCCTAACAAATGAATCGGAAGAACGGGCGCTATAAAATGGCCAGCGAGACCACCAGACTTAACGCCCCTTGACTTTTTGTATAAGGGCATAAGACAGTAGTGTATAAAGCTCAACCTCAAAGTATTCGTGATGTTAGGCGTAGAATAGTAGAGGAGTGTGAGCAGATTACCCAAGAGACGTTTCAAAAAGTACGGGAAGAGGCTTTACCATTGTTCTACCAATAATGGGGAGCATTTTGATCACCTGTTGAATTAAATACTTAGCTTCATTCTAACTCTAATAAAATAATTATCACTAAAATGTGTGTAAAAAAAATCGCCACCAAAAGATTGCTAATAACAAGACCTTTTCAAAGACGTATCTCTCAATACCCCTTCCTCTTTGAACTTTTCGATATGATTTTCACCCATGATTTTAGGGGTTGAAACTGTGAGGTCGCAGATATGTGTAAAACTAAATTCAATTCAAGGTACTTTAAAAGTTATTCCAGGTGGCTAGTTTTGAAGTGAATTTTCTTAGCGGTGTACATGCAAACATTACTGCTCTAGCTATATTTACTAACTTTTTATAACTACCATAATAGAAAAAAAACACACCAAACTATTTATTTCTTATTTCAATAATGGTAACTGCTAAGTATTACATTATTACTAAATAAAGTACGCGGGCAACAAAGGTGATGAATAAACATGAAAAAAAAAAAATAGTTATAAAATAGAAACGTTTGGGTGAATGTTTCTATTTTGATTTTCAAAATACATTTTTACTGTGTGCAATTTGATTCCATGAATTCAAATATGCTCAAAACACTTTTAATAGTTAGTTCAGAAACTATACGATTTCTTTCCGAGTTCTAATTCAAATAAAAGGGATAAATTAAGACAGTACTTAGATTTAGTAGTTCTTATTATAGGGGATGGGTTTGTTTTGGATCAATATAATCTTAAATACTGTATTTCCTTTAGAACTGTATTATTAAGAACATGAACATAATATAAGTACATAGTCGTGCTCTCTACAACCACATAATGAATGAATCTTGTTTCACATGAAATTATTCTCCTTATCTCCTAGTACCAACTGTAGGAATATATTAACGTGCCAAGTTTAAAATACAAAAAAATGTATCCTGCATTATAGATCTTTCTGAAACCACCTTCCTGTTCAAGCTAATAACATAATATCAATGTGTTAGATTAAAATAATAAGAATAATAAAAGCTTTTATAAATGGTAATAAATTAAGAATGAATGAACGACTCTTGTTTTGAATATATTTATCCATTCAAGTAGAGAACATTCAAAATAAAATAAATCTGAGGCGTCTCACAGCTATTGTCCGAGATATTGTAAGCCACAAAAATGTATAAATGAAGCTGTCAGTCCAAACCAAGCAAAGAAAGAAAATGTAATACTCTTTTACCCGAAATCTCAAATGCCCTATTGAAAAGGGCAGATAATCAAAAATTTTAAAAAACGACCTACACTAATGGACATTGCAATAAATTTTCTTGTCCTGGCAATTTTTTTGAAAATATCAAAAATAATTTTAGATTAGATCAATTCCAAAGAATAGGAGAAGCTATTTTGATGGTTCTGCGGCATCTGCAAATAACATTTAACAGCATGGTCATTAAATGCATGGGTAAAGTTTATCCCCAAACCTGAAAAGTATCAAAAGTAAACTGAGGCATGCTGCTTTAAATTTGTAAGTTGCAAAAAGAAACGCTAATATGCTTAGAAAAATAGACTTTGAAATTGTCATTCACAATTTTTTTTGCGCAACAATGTTTAGGAAAAGACCTACTGTATCATTACTGATTTTTAAAAATAACTTGCACTGACTATAATGATATTAGTTTCTATTAACATCGATCCTACATTTCTCTCACTGAAGCTCCATATCTCTCAATGGTTTAAGACGGCCCTGTCCATACAAATTTCTACGCTCACATTAAGTGCGTATATAAATTACTCCGTATAATATCTCTCTTCAGAACTATTGAGATTCTTATTCCTAATAATAATAGCTGTTAAATTTAACTGTCTTTTTGTATTTTAAACTTGGATTTTGTTCTTTTGACTTTAATATAACTTTATGTTAATTTTTTATTTTTTTTCTTGCCTTATTGGTTGTTATTGAACAAGATAACGGGCTATCTTCCCATTAAAGGTATTTGCGCAGACAGCTACGTATGTTTTTAATCATTTTAAAAATAATAAATAAAATATTGATATTTTCTTTGTAATTTAACTTTTAAACAAGTAAAATTTCCATGAAAATCACTACTTTAGAAATTTAACTTGTGTGTATTCCAGACTACATGAAAAAATCTTGGAAAAGTTACCCACATTTAGAAATGTTACTATGAATATTCCAGGTTATATGAAAAAACCTTCGAAAAATTACTTATAGCTAGAAATATTACTTCCAAAAGTAAAAAAAATTGTGGCAATTTTGTGCCCCCAAACCCTACAGGAATTTTACCAAAATTATTTTAGCGTGTAGCAGATATCTATAAAACGTGTCAAAGTAAAGCCAGTATACGGCATTTAATTATTAAATTATTAGGATTATACATAATATCCGGGTGCTATAACTAATTTCATCATCACCAAAACGTGCAATTAAATATGAAAATCTAAGTAATACCACTACCAAACAACAAAATTAGGTAATAAAAATAAAAACAAAAAATCATACCGAGTAATTAAAAACATATTTAAATCTTTGAACAAGATAAATTTGTGGCCATTGTATCATGATTAATTTTTAATTTACAATTGCTTTTCAACATTATTTTAATAGATATAATTGTGAAACAAATTGACTTCGCTTTCTTATTTTAATCAACAAATATTGGTAGCAATAAAGCACCTCTCTCACAATAAGCCCAATAAGTAAGTAATTCCCCCTTTGAAGTATATCATGTATGTGTTACTCGTTAGCCACCTTACATAATAATTCTGATCCGTGGGTGCGGTTTCTTGGAACTCCTCCTCTTTTGTCCACCAATAACACGGCGTCCTCGTTGGATTTATTGCTTTGTTGAAGTTGCATGGGCCGCGATTAATTACGAAATTGATCTTTTTATTGTAATATCATGACTGCATGGAAATGGATACAAATCCTACTGGGTACGGCGACGATGCTCTGCTTTTATTTGCAATACGGAAACCGCCATTGCTGCTTGGTATGAATACAGATAGACTTTACAGGCTCCAATACTATCAATAAATTGAATAAATGTAAATAAAAAACTGAAAACAACGTTTTGATATAGATGTAAGACAAATTTAAATAAACTTATAAACTAGAATGACATTAGAAAAAGTATTTTCTAACCTAACCTTAATTTTTCAAAAATTTACAATGCTTTTCAAAGAGCTTTTTAACTCTGCATTGATCTACCTCTAACAAAAAGTGCCGATTTGCTGGTAGTGTTGCATAGAGTACGTTATTTTAGAAATAATAAGTAGCTTTTGAAGGTAATACACTGAGAAAAAACAATATATAAAAAATAAAATTCAAAAACAAGTGAATATTCAGTTCCCCCAGATAAAAATTATACTTACATACGGCATAGGTATTCTAAGTATTTAATGTAAATAACACAAGATTTCTAAGTTAAAATATTTGCTAGAATATTTTGTTATCTATACCAAATATTCAAATAATATTATTATTAATAAATGAGACATATGCTACAACGAAATTGGTAAATTACTTATCCTAAATGAACTAGTTATTGTAAGTTTACTTGTCCTAATAAACTAAGGTTTTAACACACAGTTTTGCCATGACACATGTGCAATCAGTTTGTAGTAGCAAAATTATTATTTGCCTTTAATATACTTGTAAAAGTGGGATACTTATAACGAATAATACTTTTACTATCTATAGATATATAGTGAGTAGCCATTAGTAATCCTTATTGATTCTATTATAAGTTTTTGTTAAAAGCTCCAACGTGTTCTTCAAGTCCCAATTATTTAAATTATCTATAAATTCCATTATAGATTTACAGCAACAATTCAACGGTTAAACAATAACAGACATAACTGCCAATACCTGCGAAGGTGCACTGAATGGGGGTATCATCCTAAAATGTACGGTTGCTAATAAGGAACGATTTGATCTGTGATGTGGGGGAAACTTTGAGCCTCCATTACACCCCTAGATGGGACTCTAAAAAAATACGTGTCAAATAGTTTTCTGTGATCTACAATCTTATCAAATCTTATCAAAATCGGAGAGATCGACTTGGGTGCCGTAAAATCCTTACAATTAGATAAAGCCTTAAAAATACTTTAGGCGGAAAAAGGAAACGCTACGGTCACAATGAACACAAGAGACTACGTATGACAATAAAATACAAGAAATATTACAAACAGGAAGATATACAGAAATAAACAAAAATCTTACATTGTCAGTACAAAGCGTTGATCTAAACCATCCAGCAAACAATGGAAACAGCCCAAAACACCAACTCGTGCTCAGCAGGGATACAATCATTTAAAGACAAGATCACCATCAACAAAGAGGGCAACACTGTTTTGTATGTATGTATATGTATGTATCTATATAAATGGAAGGGTGATGTTACACTGCGACCTAAAAGATCTGTTGTGTCCCCTATTCTTGCTGCTTTACAGCTGGCCTTCCAATCCTATTCCTTTCAGAAAGTGTAGGATATCAGAGGGCCCCAGTCTAAGTAAATCTCCCTGTTCGATTTCACATGCTCCCAGGTGCAACGCCCTCGAGTTGCGCAGTGCTACGCAGTTTGAGAGGAGATGGATAGGTGTTTCATCCTGTTCCCCACAAAATCTACATTCAGATTCCTTTTCCAATCCAAGCTTACTCAGGTGTCCTTTCAGTCTACAATGGCCTGAAAGTATTCCTGTTAGTATGCGAACATTGTTCTTACTCAGATTGATGCATTCTGTAAACCTCTTCTGGTTATAAATTCCCAGAAGAATTTTACTTTGCCTCATTCCCTGGAGATTTTCCCAGTAACTGGATTTTCTCTGCTCCATTTCTATTTTCAGTTTCTTCAGTATTGTACTGCTACTTAACCCGCAAAAGGGTACAGGCCCTACAAAAGGTATTTCAGCCCCCTTTTTGCGAGATTATCCGTTATTTTGTTTCCTTCCACTCCTGTGTGACTCGGAACCCACAGAAGAGTTACTTTATTCCTTTTGCCTATCTCATTTAACTTCCCTAGGCATTCCCAGACCATCTTGAAACTGATTTCATATGAGCTCAGCGCCTTGATGGCTGCTTGACTATCAGACATGATGATAATCTCCTGCTTTCGATAATTTCTATCCATATTGAACTGAACACATCTTTCAATAGCGTGTATTTTCGCCTGAAATATACTTGGATATTTTCCCAAGCTTTTGAAATATGTGGTTCTAGGCCCATATATTCCTATTCTAGTTCCCTCTGCCGTTTTGGAGCCATCAGTATACCATTTGGTGGCATTTCTATTGAAGTTCAAGATGGTGTTATGATCCCACTCGCTCCTGTTACTGAGCTTTATGATGAATTCCTTCACAAAGCTGAATTTTTTAAACATATTATCCCGGGGCATATCCCAGGTTTGATCACCGTCAGGAGACTGAGGCCTATGTCTAATCATTCCTTCCTTGACCGTTATGAGTGTGGTTCTCTTTGCCACGCCCTCTACTACAAACTAACACTGTTGTTACACGGACATTGCTTTATTTATACTCATTCTTATTTTTAAATTGCTACATGTTAAAAGACAAATACAAACTATTTTTTTTATATAAACTCTCGCTTTACTGTTCACAAAACAACAAGCTTTCGAGGAAAGGTTCTTAAATCACAAATAATTTCTAGTATAGGTATATATAATACACTAGTACCTATGTAGTCTTAATATATCACAAGTAGGACTAATTTATATAACAGACATGTTTAATGTTGCATGATAATGTTTAACCTTGTATGTATGAATTCACAACATATTTAATATCATTTAATAGGTATCTATCAGGTACAAAGTTAACTTTTATATAATTAGAATTAGGTAAATGTCAGAAGTAAATATAATGTTAACAAAAAGGATCAGAACTTAATATTGGAATAGCTGCCACAAATCACTCTTCACAAAAGAAGTTTTTAACGACCCTAAAATTTAATGGCAGAAATAATAAATTTTATTGTTCTCGATATGAAGTTTAATGAAGCATTATGTACTACTAAAATATCACAGGTGTTTTTTTTCTCAAATTCTCTATAAATTCCTTTTTAAGCAACATCACATCTATTGTGGATAAATTATTTTACCAATAATTCTTAATAAATTAGTAACCGGTGGAATTCTATCAACAACAACAAAATAGATACTTACCTACAAAATAACATAATATGCTGTTTTAAAAAAAAAGCTTTTAGGATTTCTATTCTGTTTTTATTCGGATTTCTTTTATTTTCTTGTAGACAATTTGCTTGACTTTTAGATTCGCACCTTGCATAATGGCTTAAAGTATGATCACCCTTTTCCTTGCTTCCATTATCTGTATGTAAAACTCTTGTTGCCCTTGTCAACCGTAAACACAGCATTACCTGTCAGCTGATGCACCAGTAGACTCGCACACAGACATGCTCTTGTCACCAAAAAATATGTTGGAAAATCTGAATCAAATTCTTTGTAAAACTGTAAACATGATTAATTTTATTAAAAGCCACCCGTAACAGAACAGGCAAACTACCCAATGAATTTTTTTAACATATCATCCCGGGGCATGTCCCCAGGTTTGATCACCGTCAGGAGATTGTGGCCTATGCCTAATCATTTCTTCCTTGACCATTCTGAGTGTGGTTATTTTTGCCACGCCCTCTACTACAATAAGGAGAGGGGTAAGATCCAATACTACTTCGATAGTTGCTGTTGGGCAGGAAAAATGTTATTGGCAGATGAATTAAAAATATTGTTTTCAGGATAAACAGACCCCATTCTCATTGTTTTTACAAAAAAATTGTATTTATGTTGTTTTTTGGCTTACTTGCTGATGTATTTCCGCACTTAAATGACTTAAAGGCAAATTTACAAAGACGGGACGTGTTGAAAATATTTTATTAATGACAGATGATTTATTCGTCTTCAAAGCAAAAATTGTAATATATTCCCACTTACTTCGGATTATATTGAGTATAATTTGAATGAGCAAGAAACTATTGTTCACCACATTTTGGATTGCATGAAGTGGCATCTACTTGAGCTAAAAACTCAGTTAACGGAGTATTTCCGGGAAGATAAAAATAATTTCTCGAAGAAATGGTTATTGAATCCGTTTAGTAAAACCCCTGTTGCCGCTGCTAAGTTACCAGTTGAGATTCACTGAAATTTTAATTCTTCTCTTCATTAATCTAGTTAAGATGTTATTCATCCACACCTACATTACTCCTAAGTTCAATTTGTTTCTTCCGTTCAAATAAATAAACGTTGACGACTTTATTCCAGGCTTTCCACATGCACCATAATAGCTTAATCCCAAATTTTCTAAAAATATTCAATAATTATCGACTTTACAGTATATACATTACCGTTCAATTGATATAATCTAAAAAACACAGTCTACATTCATATTAATTATAAATATTTAAAAGCAATCACTTATACCTTGTGTGAGTCCCTCCCATTTCCGTTCAAATTCCTTTCTTTTCCGGCTCGCGGCTCGTCATCGCCGCAAAAACCTTGCCAGTAAATATTTGACCAGAGCAACGTTTATATCAGATGAAAGCGTCGTTCAATCATTTTTCCGTGTCCGAAAATTTACCCTCACATATTCAGAACAAATAAGCGACGACCTATCACGTATCTACCGGAATTTTTCGTCAAACCGACTGACACTAAACGATGAATGAATGGGAAGAACGTAGACTGTCTACTGGATAATTATACAGTACCGTAGCCAGAACATTAAATTTTCAGGAAGGATGTATTAGCGGACGATTTGATAAATTACATTTAATTGTGTTAGTGCGTCACTCTATTGTCCGCTTCATGTTATTATAGATGGACAGGTAGGTATGTATTATTTACGGTTCTCTTAAAATAATTATCTAATATCTGGAATATTATAGACACACAGAATTAATAGATTTGGATAAGAAATGGTAAGGCCATGTGAAGGCTGCTTAATTTACAATGTTCAGCAAGATCATAGGTGATATTATTAATGTATATAAGTAAGTAAGAAGTAAAATGAGGCTTGCTTGACAAAATAGATATATTGAGTACCTACTGCACTAAGTAATAGGTGCTAATACGAATCTACTACTGTCAAGTGAATTACTTACAATTAATGGCTCTCAAGATATTTTGCTCAATTAAGTCCAGTTTTTTATAATTATAGTTTTTTCCCAATTATAATTATAATTCTAAATAATAAAACTTAACTTGAATAATTTGATTAAAAAGCAATGTTCAACCCAATCTAATGTTATTTATTTATTATGTTTTATACGATATGTTTCTATCTGTAGATCATCATCAGGTTGAATAAAAATGTCAACGCGTTAAGTTTATATAGGATTATAGGTAGGGTTGCTATACGTCCGTATTTTCTACGGACAGTCCGTATTTTGTAAGCCTTGTCCGTAGATTATAAACTGTCCGTAGTTTGTACGTATTTCTGCAAGGCGTCCGTATTTTTTTTTTTTTTTTCTAGTTTCCAATTTGTCGTACTCAAGTCGTACTTTTGTCATTTTATAGTTATTTTAGCATTCAAACTTTCGTATGATGTGCGTTAACATTGCATTTCCAGTAGCATCACGTCTGAAGAAATATATATCTATATTTTTATATAATAATATTAATAATTAAACAATATGTCTCAAATGAATATTGAAGAACATTCCACGGAAATAACACTGCGTAGGCTTTCACGGCCGGTGTAACTATAACTAACAGCTTCTTGCGGGTTTCGCCGTGTGTCAAAACTTTCGCTCGACGTTTCGCTGTTCATACTGACAGCTTCTTCAGGATAACTGAACTGATTCTCCATGGTCCGACATTCTTCTTATATGCGCCCCTGATCCATCCAACCGTGTAGTTTCCGCTCCATTGACCGTGACGGGTCGTAGTAGGCTCTTCCACGTGTTGCTAAGCGGTACCCTTCTACTCTGTTAACGGTTTTATTCTTTTCTATTTCTATGGCTTCCGTGATGAGTCTTTTCCCGTAGTTCTTGGTGGTAGTTATTACTTTTACATTCTTGAAATCCATTTTGTGTCCGGTGTCGTGCATGTGTTCTGCCACCGCTGATTGCTCGGTCCTTCTTAATCTTGCGTCCCTCTCGTGTTCTTTTATTCTTATGTCGATGGCTCTTCTGTTTGTCCGACGTAGCACTGTCCGCATTGGCATGTTATCTTGTAGATACCTTCTGTGCGCCCCTTGGGTATCTTCTTGGGTATCAGCGATATCAGTGTAACCATTCTTCTTTAGTGTTTTCTCCAAATGTATCTTTTCACTGGTAAGATGTTGTTCGTCACTTGATGGTTCGGCTCTGGATAGCAAAGTTTGTATTAATGTCTTCTTCTGCATCGGATGATGGTGAGATCTTGCATGCAGATATCTATCGGTGTGCGTCTTCTTTCTAAATACTGCGTGCTGTAGCATTCCCTCTTTTGTTTTCTTGTTGACAAACAGGAAGAGCCATCGACATAAGAATAAAAGAACACGAGAGGGACGCAAGATTAAGAAGGACCGAGCAATCAGCGGTGGCAGACACATGCACACACGGACACAAAATGGATTTCAAGAATGTAAAAGTAATAACTACCACCAAGAACTACGGAAAAGACTCATCAGGGAAGCCATAGAAATAGAAAAGAATAAAACCGTTAGCAGAGAAGAAGGGTACCACCTTAGCAACACGTGGAAGAGCCTACTACGAACCGTCACGGTCAATGGAGCGGAAACTACACGGTTGGATGCACCAGGGGCGTATATAAGAAGAATGTCGGACCATGGAGAATCAGTTCAGTTATCCTGAAGAAGCTGTCAGTATGAACAGCAAAACGTCGAGCGAAAGTTTTGACACACGGCGAAACCCGCAAGAAGCTGTTAGTTATAATTCCACGGAAATGTTAATTGATATGGTTCACTGTTCGTATTTTTGCTTTTGAAAATATGGCAACCCTAATTATAGGATTATAGGATATATCCTATATACAGGCTGAGTTTTTTATCTTTTTTTTCAAAAAAAAAAACATTGAACAATTGTGTGCGTACTAAATTGAAACCGGACTGAATCAAAAGAACTAGCAACGGTTGAATAAATCTTATGTCATCAGTGTATCCTAGTACAGAGCAAGGAAGTGACTTTAAGAAATCATCAATATATATTATGAATGACAAAGATCTAAATTTAACCCCTATAGAACACCTGAGCTTGAAAGAAACAAATTTAACGAAAATAAAACACATAAGTAGATCTATCGGATATGTAAGACTTTAACAATGTAATGAAAGATCCAAATGCACTCAGCTTTGTCAGAAGAATGCCATGATCTATTGTGTCAAAGGTACTTGAAAAGTCTATGCATACTACATCTACCTGTCCTAACCAGATGGTGATTAATATACTGGGAAATAATTGCTAAATTAGTAACCGTTCATCTACCCAGTATAAAGCCATGTTGATGCGCCCATAAACATGGTTTAATATTATTAAACATACACGAATAGATGATATTCTCAAAGACTTTGGCAAAATTTGATAGAAGGGATATGGGTTTGTAATTTTTTATAGCAGATATGTCACCTTTTTTATGGATAGGCACGACTTTAGCCTTCTTCCAAACGTTGGGAAAAGTTGAAGTGCTGATGGCGAGATTAATAATAATACATAAGGGATGAGAAACAACAAATCTAATATCACGAAGTGAGAAACTAGGAAGCACATCACCAGAGGTAAACATATCTTGAAGTTTAGCGAAAGTTTAGTCACCTTCTCCTCCGTCACATTTGGAAGAGAAAACGACGCATTCTCACTACATGCATCAACTTTAACAAGAGGAGAGGATTATGTTTGAGTATTTTGAAATGACTCAGCATTTCAGACTCAGTTAAGGCACTCATCACCCAAAAACATCTTACCGGGAATTATGGTAGATCCTGTTTAGAAATGTATAAATTTAAAGAGATCCCAAGGATTAGAGGTTATGTCTGTTTGAATTTTATTTAAGTACGTTTGGTACGTTGATGATATTTCAGCTTTACATACAGGTCTTATAGCCGTTTGCACGAACTCGTTAAGCTTGATTTACCTTTAAGTGATGCGTAGATTGTGACATTCACTATATGTATTAAAAGTGAAATATCATCTTCAAAGTGCCGCTTAAAGTTAAACCACACTTAACGCGTTGGTGCAAACGGGCCTTAGTCTTTTAAACTCGCGCTGATAAAACTCAGATTTTGTCTTAATCTTCTATCCTTGATCTTAATCGGAACTGAGGAACTACAAACGAATAGAAACGGGGAGAGCAGAATTAACATCAGTGAAGCTTTCAAGAGAAGACCAATCAACACTCAAAAAGTCATCATGCCGGTTAACAAAATCAGCTCTGCGGATATTGAAGTAAATATTATTAGCAGTTGGTAAGTTAAGAGGGGCGGTGTCATGAAAAAGAAAAAGAGAAGCAGACAGAATTGGGTGATAAGAATGAGCTGGTATTAATGAAAGAGATTCATGTTCGAGAGAAGTTTCACAATTAATGTTTGATAGTCCATCACAGTTATAAATATTATTGAATTGCCTCAAATTGAAAGAATTGCATACATTTCAGAAAGTGCGAGTTTTTGTACATGTCGATGCTGCATTAAGAAAATCAAGTAGGTTGAAATCACAAATTAACAGAATCGATCTATTTATAACAAATAATTCAAAAGCTTCAATAATAAAATCAAAATTTGGAATATCGATATCCGGCTGAATATAATTAAGCAAGCGAAGCTAGTGAAGTTACATTCACAAATAACAACATCAATTAGGGGTACAATATTGTTTAGATAATGATTATCGAAAATCTTAAATTTTAAATTTGCATTTAAAGCAATGAGCACACCCCCATAGAACGGCCAGTATTATAAAACTCTTGATCACATCTCATTACATTAAAATGATTGGGAAATAGCTCTGCATTTGTGACTGAGTCGTTAAGCCAAGTTTCACTACTTATAATTATGTCATATGTAAATTCGCAAACGCCAGTATGAAAGAGATGAGTTTTAGAGCATAACCCAGGAGTGTTTTGACAATAGATGGTTAATGAGCACGGTAAACTGTTGGATATACTTATTTTAAAGACGAAGCTATCTCGGAGATCCCATTAACATATGCCTATGTTACTGTCAATTTACAATTTGAATTTGCCGTTATTTTTCCACTTTTTGGTGTAATTTGGACGCCCATCGCACCGCTGTCTATTGCATTCTTAACGTGAATATGTAATGCAAAATATCACAAGAAATTAAAGCAGACAATTATAGCAGCCCAGTGAAAATGTACATCTTACAAGTGTACAACTTATAATTTACGTCCTTTTATAAAAAAGAAAAACCTACTTTTACAGAAATCTATCTCAATTCTGCCGTTCAATGTTTAAAGATATTTTGATTTCCAGTTCCAAAACACGAGGGGCGAATTAAAAGGAGCCGCTTATAAAATATTTATAAACCGGATCCATTCACGAATATTAGATTACCTCCCAACTGTAATTACGATCTCCGTTTACAACACATCCACTTACAGGGGGTACATATACAAGCGTGTTGTAGTACATGCGTATATCCTTTCTCCTTAACCTCTTAGAAGGTATTCTTCGCCTTTTTTATTCAAGGATTTTCTTTCTCTTGGCCCGTCTAGGAGGCGGTGACACCGCCGACGCTGTAAGCCTTCAAACACTGCCGAATCGCTTTGATAGGGACCGCGGCTTCTTTAGGCACTACTCGTCGATTTATCGGTACGATTGACGAAGCGAGGTGCACCACCCGAGGTGCCTTTTGTGCACCTCTTTAACCCGCACAAAAGCTCCGATAATTCTTCTGGTAAATCCGACACCGCCGCCAATTTTTGTAATGCGATAATCAAGTTCTAATATAGTGAAAGAAAATCGCTCTAATTTTGGATAATATCTAAGAACCGCAATTCAGATTGTTAAAACTGTGAAATGAAAACCGTTGTGACGCAATTAAATTTTACTGTCATTTAGATAAAAACAGGCAAAAAAAAACTCTTTATAAATTAAATATATTACATTTAATACACTGAGAAAAATAGATTGTAGAAATTAGATTATAAATCCCTTTATATTAATTACTAAAATAATGATTGACAGAAGAATAATGTGTTGTTTATTAATAGTAAAATAATCAGATTCTAAAATATCTATAATAGGAGGTACAATTTGCATTATACCATCTACATCCAATGAAAATAGGTATTAATATATTCTGTTGCAGAAATTCTGTATAATGGCGTGGATTATATAGTGTCTCACGACAAACTGCGTCGATCGATATATGAAAAAGTATACATTGGAAAATTCTGAAAATTTTAAAGCCGACCTGCGCTATTGAACTAAAATATTTCTAATAATCTAGCGCATTCGGTTGTATCGGAAGTACTGTCAACTTTGTTATTGTAAATGGAACACCCAATATTTTATTACAGTTTTTAATTCCTCGTTCAAATCTAAAGTAAGTTTGTTAAACCAACTATGTTGTTATTTTCAACCATATTTGAAATATTTGCATTTTTTTAAATTTTTTGACAGATGGAGGAGTGCATCTTAACTTCTATAAATACCGATGAAACCAACAAACAGACATGGCATTGTTTTACCATCTAAAACTACCGGCACATGTTTATTAGTAGATACATTCTTGCTGATTCCTGTTTATGTCTGATTGTTTTGTATCTTGTGTGATTTTCAATTTAAAAATAATGGATGCAAACGTGCTGAAGCAAATATTAATCAATTGGAGTTTGCCATAATTAGTAGCCACCTGATAGATAATATAATATGTTTTTATACAAAATTAACCTAACACTTGCGTACTTGTGATGGTTTCATTTTATGTTAATGAAGCAATAGTACGTCAGAATTTTGCAAATTGTGTTATTAGTATAACATCAGGGGTTTTCAAAAAGCACAATTAGATTGATCCGATCGTGATCCTAACCTTCGGAAACGGTGCTAGATCAAGAGTGTCTGCATTTGATTCAGTGAATCTACGTCAACTGTAGAGTAATCTGAAGGATCTTTGATCACGATCCCATCGATTAGATTGCAGTTTATGAAAACACCTATTATAAATTATATAGTGTATCTTCTCTAAACCTTACGTTTAGTTTTCGTTTTCAATTCCAGTTTATTACTTACCTATTATGCAGTGTTAAAATGAGCATGGATCTTCCAGGATTGTCCTTACTTTTATCCCTTCAATAACGAAAAGTATACATATAATTTACTTGATCGATTGTGTTTTAGCAGATGTCTTGGTTACTATATCTTGGTTGATTGTAATGTGCATGATGTTAAGTAAGAGTCATATATTGGTCGAAAAAGTACGAGGGATGTTATTTGGCGTAAATCTAACGCAAGGATTTGAAAACAATTACGAAAAAGTTCAAAATGATTTTGGAGTATTTAAGTGTAAGTGTGGCACATACAAAATGAGGGACTTAAAATAAGAACTGAAGAGTCAGAATACTATTTCAATAAAGTGAACAATTTTAATTACCTAGGAGTCACAATAACAAGCAAATGAGAGGAAAAAGTAGAAATACAAGAAAGAATTGCTAAAAGTATAAAATGTATGGGAGGGTTACTGCATATTCTGCGATCAAAAAATATTTCACGAAATGGAAAAAAAGAATTTACAAGACAATAATAAGGCCAGTGGTTACTTATGGAGGAGAGGCATGGAAACTGAATAAGAAGGAAAAATTATCGTTGGAAATTTTTGAGAGAAAGGTGCTAAGAAAGATATATGGTGGAAAAAAGTCAATGACGTTTGGAAAAGACGAACAAATGAAGAACTTCATGAGTTATACGGGGAACCATCGATAACAAATGCAGTGCGGGTAAGAAGAATGAGGTGGTTGGGACACGTGACGAGACTGGACAGTAGAAGGCCAATAAAACAAGTACTAAAGGGAAGAATAACTGGAAGACGAGGAAGAGGCAGACCACGAACGGAATGGTTACAGAGGGTAGAAAAGGATCTGGAGAGTATTGGAATAAGGGAATGGCACAGGAAAACTCGTGATCGAGAAGAATGGAAGAAGATTTGTAATCAAGCCATGGGCCTTCTTGGCCCGGAGTGCTGACTTATATATATAAGTGTAAGTGTATACATCCTTTTGTAATTTTAAAATTAGGGTAAGATCAACTTCCACAGAGTTTTTACACATTCAAAATGAATGAATGAACTTTTCAATTTATGTCTACATAATTTAAGAAACTGTATTTAAATTTTTACTTTATTAACTACGTTTAAAAACAAATGCTTTGTTCGCTTATATTTTTTTTTCTTTTAATATTATCTTATATCGCATGGATTTATTTTAAGTTTCTTCTTTCTTCTTAGACAACTTAATTTCCTCTCCTTATTTGATAACATTTATATAGATTTGTATATTTGATAAAAATGTTAATTCAAAGTGTGTTCCATTAAAGCGTGATGCTAGTTGCGGTAGGTAAAACTATTTCCAGCAAAATGCTTGCGACTTTCAAGCCTTAAGTACAAATTTAATAATGCAAGTAAATACACTTTCTCTACTATGCGAGTAAATAAACACTATTAACAGAAACTTATTATACAAGTATTCTCAGCGGTAGTATAAAGTATGATTGTCCCTATAGGAGCCATAAAATATATTAAAGCATAATATATTTATATTAAAAAGTACAATCTATTTCTCTCAGTGTAGAGTGGGAAACATTTTTTTTTATTCGAAGGAAGAGTTTCAAATTACTACGAATTTACAGGTTTTGTTTATGAGATTAGTATTTTTAGAAAAAAAGAACTTTGAAAATTGATATCTTACTTTTAAATTTTATTCAAATTTTCAATTGTGACATTGTGCTTGATTAGAATTACATGTATATAGTCCATATTGTTTTTGGAAAGACATCATCCCATAACGTCATCAATAGATGGTAAATTTTTAGTCAGTAACTATTTCAAATTGAGGATCTAATGTTTAAATTGTCTGTGTAAACTTGAGCTTTTAGGCAAGCTTTTAAGCTGAATTTTTGGCCCATACTTTTTAGGCTGAACTTTTGGGTTAAGCTTTTAGACTATGCTTTTCTGAACTTTTTAGGTTGAGCTCTAAGGTGAACCTTTTGGACCGGACTTTTGGACTGAGATTTTAGGCTGAGCTTTCAGACTGCGCTTTTAAGCTGATTTCTCAGGCTTTGACTGAACTTTTAGGCTGAATTCTTAAGCTGATCTATTTAGATTGAGTTTTTGAGCTGGGCGTTTAGTTGAGCTTTTAGGCTGAGATTTTGGGCTAAACTGCTAGGCTGAACTGTTACCTTGAACTTTTATGCTGAAGTCTTTAGGCTACATTTCTGGCTGAGCTGTTAACCTGAGCTTTTCGGCGGAACTTTTGGACCGAGCTATTACTGTATGCTTTTCTGAACTTTTTACGTTGAGCTCTAAGGTAAACCTTTTGGGGTGAACTTTTAGATGAAGCTTTAGACTGCGCTTTTAAGCTGACTTCTTAAGGGCTTAAGGCTTTGACTGAGCTTCTAGGCTGGGTTCATAAGGTGAGCTACTTAAATAAGAGAAAGCGAGGCCTTTAGTTCAGCTTTTAGGTTGAGGTTTTCAGCTGAACTTCTAGGCTGAACCGTTAGTCTGAACTTTTATGCTGAACTCTTTAGGCGGCACTTCTAGTCTAAGCTGTTAGCCTGAGACTTTATGTTGAGCTTTTTAGGCTGAGCTGTTAGCCTGAGCTTGCATGCTAAGTTTTTTATGCTGCGTTTTTGGTCGAGCTTCTGAGTCGAGCTCTTTAGATTGAGCTTTTAGTCTGAATTCTTAAACTGAGCTTTTGGGCTGAGCTTGAGCTTTTATGCTGAACTTCCTATGCTGAACTTCTAGGCAGAGCTGTCAGACCGAGCTCCTATGCTGAGTTTTTAATGCTACACTTTTAAACTGAGCTCTTAGGCCGAGCTTTCGATCTGAGTTTTCAAAATTTTCAATCTCAAGAGTCGGGATTATTTATATAAATCGTATTATTGAAATAATCTAACGCGATCGCTAAAATGTTTACGATATAATGCGGAATAGAGCTGAAAAAGGAATTATTTTAATTATGTCAAACCCTCGTACCGAGCTATAATTTGAATATGCTTTATAAACACGTACTAACTATGTATATTTGGTGAAAAGATCGCATACCCCACCAAGCGCAATATATAAAGAACGTTTTTTAAGATTCCTTTTATTATTTATTATATCGAGGGGTAGGTAGAACTATTTTGATCATCCAGATTTTTTAATCCGTAAATTATTTTCTTTCTTACACCATGTTTAAAAATTTGATTATTTTTTTATTAGTATTCCAATTTTAAAGTATCCCAATCTTTTTTTCTCGTGCCCGCCGCGCCGCAGATTGGAAGATGCCCAAATATTAAACTTCCCGAATGAAAAAAGAAGCATAATAATAACCTGCTTATTTATACGCCGTCACATGACCGTGCCTGATTACATGGGCATTGTGAAGGTGTCCCACCAACTGGTAAAAAAAAGCCTCAACACAGTCGGGATCTCTTTGAAGGGATTAGTAGACGCGGAGACGTTTACAAAATAAAGAATTATTGAATAAAGAGCGGAAAGCGTCGGTAGGACGTCGGAGTGAGGGGGAAGAAAGATGTTCGGCCAGTCGGCAAATAGAGCTGTTTAATTGCGATCCCACAAATTATTATTAAGAGATATTGCAGTCGGAGATAAATCATCGGCTAGAGGTGGAGGAGTTACGGGTATTCCTTCTGTATGACATACCGCCTATGCGCAGACGGAAAGAAGTTCAGTGGTTATGGATCTGACATTTGAGTTTAAATAATAAATATTTTAATTGTCACATAAAGAAGAGCGAAAAACATTTTAATTTTAACACAAAATCTAATCAATAGACCTTTGTTAATCTGCTCCGATTGTAGAACTGACAAGAAAAGGCACCCAAGTCGATCTCTCCGAGTTTGATGAAATTTAGTAGAATGTAGAACATCGAAAGATATTTGTCATGTGTTTTTTTTTGGCGTCCCATATTTGGTTCTAGGGGGTGTCATGGGAGCTCAAAGTTTCTCCCAAGAACACATTTTTTTCAATATTTTAGAAACAAGAAGAGATATCGAGATCGGATAAAGATCAAATAGTTCCTTGTTAGCAGCCGTACATTTTAGGTTGAAAAAAGAACAGTGGCGTACCCACGTGGTGGTTAGGGGTTAAAAAATACTATTTTTTCTCACTCCTGCTCCTATATAGAGGGTGGGCCACCACATTCGCGTCGGTTTATATACGAAAAGTGGTAAAATATTTTCAATTTTTTTTGTTAAAGGTTATACAGGTTCAGAAGGAACACATTTCAAAATTATTTTGAAGTATACAGGGTGACTCAAAGAAAAGTTACACACCAAAGTTGTGAAAAATTAAATGGAGCAGCCTGTATATTAGGACATATTTTATATAGTATAAGACTAAATAAAGACAAGTTGGTGTTAAGTTTCTTATGCCTAACTCAACTCGTTTACGAGATAATTAACTATCCTTCAAAATGTAGACTAAAATTGAAGAGGCATGCCTGTCATGCATATTTAAGCTAGATATTTTAAACTGTATTTATTTTTTAACTAAAGCATTAGACTTGATAATAAAATAAAAGTAATGCAAAAAATTACACGGAGGGAACAAAAACATACTTTTAATTTTCGCTATCTTTAAAGGCAAGTAACTTTCTTATTTTAAATGGAACAGTCTGTATTTATTACCTTATTTAGATTCTAATTTTAACGGTCTTTAAGATTGTATTAATGCTTCCTATACCTATCTGTTATAGTTTCTTAGTAATTTATAATTTTCTTTTTCAAATATCAACTCCTAGGCATTATTTTTTTTAAGTCGGCTTGGACAAAGCTGCTGTTATTATAAAAGTCATAACTAAGTAAACTTCAGAAATGTACTTTATTAAAACGGATAAACTGAAATGTTAAAAACTGCTAATGTTTTAAAAAATATTCAAAATGATGGCCATCGTTTTCAATGCAGAGGCGTACTCTTTCTTGAAATGAGTCTTTAACATTACTCAAAACATTTGGTGTTATAGATCGAAACGCCATTCTTATTCGCTCTTTCATATTGTCAGGTGTGGTTGGTGGTATGTCATAAACAATATTTTTAATATATCCCCATAAAAAAAATCTGGGCTCGTTAGATCTGGAGATCTTGCTGGCCAATTCTGTGGACCTCCGCGGCCTAACTACCTGTTGGAATACTGCCTATCTAATTCCTCCCGAACGCTTATTTGGAAGTGCGCAGGAGCACCGTCTAATTGCAACCAAAGTCTTCAAAGTCAAATATTAATAGGTATATTTCCAAAAGTATTTGCTAGGTTATATTTTATAATTGTAGAAGCATGGCACCATTCAAGGGACCATAAAAAAAAGTACGGCCCTATCACGTGTTTTCCAACTATTCCGCCCCCCACATTAACAGACCATCGATGTTGACGATTTAAGGTTCTAAAGAAATGGGATTCTCGTCGCTTGTAATAATTAAAAATTACCCTATTAATAATTTGTTGTTATATCAAAGTTGACTCATCCGAAAATACACATAATCGAGAAAATTTTCGTCATCTCCTAACTTTTCTAGAACCCATAAACAAAATTCAAACCGCCGATCATAGTCTACTTCCAAAAGTTCTTGATGTAATGTGGTATGGGTAAAATTTGTGCATCTTTATAATTCTTCTGATGCTCCCTCTGCTTATCCTTGTAGTTTCATTTATTTTTCGCTGACTTGCATGCGGATTTTCAGAAAGTGATTCGATAACTAAAATTTTTCTTATAATAGTTAAAGTTTATCAGCATAGTTTTCTTAATATTCAATGCCATGTCATGGTTCTTAAGCCATTCTTCAAACGCCGTCAGAGTGGAGGTCACTTCATATTTCACATTTTGTTTTACTCTAACTATTACCGATGTATCGTCCGTATATAACGTAGTTTTTTGTGCGAAGACCTCTGAGAGATCATTCACGTATAGTAGAAACAACAATGGGCCAAATATTTAACCTTGAGGCACTTCGCGCTTTAACCCCAACCATGTAGAATACACCATTCTACCAGTATCAGGATCGATAGCTTCTGTTCTCTGTTGTCGCTTTTGCAAATACGATCTAACAAGTTTTAAACTGTTGCCACGTATTCCCATCTTTTCTATCTTTTGAAAGAGCTTAGTCCAGCAAATACCGTCGAAGGCCTTTGACAAGTCCATGAATATTCCTACCGTGGTCTCCGATTCGTTAATACCTGTCAATATTTCGCACAAAACTTGATAGATGGCTCTGTTAGTGTTGCGACCTTTAATGTATCCATTTTGCATTTCAGATATTATATTGTAACGAGCGCCAACTTTTCAACTGGCGGTTCCGATAGGCGTCCCTAGATGGCGCTAGCATAGCGGAAGAAGAACTACCTACGACGAATAACAGAGGGCAGCACCGGGTCGAAGATTCGAGAATATTCTCCAGAATCTTCGAGGACGTTCTAGAAGGCCCCCGAACAATCTGGAAGTTCGCGCCAGCTATAAATAACGCGTCGGGTTGGCCAGGAGGCAGTCAATCGATACGAGTTCGATAGTGCGGTCGCGTTTGAATTAGTACATGTAATATAAATATCGTTTACATAAATAAAGACATTAGTGGTTAAGTGATATAGTTAATAAGTATTTTTAATAGATTTTAATTACCGTAATAGTGTTAATAGAATAAGTGAATTTAAATATATCGCCTGTGTGTTTTTCTAAAACCCCGACAACGTTTTAAGAACCGAAAAACGTTACAATTGGTGTCAGGTGTGGGGTATTTGGCGATATATTAGTGGACTAATAGTGTTTAATTAGAAACAATGGCAGGCGAAATACTGTAAATTAGTGGTTTGAAAGTGTAGATCTCAAACGGGAATTAGAAGAAAGGATGAAGATACGAGTGGAAGGAAGGCCGAGCTTCAGTCGAGATTACGAAGCGCAATAGAAGCAGCTGGTGAAGATCCTGAGACATATTTGTTTGAAGTGTCTGGTGGTAATGGCGAACTTCTAAAAGAACTTACGGAAAATTTCTCGCAATTTAGAAGAGAAAGTTCTAGAAAATTCTCAGAAAAATTCTAGAAAACTAGAAGAAAAATTGAAAACATGACGAGAAGAATATAGAAAATTCTAGAAAACTGGAAGAGAAAGTTATGGAAATTCTCGCAATTTAGAAGAGAAAGTTCTAGAAAAAATTTGAAACATGGACGAGAAGAATATAGAAATTCTAGAAAACTGGAAGAGAAAGTTCTAGAAAAAATTGAAAACATGGACGAGAAGAATATAGAAAATTCTAGAAAATTGGAAGAAAAAATTATAGAAAATTCTCTTAATGTCAAACAAGAATTAATGAACAGAATCGACGAAAAATCTAGAATGATTGAAGAATTGGACGATCGCATGAAGGTGCTAGAAGAACAAATTCATTCTGGAACCATACGAAACACGGAAGAAACTGGAAATTCTACCAATACGGGAAGCACTCAGATGGAACCAAGAAATTCAGTGCCCATCTGTACGGTTCAAAATAAATGTGACCTGCCTACATTCGACGGGAAGACTCCCTTGGAAGACTATTTGACGCTGCTGGATACCACAGCTACGGTATATGACTGGACGGAAGCTACCAAGCAGCCATGTTATCAGTAGCTCTGCGCGGCGATGCTTTGAAGGTACTCCAGGTTATTCCTTCGACGGAGCGACAAAATTACAAACGCCTACTTAATCAATTGGAGATGCGTTCGGTAACAAACATCTGCAGCAAGTATATCGCTCGCAGTTGAAAAATCGCTGTCAGAGGTCGAACGAGACTCTACAGGAGTATGAAGCTGACGTCGTTCGTCTAATTAAGAGTGCGTACCCAACGGTACCGGAAGATGTGTGCGAGAGTCTCGCTGTGGAAAAATTCCTGGATGGCCTGCTCGATAAGGATACTCAACAGGCAGTAAAGCTCGCTCGCCGCAAACGTTGAACCAGGCTTTAGCTCAAGCACTAGATTTTGAAGCCGTGAAGCAATCGTTCAAAGGACCTGCTCGCGTCCGTGTTCTAGGAGTCACGAGGAAGAAGAGCCATTAGAAGGAATTATGACGAAATTAGATGAAATGATTACGAAAAAGGTGACGGAATTGATGACGGAAAAGGGAATCCGTGCAAACTAGGCAACCAGGAAGACTATGCTGGAATTGTGGAAGGATGGGACACGTACGTAGTCGTGTCCGATCCACGAAAAACAAAGCCGACGGAAACTAAAATGGGCCGACGAGAAGGGGCGATCGTCGACCTATGTAGCTGATGCCCCAGTAACACCAGTGATTGTTGCTTCAGTGGGATGTAGACCTAGCAGCCTCGTCGTGTATGGGCATGTAAATGGAAACCGAGAGATTTACTGCTAGATACTGGTGCAACAATGACAATCTTCGGCCGGAAGCAGGTGGGAAAGAAGAACCGGATACAGCCAACCAGATGGACGCTACGTACGGCAACTGGGCAATCAGTCAACGTGTTGGGGGAGACGATTGCCCACTTCCGTATTGTGATACTGCATGCCAGTATCGTGTAGTAGTTGCAGATATAGAACAAGACGTAATCCTCGGAATGGACATAATGACAGAATTTGGGTTCAAACTGGACTTGCAAGCAGGAGTGTTGAAGGTTGGCAAAGAAGAAGTTATTCTCAACCATAGCAAGAATATGTCGGCCTGCGTAGTGTTGGCAGAAGAAGTAACTGTGGCGAGCCGCAGTGAAACCATTGTGGAAGCGAGCGTGAGTGGAGACATTCCCAAAGGGCAAGTTTTTAATGCTGGAAACCGGGAGCGATTAGCGGTCAAGGTCGTGGAAATACTGGTCGCTAAGGCAGTGATACAAGCTGGAGAAAAACTGCCCGTCCGACTGATGAACGTCAATAGTTATCCAGTAAAGCTGAAGAAGGCCGTACCTTTGGGAAGTTGTGCTAGTGTGTCGTCGATTGTCAACAAAGAGGATGGCGTAACAACAACTCCAGATCCGCTTCCTGGATGGTTGAATAACTTCATTGACTTGTCTTGCAAGGATTTGACAACACAACAACGCCATACCGTGAAACAGCTGCTTGGCGCTACCAAGATCTTTTCCCAAGCAGAAGACCGGAACACGAGGGCGGGACTAATGTTGTACGACATCGAATAGACACTGGAGATGCCCAGCCGATCCGCCAAGCCCCCAGAAGATTGCCATTGGCGAAACGAGCCGAAGCAGAACAAATTATACAGGATATGGAGCAGGATGGCGGTAATGAACCATCGAACAGTCCATGGGCTTCTCCAGTGGTACTGGTGAAGAAGAAGGATGGTTCAACTAGGTTCTGCGGGATTATCGACAACTAAATAAATGTAACCAAGAAGGACAGTTATCCTTTGCCCAGAATCGATGACACTTTAGATACCTAGGTGGGTGTAAGGTATTTCGACCCTCGACCTGAAGAGTGGTTATTGGAAGTCGAAGTAGAGGCAAAGGATAAGGAGAAGACGGCGTTTACGATCGGACAGGATTGTGGCAATTTAACGTCATGCCATTTGGTTATGTAATGCTCCCGCGACGTTTGAAAGATTGATGGACAACGTACTGAGAGGACTATCCTGGGAAACTTGCTTGTATACCTCGACGATATAATTGTCTTAGGAAAATCTTTTGAGGACCATTTGAAGAACTTGGAGCAAGTATTACAGCGATTGAAAGGAGCGAATTTGAAGCTTAACCCCAAAAAGTGCAACCTGTTCCGGAAGCAAGTGCACTACCTCGGCCACGTAGTATCAGAGGATGGAGTGTCGGTGACCCAGGGAAGACAGAAGCGGTCAAGTCTTGGCGGTTCCGAAGGACAAGCTGAAATAAGAAGTTTCTTGGGCTATGCACTTATTACGACGATTCGTTCCTGGATTTGCTAACATCGCCAAGCCTATCACGAGACTAACTGAAGAGGGCAGAGACTACGTCTGGGAGAAGAGCTGCCAGGATGCCTTTGAAGAATTGAAACAGAAGCTGACCACTGCGCCCATCTTGTGCTATCCACAGGCTGAAGGAAAATTCATTTTGGATACTGATGCCAGCAACGCGGGCATCGGAGGCGTGTTGTCCCAAGTTCAAGATGGCAACGAAAAAGTGCTCGGTTACTTCAGCAAAGTGCTGTCGAAACCGGAACGCAACTATTGTGTGACCAGGAGAGAGCTGTTGGCCGTAGTTAAGTCTATAGAGCACTTCCATAAATATCTCTATGGCAGGAAGTTCTTGTTAAGAACCGACCATGCGGCATTGATGTGGCTGCTACGCTTCAAGAATCCGAAGGGCAGGTTGCCAGATGGATAGAGCGTCTGCAAGAGTATGACTTTGATTCGGAACATCGGCCGGAACCAGCCATCGAAACGCTGACGCACTATCGAGGAGACCCTGTTCCAAGGATTGCACGCACTGCTGTCGTGCGAAGAGAAAATGAAGCAACCTGCTTGAGGACTACTGTCATAGATGATAGATGGACTGAAGACCAAATCCGAGCTGACCAGGAGTCTGACGAAGTTTTGAAGCGTGTGATGGAGTGGAAGATGCAAGAAGCGCGGCCTAACTGGGAAACGGTAGCACCGTATTCGCGAGAGCTAAAATCGTATTGGGCTCAGTGGGGCTCTTGGTAATGGAAAATGGTCTTCTCAGACGAGTGTTAGAAGACGAAGCTGGACCAATAGCAGACTTCAGATTGTGGTTCCGAAGGCAAGAATTCCCGAAGTTTTAAAACTTCTTCATGATGGAACATCGGGAGGGCATCTTGGAGTCCGGAAGACTATAGAGAAGGTCAGAGAGCGATTCTATTGGGTTAATTGCAAGAATGACGTGAAAGACTGGTGCCGGAGATGTACAACTTGCGCCGCTGCCAATGGACCTTCCCAAAGGAAGAGGGCCCCTATGAGGCAATACAACGTTGGCAGTCCTTTTGAAAGGATTGCGATTGATATTGCCGGACCATTTCCCACGACGGAATTTGGAAATAAATACATCTTGGTTGCAGTAGACTACTTCAGCAAATGGTGGAAGCTTACGCATTACCAAATCAGGAAGCTGTTACAGTGGCTGAGACTTTAGTTAAAGAACTTTTCAGTCGGTTTGGTGTGCCGCTTGAACTTCACTCCGACCAGGGACGGAATTTTGAATCAGCAGTGTTTCAAGAGGTGTGCAAAATATTGGGTATTCGCAAGACCCGAACAACAGCCTTGCACCCGCAATCAGATGGCATGGTGGAGCGCATGAACAGGACAGTTATCAAGTATCTATCAAAAGTTGTCGCAGACCACCAGCGAGATTGGGACCAGCAGCTACATCTATTCTTGCTGCGTATAGAGCATCGGTCCACGAAACCACTGGCCAAAGTCCATCTAGTGTGCTTTTTGGACGAGAACTGCGCTTACCATGCGATCTTAAGTTCGGCTTTAAACCGAATGAAGAAGTAGTTGGAGATGACTATGTTTCGAACTTGCGGAGGCGAATGGATGATATTCACGATCGGGTGAGGGCGAATATTCATGAAGCAAGCGACCGCATGAAGGAACACTACGACATCAGAGCGAATGAAGGCGGATATCAGCCTGGAGACCTGGTCTGGCTGTTCAATCCTCAGCGACGTCGAGGCTTCTCACCTAAGCTGCAACGATCGTGGGACGGGCCTTACGAAGTGATAAAGCGAATTAATGACGTCATCTATCGTATCAGAAAGAACCCAATGGTAAAAGCAAGAGTGGTGCATTTTTAATCGCCTAGCTCCTTATCTTGGGGACAATCAAGAGGACGAGCAGATGGTCCGAGTTTGTAGACTCCCCGAAGAAGAACTCAGCTATGAGGAGTTCATGGACAAGTATGGGAATGGCCGCAAAGTACGTCATGGTGTAACAACGGAGATTCAGGAGGATTTGTTTTTGGCTCCTGAAGGGTGCGCGTTAGCACATTGTGTTGCCCAAGATTTAAGAATGGGCAAGGGGATAGCTACCGTCTTCAAGAAGAAATTTGGTGGTGTCCAAGATCTCCGAAGCCAGAACCCTGAGGTGGGCAAGGCTCTCCACTTGCCAAGAAAGAAACGGCCTTTATTCTACTTGGTGACCAAAGAAGCCTCAGTTGCAAGCCAACCTACCGGACGATGTGGGACAGCCTGATAAGTTTAAGAGAGCAGCTGTTGGAGCTGGAGATCAATAAGATCAGGGTGCCAAAAATAGGCTGTGGATTGGATGGCTTGGACTGGAGGGTCGTAAGGAACATGCTCGAAGAAATTTTCCGATATACTGGAATAGAGTTCCTAGTATGCAGCTACAACCCACGGTCAGCAGAAGGGAGGCGACGGACGGTAGCGTGCTATTTCTTCCGGACCTCGTCGTGTAGGAATGGAGAGAACTGTTCGTATCTTCATGGAGGTGATAGTTCCTGTTCCGGGACGGAACAGATCTAAGGAGGGAGCAGTGTAACGAGCGCCAACTTTTCAACTGGCGGTTCCGATAGGCGTCCCTAGATGGCGCTAGCATAGCGGAAGAAGAACTACCTACGACGAATAACAGAGGGCAGCACCGGGTCGAAGATTCGAGAATATTCTCCAGAATCTTCGAGGACGTTCTAGAAGGCCCCCGAACAATCTGGAAGTTCGCGCCAGCTATAAATAACGCGTCGGGTTGGCCAGGAGGCAGTCAATCGATACGAGTTCGATAGTGCGGTCGCGTTTGAATTAGTACATGTAATATAAATATCGTTTACATAAATAAAGACATTAGTGGTTAAGTGATATAGTTAATAAGTATTTTTAATAGATTTTAATTACCGTAATAGTGTTAATAGAATAAGTGAATTTAAATATATCGCCTGTGTGTTTTTCTAAAACCCCGACAACGTTTTAAGAACCGAAAAACGTTACAATATCAAACTTATGAATAAAGTTATATATTCTATCATATAAAATTTTCTCAAATATTTTAGATATATTTGATAGAATGGAAACCGATAATTATCTATTTGAGACATTTCTCCTTTTTTATGTATTAAATTCACAGTTGACTTTTTGAGATCATCAGGGAAGGTTCCTGATAAGGGATAAGTTTATTGAATGAATCTATGGAAGTAAAAGATGTTTTGAGCAGCTCTTAATTACCTTGACTGGGATTTCGTCATGCCTCACCGCATTAGTGTCTTTTAGAGAGAACCTCTATGTATTTCGTCCATTGTTGTCGGCATTAAGAGTAGAGTGGATGGATTATTGGTGATATTTGACTCTAAAGAGAAATTATTTTCAAATTTACTACAGACGTCCACCAGGTAGCTATTTAGGTTACTCAGCTTATCCCCTTGAGATTCACCGTCCTTTTCAATTTCTTCTAATGTATTCATATTTCGATCTTTGGTACTTGTACTACCCCCGATAATTTTTTTGACCAACTTCCATGTTGCCTTTTATTTTGAGCAGAAGTAATAAAATCCGTATTTGCTTTCCGTTTTAACTCCTGTGTTTCTACAAAATGTTTTATATTCATCCTGGGCATTGATTATATATAATATAGATATACCAACAGCCACTTTATCAAAATAGTCAATTCAAGTGTCACTAGATGTCGCTTATATCTACATATTCAAATTAAATTTTTCGTCAGATATATTTTAGCATTTATGAAAACCTAACTACATAGGCGTACTCTAGTGGAGAGTGGCACATTCATTGAATTTACAACTTGTATATCTACGGAACAAAAAACAAAGGTCTTTTTTTGCGTTTCTAAATCTGGATACGTAAAAAGTAATAAACAGATGTTAAAACTGTGATATATGCCGGTAAATATATGGAGTATAAATTGTGTTTCAACTAATAATTTTAAATAAAAATTTCTATACCTTAACCTTATTTTCTTTACATAAATTAAAGTAAAACCAACCTATATAATGGCTTACTAATACTTTATAGTATATACTTTTATAAATAAATATAATATAATAAATATATAACATAATAATACAAAAAAAAAGAAAGGAATATATAACATACAGTGATCGGTAGAACTGCGCATCATATGTGAAATTTGTTTGTCTTTGAATTTAGTAAATCTTTCTTCTTACAAATTGCCTCTACATGTCTAGAAACTAAAATAACCCTCATCAAATCTGTCTATAATTTAATTGTATACCAGGGAAGGTCAAAAATATGGAACTACGCTAAGAGTAAAGTATCTCATTTTTTGGGTTTAGAAGATTCTTATATGAGAAAATGTTGTTTCAAATTTAACGCTATGTCCAATTATGCAGATTCGTTAAATTTGAGCAAAAAAAAATTAATCGCTTTTTTTCGGAATTCCTGTATACAAAATTGATCCTGATCATACAGCTGTCATATCCTATCCTGAGAGGAATGCGTACAATACCATAATTAGTTACGTTTCAAAAATGTTATAGCTTTGAAAGTAAAACTTCCAAATAATATGTTTGCTTTCAAATAAAACAAATAATAATATCTAATTAAAATTACAAAGATCTTAGATCGAGAGAGGAGAAAAGACATTCACCCTCTGCTTACTTTGAACAAATAGAAAAAATATTTTGTTTACAATCATCCTACGTTATCACAACATGCGGAATATCGTCACCTAGGAAAAAATTGAAGTTATGAAAACACATGTTCTTGGTTCAATAAGTTATTATGTTTTAAAAATCTACACAATCATTTTTAGGGAGGAAAAACGGGAGTGAGAACTGAATTTTATATAAATAAACGTTTACTAATACTATTTATTCAAACTTACAATAAAAAATAAAAATTAAAGTATTCCTATATTGGTCGAAAATCGAACGTAAACATAGACTTATTAATATATAACTGATTTTCACCTTACGCTTATATGTCCTGTACGATTTATTTTATATTGTAGATTGCTGTAGCATGATAACAATATAATAGAATAAAATTAAGTATGAATGTATTCGATAGTTTGTCTGCATTTTCTTACAATTATCAAGTTTACAATTTGAATATTTTCATATAAGGCAAGCACAATGTATATGCGTGCTAAACAGCACATCTGTTATTCAGAAGCGTAACACTGTTCAAGCTAATGAGTTAACATAGTTGAGATCTTAGATATCCCACTTATATTTTGGACCAGGAAACGGTGGCGGCACTATAGCGGCGTGGTCCAAAAGCTCAAATTTAAGCGTTGCCATTGCCTCTTATGGACGTGGTTTATCTATATTATATATAATCAATGATCCTGGGTAACTAAATTATTCAACATATCATCATATAACATCCTTTTTTGCTTACATTTTTGTTTTATGTCATCATTAATCCATTTAATGTCAATTGTTCAGGAAGAATTTTTCTTCACTTACAGGAAAACTCAATGTCTTACTTCAAATTTATAATTTTTTTTATGTACAGTGACCGGCATAAATATTGCAACATATGGAAATTTTTTTTATTATTAAAATATACTAAAACTTCTTTTTGGGGAGAGGTTGTGCATGTCTAGGAACCCCAAAATTTATTTTGACACACGTCACGTGACCACTAGTATGGCGGTAAATTTAAAATATAAGTCGTGAATCTGCAAAAGATGACAAGATATCCAAAAAAGTTATTTAAGAAAGTTGCTTAGAATTCAATTTTGAGGCTGCATGCAAATTTTTGTAAACCATAGTTAAAAAAAAATAAAAAAAACCCATTTTTCCAAATATCGTTTCATATATCCATTTTTCTCGCTTTTAGCAGCTCAACGTCTGTAATATTTCTAAACTTGGTTGATACTCAAGCAGGTTTGTTAATTTTTGCATAATTAACACAGCGAAAACTGAAAAGTACGATTTCATTCACTACTACTTATGTAGTAGTAATAAATAAAATTTTGTAAACATTTTCTCTATAAACCACTTATCGTTAGCAAACATTACTTTTATTGAAAATGATTATATTTTCGTTTGTTTTCTGCGTTAAAGCGGAAACCGGTAATCTAAAACTGATAACACTACATATCTAAGGCCTCACAATATTATTGCACCCACCGAAGGTACTTAAGCAGTTTTTGCAATTACAAAACTCAGTAGAAAAAAAAATAACTAGTACTTTTAGCTAATGATGAGGAATACTTAATAAGTAAAAACATTTAAACAATAACTAATAGTAATGAACAACTAAGAAACTCTAAAAATGCATACTTGTTAGACATACATATCGTTCTGTTTCTTATAAGTAGAGACCGGATTATATGCAAAGAAAAACTGGAATATATGCACATATATATGCATCGATTTTTGAGAAAATATGCATAAACTTGGGGCATTTATGCAAAAAAATTGCGACAATATGCAATATTTTTACATAAAATCAAATAAGAGCAGCCAATTTAACATTACTTTTTGCAACAAAAATTTTTTCACAACAATATTTCTAAACAATTTATAATTAACTGTTTTTCAAATAGTGTAAAAGAAATTTTGTGTTCTATCAGAATACATAGTTTCGAATAGAGAAAGCTTCTTCAACATCCACAGATGTAATGGTGATTTTTTTAACTTTGCATACATCTAAAACTAAAATTAATGTCGGAAATCGTTTATTGTTCACCTTCCAAAATTTCTTAACTTTTTTAAATTATCACTTTTTTCAATTTATCGTGTATAGAATTACCTTATTGTACCTTACCTTCTTACCTAGCCATATTAAATTCGTCTACTATTTCGACTGATTCCGAGAGCCACACCTTGCGTTTCTAGTTTACAAATGGGAACTTGAAACAAAGCTATAATTTGACTAATATACAAAAGGTTTGTAGCAATTCTGTTGATGTGACTATCTTTTTACAGTTTTCTTGAGCAATGCATCACCAGTGATTTCAAGAATTACATTTTTGATTCCTTCAAAATTATCGGCGAAAAAAAAGTTGTTGCTAACCCTCGACGTGTTCTCGTTTTGATGGCGCTCTTGTTATCTATTTCAATTTCTATGCTTAATAAGGCTTTTTGCCTTTATTTTGAACGTATTACATATTCTTAAAATATCTTTGTTATTTTACAGCACCTTGTGTAACTGTTAATATATTTCTCTAAATAAATTCTTATAGAAACTATACGTGTTCCTATTCAAGGTTTCTGTGATATTCTTTTTGTTTACCTTCAAACGCTTTGAGACCACACAAACAGCGTCGAAATTAGAAAACGTTAGAGCGCACCGTGTCAAACCTTTGTCCACACATTTGGGTTTTTTTTTTAATGCTCGCATCTCCGATATCTGACCAGTCTCTTACGAATTGTCACGGGATTGCCGATAATCTACTTACCTCGGCTTTCCTAATCCGACCGATGTCTTCTCGGATCGCATCCCATCTGGACGGATTGTGGAGAGGTAGTTTGGACAGTGGCCATTTAAAAGGAGACGCGGCTTTGCGGATTTTCTTGTTTATTTCGAGAGCCCCAGATGATAATACGATCTACTGGTAAGAGGTTATTCGAATACACGAAATGTGTACGTGTACACAACGGCTTATGAGATTTATTATAATACTTAAATACTTTCAATAAAGTGCTCTGTATAGCATGTAAAAGAAAAGCATTTAATACCAAAACACAGCATTAGATTCAGTTCTAACATTTTGGAGATGCATATGTTTTTACAACTTTTTATACCACAACAAATATTTCTTGTAATACTTGTTTTATTCGCTTCACAGGTTTATACAACACAATATGTCGTGTAAGTGCTAATTTTGGACGTGACATCGTTGTTGGGCCTCACTTTTCCACAGGTTCCAGTTACTTGAGTACAAAACGGAATCACGTTACCAGCTTTTATGTGCGAAACGTCGGACAATTATCCACCAACATCCATTCATCCCTACACAATAAAAGGTCCTTTTCAAAAAGCTTCGTTTGTACTCCTATAATTTTCTCATTACATAATTTGGTCATATTAAAACAATATAGTACATGGTGAATGCTAATTTTCAAGGAACGTATTTTGACATTTTCCCAGCCGCTTGTTTCATAGGGGCATTCCGATACATAATTGAGACGCTGCAAATGGATTTTAGAGATGAAAACTCAAAAATTTTACTCGAAGAAACGTATAAGTGTCTATTGAGGCAATTTCAAGCATCCAGCCTGCTTCTTGTAGCTTGTAATGCACTATGGTCGGTTAAATTCGATTATAATGGCTGTCAGGCCATTGAAAAATTCAAAGCGTTTTCCGAACGATTGACCGTGCGAGAACGGTCCGCAGCCACTTTAGACGCCGACCGACTGGAATACATATTGAATTAATTTCAATCTCTAAAACGATTAAATAGGTACATAATCCGATTATAGGTTAGGTGGTGTACAAACGTCAGTCCTAATATGCAGTCGCGTAAGGGTCGCACCCCAACAGAAAACTATGTATGCATCTACTTGTATTAAAGATATTTCTCTAGAAATTCCTTCCCCCTTTTACTTTATATTTCTATTACTCTAAGCCGTCACTCAACATTATTTTTTAATTCTAGTTTTAATTAATTTTTATATCTATAAAAGTTTCAAAAGCTTATTTTGAAAATTTGGTAAAATACCTAGAATTAATTTAATGCTTTGTATACGTTGAGCTTTTTGCCTTGGAAGTTTTGCTTATGCAAAACCTTCCTACTTTCTTTTTCGTAAGCATTTTTCCAGAATCATAGTATTTTTATCTAAGCTGTGAAGTCGGAACATATCACTGTATACAACAGAACAATGACAAGCGATAAGACATATATAAGGTACTAAATTATCAAGGAAAGAAATCGGGGTCCCAGTTCTAAGAGGACTGAGAGTCACAATACACACTAAATAATACGTTTATAACTAAAGCAAGGTGGTTCGCGTTCCGAAAGAAAAACGCACATACGGGTGTTGATAGAAAAGCACCCGATTGCCCATATAAATCCTCTAGTTGTTTTGACCAAGTAGGAAAAACACACCCATGTATAAAGACTACATGCACCCGTAAATCACGTGCAATATTTCAATGCACAGCCATGACGCATATATACATAACTTGTTTGTTCGACACGAACTACAACGCAGTTGTGTGTTCGCAATATTCCACGCATTGGCGATTGGCGGCGTCTTAGATGTAGCTGTTTATTAATATATGTGCAGAACTCAAATATCTCCGTTCAGGCTTTCATTGAAAAGTAAGAATTGCTAAAATAATTTATATTTTGAATACGTTTCAAGCACTGTAACAAGATAAAATATGTAATTGTATTACTATTTATTTATTTAAATATGTAATAGTGACATTTCTTTTATTTCTTGTATTTTATTAAAAAAAAAAGATAAAACAAGCAGCAATAAAGAGTCACTAACTATTTAAAGTAATAAAATAAAAACTTGGTAAGTCTTTTTATCATTGATTAGAAATAATTTACATATTATTAATATCAAAACATTGTAATTTTCCACAACAAAACATTTGAAAATGATGGTAAGTTTGTTATATCTAGCGCACGTTAAATTTAAACGATTATAAAAAAAAATGTATTAAAACTTAATAAATCTAATCAAGGCCCCTACCTCAAGACTTCTATTCAAAATATTGATGCAACTAATAGGCCAAAAACAGGCGAAGCTGTTTTCACTAAGTTATGTTAATTATTGTTACTTTTCATTGTAATTTAATCAGTTTTTAAAATTTGTAATCACATAATTCTCTTCTTTCTAGATTTTCTTTTGTAAATATGAAGCTCTCTTACATATGAATACAGAACCATACATAATACTCTCTACTGACTTCGCAAAACTAAGTAGGTACTACATAGGTATGTAGATACATATGCAAGTTCCTTCCGCTTCTCCGAACGAGTTTGTCCGTCCTTTATTTATAACTAACAAACACATTGAAATGTTCGTTATGCATGTATTATTTACTTGTATAACGTTGAAGAAATTATAGTGAGATTCAATGCATATCTGTAGGGTCTGTAAGATTATCTGTAAGACTGTTAGCATGTCTTACAAATGCTTACAGACTCACAGATAACCTTACAGGCGCTATATATCTGCACAGAATCTCACCATTAGTACATTCAATAGGGTACGCTCCTTCAACAGATTATACAAAAAACGACTTAGGGTGAATTTATCACTGTAAGGATAAAAGTGCAAGGTAAGCAACTGACAGATATCGTAAACTGACAAGTAAAGTTTTATATCTGTTTATCATTATATTTTTAACTCCAAGTTTAGTGTCTACAAGATTATTAATAGTTGGTAACACTCACGGGTAAATAATGCGCTTATTTTATTATGAAATATATAGTTCTAGCATCCTACAATTGCAGACAGCATTAACAGTAATAATGGCTACAACTGAGTTACAAAGCGTCGATTACTATGTATGCAGACGATGTTGCCTTGGTAATTGCCGACACAGATGCTCACAGGTTGGGTAATACTTGCAATGGGTTGTTGGAAAACGCATCATTATGGTTTGCAATCAATAAACTTCATGTCAATGAAAATAACAGTTCTTACTTACGATTTCATCCTTACCAGCTTCTGCCTACACATGATTTTTACTTAAATCTCTTACTCAATAATAAGCCACTTACCAGATCCGAACAAACTAAATTTTTGGGAGTTTGGGTTGATGAACATTTGAGTTGGAAAGTACATTGTGAACATTTGCTTCCCACATTAAATACCTTGTGCTTTTTAATCCGTAATTTAAAGTCAGTCTTAATTTGCCAGCAGTTACTTAATGTATATCATGCATATATTTTTAGTAGGCTTAGCTATGGAATTATATTTTGGGGCAATTCAGCCTGGATAAAGACATTTTCATCTGTCAGAAACGGATTATTCGTTGTTTAATTGGTTTAAAAGCTTTCGAGTCTTGTCAACAAGTTTTCATTCAATATAAATTATTAACTTTATCTTGCATCTTAATTCTTAACCTTGCACTTCATGCCTATGACACTATTAATAAATTTAAACTTAACAAAGACATACACGATTACTTTACTAGATGTAGAAATGGCTTAGCGCTGCCCAAGTCTAGATTAACTTTATTTCAGCAGTCCCCAGAGGTTCTCGCTATTAAAGTATACAACAAACTCCCAAAACATTTGAAAAATCTTCCACGTGTACGTTTTCAGCGCCATGTGCGTGATCTATTGATGGTGAATGGGTTTTATTCCCTACATGAATTTTTAATTCATAAATTCACTTAATAATTTTTTTTATAATTACTGCATATAATCATCACTTTGATTTTTAATTGTATTTTACTCCTACCTTTATTGTTGTACTTTTATTATGACCGCTGTTACATTACTATTACACCTCTACGATAATTACAATCGGTATTCTTTCACTTTATTTGTTTTAGTTTTTTCTCTTATATCATTAGTATTGTTGCCATGTATCATTGCCAATCATCATTCTCTGACGTTTCCCATACTTCTGTTTTTGTAATCTGTGGAAATAAAGTTTACTTTACTTTACTTTACATAGTATAGCTATGTATTTTTTTCTGTAAATAAACAACAGGTTCTTTCTTAATTTATTTTAATTATTTTTTATTTAATAAAGGAAGACTACTTTTAGGGCATGAACCTATGCAAGAAAGAATATTTATCTATTTGACAGACAAAGAAGCGAGGTAAAATTTGTACCCATTGAAGGTGTGTTTTGGCAAATCAATTCCTTCTCTGAATCTGCACCAAATACGTCATGTATGCTAGAGTGAAATTACTAACTTGACAGATACTACATCTTGCGGAGATTGAAAAGCAAAAAGGAAACAGTTCAGCTATCTACTGTCGTTAGTGAAACGTTTCGTGAAGGGACCGATGTTTTCTTTCTTCGTTCGGTGTCACCTAATCCTCGCATTTACACACGGAATGATCCATCAAAAGTAGCCTGTGCTCCATCATGCGTTTCCTTACCCCCTTCACACGAATTCTCGCGTATACCTACGACGTATAATATCTTATTAGCCCCGGATGCCAGCGACCATTGTCGTACACGTTGAACCGGTGACATACTGACGTATTCTTCTGTATTTATAGACGGTCTAAGCCAATTGTCCCCATCTCTAGATTATACCTTTGTAATCGTTATTAAGCGCATGCTTTACTCTGCGTGTTTGAAAATTTTCAAATGTGTATTATTGGTTTTGGTGGTTTTTTTCTTTTGTGCATGGTGAGATTGTGTATTTATCTTGACAATGTCTATCAAACATATGCTGCCTATTGTTGATAAATCGTAAATCCTTGTATGGAATATGTAATATAGAGTTATTAGGATATCTGCTTTTTTAACTCATATTACTTAAATGTAATATCGAGAATGGTGATTGGTATCAAAGCTGTTGCAAATACTATTAGTGTAATGTACTTCCTATAACCAGAAGTAATAAGTAATTTACTTGAAATAAAAGATTCGAATACTTACATATCGAAACGCTTTGATCTTAATCATGAAATACTTCTACACAAACGCGTTATGGAATTAATTAAATGTTTTAAATTTGTTTGGGCTTTATTTAACCACCCAAGTAGCACATTTAGTCGCCATGACATATTTGTTACCTTAAAGGTTTCCACAAAGTAAAAATTACTAGTAGCTGTTACGTTCTAGTTACGTGATACATCCGTAACTACCAGCAAAATGGGTAACAAATATTATGTTTGCTACAGGTAAAATCTCAGGGCGTAATAAATAGTAGCAATTTTCCAGAGCATGAGACTAGGTTAAATAATAATGAAAAGTAAATATTGTTTATAAAAGATTATTGATATAAAATAAAATAAATGATCGCAAGTACCAAAGGATGGGAAAGAAGGATAAATAACAAACGTTTATTATTATTTATTTCCCACGCTGCGACTATCGGAGTCGGTTCGGCCAGGGAGGCGCCGGAGAGATGTCGGAGTGAGCGCCACTGGGTTATCAGCTGTTGCCTTCACTAGCCCGACGCTGTCGCCCGGTAAGTTAACCACAGCCCAGAATGGCTATTTACCAGTCGGGGAAACAAGGGATTGGTACTTGCGGAATTTTTTAATATGTTGTTAAATAGTTAAATTTAAATGAAAATGTTATTAAATGACAAGAAAACAAACTACTGCGCCAAGGTCGATTAAATTAAAGTAAATTAAATAAAACGCAAAGAGAATATATTAACTGTTATATTGACACTTAATTCGGTGAAGCCTCGTCTTACATGGTTACAATGTATAAATATATGACATGAACTGGTGGGAGTGCCGGGTTATTATTCAAAAAATTGTAAAATTATCAAGAAACAATAACATCAAATCTACGTACTCGATCGAGCATGCAAATGACTACGACCTACCATTGGCTTTAAGGTGAAAAGATAAAGAAAGCAACAATTAAACAAAATGATTTCACAAGTTACATTAAATTTTGACAATGACCGCAAAGACTAGATTAAAAAAAAGAATTAAGTTAAATTGAATTATGATATCAAAGACCGAAATATAAATAACAAAAAAAATTACGTTAAATTATTAATATATCAATGGTAGTTCGTTACTACAAATATACAAGCAAATAACTCTTAAAATTAACTTACATGTAACACAACAATGCACGAGGGTTGATAGTCACCACCAGGGGCGGGTAGAAATAGAAGAAATAGAAGCGTAGAAAGATGACGAAAGAAGCCCCGGTCCAGGGACGACGTAGAGCGGCGTGGCTTGCAAAATCCGCGTCGGCGGGCTCCAAAAAAAAAGAAGGCTTCGTAGTCAAAACACAGGACTCAAACGGCTTCCAAGGAGTAGATTCTTTACGACCAGAGATCCCCCCACAGGGGTTACCAAACGGGTAAATTAGGTCGAAAAGGATTGCAGCAGGGCGACGCCTATTAGACTTTTACGTCTGCACTCTTAGCGGGCTCGAGTGTAAGTGAAAAATCGGAAGGGTAGAGGTAACTACTTCCCGCGCTGTGCCATTAAGTGGCCAATAGGATTCGAGTATCGAAGATAAACAACATGCAGGTGTGCGAGATTATGCGAAATTCTAACGTTTCAAGTACAGCACGCCAAAAAAAGGTGCAACAATTAACAAAATAATAAATTCGGAGCTAATTATGAACGGAGTTTAATGAAATTTACGTTATCAAGCATCTAAATATATATTAAATTGACAATTTAAGAATTAGAAAAGGTCGCAAATAAAGCGGTACATTACAAAAAAACAAATTCAAGGTTAAACGTGACGTTATACAAAATACGTAAATAGCGACGGTAACTAGAAAAGGTCAAGGAACTTGGATAAATTCAGAAAAGATAGGGTACAGTTGGAGAAATAAGAAAAGGTGTTTTCAACACGTAACATGTTCTAATTACGTTATGGCGATGCAATTAATGTGTTAGCTCTTAAAAATACGCTCGCCTCAAATGCTATGAAGTTTAATTGATAAAAATGATGTGTTAGCAACGCTTTTATTTATACAGTATATAGTTCAGGAAATGTACGTTATTTTGTTCTTATTAACCCCAGATTCTGGATTCTGGATTGTTGGTTGGGAAAGGTGGCTAGCCACGCGCACTTAGGCCACTCTAAGCAGGCCCATTGTGCTACCTTCCCTAGGCGGGGTCACTCACCTGCAGCTTATTCAAGCCAACCCAAGCGATGAATGAACTCGAGCAGATTAGCATGTGAGGTGTCGCCAAAGCTGGCCAGAACTCCCCAGGATGGAACCTCTAAGTTGGGCAAGCGCCGAAGAGTCACATAAGATGTACTCCGGTGTCTCGTCCTCTAGGTAACATGTGTTTATTAAGTTTACAGTGACTAGTCAATAGCCCTAGAACTCGTAATTTTCTGCGAGAGAGCTGCAGACAGTATCTTGCTGTCCTGGACGGCAGCCTGGGGGTGGCTTTGCATGCCTGACAGCAGGTGGTTATAGATGCCCATCTTTTCTTGTGTAGAGTAGTGAGCCATTGATTTATTGAGTGTAGCCGAAGAAATGGGAAGAACAGGCTCCGGTCCCATGTAAAGAGAATACGAACTCCGTCTCACCAACCTATCGGCAGCCTCGTTTCCCAGATTACCATTATCACCTTTAACCCATCTGAGTATCAAGTCATTATCAACAGCGATCGGTTCCAAGGTCTTATTAACTAAAAATATGAATAGTGAAATTGAAAATTTGGATCTGTGTTGGGTTATAATCTTGTTTATTTTATATATTGTTCCATGGCAATTGTATTGTAATGGCGCATCCATTTTGTTTCATTTAGCATTTAGGTTTTCGTATTCAGAGTAATATATTCTAGAAGGGTAGATATAACTCTGAAGTGATATTTACTAGATGATAGCAGTTAATATTCTCCTTTATCGTAAATATTACGTAACCATTTCCTATTAAATCTACTTTCAAGTTGTATATGTTACTATAACATAATTAAATTCACTTTGAAGTAATATAATGGAACTTGAAAGTAACTGAATTCACTTTAAAGTTCCGTGTGTAACTTAACTAGCTTATATAGGTATAGCGACGGCTCAATACTAGAGCAACATGTTTAAATTCAATTCAAATTTCTTTTTTGAGACGGCACTCATCTTATAGAGACCAAGTTTATGTTAAAGTATGTAAAAATATGTAGGTACCCACTAAAGTTTAACGGACGAGACAGAGACCCATTACTTACAAGATGCAGTAATAGAAAATAAGATCACGTGGTTGTAAGGAACAATAGGAAAATGTAGTTTTTTAATTTAAAGAGGTGATAAATTTTCTTCTATAAGTTTTCATATTTGTGTCATAATTAATAATTAAAAAGATAAAGTCCGCTCATTGTGTTTTAACGTTATTATTAGAAAAAATGGTTAATAGTTCTGCTATATTTACTTGCTGCTCACCTCAATTCTACCGAATATATTACTAGTGGGTCATGATTACAATAATGTCAGATTTTGGTAGCATATGTTAGTAACGCCGACTTTTAATCTGTAACTATGTGCACGAATTAACTTTAGAGTGACTCAACAATTAATAATGACGTAACAATTACAATTTTATTAGCACCATAAAATAATAAACCTTAAAGTAATTTATTTGGTGGCCACGACGTAACTGCAACTACAGATATGTCGCTTAAGTAGATACTCCTTCAAAGTTGGTAATTGTAATAAAAATTACGTAACATTGACTATAATTATGTAGTTGTGTCTATAGCAGTAGTAATCACAGCTAAATGTGCTACTTGGGTAATAGAAAACAAAATGTTTCTGTCAACAATAATCAGTCTTCATTCAACCAAAAGGATATGTAATACCAATGAAAAATTACATCAAGACAACGAATAATTTGTCCAGTGAATATACTGCACAAGAATAGGGGTTCCAAATAGGGTATTTGTTCGATCCCTGAAGACATGGTTAATGCCACTCTCGACATGTTTAATTCTTACGACTAAGAATGATAACAGCGTTCCCTTTTTAGATTCTAAAGTCATTAGGTCGGGTGACAATACGGTCATATTAGGTTGACCTAAGTGTCCGGGGTGTTCTCCAAGGTTCCAACTTGGGACCACTTCTAATCATTACTTATACGGCTTATTTTAATAAGTAGGTATGTTTCTTTTTGCAAAATGCATATATATGCAGATGACATAATTATATTATTCTTTTTCTCAAGCAAAACAAGACTCCGTGGCTGATTTGACTTCAATTGCCTGTATTGCTTCACAATCCTGCCTTGCACTTAAATGCCGTAATTATTTATTATTTTTCCTGTTTTAGCTTTTGTCAGCTGTCAGTTTATTTTTATACTCTATAACTTAGTAAATAATTACTTCATTGTAGTTTTACATATTGTTTCATTTTACCTTTCTATATTTTTAGTGCCTCCTGATAATGTTATAAATAATAACCAAATATTGAGGTATTTATTGAATGGATTAAACAGACCGAATGCCCAAATTTAATTCTAATTCTTTACGAAGTCCCGTGGTTATTTCCTTTTATTCCATAATTAGTCCATATGAAAATAGAATAATATCGTATTCTACTTATTTTTTAAGAACATTAATTGACAAAGATAGGTATATATTCTCCTTGATTACCGATAATTATGCTTGTAAAGCTTGTTTTTCATTACAATGTAATATAAAGCACGCATACGCCGTAATGTTACGCGGTATTTGGTGGCGAATCATAATCACAGGCCTTCAATACCGGGTAAGTTCCTCTAATGATAGCTCACCGGTTCCGTAGGCACGTCTTCGGTGCATTGTATCCGCTGACTGTGCATAAACAAACAATGGCGGTTAAACCCGTACCCGGTCATCTACGATTGTTATTAACAATCGATCAAAGCGCCCGCTGTCTTGAGGGCGATCGTTATACCGGCACCGGCACCTAGGTGACTAGATCGCCGCCTGTTTGCCCATCAACTTATCATTAACGCGTCTAATATCCACCACGATTATCACCTGTTTTAATAATATCATTATTCCCGATGATGCGTTCGATTTTTTCGCACCTCTGTAATTATGGCCCCGGGCCGGTGAAAATATTTCGGCGTCGAATCGCTGGTGGCGTTTTGGTCGGCCTTTCTACTGATGTGATGATCTCGAAATCTATATCTTGTCGGACAGGTTCTTTTACTCACTTCAACTGTTTCCGTTTTGAATTTTTGACGATTGAACTAATTAAAATTGTTACAGTATTGACTTGACATACAGAAGCCTGGTTTAATTAAAATACTATGCTATACATCTTGTTAGAGTTTATATACACATGTATGTACAGGTGGGTCAAAGTCGATGTACGACATACACAAAGAAATGAGAATCTTATTTCAACAATTTCAAATACTTGTGCATTGATATGACCATTAAATGGTGGAATGAGCACAGCACCCATAATTAAAATAAGCAGTTACTTTTTGTTAAAGTCTCGGTATTTAAAACTATACAAGATCGGAATTTTAACAAAAATTTTAAAGTTTATGTACTTAACGTAACATTATATACAGGGTGAGTTTTTATTTTGTTATTTGTGTAGGGATCTCGAAAACCATAAGGTTTGGCAGCATTGGGTTAAATGGTAACAGATTTGCATCTTTATAAGCCTAATCCAGATATGCACTTAGAAAAGTATTTGAGCTTGAAGTAACCGAAATTTAGTTAACTTAACAATCGTAAGTAAAACAACAAAAGTCAAAAGAGTATAAAATATATTAAAATTGGCCACTACAATATTGTTGCGCCACACAGTGACTTCATCAGGTGGATGAAATTAATTAACAAAATATAATATGCCAACCTATTTATACCTTTAACCTAGGAGTGGGGAATAATAAAAATCCTTTTGTTCATTAAGCGCTAAACCTAACTTACTATATCTATTAATTTCTAAACATTCAAATAAGTCTAATTTCTTACTTTTCTTATGAACATGCAAAACATCAAAATTATTATTAAACTTATGATTAAGTTCTAAACAATGATTAGCAAAAGTTGAATCTGTTTTTTATCTATGTTACTTTTAATATGTTCGGAAATACGCGTAATAAAAGATCTACCTGTCTGTCCTATGTACAATTTACCACACTCACAAGTTAATCTATAGTAAGTTAGGTTTAGCGCTTAATGAACAAAAGGATTTTTATTATTCCCCACTCCTAGGTTAAAGGTATAAATAGGTTGTCATATCATATTTTGTTAGTTAATTTCATCCACCTGATGAAGCCACTGTGTGGCGAAACAATATTGTAGTGGTCAATTTTAATACATTTTATACTCTTTTGACTTTTGTTTTTGTCCATTTGAAGATGGAGTTTAAACATGTATTCCCCCATTCCATTAATTAATTTAACAATGCTATTTGGTTGTATATGGGGGACTAAACTTTTTAAATAAATTATAATATAAATTTAAATATATGGATTTGATTAATTTTATTAAATTTTGGTTATCATAACTAAATTATTTCAATTCAAAAGGTTGGATTGAACGCATGCTGAGGTTACTTTAACAATATAAATTTGTTGTACTAACAACAAATACCTAACATTTTTTTTTCGTTCCTCCAAATAAATTGAATTTGATAAATTGAAGCAGAATATATATATATATATTCTAATATTCCACTTAAATGACTATTTAATTGAACGAGCTATATTCTTGTTTTAAACAACCTACTTCATTTAAGGGAAATATGCGGTCGATATTGCAAACACACTAAGTGTTTGTTCCGCGTATTGGGGGTTGATGCGAGGATCGCTCCGCCGCCGCAGTATGCGGTTAAAGAACTCGCCCTTTCAACGATCACAGCTCGTATTAGACGTTTATCTGATAAATATACCAGATTAATATGTTATAAATGTACTTATCACCCCAGTTGTGCTAAATATGCTTTGTTACTGGAGTGAAATAGGAGAAACGCCATCTATGTAACAATTTCTGTAATACATCTAACTATTTAACGTATTTGCTGTGCTATATAGGCAGAAAACTGCTACAAAATAGATGTGCTACTATCGTACTGATAATCTTCAATTTCTACAACCCCAAAATATAATTGGATTTAATGTTTCAGATTTGTCTATCTAACCACATTTTTACTTGAATGGAATAAAACATATTAACTTTCTAATAATATTAGAGGAACTATTTTCATTGTTAATTGGAACAAGTTCAAACTGTAATTTAACTAAATCGATTCAAGCTAAAGTCTATCTTTATAGAACCCAAAAAATTGCTTTGATTTAACTCAAATTTTAGTCATAATAATCAAAAAAGTTCAACAAAGAGCATTTTGTTATTTCAACGCAGTAACTTTTCTGAGTGCGCTTTTGCTCATTTAAAGAAATGCGTGATTTGCTAGATATTTGCAAAAGATAGATAGAAACGAAGTTTTGAATATTCTTTTTGAGAAATGTCAAACAACATCTTAGATTTTTAATTTTCCTTAGGATTTTTGAGTTAGAAAGCAAAATCGGTGCATTTTTTTCTGGTTGCAATGATGCATCTAAGATTCGCAGCAGTTATTTCAATAAATAACAGCGCAATACGTTATCATATTTAACAAATCATATCTTGCCATGCAAAAGGTGATATGAACAATTGACACATTAAGTTTACTTTATTATTGACAGTTCGCTCATTAAGGTGATAATAGCTGTTTTTTTCAGTGGTTTTGTTGCTTTACAAGGTTAGTTATGGTGGTTGTGGTATTTGTAACAAAAATATCTATCAAACGCTATTTTTTATTGTATTTTGATCGCTGTCAACAATGGTTAGATACCTTACTTTTTTTAATACACCAATTTAATAAAGTTTGGAAGTTTTGCGAAACCCAAAAATAAGGGTAATATTGATAAAAACACGCGGATAAATGTTTTAGTTACTATTACTCAGAATTAGTGGATTAGTTAGCCCAGATCCGGATAACTATCCAGTTATTCGCATCTAAATGTTATCCGGATCCGCTATTCAAAACCTCGGACCCGGGTCCACAATCGGCAACCTTAGTTCCGAATCCGCTATCCGAAACCTCAGATCCGGATCTGTTATCCGAAACGTCGTATCTGGTGCAATAATCACTAAGATTCGTTGAACACCTATGTAATGCAAAGTGAATGTGTACATATGAAGTGTTGTCATAAAATTAGTTTCTTAATTAATACAATGGCGATGAACGATAGCGAAAGAAATAACGAAATGACTTGTGTCATACTTAAAAGTTTGTTTATTAAAATGTGAAAGTTTATCCCTATACTAAATTAATAAATGTGTGTAAGCGTTGCGTGTAAAATATTAATTAAAAGACTTTAATTAATTTTACTGACAAACACAAACGAAAATCTGATATATAGTTAATAAATTAACTAACAAAATTAATAGAAGGCAGCAGAAATCATAACAGCTTGAAAAAGTCACCAGCCAGCTAACGAAACATAGCAAAATACAATGTAATAAGTATATCGTGGGCTTACTAATACAAAAAGTAACCAAAACAAATTTACAGAAGTTGCTGGCAAATTTTAAATTATTACTGCATAAAAAGAAGTAAAATCTTAATTATTCAGTGTCTATAGCAGTATCCAATGCTAGTTCCAGTGTAGCATCTTTTTTGAGTCATCTGCAGTAATAAGGTCATTCCAGCTATTAAATTCTATAGGAATAACTAATGTTGTACACAGCGTTATCAGATTCTTTTTAAGTTTGTAAACTGATGGAAGTATCTTCGAATATAATTTGCCAATCAAACAATAAACAAAGTTGTGCCTATGTAGCAAATTCAAAGCAAAGCAAATAATTAAATAATTAATTTCTAACCATGTAAAACAATTAACTTCATTAGTTATAACTTAGACTTCGTAAATAGTTAAATTATAGATACAAAATATGAGCATTGATTGAGCACAGATTGAGATTGTGTATTTTCATAAATTTGTCAAATCAAACACTGATCTTCGTGGTTTAAGCTAGAATATATTTGTACCAAAGTACGCCCCTATAAGTTATATAAAATACATAACTTGTCACTTTTTGCAGTATGCGCACGATATAATATGTATATGTGTAGAAGTTTTATATTCATTAATGCCGTACAACCTCAAAATTCAAGTGAATCAATAAGGGTCAAACCAAAAAAAAATTAAAACAATAACTGCTGTTATAATAAGAAAATCATATATAATATTATAATTAATATAAATTATATATAGGCATATTAAAAAAGATATGTTATGGTGGCATACCGCAAGTGTATGTAGTTTTAATAAGTTCAATTTTGAATCTGATGTTGACTAATTTCATATTCCACATCTTCTACCGACTAGTTCTAAGTACCAATTATGAAACTTGGACAACTGTTAGGTTTGCGTTTCTTCATTTTAAAATTAAAAAAATTACTTTATATCCTACCGATGTCCTTCTATAATACATATGTGGCCATGACATTGTCAAATTGTGTGACTTCTCTCAGTTTATTAGTTTATTAGTCGTTGTTCTTTTATGACAATCATAAAATTGATATTATCGTATGAATTTCAAAATTCAGTATTATTAAGAATATTATTTTTAATCTACAATACGTCTACTTATAATGAAATTTAATACTTTAACCAAAAAAAGTTCCTGGAGTTTCAGAACCGTCTATAAAATGTATGATTGCTTTTTTTCTTTGTATTGTATATACCTACATCTGTCCTTCCACCCATACCATATCTAATGAAATTTTGTACTACCTATAATGATTCCAAAATGGTTTAGCACATACCTCAAACTCCCCATGATCCTTTTCAATGCAGATCGAACACTTAAATCGTCTACTTATACTCTCCTATAATATTAACTTGCGCAATTGCACCCCAATGGAATCTACAATCCCTTTCTATCAGATTCGGTTTGGAAGGAAATAATCCGTATGCCATTCAACTCGCACCAGATACAAAAATGTCTTTGTGCTGAGGTGTGCGTCTTTAAAGGCAAACGCTGGTACGTTCACATGTCAACAGCGGCACTCGTGAGTCTTCTGGACCGTGATAAATACGCAACGCACAAAATGTGCGCGTATGTGGAAGTCGAGTATTTGTGAGAAACAATTTACGAGTTGTCTGAAAACAAGTACAACTAGACTAAAATTTCTTAATCATTGCTTCTTTCATAATAGTCAATGAGGCATTTAAATATAGCTATTAATTCACGAGTCAAGGATTAAATTGTTTAAGTTTGAAACTTTAAGTTTTTTATGTGGTTACTTGAATGTGGAAATTAAAACAATTACAAATAACAATGAAGAAGACAAAGATATAGAAAAAATGTAATGCTGGTATTGGTCGGCTACGTTGGGTTATATTTCTTTCTGTTTATAGGCTACTTTGTTAGTTCTTGATCTGGCAACAATGACTGGCGTTCTTTGATTGTATTTAAACTAATAATGTCGTTGAATTGATTGAAATATCGTAAATTTTTAGTACCTATCTGTGAGTTCACATTCGCAGAAACCAATGCGGGCAAAGTGGTGGAAACGTCTTATGTACACTTAATGAAATAATTTATTTCGATCAAATAAACAAATCATTAAATATATATCTTTAGCTTTATTAATTTTAAATATTTTCGTTTCTTCAAATAACTAAATATTTATTCAAATGTTAATTGCATTGACCCAACTTGCTTTATTGTTCCAACAAAAAAATCTTAACAGGCAAAAAGGGTGTGAAAAAAAAGCTCTACTCACACTCTACACTCTACTCTAATCACAATGGATTAAAGAAACTATTTGTTTCAAATAATATTTTACATTGCACTTAATAAACAGTTCTTTGTCACTATTTAAAAAAAAAGAATAATTTATTTGGATTGTTGCATATTAATTAACAACAAAGGAATCGTTTTTTCTCAATATACCCTAAAATTAAAAGCACTTTTAAATATGAATGAAACCTCATAATTTCGGAAATTTATTTCCTGTACTTCTGAAAAACATTTACTCCTAGTGAAAAACCGAACTTTTGGATGAAATCATTCTTTTTTGCAGTTTTGATATTTTTTCCAAATTAATCAATAAAACAATGAGGTTATATTTAAATTCAAAAATTTGTCACCACTTTTCCATTCCAAAAAGATTATCTGAACAGAGTTGTAAAGAAGATTACTTTCGCAATCATCAAATAGCCAGCATGAGCTACTAGCATTTTTTTTATATATCCCTGAAAAGGATAGTTATTGTACCTAAGGTATGGATCACGGCGATCAATCTGTGTCACATAGCGGTACTATAATGACCTTAAGTATTTTCAAAATTAATATTCCAAATTCCAGATAGGTATCTATATTTTGACATTCTTCATTCATGTTTAATGGAAATAAACCATACTTTAAAAAATGAAAGATGGAGAGAATCCAGACAAGAAAAAGTGTCTGAAACCTTTATTCATCTACTTTAAATCTAATTATTACTGTATTTAGCCCATCAATAAATTGAGATGTTGATTATGAAAACAGCATTCATTTAAATAAAATTTGGGCTTGTGCTGCTTACGAAATTAAAGTTTTACTAAATTCAATAAAATTAATAATTACCTAACAATCAGTATAACAAATATTTTACACTTGGTTCGCTGTAGTTTTCAAACATATATACTACGTATCACAGATTTCACCTTTTTAGTAAATTACATTTAAAAGAAATATATCACCCAAAAATTATTTCGTTTTCCACATAATCTATTGAAGACATCTAGTGGCAATATAAAAATGACTACTTTGTAATCGTGTTTCTTCTAGAAAGTTTGAGACCCTAATTTCACGCCTGCAACAACTTGTAGCGAGGAACTACAAGCTTTCAACTTTAAAGTCTGAAGCCTATAAGCAATTGCAAGCTACTATTCTGGTTAAAGGAATCTCCGCTATTACTGTTCCTTTGACAAGTTTGAAACTCAAAGCGTCATAACTTGGTATGTGCAAATGTATCGAGGTGTACGAGGTAGTACAAAGGAGGTTCTTTTCTTTCACAAGCCTGAAATCACAGTGAATCTGGGCAGCTCTAATCACCTACGAATGTAACGCTGAAAAACAACTTGGTGCGTTATATCTGCCAGGCCTGTTGTGAAAGGAACATAATCAACCAAATCCCGGGATGACCAGTGACATCTGTTTTCAGAGAAAGAAAATCACCTATTATCCTATTGTGACCGTCAGGATTCACGTCGGCAGCAGTTGGCAGCAGCTTGCAAGGGCTGATGGACTTCAAAAGTGCGGGCACCAGGCATACCCAAGTACCATAACCAATTAATTTTCTTTCCCATATGTTGTTTATAAATTATATAAATACAAATATACATTTTCTCGAAATTCCTGTTTAATTAAATAACATGCTAATAATTAAAAAAATTAAGTGTGACAGTTACAGAGTTCTACATCACAACATCACTGACAGTCTGACAGATCTCTGTTTTTATACATGTTGTAATGTTGTGTTAAAGTATAAGCACTAACCTCAAAAATGAATACCTTCAAAAAACTAAACACAAAAATCTATCAAAAAAGTGGACCAGCTTTAACACCAGATTATATATATTGGAAAAAACTTGGTGTATGTATATAAATATCAAATTTTAGCATTTATTTTACCAAAATCTATTATTATAGGAACCCGTGCTGGTTAAAGAATTTGGCCCAATAGATCACATAGACTTTTCTCCGATTGAACCATTTTATTTTGCAGTAACATGTTCGGTTCGCGTCCAAGTGTATAATCCTATTACAAAACTCGTCGCCAAAAATATTTCGAGATTTCGTGAAAATGCACATGGAGCTGTTTTCCGAGCCGATGGAAAACTATTGTGCGCAGGTGGAGCCGAAGGAGTCGTCAAATTGTTCGACGTTTCTACCAAGAGTATGCTCAGGTATGAACCCGTAAAATATCTTTTATTACTTATTATTTTTTTTCTCATGTAAGTGAATATATTTTAGGTTATTTAAAGGTCATGAAAGTGCTGTTCATAGGGTACAATTCATATATGGAAAACCACAAATTACTACGTTTTCTGATGATAAATCTGTGAAGCTATGGGATATAGCAACAGAGAAAGATGTTTTGACATATAAGGAACATGAAGATTACGTGCGAGCTGGAGCTGTAAATGAAAATGTGCCAGACATTGTTTTATCTGGCGGTTATGACAATATTGTCAAGATGTACGATACAAGAACAGATAAAGCTGTATTGAGTGTAAATCATGGAAGCCCTGTAGAATCATTATTGTTTTTACCATCTGGTGGGATATTTTTATCTGCCGGAGGAACTGCTATAAAGGTGTGGGATGCCTTCACAGGAGGCAAATTACTAGGAACTATTTCTCAACACCATAAAACTGTAACATGCTTAAGATTAGCTTCAAATAATAGTAGATTATTATCAGGTAGTTTAGATCGCCATGTCAAAATTTATGACGTTAGCACTTTTAAAGTTGTACATACATTAGATTATCCAAATGGCATATTAAGCTTGGGTGTTTCGAAAAACGATGAAACTTTAGTTGCCGGCTTAGTAGATGGTTTAGTGTGTATAAATACAAGAAAAGAAGAAGTGCCAGAAGAAGACAAAACAGCAAAGAAATATAACAAACAAGAAGTAAATACTCAATATTCAAATGTTGATGTAATTGTACCCGATCAGCAATCAGAAAAATACAGCAAACATGATGTCTACCTTAGACGTTTTCAATATTCAAAAGCTTTAGAAAGCTCTCTAATATCCTATGTTGCTAATAAACACCCAGAAGTGACTGTGAGTGTTCTACAAGAATTAATAAGGAGGAAAGCGCTGGCCAGAGTGCTTGAATCAGCAGATATGAAGCTTGTAACGCAATTATTAAAATTTTTCACCAGATATATAACTGATTATAAATTTACAAGGGTCCTTATGTTTGTTGTAAATATATTCCTGGATGTGTTTGAAGAATCAATACATACAATGCCCTTTGAAGTGATAAAACTCTTCAACAATCTCATGCAAGTATTAAATGAAGAGTCATTGCTGGTTAATGAACTTGCCAATTTACAAGGATCTTTAAGCATGATTTTAGCAGCATCAGATGGAGTGGAAACAAATGTAGGAGAATTGAAAAATTTATCACCTAGTGTAGATGCTCAAAAGAATATAATATTTGATGTTTCCTGACACAAAATGTATGATTGATTTTGAAGAAATATTTTTTATATATTTATGTATTGATGTTTAATACTTGAAATAAAGAACAACAAAAAAGCATACTGATTAAAACTTTTATATAAAAGTGTGGTATTAGTAACAATAGTTTAGCATTTCGTAATTTCGAACTAAACAAATAAAATATTGCTATGAAAGATAAATAGACAAAAAGCAATTATTTAACTTTTTCTAATTTATAATACAGATAGGTATAATATGATAGTTCTATTGGTTTTGTTCAAATAAGAATTGGCAACTGGAAGCAGTCAGAAGCATGCAAACTTTAAAATTTTTGTCATATGCCTATGCGGCTAACCATTTCCAGCGATTTCAATTGTTTGAGCAGGTTTGAGTAAAGCAAAATAACTAAGTTCGCATACTTAACCCGTCAAAATAGTATTACATGTGTTATTTTTTTATCAAATTCTCACCCTTTACCACGGAAAGACAAATAATTTTATCAAAACTTTGTCGCTGTTAACGGCTTAAAAAATAAATAATGTACGTTGATCGAGGAGAAGATCTCCAAGGTCACTGTCGTGACCTTTTTTCATGCATAAGATCTGAAATCCTGATTAGTATGCCGGTTCTGGACCACCAATTTGTGAACAACCATATTTAGCTTTATTTTCCTATTTTAGAGGTTAAAGCTAATTACAGATTAGCAATTTAACAGGCTATGAACGGTACAAAAATTTACCTTAAAATCCTCAGCAATTCTCTTGAAAATGTATAAAAACTGATGTATTTTAGAGCATTTATACCAACCCTATTAGTAGCAAAATTTAAATCTCCCGCAATTATTTCTAGTATCTTCAACATTGAAACGCGAAATTGCCAATAATTTTGTATTAGATTAGTAGTTACTTTGATGTCTTTCTGTTGGTGTTACTAAGAATAATTGTGGGAAATTTAAATTTTGTTACTAGAGAAATTTTATCTATAAATTTATACTCACAATTTTGCTCGTTCACAAATTAAAATTACATAAAAAAACCGAATTTATATTTTTAATCGCCACCAAATTGCGAGCGAATATAAACACTAATATTTATTTATATTTTTTCTGTTAATTTAGCACAATGACCTTATAAAACATAAATAATTCTTATTAGCATATTTTAAAGTTTAAGATATACGTATTTAAAAGCAGCTTCTATTCGGCAAAAACAACAGAACTTATTTTGTCGAATATAGTTCTATCTTTTTCAAAGACCTTTTGCTATCAAAATTTATAAATTTTATTATATAAATAGAATAAAACGAAAACGGATTCTTTTTGTAAGGCTTACTCTAATAGCCAAATTTAAATTTCCCTCAATTATTCTTGATAACTTCAACGTTGAAACGTAAAATTACCCACCATTTTGTATTACATTAATAGTTATTTTAATGCCTTTACGTTGAATTCACTAGAAAATGTGGTGAGAAATTGAAATTTGGCTATTAGGGTATACTAATTAACTTTAAATCCGACATAGCAAATCAAAGTTTCTCCATAAATCTGACTTCGTGTCGACCATAAATTCAACAGTGAATTTAAATTCATCATTCAAAGAGCATAATTCCGCCAGTTTATTCTCTAGAAGTGATTTTTGCAAATAAACTATCAAAAAAATAATTAGAAGTAATAATATTGATTTATATACATGATTTCTTGGAAACTTAAAGGCAGTTCCGACGATATGAATTACCATAGTTCGTTGGAATTACCACACAAAAACGAAATCCTTTTACCAATTACTTCATAACAAAATTCGCTTAATAGTGCCATCACTAGCAATTTTTTAAATTCTAACAGGTTGGCCAACATGGGCAAATATGTAAATACAAAATTGACAGATTGAGAGAGGTTATGTATGTTTATGGGCTGTGTTATTGATATTTGGCTGCCTCCTTCTTTGGGTTTGTTGATATTAACACATGTCTAGTATGACTGACAATCACCAAAATGATAGTGAAAACAACACGGAATCATTAAATTCTGTCGCGGATACAAATGGAACAGCAAAAGAAGAGGACAAAGTTGATAAGGAGAAGAGTAAGTTCAATATTTAACATTGTGACTTAAAACTAATACCATAACATGGAATAGTTGATATATATTTAAAACCTACTGGTAACGCTCCAATCATGAAGCATAAAAGGTGGTCCGTAGAAGCGAATAAACCAGTTAGTTGGATAATTGATTTTATGAGGAAGTATTTGAAATTAGAACCACAGGAACGCCTGGTATGTTTTAATACCCCTAAAATAGATAGATTTTATTTGTGTGTATTGTAGTTCCTCTATATTAATCAGACGTTTGCTCCATCTCCAGACCAGACTGTTAGGAATTTATACGACTGTTATAATACTGAAGGCAAGCTTATTTTACATTATTGCAAAAGTCAAGCATGGGGATGAAGTTTTCTGAATATTTACTTGAGAATATACTTAATATTATATACAACAATAACGTATTAAAAAAAAACTGTAATGGAAATTCCATAATTCCTAATTTAAGTTTTCTAATAAATCTATATACCTAATAATATATTTATTTGTAAAACATTGTGATGTTAATTTAATACTTGTGTGATTTTTACTTTAATTTTAATATAAATTATTTTCTAAATCCGTTTACCTTTAATTTCAAATATTTCAAAATTTATGTGCTCACCAGTACTCGGTAGTTTTTTTACACAAAGACTTTTATTTTGCCTGATAGATAGTAAAGTTTCAGCACAACTACATGACGTACTTAATAAAACACATGTGTAAAAAAAAAAATAATTTATTATAATTGGAATAATTATAAAATAAATACGTAACTACTTTTTACAAAATTATAGACTATATTTTAGAATATGATATATTGTTCAATTACAATTTTGTGTGAGCAAACACTTCTTTGGTTAAAATGTATTCAATGGAATTAATCATAATTTTGCGTACGTCTAAACAACGAAAATAAAATCTCTAAAACCGCATCTAATTACCTTATTTCTATTTTTCGATGTAATTAATTAAACATATTTATTACAATGTTTGAAAGCACTAATATAAATCATACAATATAAATATATATAAAAAAAACATGCAAAATAATAATGTAGTTACAACCCTGTTTACTAAAATATACGTTATAATATATACCATGTTAGCAAGATTTTCTAATGGGTATTCAGAAAATTTAAAATTATTTCATAAAGTGTAGCTCTCGCATGTATCGAAGGAGTTTAATATATACTACATATGCCTAGGATTTAGCAACTCTGCATAAGGACTCCGTACAAATATAACCCTACCTTGATAGCTTTTGACATTGGAACTCTGTAAATCTCACTCGGATGCCATCGGAAACTGAACAGTCTAATTTAACATCAGAGCGATTCTTACAAAGCTATCGCTTTGGAAATATACAATTACTTATCCTTGTCTTATAATGCATTACTTCATTTTATTATAATTCATTTCAAAATATTTGTGAATACGTAAATATAAATAGTGGTAAACTTTTGATTATATTGTCCTAAAGGGTTAGACCATAACACGTATGTAATAGTTTAGAAAATATAAATATGGATGTAAATATTGTAAATTATCTCATTTGGGAGAGACATTTATTAAACTATTTAATACAAATTTCTTTTAGGAGGGCATTCAGGGATGAGGCTTAGTTAGCGATTTTCTTGAACACAGCAACAGTTGCTGACAAACAGCTGCTGAGTAAATCCCTTGGCTTAGAAGATGTAGGTTTTCTTTCACAGCTCTATTTAAAGTAATAGTGGGGGGCGCAATTTTAATGTTACTCTTCTATACTATAGTTGAGTATAACTATAACTGTTCCAAAATAATAATGATTCCTAGTAGGTTGCTGTTAAATATCAATTCATGCTTGTTTTAAATCAGTATACAATTAATATAACCGCAAACGCCAAATTAGATGGCGAGCAGTGGCGATGCGCCGTAGTCGTTTTTAAAAACGCGCACGCCCACTTACTGGTACACATCTATGATTTCTTGCAACTGGCTTCCCACTATTTCTAATGCTGCGCGGACTGACTCGCACCGCTCACCATGTTATTTGACGTTTACAGTATGTGTGTTTGAATTGTTGTCATTTTACGAATTATAAAAAAGATACACTCTGATTGTTTTGGAATGCACAACTCATAAAATGCAAGTAATTGGATTATTCCGACACGGTAACGTTCTAATACTGATATGACAGAACCACATCACAGGGAATTTTAACTAAAGCGATAAGATATCTGCGTAAATATAAACTGTGTTTTTGTATCGAAAATAAAAATGTGAACACTTTAAATATTCAGACAGGAGAGATAAATATATATTCTTATAGATAGGTTTCTTTTATTGAGAGCCATGTATTTTACATGCAATGAATAATGTCTGCAGTGTTAGCATTTTATATAAAAATGTATACATGTATATAAATTATAAGAACTTTTCCTTTATTAGAGACTAATAATGATATTAAGTATTTCGTAATACTACATTTTATCAATTAATGTATTTAAAAATATTTTTGTCAATTATTCTTTTATGTTATTAACTGTATTCAATGAATAGTTGATAACTTACAGCTTGGGCGGTGGCAATAGAGACGCCCGATGTTATTTCCGTTTGCGGGTTTTTAAAATAAGATCATAGAAGAATGTAGAACGACTGTGCAAATATATATGAGCGGCAAGCAAAACTTAAAGATAGATTCACTACCACTTTCTTCAAGTGTTTGTAGATTATTAAATAATTGCAGCAATTTGAAACCGTCACATATAGAATGTTGCTTACATATTTACAACAAAAAAATGTAGCAAAACAAATACCTCACTGCCATTATCTGTGGTAAAAACACAACTTCAAAAATCCTCATATGAAAAAACTCATAATTATGATTATGACAACTTAACACAAACTTTCCGAAGTAAAAGACAGTACAAAGTAAAATTATATTTTATTCTAATCCAAAAAATTAAAATTAAAAAATCAATTAGAGGGCAACAAGGATTGAAAACTTCATCTGAGCAAAATGCGATCTTATATACCCAACAATTATTTTTCTTTGTTAAAAAGCAAAAAATATTTATTTCACTATATTCCTTTGATGTAAAGTATTTGCATTCATTTAAAGAAACCTTCTGTCGGTATATGTCTGTATTTAATGTTTACCTCTGACGCCTGAATAGTGATAAGGTTTTTCCCGGGTTTTTCATGCAGAAACTTTAAATATTGGTTTTGTGAATATTAGAACGTTACCATGCCGGAATAATTTTGCATTTTATGAGTTGTACATTTTAAAATAATCAGAAGGTAGATCATGGTATTCATTCTAGAAATCAAATTATTATGTTTACTACTTTCCACCATGGATGTCTACTTCCATATTTTGCACCATAGATGTCTATTTCCTTGCTTTACACCATGGATGTCTACTTCCATGCTTTGCACCGTGGATGTAGTACATCCATGTGGCACACAACATTTAGGGCGCGTACCGTAAATATAAAATTGTAACCAAATGGTTAGTTGCGATTTATTTGCGGTTATTAGTGATTGCCGATTATTTCAGAAAATTTACGGGACGCTTTGGTTGATGTCAAGTATGTTAAGTTTTTTTTTTGTTTTGTACCACTTTTAAAGATAACCACCATCGTCCATGTGGTTTTAGTGGATGCAACGCGCTTTGATCGACCACGTTTTATGCATAAATAAAGTAGGTTGGTTTATGCACAGTATATGTTTCCGCAGTGGAGGGGATAGAAAAAATCAGGAAATCGTAAAATGAGCGAGGTTGTTTTGGTGACAACTAAAATAACCAAACTTCAGCAACCGCGTTCCGTAAATATCATAATTTTCAGGAATCTGCTATTTTCGGGACACAAAACCGAGAATTTGGTTGCTATTTGTGAATTACGGTACGCGCCCTTACTTTTGTATTTACGGTACGTTTCAAACGTCAAAGACAGATGGTGCTAAAGTGAAAACAGCGGTTCATTGGTTTGCACTCTACTGATATCCAGCGTATTGCAACTTATTTCAGCCGCTGATCATCCCCGAGTGTACCCATAAGTCATACTGGCATAAAAAATATCCTTTATTAATAAGGCACTTAAAACAACAAGTAGAAATACAGTAGATTTTGATCAAATTTAAGAAATAATTACATATCAATCTCATGTAATGCGATCGAGTATATTTAATAGTAGAATAATTGGAAAAACAAAATCCTAGTAATTTGTAAATACCCTGACTATTTAATTAGTTTTTTATCTATTTTATTATCAGTTTATCCTTTATTCATAGAATCTTAAACTTTGTACGTCTACACCATAAGATTGCATACCTTTGCACCTAACTTTTGTATTGAAAATAAAAGTTGATATTTTTCGATGATGACCGATCTTTACGGGGGTTAATATCAATTTCGTTACAAAATAGCAAATAAGGTGTCGCTGTGATGTGCTCTTGCTTTAACAATATTTAGTTACAGGGTCATTACAGAGTTTCCATATCGCACGCTTTTGTATTTATGTAAAGCGGTACAAGACTTTGGTTTGCCAACAGGGGATATATCGTAAAATAATAAATAGTCTTTTAATTATATTTCCTAATTCTTTGTATTTATATACTACAATAGTTACTACTGGTTTCAGTTATATTTTAGCCTTCTTCAGGTAATTCAAAACTTTTGTAGTAGTCGATAAAAAACGAAAATGGAAATTCACCAATTCATTTTTTTTGTCTAAATACCTTGTGATAGCCAAATTCCCTATGGAGTTCTGACTATTACTAGAGATTGCAAGTTCAACCCTCGTTCTTATTAATCGTGGTGACCGAATTAATTTTTCTTCATACTCAGAATAATTAGAAGCGGGACTTGACAGCCGAGATGCTTTATAAGCATACTAATTTTGTTTTGGCTTTATCTACCTCATTAAAACGCGTAAATAAAAAAAAATAAAAGCAGATCATATCTAGTTTAGAATTGCGGTGCATATTATAAATTTGTCAGTATTATGAATATATGAATACTTCTAAGTTATCAGTCGCAATGTTTCTTTTAAAGTGTCATTGTTACGTATTTGAACAAAGAGAAAAGCAAGTGTGAAAAAGAAGTCTTATTTCATTTTGTATCTTGTTCTCAAGCGCGGGTTACCTATCACGCTTGAATTAAGACTAAGGTTTTCTTTTTTATTTAGAATTACAATTCTATATAAATGTAACGTAGGTATCATATAATTATGTCGACAGTAATACCGTTACTTAAGTTAAATTAGATCTACTTTATATAAAGTTTTATCTGTATTTGTCATTTTGGTGGCAGTCAGCAATAGTTTGAGCCAAATGTTGGTGTTGCCCCGCATACGAAATTAATTGTGCTTTTATAAAGACCACTCGCATAAATAATAAACAGTTGAGGGCCCAGAATAAAACCTTGCGGACGCCAACCGAAACGTCACCGGTATTTGAGAAGACATTGTCTGAAAGAGCAACGCGCTGAAATCGATTTTCTAGACAAAATGAAAACCAACTGTATCTGTCGAAAGAATTATTCCAAAGGTATCTATGATTTATAGAATCGAAGGTGTTGTTCAAATTGATATGACAAGAACTCTCTATTCAATCGCATCAAGAAATTTATTTAGGAAGGAAAACAATAAACAAACAATGGTAAATAACAGCGCAGCATATCATTATTTGACCAGATTATCAACAATATATTATAAGAAATATTTGTGGCTAATTATACCGTACAGAAAAACAATAGGTAAGAGTTTTCTAATGAGTACGAAGAATTTGTATTAAAAAACAATAACTGAAAAAAATGCCTTTACAGAGGATCACAGTCTATTAATGAGATTGCCATACTATGTAGAAGCAATAAAATGATAAATATTTTGTTTGTGTTAAAATATGATATTCTATTAATTGATGTGATTGCCTATAAAAGTCACTTGCTTATTCACAATTTTAACAGAAAATCTTAGAATTTTAAAAACGTTGTTTGTCTATTATTAATTTACTTTTTCTATTTCACAAATCCATGACATAAAGTGAATTATTTTATTTTTTGATATGTTATAAATAACAATATTTATTTGCTACAAATATATTTAATATAATATATATTTCTGTAAAGGAACTAAATAACATGATATAAATTGATTATTAATACGAATGCGTTAGATTTTTAAACTTGAATTACATCTGGCATAGCCAGGGCTGGGCAAAATACATTCCACCTGTGTTTCAAATATAAAATACAAAATATTATCTTTTTTAAGGTAAGTTTTCAAAACAGTGGACAGCGGACTTTTTTTTTAGCAGATTTCACATGATTGGTTAAAAAATATTCAAAATGTCAATGGCGCGAAATATTTGCGGATAGTTTAACATTTTGCAGTGCCACAGTTTATGTTGAATACTTCTTAAGTTTGTAGCGGATTTTAGCTTCCATCTTTGTTTATACTAGTCCTAGTCGACGTCGATCAGATGTTAGCACTTAGGTCGTGACGATGGCCGTAGAAGAGGTAATTTATACGTGTTTTATTGTAATTGTATTTTTTTTTTTTTGTTATACATCATTTGCGAAATGGCAAATTCCAGATTGGATAACTTTGTAAAGTGAAATGTTGCTAGAATTCACCAGAAACGCTCAGCGTATCTGAAAACTATAAGCGTTTTTTCGCGACTTTTAAAACATGTTTTTGAAGCGGTTTCGTGTTATACGTCATTAATTTTATGTTCGCTAAAATGTATACTTTTTAAATATTTTTTTGAAGTGTTAATTTACCTGTAAAGAAAAGGGGTACCCGCAACAGGATAACCTTACCAAAACAATTTGAAGGGGTAAAAAGCAAAAAAGAGACAAGCGTATTTTTACATGTAAATTAGTTACCTGCAGACTTGAAGCAGTCTTGAGTTCAGATTGTTTAGAGGCATAAACTTCTCCACCTTTTGCTTTCTTTGCAATTGTACCTTTTTGGTTCTTATCCTGTCATTTCAAACTTATCGTCACACAAAAACCGCCTCCCTCGCTTCGAAACATATTTTGAAGCGGTCTTGTACACTTGTTCAAAAACGCTTGAACCAGTTTCAATATTGATGTCACTACTTGAATGCATTTGTCACGAAAATGACATGTTTTGAAATATTACACAGCGCTTTCGAATCGCTGCAACGCGAAAAAACGCCTTATATTATCTTTTTTTATGTAATTTTCTGTGCGGAATTTAAATTCGCCGTCAGCATTCCGCCATTGTGAAAACTCATCTTTAGTATTTGAAATACCAAATATAAAATACATTCATTTCAAGTATTTAAAATACAGTACTATAAACAAAGTATTTAAAGAAAATACAAGTAGTATTTTGTATTTCAAATATTTGTATTTTACATACGCCCAGCCCTAGGCATAACTAACATTTGCTATTTATATATCACTACATAGGCCCAATAGTAACGACAGAACTTTGCAAAATTGTAGAAAGAGTAGGGAACATAAATTAATTTACTATATGAACTTAAATATATCAATATCGTTCAATATATTACAATAATATATTGTTACCAAAAATATAATTTATCAACAATCCAACAAAAAACAAAGGAAAATGAAACTTAACTAAAACTAAGTAAAAGCAGAGTATATTCATGGGTACTTTTTTTTTTCTAAAAAAACAAATCAGACTTTTCGGTTAATAATTTATAATCATATTTACACAAGCCTTTTCACTATAAAAAATGTATAGTACAATAAATATAGAATATCCGTCCATAAATTCTGAATGATATCATAAAAAAATTGTTGCATAGCAGTTCCTCAATGAAAGTGAAATATCTCAATACTGAAGGAAGTAAGAAATTATTTTAGAATTCTTTTTCTTATAACATCATTTGCAGAATAAAATGACCGATTGCTAATATAAAACTAAAATAGTATTCAAGTTATGTACATAAATATCGCAAATGGTTAAGTAAATTACCTTCTGAATTTATACATGTTAAACTTCCAAACCAGGAATAAAACCTTTTACAGCTGGTGTTTCAGTTCTTGTATGCCAAACATATACCTTAGTGCAGTTATCCGCCAATGGTTCTAATTCATCCTTTGTAACAAAATAACTTAGAAATTCGCTTTCCTGGTAACCTTTAGCCATTTTATACGAAAATTGGGCATCTTGTTTTGACAGGATTAAATCTAAGTTTATAGCAAATCCAGCCATATCTATTGCAAATGGTCTGTCAGGTTTCCATCCACTTCTGTAGCCAGACACTTTACCTATGTTTATACAAAGTTTTACACAAACAATATATTGCCTCATGTCAAAGAAAAAATAGACAAAGAATTTATTTGAATAAAATCACAAATGAAGATATTTGCTATCACACACTATAATTTTATATGTAAACATGAATAGTAAATTACCAACAAATATTTTTTCTACAAATGAATGTTATAAATAATTTCCTCAAGAAATAATCATTTAAATGATTTTTTTATTAAAATGTTACACATTTATACTAAATACCTGTTTTACTATCCACTTCTGGTGCTTCAGCGTTGAATCCACCCACAAGACCAACCGGCCAAACACCAACTTTTTTAACCTTCCTCATCTAAAATTACAAACAACTATTATTACATCACTTACAATATTTGAAGATATACACCTCTGCAAAAAGTTTTACACTGTAAGTATTGTCGTCATCGAGAAAATAAACCACTCCTCTATCTTTGTTCAAAACTAAATTTTCCCTTAGCCATTTTAAACCGGCATTCCGCTGTTCGACCCCTCTATGTTTTTTCCACCTAGGATCCTACAAGCATTCAAAGATATTGCTGTTAACATTAATAAATTGATTTACCTTATCTTTTAGTTTTTCAAATGGAGGTGTTTTTGCTGCTAGATGAGTATATATAAGGTGTGACTCATTTAGTAAATTTGAGACTAGGTCTGTCTTACTGTCCGAATCTTCAACAATAATCCAACGAAAATTTTCAACTAACCTAAGTGTTTGTGAAAGGCGTGTTAATTCTGCTTTTTGTACATATCTGTAGTAGGTAGGTGTAATTGCATATATTATCGGAAGACTTTGATTAATAGTTTCTTTATACAAATGTTCCAGTAACGTAAGTTGATTATGTGACAAATATAACAACTCTTGATTTTGAGACAACAATTTATGGTAGTATGATTCCCTTAGTTCTGTACCTAATATTAGGAAAAATACATTTACATATGTAATGACCTTATATATAATAATAAAAGATGCATATAATCTTAACTTACCAAATTGGATTTGATACAATTTTTGTATAATAAATAAGGCAAAAATGCTACAACACACAATCAGTATTATGTATTTGCGGCGGACTCTCATATCAAAATTGTTTATTTTCTCCATTAATTAACGAAATAATTAACGGCTTATTTTTATAAATTTAGTCGTTTAAAAGTTTATATCCATCTCCTTAACCTCAAACCAAAAACTGTCACTATCAAACTATCAACATTTATTTACATGTTTTATTGATTTAACAATTAGTGTATACAAACTGTCCTTGTATTTCAACTTCTATTATCTTTGTCAAAAGACAAGGTTTAGATGATACAACAAGGAAATTTATTTAAAACTATTACGTATTAACATTTGTTCAAATATTACCTTACCACCACTACATTACTAATCGTGCAGCATGTTGTGGTAATCCTGCAAGGATAAATTGCGGCAAATAAACAATTTTAAATCAAACAATTTATTCAAATATTTGTAAGTTTCTAAATAGGGAATTGTTTTATACTCAAAAATTCCAAGTTTAAATTAATATTGTAAAAATAGCGGAGTGAATAAACAGAGTTCATAAAATTATTTCAGCTTAAGGCTGGGATATCATACAAAAAATCTCGTAACAAGCTATTTTCGCACAAATTAAAATCTCTCGGATAATAGATGGCCCCCTATGTACGATTTCATAGTAAAATTAATCATTTTACAATTTGTGCAGCATTGAACTTTGAATTGCCTAACTATAAGTTCACGATAGTCGATACAATTTTACATTTCCATTAACTTGCCACATGTAGTGCTGTTTGCCTACACTGAGGTATCTAAACAAGAAGTGCGTATCTTAGCAACATAAAACACGCTCCTCTCCTAATATAAATCCGAATACCTCTTATGAAGATACGAGTTTTTCTTTTCCAACGACTATAGGTGGAATATACAGTGTGTAACAAAATCAGATTTTTTTATCAATTTATCAAAAACCGTTAATAAATAAATAAATAAAAAACAATTATGCAAGGTTGTTTTATATTATTACTCGTATAACCATGTTGTGAATTTTTTCGTAACTTCTTTGTTGAGTTTTTATAGAAACAATTTATTTTTTGAATGGGACGTGGGGCCTTATTCTCGAATCTGAGAGAGTGGAAATTCCGAGAGAATTGTCAAAAAATTCCTACGATTGCGATAGTTGGTGTTCTCGAATTCAATTTCTTACGTCTTCGTACGAAAGCACTGCCGGTAGGGATGGCTGCTCCGGATCGGACCTGTTTTTTCGGAGCTGGTTCGCTGATCGGAGTTGGTGCACCAAGTTCGCTTTTCGGCCGGGTGCGAGTGCGATGGAGCCGGAGCATTGATTATATATAATATAGATAAACCACGTCCATAAGAGGCAATGGCAACGCTTAAATTTGAGCTTTTGGACCACGCCGCTATAGTGCCGCCACCGTTTCCTGGTCCAAAATATAAGTGGGATATCTAAGATCTCAACCTATGTTAACTCATTAGCTTGAACAGTGTTACGCTTCTGAATAACAGATGGTGCTGTTTAGCACGCATATACATTGTGCTCGCCTTATATGAAATATTCAAATTGTAAAACTTGATAATTGTAAGAAAATGCAGACAAACTATCGATACATTCATACCTTAATTGTTATTCTAGTATATTGTTATCATGCTACAGCAATCTACAATATAAAATAAATCGTACAGGACATATAAGCGTAAGGTGAAAATCAGTATTATATTAATAAGTCTATGTTTACGTTCGATTTTCGACCAATATAGGAATACTTTAATTTTTATTTTTTTATTGTAAGTTTGAATAAATAGTATTAGTAAACGTTTATTTATATAACATTCAGTTCTCACTCCCGTTTTTCCTCCTAAAAATGATTGTGTAGATTTTAAGACATAATAACTTATTGAACCAAGAACATCTGTTTTCATAACTTCCATTTTTTCCTAGGTGACGATATTCCGCATGTTGTGATAACGTAGGTATTTGTAAAAAAATATTTTTTTCTATTTGTTCAAAGTAAGCAGAGGGGTGAATGTCTTTTCTCCTCTCTCGATCTAAGATCTTTGTAATTTTAATTAGATATTATTATTTTGTTTTATTTGAAAGCAAACATATTATTTGGAAGTTTTACTTTTCAAAGCTATAACATTTTTGAAACTAACTAATTATGGTATTGTACGCATTTCCTCTCAGGATAGGATATGACAGCTGTATGATCAGGATCAATTTTGTATACAGGAATTCCGAAAAAAAGCGATTAATTTTTTTTTTGCTCAAATTTAACGAATCTGCATAATTGGACATAGCGTTAAATTTGAAACAACATTTTCTCATATAAGAATCTTCTAAACCCAAAAAATGAGATACTTTACTCTTAGCGTAGTTCCATATTTTTGACCTTCCCTGGTATACAATTAAATTTTACACAGATTTGATGAGGGTTATTTTAGTTTCTAGACATGTAGATGCAATTTGTAAGAAGAAAGATTTACTAAATTCAAAGACAAACAAATTTCACATATGATGCGCATGTTCTACCGATCACTGTATGTTATATATTCCTTTCTTTTTTTTTGTATTATTATGTTATATATTTATTATATTATATTTATTTATAAAAGTATATACTATAAAGTATTAGTAAGCCATTAGGTTGGTTTTACTTTAATTTATGTAAAGAAAATAAGGTTAAGGTATAGAAATTTTTATTTAAAATTATTAGTTGAAACACAATTTATACTCCATATATTTACCGGCATATATCACATTTTTAACATCTGTTTATTACTTTTTACGTATCCAGATTTAGACACTCAAAAAAAGACCTTTGTTTTTTGTTCCGTAGATATACAAGTTGTAAATTCAATGAATGTGCCACTCTCCACTAGAGTACGCCTACGTAGTTAGGTTTTCATAAATGCTAAAATATATCTGACGAAAAATTTAATTTGAATATGTAGATATAAGCGACATCTAGTGACACTTGAATTGACTATTTTGATAAAGTGGCTGTTGGTATATCTATATTATATATAATCAATGAGCCGGAGCTATTGCACCAGTGCACTCGCTCAGCACCCGCACTCGTTCTAAAAACTTTTCGTGGCTAGGTGCATTTTGCTGGATTTATATGTTTACTATACGGCGGCGAATTGCTACCCCGAATTTCAGACTTATTTAGAAATTTTATTTTAGTAGTTGTATTCTTTTTGTGAAGAACGTTGTTTTAATTCATTCCGCCCGCTTGAAATAACAAAGTTAATTGGCTTGTCAACAACAAATTTATTTAGTTTTTGATATTTATTATTATTTGTAAAAGAATCGTACAATTAATTACCAAATATACATTTCAGAAACGAAATATATATACGGATAGAAGTATCATTAAAATCTGATAGGATAAATGTTAGTTAAATTAAAGTTTGTTGTATATCGTATATCGAATCAAATTATGTAATTGTGAGAAAATACGTTTATTTTCACAGATTACTTATTGGAATAAAATGTAAAGAAACTTCTGGCATGTTTTTTTTGCATAATTTGTTCAAAAAATATTGTACAAACCGCAAATAACTACTAAATTGGTATAAATTACAAATATTCAAATATATCAGTTTTCCCACTTCGATACATTTGCTTTTGCATTTTATGGTACATACCAGTCAGATTGTACCCCACAACAAATCGTGACGTCACGCTGATATAAACAAATCGTATTTAGTGCGCCCCCTCTGTGTAGATCTGTGAACCTGATTTCTTGCAGTTCAGAGCCGGAGTCGGAGCTGCTGCACCCGCTCCGCATAAGGAGCAGGTCGTACCATCCCTACTACCAACCATTACATGTGAATATCACTTACACAACAGTTATTGTTTAGCCAGGGGTGCTATTCTGAACTTCGTTCGCGTCCAGACGTATACTTGCGGTTGCGAAGGGTTCGCATGCGAAGACCTATTCTGAACGGCAGTCGCACACGTATTCGTAGCTTCGCGAGCAGTATATTTGACAACGTCGATAATTGAAGACTTTAACTATGTTTCCAAAGCCTACCAAGGTATGGCGCACAGATCTGCTCACAAATTTTACAATTTTTCTGGCGGTAAATAGAAACGCTTTATGTAATTTTTGCAAATTATTGGCAACGATAAAAGTGTTTATTATTTTTCGCTTGTAATTGGTCTCAGATGATTCTCAAACGTTGTACAGTGCATATTATACTTGAAAGAAGCAATTGTTTAAGAACCAAAACAAAAATTACAGAAACCCAGTGATTGAATATAAAAAAATAAATCATAATTTAATATTGGGCAAATTTTACAATACTCTTACACAAAAGGATGCGGAAGAAAGATGGAAACATTTGGGTGATTTATTAAATAATACGCCAGGAATTGTGAATGAATTGGAAAATTGGCGCAAGGTAAAGTGAAAATATATGTAATTTTGTTTGAAATAAAAAATATAATATATTAAGTATTTGTTTGATGAAAATTTTGTTTTTAGCCGATATTTAGTGTATTTTTTTCTTTTCTTCTCGGAATATGTTTAAAAAATTGTTAAATTTACATGTATAAAGAAAAGCCGCTATATCAAGAAAGAAAAAGAAAAAATATTAAGTATTTGTATAATATCTATTATTGGAAATATAATTTACTTATAGTACTATTTTTTTTTTTTTGGCATGATATGCAGTCACCAACAACGCTGAAGTACAGTTAAAATCGGTAGCAAAGAAATCAGACTGGGGTGGTTTACCAAAGGAAGAAAGTTTCACAAAAATTGTAAAAGATATCAGAAATATATAATATAAATATTAGAGAGTCTATAGTCCATTTTAATCTACCAAACACGTAGATATGGCATTGATCATTTTTCATAGTATTTATGGGGTCCACAGCATTCATGCCTCTCTACAACATTGTTCTCTGCATTTCCCAAATCTCGTAGTGCAGAAAGCATAAAGTTTTCGATTATTCTCTGTTATTTCAATATTTAAAGCAGTAACGATATAAACCTAACCGTTCTATCAACGCGAAGATTAATAGTTTGACAAATTTACTACCGTACCGTTTACCCTTACGCCCTTTCTAGTGGTTTCTACGCAGGCGTCACGTTCGTCACGATCTTGAAGTCAACTTTTACCCGCTCGTTGCGAGGCGAAGGATACTTTGCGAACTTCGAGTCGAAGCGAAGACATCAGAATACGGCTTCAGCAACGCGAAGGCTGTTTGCGAGCGATCGAGAGAGATTTCATACTTTGCGAAGGGTGTAGAATAGCACCCCAGTTCTTATTTTTTCTTTATAATTTCATAAGAATATTGTTTTGGCCTGTGGTTTTGGCAATGTGGAGTGAAACAACTGAGTGAAACACATGTACACCAAAATCTTGTAAAACAAAAAACCGTACATCAAAAAAAAAAATTAGGGTTGAAGTAACTCATAAAGAAATCTATACAGCAAACGATAATCATTTCTTCAATTAAATAGCATGTGTTCAATCGAAATTTGTTACTGTAACTTTACTTTTATAACAATGTAGGTGTAAGTAACGTAATTTAAAACATGTAGCATCATATTATATAAGAATATAAATAAATAAAACGCAAGTGAGTTTGTTTTGATCGCGGGAATATTCGAATTCTGACCAATATTTACAGAGGGAGCCACGCGGAAGAAGCGTAGATTCCTTCACTTACCAAATTATAGGGCGCTGTAGTTGAAATACAAAGTTTATGAGATCCGACATGTAGATCGCTCGTCATGCTGATGGGAGTGAAATTGAAAAGTTCAATCACAGGTTCAATGGTTGAAACAGAGTGTTCAAATTAGACAGATAATTGGATCTTGGATCATAGATTATATAATTAGATCTGATTGGAGTGCTGTTGGTATAAATATATTTAGCCTAGCGTTGAATTCATTTAAAATTGAGATATTTCTTGTCGAATCAATTATTGGTATTTTAATTTGCCCATGTTTTAAAGTATAAAAGCCTCGTTCATATAACCAAACTGTGTTTGTGATACTAAACTCAGCAGTTTTTGAAGTCGATGTACTTCTTACATAAAAATGTAGTTGGTTAGGCATAAAAAAATTGCAACATAAAATTCAAAAACCCTACATGTTATAGCTACTTTTTTTCAAGTATTTTATTCAAGTATGATGGACACAATCACTATTTGCAGTTGTATAATTTTGTTTACACATTTCTTAATATTTTTGATTAAACTGTTTAGAAGTTAGAAGTACTGTCGGGTGTGTTTTAGATAGTGCAAGGTGCTAATATGAAATCACATTTAGTTCGTACGTCATCTAAAGACACTCATAGGGTCAAAGATACTTCCAAGCAGTTGAATAACTAACATTAATATAAATATGCCACCATTTCAAATACTCTCGAACCAAAAACCTTCCTTTTTTTTTTGGTTTTTACAACGATTGATGCCTCTACACCGATGTTAGAAGAGGTTGCGGATAAGTGAGTAAGTAACTATTGATAATTATTTCAATTATCAAAGGCAAAAAATACTGATACTATCCAACAGTACATAGGAATACTTAAAATCTAAAATTAATCCATTTAACACTGCAATTTATTCATTTATAAAATCACAGAATATCACTGTTAATACTCAAATTACACAATTAATTATAATGTCTCCTAAAATGTTGTTTATTATTACCCTGTTTTCTTCGACCTCCATTATTATAATTACCTCTTTTGTTATTCCTTCTTCTGTACAGTTCATTAGGATAAGTGCAACAATATGTAATTTTATAAGCCGGATAAAATTCATTATCTTCGTATTTTACAATAACATTCCTATCAGGTTTGATTGTCGTATCAAACCCATATGGAGGGACCACCATTTCATCACTGCCGTCACATTCCTCCCCAATTAAAACATGCGCCAGAAGCATGATTCTATTGTTCATCCTATCGTCACCATAATGGGTAGCATAGTTCGAAATGGGAGTAAAGGATATGCCCTGTCCAAACTTATTACCGATGTTGTCTCCATGGAGGCGCCAATCGAGATTATCAGTGCATATACTCATTACGTTTTTGCTGTGCGTGCCGTGGAATAACTCTTCAATACTTTGATGTCCAATCCGTTTTTCCATTTCTCCTTTCTTCAATAAGAATGCCGCTAGCAAATATGGATTTTGGATACGTTGGATTTGGGTCACTTTAAAAACACCATTTATTGGTTTCACTGAATAGTTGTTCGATACGTTCATACTCATCATCCCAATATTGTTCTAGTGTGAAGAACTTGACTGACGATTGTGAAGACCAGTTGCCTTGCCAGTTTAAGGAACGGGCATATTTTACAATATAATCTGTTAAAAATGTGATATTTGATGATGGCTGTATTAATTTTGCTTCACATAGTACATCTTCCTGAATATCTATTTCCCTACTAATTTGTTGGTCCGTGTCACCTGAAAGATTATTAATGCTTTCAACAGTTGGAACAGTTTGATTATCTACATCTGCACGGCTGGCAATTGAAGCTTCAGGCTTGTTTATTTTAGGGACTATCAATGGTGCTGTTAATTCTGGCAAATCGGCTCCAATGCATTGTTTTGCCACATCTAAACATTTTACTTTTGATGAAGTATCATCCCATGCAACGTCTTTAATGGCTGATTCCAAAGATTCATTATTTCCAGTATAATTATTCAAGTTTACATCAGTAGCCTCTTTGTCGTTTTCTGTATTAGGCGTATTGATTTCATCAGGTGCCTCACAACAGCATCCACATAAATTTCCCATCTTTGTTATTAATACTTAAATAACAAACATAAGCTAAGAAAACATATACATTTCATATAGCTATTTTTTTAATGAACTTTTCACCATACCTATCTATGAATGTACTATGCAATAAATACCACCATATATATAAGTTTATACTGTGGCAATAGTAATAAAATAAGCAGCGTTAAAATCGGGATAAATTAAAGCAGCGGCTATAAAGCACCTTTAAAGAATATGCTGATATATATAGTTGTAATTTCAACGTTATCAATCACAATAAAATGTTTATTAATTAATATTTATTAATTATTTATCTTTAATTATTTATCTTTGTAAAACGTCTTTATCGTCGGTGTTATCACTTATCACATTACATTACAACATAACATTCTTTATATCAGGTTTTAATAATTCTTATTAGATTGATTTAGACGTTGTTTTTATTATTAAAATTAATTTAGCCCCTAATTATTTAGCCAGGAGTTGAACCATTAGAATTTTGATTTTAATCATCTTGGTTTATATCTAGATAAGGGAGCTTTTTTCTACATTTGGATGTTGAATATCATTTAAAATTAGATCAATTCAATAAAATTGAATGCGTAATTCATAAGACTTGAATATTGGAAAGAATTATGTTTTTATTTTTAAGATGTTAATATAAATGAATAATATTGAGAGACATCTAATTTTCTTTTATTACAATAAAATACTGCAACTTAATTCGTCAATTTTCAACATTTTATTAGATCTTCTGAAAATATTTATAGAGTATTAGTATTAGAAAACTCTATCAATGAGATGAAAATGTTGTTTCCCATTCCCTGACATGCAATTTACACAAATACTTAAAATCGAACAGTATATAGTATTAGAACCCATTTGTTAATTTATTAGAACACAGTAAGTGTTAATACTTATCAATTTACTAATTAATTATAATTTTTCCTCGTAAACTGCCTAGTATTGTTAGCTGGTCTTCCTCTCCGCCCGCTGTTATACCGTCTTTTCTCTAGTTCATAAACGTTTGTACATTGATATGTGATTTTATAAGCTGGGTAAAATTCATTGTCTTCATATTTTACAATAACGTGCCCATCAGGTTTGATCGTCGTGTCGAAACCATCTGGTGGTAACACCATATCTTTGCTACCCACACAGTCGTTACCAACCAACACATGCACCACCAACATGACTCTATTACTTTGTGTATCATCACTGTAATGAGTGGCATAGTTGGAAATTGGCGTGAAAGAGATTCCCCGTCCGAACTTATTACCAACATTCTGTCCATATAAGCGCCAATCAAAATTATTACTACAGATACTCATTACGTGCTCATTTCTCGTACCATGGAAGAGCACATCAATGTCCTGGTAACCGATGCGCTTCACCATTTCCTCTTGTTTTAATAAGAATGATGCTAACAAATATGGATTTTGGATACGATCGATTTGTGTCACTTGGAAACATCTTTTATTGGTCTCATTGAATTGTTGTTTGATATCTTCATACTCATAGGAATTGTGATCTAATCTAAAGAACTTAAGTGATGGCTGCGAAGCCCAGTCGCCTTCCCAATTTAAACAATTGGCATATTCTCGAATGTAATCGTTTAAAAATAAGGTATTTGAAGATGGTTGTACTAATTTTACCTCACGTAATGGGTTCTTCTTCTCATCTGGACTTTTAGTTTGTATTTTCAAAGTTTTATTTGTCTTGTTAAAACTGGCTTTTCTTTCAGTAGTTGGGTTTGATTGATCTTTATTCAAAACCTCCCGTAATGCATTCTCCTGTCCAGCTTTCACATTACTTCTCTGCACTATATTTACCTTGCTACAACTTGCTTGTGCCTGACCTTCATGAACAATCCAGGACGATAGAAAAGTTACTTTAGTTCGATTATTTGAATGATCTGTATTAACTTCATCTAATTGGTCCTTCTGCTTTTGTGGAACTGTAGCATGAATTTTGTCCTCTTTATTTATCTTTGCACATGGCCCACTTTCACTAACAATGCAGTCGGGAAGATTACAAGCACTTTTAACTAGTGTGGCAATTCGGTTATCTTCATAATTCGTATTTGAAACTTCTACTTTATCTTCTTCATTTACTTCAGGTACTATCAACTGCTCTGATTGTTGGAGTAGATTAACTTTATGGGCCTCTGACAAAGTATCATGAATGCTGGCTGTGTTAGAATTGGCTGGTTTTTGGGAGTAATTGTTTGTGGTGTAGTTACTTTGGATTACCTCGGTGGTCTTTTCGGCTTCTGTTTCATTCTTTGGCAGCTGTTTGCCAAATGTGTCAGCAGAAGCACGTGAGCCTTTTACCTTCTCCTTTTTGTTACTTTCAACATTAGTTGGATAAAGTGTTTCAGGTGTTTTACAACATCCACATAGATTTCCCATGCTGACCGTATGACCTTACTTTCCCTTTCTTTGTACATGACCGTCTATAAAGTGAGTCTCTAAAAACATTAATTAAACCTTATTTTAAATAACAAACACGAACGTACGATAGCGTACCTATACTATATATGGCTATATTGTTCTTTTCATATCTTCATAGAAGTTTTTACCAGGCGGTCTGGCCCGTCTGGCCCCCCATGTCTTGCTTGGTTTTGTCGCGCTTATAAGGGAATCCCCTCCACAGATAACTAACATAAGCTTTGTTTGTTTGTATCCTTGGAGCAGTATCTACTGACGTCATCAGAGTAACTTGAGAGCGTCTCAGAGGTGGATTTAAGGATGGTACAAACAAACGCGCTCGATTGCAATATAACCTTAATGTTATTATTTACTATTGTCAGATTGTCTCAATATTATGAAACAGAAAAAGTAAAATAATTTTTCAAATTAATGAATCTAGACTACAATAACGCGTCGGCCGCGCAGCAGGAAGAGCAACCCTTATGTGATCAGATTGTTGCTCTAAAACAACAAAACACGCACAATTCATTGCTCTAAAGTACAAAACAACGCGTAAAATTCTCGATCTGCTCTAGATCAGACAAAAACAAACAACCTATAGATATAGATGCTGCTCCGATCGGAGAGCGTCGCGTCGAAGTTGGTGCACCAAATCCGCTTTTCGAAAGAGCGGTTTGCTAATCCGCCGTGCAGTGGCAGGTGCGAGTGCAGGAATGAATGCAACCCAGTGTTCGTAATACCTAATCGGCAATTCACGCGCCGACACGAAAAATTCCGTTTTGACACTGCAATTCCCTTTTTTTCGCCAAATCAACTTATTAACTTTTAAAAATTACTTACTAATTAAAATAAATTTACCGATATAATAACAATCAGATTAACGTAAAGCAAGAAAAACAAAAACAAAATAATAAAAATTAATTTATTTTATTGATGCAATATTAATATTTACCAATAATTCCTCCAAAACAAAACTTTTCCCTCTAACGTCAAAATTCCCGCCAAAAAGAATTTCCCCTCATATACGAACACTGATGAACCTCGGATCGATTGAACATTATACAACAAGAAAAACCAAGTCCATATAAAGCAAATAATTTAAAAGTATCGATAGATGTGCTGGATGGCCAAAGTAAAATAAGATGAGCCAAAAACCCAGAAAGTATTGAGATCACAGGATAATTGTGGAAATTAAATTTGGTTGCATGGAATGGCAATTAGAACGGAAGAAGAATGATATAACAGATAACAGTATATATTAAATGTGTACCTGTTCATATTCATATCTGTTACCAAATAACTGTTACAAGTATTTGTACTATCACTATTTGGTTGTGAGCATGTTGTCAGTTAATATTCATATCACTTATGTAAATTCTTGTCATTCTTGTATATTTGTTACTAAAATTAAAATGATGTTTGGTCGTATGTGTTTCTTCTGGTTATTTGGATATATTAAAACCAAACCTGTCTTTACTACCTGCATTTTAATTCAATAAGTAAGACTATAATGCTTATGTATCAATACTATCCTGCATTTACTTTTCAGTTTTAGTTAAAAAAAAAATGATGTTTATTCTGAGAAGCACGCATTTATTTTAATGACCCAACATCAGCAGTGGAACCCAAAAATCCAGACAGATCTTGAGAATACATTGAAATCTTGTATTTAACAATGTACGCAACGTGTTACTGAGAGAGATTTTAATCATTATAATTTTGTGGACCATAAAAACATATTAATTGGACGATTTAAGAAAAAACATACATTTGTAGGAGAAAATCTCCTGAAAAAACAAACAACACAAACATAAAGTAACAATAGATAATTGACGCCGCATGACAGTTGTCTAAGAATTTTATGATAACAGGATCATTAGTCAAGGCGTCTGGCCAGCAGGTCCTCCAATTTAATATCTCCTGATTTTATGTATTGGTTGAATAAATATATTTTTAAAGAACAGACTTCATAATTTGGAAGAGCTCAAGATGCAATAGGAATGAAGTAACAAAATTATGTAGAAGCAATACAGAGAGTCTTCGATAATATGACGAGTAGAATTAACGTCTGCTTACAAATCATGGACAACATTTCAACATCTCATGTGATTTATTATAATAAAAAATTAACTCATACATTATTACAAATTTTTAATAGAATGAAATAGTCGATTTAAATATGAATTGTATTATTATTTAATCTTATTAACCCTTAAACCAAATGAACTCTATTGAGTCTTGACTTTCAAAATTATAATAGAAATGTTTATATGACGAATGCCAATCTGTATATTGGGTTGTCTATAGTAGTCTCTTATTCATTTACGAATAATAGTATTTACCATATTTAAGTAAAAAAATTGATCGGAGATGCTGTTACAAGTTATAATATATTTCAATGAATGGAGATTCAAAAATATTTCAAAATAATAGATAAATATAATGCTGCCGTCTATGAAGGTGCGAATTGAATGATTCGCAGCTTGTTTTTGAAGATTTCTCGTTTATTTATGATAATTTAATAAGTTACAGAAGGAACACAAAACAGTAAATGTTTTCAGTTTTTTGAGTTCTTTTAATTTTGTTATCGTTTGGGAAATGAACATTAAAATCAAAAGTTATCATTTAATGTAGGAATCTGTAGAGTGATATCCCAGCCTTAAAGAGATATGCAGTTGTACGATGTTTAACATTTTTATAATAAAAAAGTTGTCAAATGAATCATAAAATTAGAATTACTCATAAATAAAATGCAAAAATAAACCGCGGCGAGCATGCATATTATTATATACAGAGTACAGAAAAATCGGTGTCATAACTGTGGCGTTGGTTACATATCTATCAATTGATGACGTAACAAAAAATTCGTATTTTAAAAATGATGACTTATTTTCATTTGAATCCTAACACAATCCACTTGAATTGTGTTATTACTTTACAATTAATCAATCGATTAAAAAAAAGTTAGTTCTACTTTACTATTATGTATTTCTCATTATTATAACTCATTTGGTTATCAATCAGTAAATATACTTGTCACAGTAATATTTTGTAATAACTCTATATATTAATGGATTTCCCGCGTCTACGAATATCAAATATGTTTGATCAAAGATTGCATGATTATACTTTTCGGTTAATTTTACGAAATAATCAATAGTTTGATGACACGCGACAACTGTGATTAAACTCGGTATGGCTACTACAATACAAGAAAAACTCCATATTTTGCTCGATAAATTAAAGGTATAGTTACGCTTAATTTGGATATTATATACACAAACATATACTGTACAGGAGACGGACCACAATTTATCGGTATGTGTTACGTTGTTGCAACAATATTTAAGACGGGAAGTGGAAACCAAACATCAACAAGTAAGTGCGTTTATGTTAATTACTGTTATTAGTATTATAATGGAGAACTTGATCTGTGCACTTATATCATTACTTAGTGAGAGTTAAAAAACATTAGTGTCTAATTTATTTGTTTATTTAAAATTTAAAATAAAATACGAAAATAATAAGGTTTTTAAATTATTATAAATAAATACGTTTTTATCATAATAATAAACGAGATTTTTATTAATCAAACATTAATTATTTTGATGCAGGATTTGACGTTAAATTTTATTTTTAAACAAAATTCAAACGTACCCCAATCGTTTTTAGTAAGTATGAAATTTTCTGTACATCTCTAGATATTTAATTATATTTGGGTTGAAGTTATTAAAAATTAATTACGGAAAATTTAATGGCTTATTAGCACTATAATTTATCAGTAAAATATAATAAATAAATGTAATTGAAATTATTCCAATGGTGAATATTCTATCAGCCTCTATTTATAACGAATGTTGTAACATCATCCAATAAGTTTCATTTGGGAATAATTTAGGAATTGTTTCGACGATGATTGAATTGATACGCACATGTTTCGTAAAAAAATAATATTATTTTGCTTATAATTAACTATTTTTTTTTTATTAAATTCTACACCAAAACTAAACAAATGAATACTGCTATTTTAAATACAGGGACTGCTGTAAATCAACGTCGTGGTTATTATAACTGTAACTATTTAAGTGGTCATAATTCGGTGAAATATGACTAGAATAACTATTGTCCTGCAAAGGAATATAAGTTGTGTGGGAACTTGCGTAGTAACCCGGTGTATGATGATGGTTGGAGTATTCAGCATGTCCTGGATAATCTTGACTGATGTAGTACGGTTTGTATATAATTTTCTTGCCCTTATGGTGGCCATGTTTCTTCCTGCCTTTTCCGCCAAAATGTTCGCAATTTAATCCTTCGTCGTAATGTTCTTCTTCGTATTCGATTTCGTCATCTGGTTTGTCGAAAGCGAGCTTGAAAATAGTATCTGATATCTTTGGAATGAAGTCAAATAAGCCGTTTTGTTTCTTTTTGTGACGTCTGCTTTCAGTTAACGAAATCAGCAGTAGTAGTATTGAAATAATTGCCTGAAAATATAATTTAGCATTAATAACATCGAGTGAATAGTTACTACACAATAATAAATATTTTTTTACACTTTTTACACTTCTCTATAAGAATAGTCAGTCCCAAATCCTAAAATATAAAAATATCCTTTTTTCCCTTTTTTGCTTAAAAAGTTCCGTAAGTTTTTTCATACAACTTGCAGCAAGTATTGCTCAACAACTTAATCTAGGTACCTATGTAAAACCTTCATTAAGTAAAATTACTACAGAAATAGTTATTTCTATCACTAGGCCAGAAACAACAGTTTCGCGAGTATGAGTACGGTTCCTCCACAAGTACGAATACTAGTAAAAGAATTTCTGGCCTTGTGACACACAATGTTTTTTGGGTCGACAAATCTTTTGAATTGAAAATAGAAAAGAAGTTTTGACACTAGAGAGTTGACAGTACAAGTTGGCACACATGTTACATACCTTATAATATTTGACGTTTCCGAGAATAAATCTTTTCTGTAATTTTCTGTCTAGTTTAATATTTTATTTATCATAATAAGTGCAAAAGACACAGTACATCTTAGCATGGTTGAATAGTAGCTTAATGACAATTTATCATTTATTACACGTCTGTCATGTGGAATCTAGTGTGGCCAACCTTCAGTGACAATTTTGCCTTTTGAAGTACTGCAAAATGAATGTTTTAGGACGGAGACGCAAAAAAAAAATATCCGATATGTTGCAGTTACGACAAATTATACTCACGTCGATATCATTATTTCTAACGCAAATGTAGCTTGCAGGCATAATCGAATGGTTGTTCTTCATTCATCCAGAATTGCAGTGTATCGTATAAAATATAATGATATTGAGACTTTTTTTTCTTAGATTTTAAATTCCACATCTTAATGAAGTTTATCTATCGTTCAATATAATCGAACGATCATTCATAATACACACGTGATAATCGAATTCTCAAACTCAAATTATTGATCAAATGATCGTCCAATAATCTAATCACGCCTTTTCTGCTATTAGATTATGCCTACCACTACTTCAAATCTAGTCTTAAAGTAAAGACATTACACTTAATATTATAGAACACTGGTTCTTAACCTGTGGTGTGCGGACTCGTAGATCCTTCAGGGCGTAAGAAATATTAGTTTTAAGATTATGGAAAATTATAATGGTTTGAAAAAAGCAAATGTGTTGAGCTAATTACAATAACTGACAACTATCCATTTATTTTAGTATGTTTAACAGTTTAGTAAATTTAATTTTCTTTTTTATAGAAATATCATTAGCTACTTAGCAAACAAGTTTGCAAATAGAAAGGCTAATTTTTAGAATATTTTTGGTGAATGTTCGTAAATACAGATGACACTACCCTTACTATTGGCGTTTGGAATCGTGTACCAATGAAATCCGATGAGGATAAATGCAAAAACAGTTGAGAGGAACAAAATTTCGACGTAAACAGGGGAATTAATAGTTTACCCACGGACGCGCATGTCCAGTATCTTAAAAAAAGTGTTATATTGAACTCTTTGACGGAAACTACAAAGGTTAAGTTGCGCAAACTTAGAAAAAAGAAAGGCTGCGACATCTTTGACGGTATAACACCATCTTTCGCAGCGATTGCCCGCTCCGACGTGGATTACAATGGCATTGCATTTTCTGGTGTAAGAGTGCGATGTCAACAGTATGTTGCTATTGCTGTTACACTCTCTATAGAAATTGAGATTTTGTGTGGTATTGAAAAACTCGATGAATTTAAATCGATGTGTAACATAAACATATGCAGCAAGCAAAAAAGTTCATCAGCGTTAGTAAAGTGAAATACTCATAATAAAAGATGTGTGAATGGGAAGGGCAATGTTAAACCATTGTTTCATATTTTGCCAATATAATCGTCGTTGTCATTTGCCGCTGCATGCCCTTTAAGTGGTCTCCCCGTCTTACGCCAGACACAAGTCTTTATGGCATTTTTGTCGGATATTACCGGCGGTTCTTAAGCTCGCCGGAGAGTTTATTTTAGATGCTGATTTCACAAACTATTATGGCACCCAAGATAGCGTGCCAGGTTTCGTCTTACGCTTCGACACTGCGCACCGCTCGGCGGTGAAACCTAAGAGGTCGCGACCAAGAATCTGGGAGAATTCAAGTGTCTTATCCTCCAAGAAGGGATCCCACGATCGTTACGCAGTTGTCGGTTTCTCACCATCCATAGAGCACCGGTTATCAAACGTAACATGCGTTTCTGCAGGATCTCCATGGTGGTGAGGTGTGTCTTGTCCATGGTGCAGAGGTTGAGCGTACTTCAGGATCGGCCTCAGGCATGCAATATAGAGCAACAGCTTAGATTTCAGATCAAGCTTACTCAGCCGAGATAACAGTGGCATTAGTTGTATCTTTGCAGCATGGAACCGACCCTTCACTCCGCTGTGCCGAGGGATTGATTTTCATTTTCCACCTCTCAGACCACTCGACTATTTGATCAATTGCCGCCTGGATATGTCGGATCATCATGCCCTCGTTTCTACCAGCTGAATAAACGGCCGTATCATCGGCGTATAAAGCCATGCTAACCGCCAGGCATTTAAAAATGTCGCTTGTGTAAATAATAAATTGCTCCGGGCCAAGCGAAGAGTCCTGAGGGGACTCCAATCGGACGAACAGCGGAGCAAGCGCTCCCGACCCTTACCGAAAAAAGTACGCTCCGTCAAGTATGACTTGATAAGTTATTAAGTAGGGGTTGATTCCAATCGTCGCCATCTTGCATAGCACGCCGTCATGCCACACAGAATCAAAAGCCTTCTCGAAGTTCAAGAACACTGGACCTGACAAGTTGCCACTGGTCACTATATGAAGGTAAATTTATGAAGATTACACTCTCAACTCAATTGAAGACAGTACCTCAAATGAGTTTCATATCTCAGATATAATGAATCGTTAGTTTAATATGAAACTTATTATAGGTTTCACATGTATAGTATAAATCAAGCTTTTGAACAACAGCAGCAATGCGTTTTATGTTACTAAGGCATGAATTGTTATTGTTAAGTTTGTCAGCTACAGCCTTCTCATTAATAAGTTTAAAATGTTTTCTTTTTAGCTACTAAATGTAAATTTTCAATAAATATTTAATTTTTGTGAAAATGTTGTCCTTTTTTGTGTTCGTATAATCATCATATTCAATATTTTCATAATATAAGCTATATGGAGGTCCGTGACTTGTAGATATTTAAAAAAGGGGTTCTCGGTCCCCAAAAGGTTAAGAGCCACTGTTATAAAACGAACAGAAACAGTCCGGAAATCTGTAAAACCTAAGAAACGCATTATTTGCAGATACGACTTCCTGTCTAGCAGGCCTGTACCTAACCGATTTATTATACTTTTGTTATTATGATTAATAATCACAGGGAAATTATTTAATTAGAGTGGAAACAGTTTAATTGTAATGGAATCCATGTAGTACTTAGATTAGGTAGTAGCCTCGTTTAGTACCTTTAGGTCGAGCACGGGTTTTAGAATGAATTGTAATTATTTAGCTTTCATAAATAAAATGCTCAGCAGGATAGTCTGCATTTCATACACTTTCCAAGACAGCAATAGCGTCCTCATCAAAGCCACTTGTATCTATAAAATGAGACATTTGCGGGCCAAAGTTCATTGAGATATTTTACTCAGGATTATTATGTTGGGTACCTCTGTTCTAAATTTGCTCACTCGACTGAGAGACACCGATAAATTTACACTATTATTTTTCGGAATTCACGTTTGCTACCGTAATTTTGACTCGATGGCAAAATTTCCAATATAATTACGCACCAGACAACTTCGACAATTTATAAAAAGCTCAATTTCTAAATCCAATCTTTGAATAGAATTTGTTGCTAATTGTACGTAACTTTTCAAAAAAAATATAAAAAAATATTTTTTAGAAAATTTGAAAGATTTAATGCCTGATGGCTCCATTTTGTTAGTGTACTTTCCACCCTTATGATTCTGAAGTCAAGTTACTCCATTTTCTATCTCTTCTTTTAGTCAAGTAAATGTTCGTTCAATGATATAAAGAACATGGTTCCCGCTTTCGATAACTTTAATTCTGACAAACACTATTCTTCGAATATAACATTATATATACTTTTTTTTTATTTTATTAAATTAATTTAATAAACTGATTTTACGAATTTAACAATATATCACAACACAAATAAGAAACAAAATATACTCACAAAATACTTCATCTTCACTTCACTAAACTTGTCAATTGACACGGTATTCTGACGTTACTTCTATATATAAGAAAATGCGATTCTTTAATTTATGGTTGTGATACTCCATATATTTCTATTTAAACACGCTTAATACATTTCTTCGTGGTAATCATCATTTGACGATGAAAATGACATGTTTTCACTTATTGTTATACTTCAACTATAAAACCCATTCGGTCGGTGAATTTCTTAATAGCGTGCCATTGTGTTGCGAAATATCCTTTCTTTAAGCGTTCTTTTGCGATAATAATTTTAGGGTTTATCAGGGGTTAATTATGTTAATTTATGGGTTTAAGTTTAGGAATGCTTTCGTTGGATGGAAAACGATATTTGGGTCTTAGGAAAGCAATATTACGTGAATTAGAATGCAGCAAAAATAGTTGATAGTACATTAGAACTATGGAATGTTTTTGTCGGTTTTTAATTTTTTTTTTATATATGTATTTTTTTATTCAAATTTTTGGTTTTAGCGGAGAACACAAACAAATTTCAACTTTTCAACGGTCCAGCCTCCTTCTGGAATTAGTAAAATATTGAAACTATAAAAAAATATATTAATGTTATCAGCTGTCTCTTAAAATATACCCAGTGTATTATACAGGGTGATTCAGGAGGATATGTTAATATTTTAGATACGCATTCAGGGACCCAAAATAAACAAAAAACTTCCTATACACGTGGGTCCTATTCTCAACCGTTACAGAAATACAGGGGTAAGCAATATTCGATAAAAAAAATATTATTTTTTTAACACACACTACTTACGTTTTCAATAATACCAATAGTAATAGTTTTCAAAAATACCATTATTTGCTTTTAAACATAAGTCAGCTCTTTGATGAATAGTTCTGGTCGCCGTTTTAATACTTGTTGGCCTGTTTCTTATAACTGCTGCTGCATTCATTATACGGTCTCGTAATGTCTAAACCACCTCCAAAGACAATAATCCAGAGGATTAAAGTCTGGCGATTTAGCTGGTCAATTATGCAGACCTCCTCGACCAATCCACTTGTTGGATGGAACTAGTGTTGTGAGTATCCGAATTAAAATACTCGTTGATTCCGATTATTGAAATATTCCGACGATTCCGATTCGGATCGTATAATTCCGATTACTAGATTCCGATTCGGATTATTTCGAATCGGATGATTTTGAATCCGAATTCCGACTCGAATGATTCCAAATCTGTAAAATTTGTACAACGATTTTATATCGATTGAATCTACCGAAACTTTTGGGTAGATGTCCATATAGGTGCATATTCGTATAAATTGTGTGATTTTGGAAATTCTCAACTTGCCGGCTTTGACTCGATCATCCGAAATTTATTATCTGAACTGACGGGCGGTGTTTGTTATTCATAGACGTTGTGCACATGTAATATATTGAGTGAATGTGACGTCACACAGTCACATTCACTCAATATGTTACTAAGAAATAAAGTAAACTATTGTGGCAGATAACTTTAATAGAGATTTAGTTACGCATAAAATAAACACGAAATATGATCCCGTCGTATTCCACCGTGCTTATTGAAATCTAATTGAAATCACCCGAATACATGCAATTTATACGAGTGTGTGTGGTCGAATATCGAGTCGGAATATTATTCCGATTATTGAAATCATCCGAATACGTGCAACTTATACGAGTATGTCTGGTGGAATATGGAATCGGAATATTATTCCGAATATCATGGCCTTCCGTTTCTGGTATTCTGATTATTGAAATCATCAGAATATTTACAACTCTATAACTCACAACACTAATGCGATACGCTTATCTTCGCCTCCTACTCGCCGGTCACTGTCCATATGAATCATCGCCGGCGTTCGACAGTTTCACACATTCGTTGGTTATATATGGATGTGTTTCGCATAAATTACAATAAAAATCGAATATGTTACATAAACGAAGCACAACTAGCGATTGTCTTACTTCTATCAATTGTAGGGCCTGAACCCTTTTGCGGGTTAAGTAGCAGTACAATACTGAAGAAGATAAAAATAGAAATGGAGCAGAGAAAATCCAATTACTGGGAAAATCTCCAGGGAATGAGGCAAAGTAAAATTTTTCTGGGAACTTATAACCAGAAGAGGTTTACAGAATGCATCAACCTGAGTAAGAACAACGTTCGCATATTTACAGGAATACTTTCAGGCCATGGTAGATTGAAAGGACACCTGAGTAAGCTTGGATTGGAAAAGGAATCCGAATGTAGATGTTAGAGGGAGACTTACCTAGACTGGGGCCCTCTGACATCCTATACTTTCTGAAAGAAATAGGATTGGAAGGCCAGCTGTAAAGCAGCAAGGATAGGGGACACAACAGATCTTTTAGGTCGCAGTGTAACATCACCCTTTTATTTACATACATTACATTACATTACATACTTCTGTCAAGAAAAAGAAAACGTTAACCTTGGAGTGTAAATTAAATATTATTAAGGATTTTAATGGTGTAATGAACGTTCGCGAGTATGCAGTGTGAATTGTCTGAATTTACAGTCAGGACGATTATAAAAGATAAGTAGAAAATACTTGCAGCTGTAAAAAATGCCCAATCCTTAAATTCAAGCATAATTCTTAAGCGTCACGGAATTGTTGCTGAGATGGAAACAACGCTAAAATTGTGGTGTGACAATCAAGTGAGAGTAAAAAACTGTCCTGTTGGTCAGAACACTATGTGTTATGAAGCATAGCTGATTTTTGGAAGATTAAAAGAAGAAGCTGGGAAGCCACCAAATGATAAAACCTTTATAGCCAATAAAGGTTGGTTCAACCGTTTCAAGACTCGTTGTAACTGGCACAGCATCGCGGAAAGCGGAGAGGCGACAAGTGCCGATAAAGAAGCTGCATCTAGATTTCCTGAGATAATCAAAGGTATAATAGAGGAAGGTTGCTACAGCAGTCAAACCATATTTAATGTGGACGAAACCGGCTTATCTGGAAAAGGATACCGAAAAGAACTTTTATTGAACGCGAAGAAAAAACCTTTTCCGGTTTCAAGGCTGCCAAAGACCGATTAACAGGAATGCAGCTGGTGACTGTAAGTTAAAACCTTTATTAATTTATCGTAGTGAAAATTCACGAGCCATAAAAAATAAAGTTAACGTTGGCTTGCCAATTGTTTGGAGGTCTAACCCGAAAACTTGGGTCACCACTGCAATTTTTGAGGACTGGTTTGGGCATCACTTTATACCTGAAGTGGAGAAATTCTGCCAGTCCAAAACAGAATCCTTTCAAAGTGATGCTCCTTCTCGATAATGCACCTGGCCACCACCCTGCCACTCTCATTGATTATGATACGCGAGCGAAAGTAGTGTTCCTGCTTTCAAATACAACCAGCTTGCTTCAGCTAATGGACCAAGGAGTCATCAAGACATTTAAAGCTTATTACACGAGATAGTCGTCGAGACAATCACCTGCCTGTTGAAGACTTTTGAAAAGGATTTAATGTTTTGGATGCCGTAAGAACCATTAGGGATTCTTGGGCCGAATTTCCGAAAGAAACTTTGAAGGGTGTTTAAAAGAAAATTTGTCCATTCTTCTTTAAATCTGAGTTAGAAACGACACCAAAATGTAATGAAGTCACTTAGGTGGTAGAGGAAGTTGCCGCTCTTGCTAACCAATTAGATTTGGAAGTTGATAGTACCGATATAATTGAGTTTTTAGATTCTCATACTAACTAAAGAGCTTACAATCGATGAGCTAATTGAGATGCGTGAAGAAAACGGTGAAGAAGCCGACACCGAAGAATCAGTTCCCCCTGAAAAGCAGATGACGATTGCAAGTTTAACTGAGTGTCTCAACTTAATTGAGAAAGTGTTGGAGATTTTGGAGCACATAGACACTAATGAAGAACGCGTAATAGCCACAAACAAGGAATTAAGAAACATTAGTTTGCTATGAAGTAATTTTGCATGAAATGAAGAAAGCATTGTGCCGGCAGTGAGTTTGTTAGATTTTATGAAAGTATCGACATCGAAATAACTTTCGTTTCATTTCTTTGCTTTTTATGTAACATTTTTATTTTAATACAATAAGTACAAATAAAAAATAAAATTTCTGTTAAAAATGTATACATTTCTACATATATTTTTCTTAAATACAAACAGATGCTTTGCAAATCTTTGGTCTTAATAATTAATTCAAATTTGTATGTGTTCACATGCAAAATTTACCCCGATTTGCGGGAATCTGACTTACGTGCTCTTTGTTGGTACCACCTATCGCGTAAATTCGGGGTATTACTGTACCTACTCAAATAGTTTTTCAAACGATTGTGAATGATAACGTAAATTTATTTAGACATCTCAATATCATTGATGATTTCATGAGCTAACTTTTTAAACCCTCGTTTCATTTTTTATTTTGGCCGTTTACAGAATATAAAAATCCATGGTTTTGTCAAAACCTTATTATTTGAACATTATATCGCTCACAAAAGAAAAACACGTACTAAGCCTCTTATTAATATATCTGAATGGAAGAAATTAGTTCATATACCGCTTACAAATGGTAAATAAAAATTGGCAATAACGGTAGATATGATAGACGAATAAATCTTTCTGAGATACGTTACTAATTTAATATTGCACGCATTTGGCTGATCTCTTCATATTGGTAAGTTGCCATGTCGACTGCTACTTTACTCATTACGTGTTGTATTTTATCTGAACCGCTTCTATTAATCAGGTGCGGCATTGTACTGTAATATTTATAAACTGGAATTGTAAATATTCGTATATTCTATATCTGCATAGTGAATAGATAGATACATTTAATTTTTAGTTATACGCTCTAGAGTTCTATGTGAAAGTTAAAATTCCAATGTACAATCATTAAATTATATCAGAACCATTTATATTTACACCAATGTAGAATTCGAAACGTATTAGTCTTTTTCGGTATCGGTAACTTATATCCGCCAATACTAATTGTAGTAAATTAATGAACGGTTTCCTACAATTAATAAATTCTTAAGATATTAATTAAACTGGAATGCACTACTATATTTATTTTAATTAATAAAAAAGGAAGTTATGAGGCAAAATATAAACGAAATAAATAATGCGCTACATATTTATTACTTGAGAGACTATGGTCTTCAAATATCGTTATTTCGTTACACTGTTACTTTTAATAGCTTACATTTTCGCTATTGTGGAAAGCATGTGATTATTCTGTCGCTCGACTACGTACATATGTATGTATGTAGGGAGGATATTAGATGGCGACCTAAGAGATCTATTGTGTCCCCTATTCTTGCTGTTTTGCAGCTAGCGTTCCAATCTTGTTGCAACGCCATTGAGTTGCACAGTGCTACGGAATTTGAGAGGAGATGGATGGGTATTTCATCCTGTTCCCCACAAAATCTACAATAAAATTCCTTTGCGAATCCAAGCTTACTCAAATGTCCTTTCAGTTTATAATGGCCTGAAAATATTCTTCTTAATATGCAAACATTGTTCTTACTCAGGTTGATGTATTCTGTAAATCTCTTCTGGTTATAGATTCCCAGGAGAATTTTATTTTACCTCATTCCCTGGAGATTCTCCCAGTAATTAGATTTTCTCTGCTCCATTTCTCTTTTCAGTTTCTTCAGTATTGTACTGCTACTTATCCCGCAAATGTGGTTCTTTTTGCCACGTCCACTATCACATTATGAAGAGGGATCTCGAGTACGTAATAGAGGAAGAAGCTATAACAGTATTTATTGATGGTCAAATGAAATTGTGACATTACATATCTGCAGCTGAGGCGTAGAATCATTCGAAGGAGGAGAAGGTATGAGGATTTGGAAGCTGCTAAAGTAGAAAAATTTAGAAATGCCAGAAAAGGTCCTGAGATGGCCATAAACATCAGTAAAAGAACCAATTGAGAGAAATTGAAACACAATTTGAGGTATCGCGCTTTTCACTGAAAAGCAGCTAGTTGACTTAAAAACAAAAAGGCTGTTGGAGTTGATTGTACTTTAACGGAGTTACCGAAAAGTATTATGATTGCTTGGCCACAATTATTTCTAAATATCTTATTATGTATGGTCGATGTTTGAAGAAAAGTAGTTCTCGAAAGCAATGATATTTTGCGCGAATGTGGTCAAATACTTCATCCTTCTCGCCATTCTTCATTCAGTTTGTGGTGACCTGCAGGATGTTGGTACGCGGATCCTTTTTTTACTTAAGTTGGTGCATTCTACAGATTTCTTTCAGGTATAGGTTCTTAGAAGCTAGTTTCATTCTTTGATAGTTTAATTTTTTGATAGAAATTATCAATTTTTTTCATTTTCTTTCACTCCTGTGGCTTCTTAGAAGAATAACCTATTTTAGAGTAATACTTATTTCTTGATTAATTTAATATTTTTTTCCAATGAAACAATGAAATATCAGTTGAGTTGAATCAGAGGCAAAATGTCAACAGCTTTCTCAATTTTAATTTAACTTTTAGTGCATATTGTTTAAACGAAAATAGTTAATTGAATCATTTTTTTTTCCTCAGTGTAATCGAGTATTGATTCAAGCTTTCAAAATATTTGGTTTTAGGATATATTTTTTCATAAGTTTGAAGGTATTGCTTTGATTCCCAAAATGTGGTACATGATAGTACATATACGAAGGAAAAAACGGCAGAAGGATTTGACGAAATTAAGGAATTGAGACGAAATTTGCGAGATTAATCTTAACATTCTACAGAATCGCAAAAGAAATGTTGTCGATACTTTTACCTGACACAATCGGGGCCTGAGTTCTCTGGGTAGACATTCGAAAGCAACGTTGATACTACCGCGATGCCACCAACATCTGTATTGTCGCGAAGTTACATAATCAGAAAAGTGCTATCGAAAATTTAATATTCGACACCACCCTGTCAAAAGTAATACAACATACGCCCCCTGCACCCTCCCGCCTCTATACAGAGTGAAATGAATATTTAGTTCTTAAATAATTAAAATTAATCTTATCAATTTTGAAGAATGGAAAATTCAGTTGTACATATACTTGGTAATTTTGTTAAAGTTGCGGTGCACTACAACGAAACGTTAATTAAATCATTTCCTCACAACTCGAGTATTGTTTTTAATAATTAATCTATTGGTACCACGAATATACACTTCCAACTTTTAGAGCAACCCACGGATAAGAAACAGGCAGACATTGTCAATAACACATCCTTTTGGGATGTTACATTATTTAGAAGTTACGGGAAAAAAAGAAATGTTTCATACACATTTTATGTTTAGTGAGAATATACTCCTCGAATCCCAGATTTGTAATGTGAAAAGCTTTATTAAAATCAAAAAAAGATATTCTAATACATTTACCTAACTACGTATATTACAGCTATTGCTATATTGTTGAAAAATATGTTTATTATTGTTTTGTCGCACATTAATAGGTTCCTTAGAATCAACGTTTATATAATAAATTAATCAGCCACTTATTATATGAATGTCTTTGATATTTATTGTTTTTTCAATAACTTATATTTTCTATAGGTGCATTTCTTTCTCAATTAAAACCACAGCAAATTCATTAATTAAGAAACCTGATATTGACTTCCACTAAAAAAAGTAAGCTTATGGAAAGAACCCAGTAGATACGCAATTGTGCCATTTCCATATTGCTAGCCGTACGGGCAATATTATTATTATTACTCAAACATAAAAAAAAAACAGTAAAAATTAACAATACTTTACATTTTATTTGCATTTAATAATTAGAAAATCTGTTACTACATTTAGGACACACCGGTCGGTTGTTGGTGCAATTAAAATGATGTGAAATATATCCAAGGTCTCACGAATTTCGAATCTGTATACCTATTACTGGAAAAAAAAAATCTTTTTTCTCTCTTTTTCTCTCAATTTTTTCTCCCGCAACATTGTGTAACATAACAGTGACACAAGTCGGAGTTCGCACGCATTGCCACTGTAGCCGTTTTGCAAGAACTTGATCTTTTAGAGGAGTTATACCGTTGGTATTATGAAAAAAAAGGAACTGTTTTAGATGTGTATCTATTCTACATGTCCACTTGTCAGTTACATAAACGGAATATTCCGGTAGGTGATAGCAAATGATGGCGTGTGAGTGATATAAGTAGGCTTGGATACTTTAATCACCGGTTTACGTTTTGTTTGAACTTAAGTCGAAATTAATGTATTATGTTTGTATGTATAAAAGGGGTTCTAAATAAGAAAATAAGGTGTTCTTTATATAATTTATAATATTTTACAAAATGGTTGTCTATAATTTACTAGAAAAAGCATTTTACAAAGCAAATTACATTTTTAATGTCTTTGTAAATTAATATAAGCTACTATTAATTGCAATATATGATCCTAAAATAAACTGACAGCGATGTACCCTTAAAAAATAGTGAAGTAAAAAGTAAGTAAAGTAAATTGTGACTGCCACTAGATACATTTTTTTTTTAAATTCTTCCACTAACAAGGGAACACCGGCGGGTGTCCCCCTCCGATTTCGATGAAACTTAACAGATAGAAAGAGTACCTTAAAATAAGAGACACGTATTTTTTTTACCGACGTATCCGCACGATTTTGGGGTACAGCCCCCTCCAAAATTTGGACGATTTTTAAATTTTTGCAAATATTTCCTAAATTATAACAGATATTAAATTTTCTTCTTAACATAATTTGCAGCATATTGCATGGCCCTAAGGGTGGCGTCGTCCGTATTCGCAAAAAGTTAATAACGGGGGACGGGGTACCCCGTACCGCCCATTTTTTTACATTTTTTCTTTTTCTTATTCATCAAAAGAAGGCCGATTTTACACAGAATACGATGATGTATAACAAGTTTAGAAAATTAATAATTGTAAAAATAGAAAAATAATAACAAAGCTTCAAAATTAATAAACTTGTCTATTGATATAAATCAAATGAACTATAACAGAAATAAGTTTTTATCCTTAACATAATTTCCAGCATAATACATGGTCTCAAGGTAGATATCTTCATAAAAAGCTAATAACGGGGGACTGGGTACCCCATACCCCGCATTTTTTAATAATAAGTTTATTCATTATTCATCAAAAAAAGATCGCTTTTACATAGAAAACAATGGTAATAAATTTGGGTGATTAATAATAAAAATAATTGTAATACTTACTTAAATATTTCTTAATTTAGAATTGTATCTACTCGACAAGCTATGGTCAAACCTTTCTATGCCTACTAACTTATACTATATACTATACGAAACTTTTATCGGTGGTAGCAATATAAATCGTTTTATCAACTGCAGTTAGTGACTGCGTTTTATATATTTCCTTAATAAAATGTTATTCATTCTTAGAATACCATAATCCTTTAGTGCGTATATATGAACAATTTGCTACACAGGACGAAGGATTAAATAATACATACATATATATTTTTTAATTTATTTCAAGTTTTTCGTGCAATGTAGGTGTACAATGTAAGTATTCAATGGAGCATAAATATAACTAATGTGTTTGTAACGATTATAACATTTCGGAAACAATAGAACAGAATTAGAAAAACATTATAATGCTTATAAATGTTTAAATACATGACATACTGTAATGCGATTATTGGTATATATGTATTGCAATAACGAACAAGATTAATATACATACAGTAATTAAGCTATGTAAGTATTACAGTAGTGATAGTCTGTGTAAAAGTGTTTAAAACACAGATTTTGTTTGCACCATGAACACCGCATAATAGCTGGTTTGTTGCAAATACTACACAAGGGTGTAGACTGCGCATCTTTGTTAAAACAAAACTCTACAGGATTTTTAAAGGGCCCAGGTCTTTTCTTAACGTATCCACTCTTATACCACGAGTACTTGAATACGTCGAAAAATCTTGGGGAAGAAAACTGATTGTGGGTTAGGGATTGCAACTTAATAATATTATTTCTCTGATGTAAATCTATGTCGTAGTTCATAAGAATCACTATATCCGAAAAAGTTCTAACAAAATTTTTCCACAGTCTAAAACCATATACATCTAGAGGTTGTACCATCGCTGTCGTTTTTTTTGGTATATTTAAAATATTCAAAGTTTTGTCTTTTGGCACTAATTGCTGAAGTTCGGCAACACAATGCCCACTCCAAGAATCAATCAAAAGGACACTCTTTAGCCCGGTATTCGAGAGAAAAACATCCGTTAACCAGGTTTTGAAATGATTTGAAGTGAGCTTACCAGATACCGAAGAAGAAATATACACATTTACAGGTGGAAACAAGGATTGCGCAACTCGAAGTCCAAACGTATTCGTAGACTCCTTTAATACTAAAAATAGTGGTCTTTTTTTGATGAATAATGAATAAACTTATTATTAAAAAAATGCGGGGGTATGGGGTACCCCGTCCCCCGTTATTAGCTTTTTATGAAGATATCTACCTTGAGACTATGTATTATGCTGGAAATTATGTTAAGGATAAAAACTTATTTCTGTTATAGTTCATTTGATTTATATCAATAGACAAGTTTATTAATTTTGAAGCTTTATTATTATTTTTCTATTTTTACAATTATTAATTTTCTAAACTTGTTACACATCATCGTATTCTATGTAAAATCGGCCTTCTTTTGATGAATAAGAAAAAGAAAAAATATAAAAAAAATTGGGGGTACGGGGTACCCCGTTCCCCGTTATTAACTTTTTGCGAATACGAACGACGCCACCCTTAGGGCCATGCAATATGCTGCAAATTATGTCAAGAAAAAAATTTAATATCTGTTATAATTTAGGAAATATTTGCAAAAATTGAAAAATCGTCCAAACTTTGGAGGGGGCTGTACCCCAAAATCGTGCAAATACGCCGATAAAAAAAATACGTGTCTCTTATTTTAAGGTACTCTTTCGATCTGTTAAGTTTCATCGAAATCGGAGGGGGACACCCACCGGTGTTCCCTTGTAAGTCTCTAACAAACTTAATACCTGACTATTTAATATATTCTGTTTCTTTTAGGCAATCTTCCGAAGGCTGGTAACGAAAGAGTATGCTTGTAATATGAGTCTATTCATCAAATCGGTATCAGTAAGTTCTGGCGACATTTTTCGAGTATGGTCTCGTCTATATGCCTTGAGGTTGTTATTATTACATTCGGAAAATTGCCTGATAGACAGCAATGCATACTTTATAACCTGTGAGCCATGTATTAACACTTTGTGAACGGAAGCTGGGGGTTTTATCACGGATATTGATGTACCAAAAACCGCGCGGTTTCCAAACTAAATTTATTGAATGACTCCACATTGATATTATGCCCAAAACATAAAGCCAAAATTGTAGAACAGCGGTCAACAAGCCTGTGATTTCAACCTAAATAGCTGAATTAAAAAAAAAATCTCGCGGTATTTCCGTCGTTCGATGTTTCGCTTCCACCACTACATGGTTTAACTATAATTAAACCCAATCAACAGGCAAACTGATTTTAAACGTAGAATTTTCTATCAGCTATTTTTTTCATTGTCGTCTGACCTAACCTGCCATTTTTGAACATTTATCCTATACGAAAGGTGCAGAAAATACTCAAAGAAACGAATCCATTAATGGAGAGGTGACAAACCGAATGCAAAACGCGTTTCATCGCTTTGTTTTTTATTCATGTGTTTGGGTGTTGCTTCACAAATACAACACCTAGCAGACGACGTTGCACTGCAAATTTTGCCATCGGCTGTAGTAAGTTGCAAAGAATGTTGGATGGTAAAAATGCGTTCGTCGATTGTGATTGATGCCGGACACAAAGAAGTTGTTTTTTCTTTAAAATAAGATTCTTCATTTTTAGATACCATAGAAGTTTCCTTCACAAATTGGAAACAAATAAACTACTATCATCTAAATGAAGCCCTTGAAAGACTGCTTTCTATTTAGGTAACCTCATTTTCCAATTCACGTTAAATTATGTGACTCCAGTAGAAGACTGTTCAAAACACTTTTTTGATTCCAAAAACCGCGAAGCTGTGTGATTTAACAAATTTTGTAACTCAATCTCGGCTTTAGATTCCGTCACTACCATATTGCTAGGATAACACTTTTTCTTAGCTTTCAAAATACTCTGCTAGGATCGTAGAACTATAGAAGAAATCTTACTATTTACAAAGTTCTTTGTAAGCTTTAAACTTTTTCAAGCGTTTCACGTAAAGGACTAGTTTGAATTTAACAAAAAAATGCTTTACCAACTAAAAACTAACAGATGGATACTTATATCACCCTAATATTCGTAATTTTAGTGTTCTACTTATTCTACTATGAAAGAAGTTTACCACATATATCTTACGTCACCTTTAGCAAGAGATAACTTCTTAATTTCAACTTCTGTCTTTTCGTACAAGCTGAACGTCAATGAAACATTGCTGTTAAGTCAGGATTCAGCAATTATAATTCTTATTACATTTCTGTCACTTCTCAATGAAACCTTCTGGATACTGATAGCAATGTAAATTTCGAAATTCTAATTTTATTTAATAACGAGACCAAGTCCTAAAATGTATATCTTCAATTAAACTTTGTTAAAGCGTATTAACAGTAAAATTAGTATGCTATCTACAAAATACAACCATCATAAAGAAATATGAATTATATTTGTTTTTCATGCAAAGAAAGATAATTTAAGCGTTTGATTATAATAGGTTTTGAAAATCCTGACTTAATTAAAAAAAATATTAGCAACTTTTCTTAACTTCTAAATTCACTTCGTCTATAACCAGTACGATTAAAAATATACGGTCATCCATAGTTAAATATTTCTTTATGCATCCAACTTTTTCTTTAAAAGTCAGTTCAGATAGATTATTTAAGTTTCAGCTTCTATTCTATTTAATGAGATAGTCCAATCTTGTAATAAACTAGCTGATAAATAGCATTATTTACTTTTGCCATGAATACCTTTCTTCACAATTAATAAGAGCCACTAACTTTAACGACGCAGTAAACACTGAATTTGACAAGGATAGTGTGGAGTAAGTTCCTGCTCGCGTATGTAAAAAGTAAAAACCTCGAAGACAGACTTTTTATTTTATCTATTTACTTTAGTTGATTTATCTAAACAAAATATCTTTCTGAACATTTTTTCGGCTAATATGGACAATCCTTCTATGTTGTAGGCGGATTGTCTAACTATAATATAGAAAAAGATCTATAGTAGTAGAAGTTTTGAATACAAGTTATTAGTTCATCGTATAATAACTAAAGTTTCGTCCCTTTAAATATTCTTTTCTTTAAATTAATTATTTATATATCACCTAATTTAAAAATATTAATGCACCGAAAGTGAATATGTAAATAAGCTAATAATCTATATGATTCAGCAACTGTTCGTTAGTTAGTTTTTTTCTGATTCCTGTAGCCGTTTTCCGAAATGCTGAAAATTTATAATAATAATAATTTTTATTGGTTTTACCAGTCTTTAAGAACAACATTTTAAACAAACAATCACCACAATTTTTCCTTTAGAGATTGACTTATGTATAAATAAAACAATTCGTTTTGCTTTTACTTCGACTATCAAAGCTTCCCATGTATTCAAATCTTATCATTCTGTTACTAGTTGTACGTGACATCAAGAATTAGCTGTGTTAACGCTTAAAAATAGTAAAACGAAAACATGTCTTTTCATAAAATCTTATACAAACAAAAAATATATTTTACTTTTGAATCTGATTGTTGAAGAAAAAAAAATAATCTTTATGACAGACCTATTTGAACGCATGGAGGCGATCTAACCTGCTGTGAACGGTTCAACGCCCCGAGCTGCCTTGCATAAGAATGAAGGAATTGCATTATTAAATGTTCCCTCTATGCCCACAAATACTGCCATTGCTATTTCCTTGGATTCTAACGAGTTCGAAATTCTGGAGACTAAGTTATTGATTGTAAAATTCGTGGATTTACCTGTTTTATATGTACCCTACTGCACATGGATGGACCTATTTGGAAGAATTATTGCTTTAGTGTGACTTTCTTAGGTTTTTTCGTTGAGGTCTACCAAATATTGTTGTAATATTATGTAATATGACCATTTGCGTTATTTCTAATTTTTTTTTAATTGGGGACTTAGCCCCAAGATGACTCTTTGGTTATACACAAGGGTAATTAGACCTATGATAACGTACGGAGCATTAGTATGTGGCCAAAAGTGCGGCAAGTGGGGGCGGCCAAAGCGCTGGGTGGCGTGCAAAGGCTGGCCTACCACCGCAATTGAAGTAATTTTGAACCTGCCACCTACATATTTATATACAAGAAGCCGCAAGGTCCACAGTACACAGACTTTTGCACAGTCAAGTACCGATAAGTAAATCGCACGGCGCTGACTATAAAAAACTGTTAGACGAACTCAAGGAGGCACCCCTTTTAGGAATGCCATGTGATGCCGTGGTTCAAAAATTTAACCTAGATAGAAAATATCAGATTATAATACCAGATAAGAAGGACTGGGAGACAGGTACTCCGGTAAGAGCGAACTCAAACTGGTATATAGACGGCTCTAAAACGGACTACGACGGTGGAGCGGGAATATACGCTAAGAAGCCTAAAATGGCTCTTTCGGTAAGCTTCAGCAAAGACACGACTGTGTTCCAAGCTGAAGTTGCTGCAATTCACCACTGCGTCCGAGAAATAGAAAGATGTACCGAGCCAGGTAAAAGCGTCGCTATCTTCTCTGACAGTCAGTCCACACAAAGCGATTAGCTACACAAGCGTGGACTCTAAGCGGATTTGGGACTGTGTAAGCGCCCTAATGAGGTGGGCACCCAAAGGAAATTAACCTTGGCCTGGGTTCCTAGCCACTCGGGCGTGAGAGGAAATGAGGCGGCGGACGAGTTGGCCAGGCGAGGTTCGTCAAGGTCATTCGTTGGAGCCCACCCCTCTTTCGGCACCACCAAATCACAAATTAAAAAATGCATCAATGAATGAATACATATCAGTCCAGAGAGTGGTGGCAAAAATCACCCGGACAAAGACAAGCAAAAGAGTTGATAAAGGAGCAGAGGCCTGAATTCGCGGGAGATCTACTGAATAAAGACAGGAGAACTGTCAAAATGATTGTAGGTCTGCTGACTGGTCACTGTAGACTGACATATGTACAACATAGGTCTGGCAGATGATGCAATCTGCAGATACTGCCAAGAGGAGGAAGAAACACCAGTTCATGTGCTGTGCCAGTATGAAGGCCTGGCGAGGACAAGGTTTCTAATATTGGGGGAGGAGAACCCCACAGCTAGTAGCTACATAAAGAAGCCGCTCTCAAAGATGATAGTCCATAGGCCACTCCAATCCTAACCTAATCTAATCTAATCTAGTTCTTATTTTGGGGATTCGCTATGACCGCTTGAGATTCTTTAATGGGCCAGAATATAAGTTTTTGAGAAATAACTTACCATATTTAAAGCAAGATGTACTTAATAATTATTGTTTTCATTCATTAAACACTTGAGCCTAATTAAATATAGGGTAAATCATATACTTTGCTTTTAATTACATAGGTTAGTTTCATATTCTGGGAGAATCTCCAGGGAATGAGGCAGGCTAAGACACTTCTGGGCACTGGTATCTAGAATAAAATTTACAGAACCCATCAACCTGAATAAGAATAATAGTAGTATATTAGCAGGAATACTTTCAGGCCATTATAAACAGAAATGACATCTGAGAAAGCTTAGATTAGCAAAGGTATCTGAATGTAGATTTTGTAGGGAAGAGGACGAAACACCCATCCATCTTCTGCCAATTTGCGCAGCAGTGTCCTAGGTGCAACTCAAGGATGTTGCTTGGAGCTTTCCCATATCTTGCACTTTTCAAAGGAATAGAACTGGACAGCCAGCTGTAAAACAACAAGAATAGGGGTCAAAACAGATCTTCTACATAAATACATACATTCTAAAAATTCTCATTCTGAAACTTCTAACCTTCTAAGGTTAGAATACAGAGACTGCAGATATTTATTTACTCTTTGTGAAATTTACACCCAAAAATTCTTTACCAATTAAAAAGGAATAAAGTTGATAGTACATTTTTCATTGATCCTGTCAAACGATTACTTAAACAATTTAAGATTCAATAGCTTCGGTTAACTTTGTTTCTGCACTGAAGATGTTAAAACTTCAAAAGTGACTGGTTTTGCAAACTTCAAAGTCGATATGGTTCATGATCATTGATCGATAAATCGAAAATTTTGAACTTCTTAATGCATTATAGGAAAGAAGAACACTAGAGAGCCCTGTATTTATAAATCTAAATTCGAAAAATATGCATAATTATTTCACAAAGATTATTGTCCGATTTCATTTCACAAGTTCATTTTAATAATTAGAAGAATATGAAATTAACTTAAAAGAACCAGTAATCATTGTGCCTTTTATAGAGCAAATCAATCAATGTTTAATTAAAACGAATAATGTAATTCCTCGGAAACAGAATATTTACATTTACTAACGTCTATGTTTAGATGTGTTCGAAGCTTGCATATATGTACATATTACAATACTAAATGTCTTGATATCCGTAGAAATATATTAATCCTGTTAGGCAACGTCCTGTTCAAATATCAAAATTCATTTTACCTACATCCACCCATATCCTTAGTAGCTCCACATAAATTATTATCCCGTTACATATATGAGAGAAAGGTCTAAGGAGGTTGCCCCCTGCTAACGCTGGCGATTGTTTTGGTACCATGTGATCTACTTTATATGTCCATATATCTATCGCACGTCGTAAAAACTACACCACCTATATAAAGACGGTTTATGCCTCATTTACACATACTCAAGCTCTGTGTGGTGCAGTGACAACTTCGACAGCAAGCACTCCTTACTTCAAACACACTCACGATGAAATTCTTGGTAAGCAAAATGTTAGAATTATTGGATAATAAGCGAATATCAAAAATCTGCGTGTAATACAATTAATTATTGAGTTTTTATATTATTATAACAATCCTCAAGGTTGCCATCTGCGCTATCTTAGCCGTTAGCTACGCTGAAGAGTCTGTGAAAGAAAAACGTGGAATTCTAGGAGGATATGGCTATGGTGGATATGGTTTGGGACATGGTGTGGTCTCGGCGCCAGTAGTTTCTGCGCCAGTGGTCTCATCCGTAAGCTATGGTCATGGAATCGGTCTGGGTCACGGATATGGTTTGAGTCAAGGAATCGGTTTGGGTCATGGAATAGGTCTTGGTCATGGCTACGGACTCGGTTTGGGATATAGCGGTTACGCAGCCCCAGTGTACACTAAAGCCATAGCAGCACCAGTAGTCGCCAAAGCAATTGCGCCAGTAGTGTCTGCTCCTCTTATCACCAAAGCATATGCCGCTCCAATTTCTGTCGGTTATGGCAGTTATGGCGGTTATGGCAGTTATGGCGGGTATGGAGTTCATGGATGGTAAATGTGAGAACTCGTCGCGTTTAATTTTAATTAGAATGAGTGCAATACTTGTGTTAAATATTTTTGTACATAAATAAAAACTATGACAATAAAGATTTTCTGTAATATAAATTTTTGCTATTTCATTTCCACAACATTCGCAACGCTAAAAAAGCTCTACAAAGATGTACCTAAAGTGCTGCTGAAATTAACAATCCTAAATAAGATCCGTTTGATAGACAATAAACGCGATAGTAAAAGTTACCAACTACAGTGACAGTGATTTAACGAATGTGGTGAATCTGGTGCCATTTGATATGTCATACTTTAGAATTTACCTAAAAAATGATGATTATGTTCCGTTATCCTCAGTAAAGTAAATAATTTTACCTCTCGATGGTAATTAACAATTTTTAATAAATATATCTTAATAGGCTCATGGTAAGCAATTACCTTAGTGAGTCCTTGTATAATCTGTGTCATAAGAACGTTTGAACGGTTACTTCTAAAAGGTGCTAAATAAAAATAAATGACCATGTTAAGTGTACTAATGATATCAAAGTCGTAAATCAATAAAATTTAATCACCGATTAGAAAGCAGATTCTTCTCCCTAGATATACATTCAAACTTGACACCAAAACTGAGCAATTTAAGCAAAGTTTAAGGGGGTTCGGATAGTTTCGACAACGTATTTCTGGAAGCTCCTGTCTTCTCTTTGATAACTCGAAAAGTACTGGTCCAATTTGGTATATATACGTGTCTCACACCTTATTTGATACAGCATCTGTTTCAAAACATCACTGTAAATTCAAAACTAAGAAAGTTAGCAACAAAATTGGAGTGTTGGTTTGTAGATGCATGTTGAACTAATATATTGCGCAAAATGGAATTCACATAAAAATACCTGCTCGAAAGCAACAGCAATTACGCAACAAAATTGAAGCTTACAGCTTATTTGATAGAGATACCGCTAGGTATCATATTGCCCGTTTCTCTTCATCGTCTTTTGTCCTTTGCTTTGATTGTGTTGGCAATCAGTTTTAGGTAATTTTTAGTCTCACCGCCTAAGCTTACACGTTGGTACATGATTTTAAAAAACGGCACGTCGCACGACAATTAAGTAGCGGGAATTTCAAAAATTGTCAATTGTTCGGAAAATTGCATATATTGTGAACTTAAGTGCTTCTACAGTGCGAATCGCGTGGAAAATAAGGGCTTAATTGCGCCAAACAAAATTTCAACTTAACGGACAATTCATTGTCCAAAAAATCAAGGCGAATCCAAAGTTACCAACTCCAAAACTGACGGCAGAGGTCAAGCAAGAATTAGGAAACTCGTATAGTGCTGAAACTATCCTCCGCGTGCTTCACAGTTATCCTTGTGAAGCACGCGGAGGAATCGCACGGCAGAGTATCTCGCAAAAAAACCCGTTCATCAGCAAAGGGATCAAACTTACCAACTTACTTTTGCAAAGGCGCATATTTCTAGTAGTTCTAGGTTCTGGAATTTTGCAGACGAATCGAAATTCAATTTTTTTTGGCTCCAATGGATTGTGCTATGTTTAGCGTAAACCAAACACAGAGTTCAAAAAAGAACACTTAAAAGCGACTATGAAGCGAGGTGGTGATAGAGTAAGGGTTTGAGCCTCCGTGCCCACAATCAAGATTAGAAATTTGGAGTTCATCGAAGGAAACATGGACAAAAATGATATATTGAAGAAGAAATTTCTCTAAAGTACCGGAAATTTCGGTATGGTATAGGTTTATTGCCCTACTAGGCTACTAGTATTTGAATCTGCTCTTTCTCTTCTCACGAAATAGTTTCTGAACTTGTATCTGTTATTCTCCTATAGTGTTTTAAATTTTGATAATTTTAATTATCTTTTAATTAATTTTAATATGTTTAACTTTATCCGTCATGTTTGTATATTTTTCTGTCTCTGATTGTGACATGGCTCTGAAGATGGCAATTTAACTGAAACTAGTAAGCCAATAAATCTGTATTATTGATTATCATATCTGTTGTTATTTATTTTTATTTATCATTAAGCATTAACTCAATTTAGACTTAACCATGCATGGTTATTTATATTGTTAGGTTACTATATTTTCAACTTTTCGAGCAATCAAATATTGAAACAATAATACTATAATATATGACTTACCAAAGTATAGTAAACATCTTAGTTAATTTGAGCATTTTTATGAATTTAAGTAGTTTGTAAGTTATTAATAAATACCTGTATGTTTCTTCTTGCTACCTGTTCTGTGTCTTATTTGATTATATTCGCCACATCCGGTAAAATTTAATCTTTGGAATATTAATAAAAAATTGCCAAACATATTACAACTTAATGTTATTTATGTCACAACTTAGTAAATTTTTTTTTTTTAATGTTTATGATTATTAATGTGTGAAATGACGAAGGATATTTTAACATGCAGTACTTATTAAATGTTTAAATGTAGTTGAGTATTTTTAAAGCAGTAAATTTTCATGTTTCCGCATTTCTTTTCATATACGTTTTGTTTCAGCTTTTTAGAAACTTTATTTTGCTTTGTTTGTTCTATTCATAGAAAGGCAGCATGCGTATTGGTGAGCATTTAATTATACCAGCGATTCCAATATTCTAGTACCCTGTACTAGTGCTGTTGATGTTCGATAAAATCCTAGGATCCAGATCCACTATTTCAATCTACTATCCGGCTCTTGGATTCGAATCTGGTTCTCAGATCCGGATCTACTATTCGGTTGTCGGATCTGGATTCACTATGCGGTTCTTGGAACCGGATTTGAGAAACATGTAAACTATCTACCAACTCAGTATTAGTGTACGTACTACATATGTACACATTCACTTTGCATTAGATAGGTGTTCAATAAATCTTAGTAATTATTGCACCAGATACGAGGTTCCGGATAGCAGATGGATCTGAGGATAGTAAATTATCCGGATCCAAAATAACAGGATAACAGCACTACTCTGTACTAGCTTGTACAGATTTAAGGCTGGTTGCGGTCTCTGTTATCCTGTTATAAATGTCCTTTCAGTGTATAGCGTCCTGTTAGGAAACCTGCTACGCTGCAATGATGATTCCTACTTAGGTGTAGTAGCTCTTCAGCTTTTCTCTCTCATGGTCTCTTAATAAAGGCTTTTTCATGAATTTGTTGTATTGTGTTTCTGTGGTGTGTTTTTAAATACCCTTAGGAAAGATTCTAGGCCTATAGAGTGTGTCTCACATCTATTTTCCTACGCATTTACTCGGAAACTAATAGAGATAAAAAGTTGCAGTAAAATCCAGTGGAAGTGAGACGACATTGTACGCTGCTCAAATTCTGCTATTATAACACATCTCGTATAAATAGCCTTTTACCCCCTTTCCCACCTTATCTTTTTTTAGACTGCACCCTTAATTTTTTTCGAAAGTTTTCGGTAGCTACCAGGCTTACAAATACGGTCATATGTATCTTTCTTATTTTACGAAATGCTCTCAAAAAGTAGTTCCGAAAAATGTATGTATGTAATGTGCCGCTCCTATGAAATATGATTTGGCATCCCTTCTAATGTCCAACCAATCCATATGATTACAATAACAATGACAGGAAAGCCAATGAACAAATGTCAATTGTGCAATATGACAGAGACGGAAAGTAATTTTGATAACATTAGAAGAACAATAAGTCTCAAATACGCGTTATTATTGATTGATGTTCAAAATGCCGACCATTTTCCATTAGGCAATGTTCATACCTACGAAGAAGCTCTGTTGTGCAGGCTCTTCTTATAGTCTCTGGAGAAATATCTTGGCAGGCTTGACATATTTTGTTTTGTAAAACATTAACTGGTCTTCCGGTAAAAACAACCGGCTTAAATATCCCCACAGGAAAAATTCTATGGGTGTCATATATGATGAGCGTGCGGGCCACTTCATTGGTCCTCTATTTCTAATCCAGTTCTGATGAAACTGCGTCCAAATACTAACTACCATGTGAATTATGAGGCGGAGCACCGTCCTATTGCCACCACATTGTACATCTCTCGACCAAAGAAATATCTTGAAGAAGAACTGGTAATGAATTTCTTAAGAATTTTCTGTACCTGTCCCCGTTGATAGAAGAAAGGTCCAATTAAATGGCAATTGAATAAGCCACACCAAACACTTACGCTCCATATAGTCTGAAAGTGCGTCTGCTGTACCCAGTGAGGATTCTCGACAGACCAGTAATGGCTGTGGTGTCGGTTGACCACTCCATTGTTGTGGAAACGTGACTCGTCAGTCCATATGATTGTATTAACGAATTCTGGGTCATTATCAAGTTGCGCCAAAATTTGAGCTATAGAAGATCTATTTTCAGGATCGTTGGGTCGCAAATCCTGAAGTAAATGCACTTTGTATGGATGGTATTTATTGACCTTAAGGATTCTATTGACGGAAGTTTTACTGATTCCGATTTCTTCAACAACATTTCTAATCGATGTATGTAGATTACCATGTACTGCAGCTAATGCGTTCACAGAATTTCCCTCATTTCTAATAGGTGGAATACGCTGAACATTTTTCGCACTTGGGAAAGTACCAGTGCGCATTTTCTGTTCGACATTTGAAAATGTGCGATAGGAAGGAGGCATTCGGTTCAGAAAACGCTCTCGATACGTATATTCTGCTTGTCTAGCATTTTTTCGACACCCACCGTAGATCAGCAGCATGTCAGCATATTGATCAGGCGTGAATAAGGAGGGTATTTCTCTGGGATATAATGAATGTTATGAACACTAATTCAAACAAACAGTAACAGAGTAATAGAAAAAGCAAAAACAAATAACTTAAAACACAGGAAAATAACAACAAAAGAATGGTACACGTATGTATGCTATATCAAATAACTTTAAATGACTTGAAACAGTGTTGATTATTTGACAGTTTGATAAACGTCAGATTATAGTAGCATGTTATATTTCATGGGAGCGTCCAGCATTTATGCTCTCATTGCATAAATTTTTCGGAACTACTTTTTGAGAACATTTCGAATAATAATAATAAAAAAATTCATATGACTGTATTTGTAAGCCTTGTAGCTACCGAAAACTTGCGAATAAAATTAGGGGTGCAATTTAAAGAAATAAAGTGGGAGAGGGAGGTAAAAGGCTATTCATACGGGGCGTGTTGTAATAGCAGAATTTCATGTACAATGTCGTCTCATTTCAACTGGATTTTACTGCAACTTTTTATTTCTATTAGTTTCCGAGTAAATGCGTGGGAAAATGATGTGGGACACACTGTATTGAAACCGATGACCCTTTCTTGCATTCTCATCGACTTTTTCGTTTCCTTCGTTTGCCGAATATCTGAACACCCACAGTAAAATAACCTTATTGCCAGTCTTGATTGTATCTTAGGGTTATGTCCTCATTCATTAATTTCTGTTGCATAATGCAATATTTCGTATGCCTCTGCTAACCGTGACATATTTCCCTAGTGGAAGAGTGATCATTGAGTTTCTCACCCCACTGTAGGTTCTAGCTCTGTTTTCGTTTTCGATTTTTGATCCGTCTGTAAACCAGATCAATTATCTGGAGCTGTCTCTGTAATTGGATTCGATTTCGAATTTATGCTAAAAATATTTCGAAATGGGGTCTGATCTTATTCCCAAGAAGTTGCCGTCCAGATTATAAGCAATATAGTAGTTTTTGCAATTTGAGATGCTCCATCCCTACCTTCCCCATTATTACCAACTGGACGCATTCCATTACTGCCGTAGGTGTAGTCCATCATACCTGATATTATTCCTAGTCTCTGTATCTTGCTCCTCTTGCTCGGTTCAGTCAGCTATCATATCAGGAATTCTATGATCATCTTAACTTCCAAGTTTTTTTTTCCACAGGTTCCTCTAGCCAACATAATTGTCGTCTCTACTTTAGTTTTGATTATCTGAACCTGACGCAGATTCTCTGTAAGTTTGGAGTCAAGAGTGACATTAAAATATTTCACTTTCTCTGTCAATTATGTTTCTTCACACAGGCCTTTTAGTGGTTCGTTTTACTGATCGTTTTGGTGAGATTGATAGGACTCGTGATTGGAAAAGAGTAGCGAATCTGTTTCTGTTGAAAAAAAAAATTCTGCAACTAAAAAACAAATGATGACGTCATAATTGGAAAACGGAAAAATAATATTTTCTTCGGTAACAATTTTTCGCATTTTATACGCCGTTTACCAAACAGAAACAAAAAGTAAAAATACTCAATGCCCACTTAATCAATTCGTAATTATTTCATTCTTTTGTCGCCAAACTAACGATTGTTACAAAAAAACAACAATGATTTAATTAAACTATATTAGTCCAGATGCCTATCTAAAAGTTATTACGATTTCACCGTTTTGTAACTCATACGGTTACTTCCTTAATGATCTTACATGTTATATATTACATATTTATAGTAAAAACGTGTCTCGAATAAATTTGCGGCTGCAAATATTACAAAATATACTTTTTTCTTAAGTTTCTTACACAACGTAATAATTACATGTCTAAATAAGCCACCAACATCTGTCTACCTTGAGATACGCGTTAATTTTTGTCATACCCACTTTTATATTAAAAATATTCTTGTATACTGATAAACTTAAATACTAGTACATACATCCTTGCATTCTTAGTAGAAGAATGGGCAATAAAAATAATTTTGTCTTACTACAGCACTCATTCGCAGAACCTTCAAAAATGACGCACATATCTGTGCGTAAAAATATTATCAACATTATATAATACGTATGCCCCTATTCAGTTATACGCTATTAATTAAATTATGTATATCCATACATAAATGTTTAGAGTTGCATGTATAATAATAAATTATAAGTGGGTATATAAAATTTCATGGAAACTAATCTTGTCTGACACAGAAATGTAGTAAATAATTGTCTGAAAGGATACGGCATACATACGAATATGTAAATTTACATCAATTAATCGGCGATTCTAACTTATCGGGACAGGATATTATCGTGTTTGGTGAGTATCTGCACACACCTCGATTGTGCGTAAGTGAAATTGTGCACTTCCTTTCTGGAGAAACGGCCTGTTGTGAAATGTGTAACCTTGCCCGCAAGAAAAAAGCTGCTAGCGTGAGTCAGTCGCACTTAGGTTGACGAGGACAGAGCCATTAAAAAAAACGATATTTAGTTCAAATTAAATTGCATAATTTAATGAGGTGATACTAACATAAAACTGCTTAAGAGCACACAGAAAAGGTGCTGGTTATTAATAGGCAAAAGTGCTGTATTCAGAATATTAATTAATTTTGATTCTTTCGGTCTGAGCATATTGTTATTGCTTAGTCATTTCTGATATTGCAATTTCCAAAAGTATTTTATTACTTTGATACAAACAAGTTCTTTCACATTTTGCCTGTAAGTGAAAATTAGTTACCTACTGACTCTTGTGTTTTAACATATCTCACGAAAGCGAGCAAATACATTATGTATCTCGATTGAGTTTCAAAGGAAAGAAATGATTTCTCAAAATAAGTTTTGCCTGTTTTCAAATCCCAAAATCCAGTATTTTTTGGTGTATAACTAATGCTACTAGAAATTGGCTTTTACATGTTTTGAAACTTGGATAAAAGGAGTAGACGATGCACACTGGTTTCTAGTATCCTAATTTTTGGGCCAAAACTCGAAAAATAAACAAATGTTATTGTACACATGTATTTTTTGCGGGACCCTTTTTATTCGAAACGATGAGCAAACTGCATAAACTGAAAAAAGATTTGTTCTTAGTTATCTCCTAGATACAGACGATTGAATTTCATAAGTGTGATGTATTGTAGTCATTAGGTTTATTTGTTGGTACTGCGCCTTCTTCATTGGCTTGTGATTAAAACAGGATATAAGATTCACCCTTTACGTACCTGAGAAAGATAAAATATGCACCAGTGTAATTGAAGTAAAACCAACGGACAAATCTGGCAATAAATTTTTAAATAAAATTATATATACTGGGTGAGTTTTTTATTTTAAGACAACGGAATATCTCTAAAACACTGCATCAAATCAAAAAAAGATCTTAATAAGATTTGTTATAATGTAGGGGGCTCACTGAATGGTGCCGAACTCGATCCCCCACCTCACCTCCCCAGAGTGGAAGGGGGGACAACTTTGAAATCTTAAATAGGAACCCCCATTTTGTATTGCAGATTCGGATTCTACGGCATCAAGTATGTACCTATTTCAGATAATGTGTTCGAAAATGTGCCCTTCCACTTCGATACATTTATTTATTCGCAATTGGAATGATTGCACACAACTGAGAAGTGTTTCCGGCGTAATCCTTGAACAAGCGTTAGTGATTCGCTCAATCATGTTTTCCCTCGTGTTTGGCACTTCTGTATAAACTTCAGACTTTAAGTGGCCCCGCAAAAAAAAGTCAGGGGAAGTAAGATCCATCGACGATTGTAGGCTCGATCTAATACTTCCTCGTGCTATTCTTGAATAATGTGCTGGACAACCGTCATGTTGGAACCACATTGTTTGTCGTACGTCCAAGGGAAGGTCTTCAAGTAACACTGGAAGTTCGTTCTGGAAGATGCTTCGATATTTTTCACCATTTAAGTTTCCATCGATGAAATATGGACCAATAAGCTCATTGCCAATTATTCCGCACCAAACATTTGCGTTCCAAGGATGTTGATGTTCAACTTGGCGCAACCAATGGGAATTTTCGATACTCCAGTTATGCATGTTGTGCCGATTTACCGTACCGTGATTTGTGAATCTCGCCTCGTCAGAAAATAATACTCGAGCAAAAAAAGTGGGATTATCTTGCATAGTCCAGGCACTTGAGCTAGGTGCTCATTCAGCCGTCCCTGTTAAATCTCTTACTTCCACTCGAGCAGCTTGTTGTTTTCAATAAAGCCCAGTATCTTGCCCAGGGGAAACTTGAGAACCTTCGAGGGCTCCAATAGATCTATCCCGAAATATTTCTGCCTGAGTACCTTCGATTCCTCACGTATGCAGATTACATGTAAACTCGTCTCCTCCTGTAGTTCGCATCTTCTGCACCACGCTTCGCTTACTCGACCGGCATTATGCAGATGCTTTTTCCAGAAGATAGTGTCCAGTTACCAGCCCAGTAATGGGTTTAGCCTCTTTCTTGTTGCGTCTGAGTAGGTTATCAGAGAATCTAGCATCCCCATTCCCTATTAGCACTTTAGTATGGAGTTGACCTTTAGTCGACCTCCATTTCTTTGTACTTTCTTTATCTAACCAGATCCAGATTTCCGTTCTTGCAGAGTCCTTAGCAATCCCACATACGGGCTCTGGACCTATGAAGTGTCTTTTAGAGCCCTCCTTGGCTAGTTCGTTGGCTATTGCATTGCCCTTTATATCCTCATGTCCCGGCACCCAAATCAGAGACACCGTGTAGTCTCGTGCCAGTGCATTGAGGAATTGTTAGCAGTCTCTAACTAGGTTTGTTCTAGTTACAGGGTTCGAGACTGCCTATACATATATTATTCTGCAGGTATTTATTATGCTTCAAAGTAGTAAAGACAAAGCCCTTAGATTGCATGAAAGAACAACAGTATATATATTGCATTAATGGCCATGCACAAAAAACTTTAGTTACGTTTCCTAAAAGAAAGTCTGTACGTACACAAAAAAAAATTTTGCTTCTTGTTATACTACTATTATTCGACATTAATTAGCCACAAACTTTTTCTGCATATTTCAAGCATTTGCTGAATTAATTTATTTCCTTCCAAGATATGCATCGTTTCAACCGTGAAAACCTATTCCCCGTGTGGTTTGAAACTCATGAAAAAGGTTTAAAAACTGAAGAGGTGCATATTCTCACATAGTATCTACGATGGGTATTTGAGTCCACAATACGTGAAAAAAACACATCGCGTCGGTTTTGTGTTAGTGTCTCAGATCGCTGGCATGTTGTTTAGAGACAAGTCGAGCCTTCTAAAAAGAAAAATATGGCGTGGTTACAAGGATGCTTAATATTTGGAACTCCAATAAACTCAACAAAACAATCTCTACTCCATGTACGTTTTCCGGTTATTGTGAACGGCTAAGATTGGCATTTAAACTAAAGTTAGATCTAAGAAAAGGCAAGTTCGTAATTAGCTCAATCACCAAATAATGAAACATCTTTAATTATGCAAGTTGCCTAATTTTGTAATAAACGGAAAAATAACGGAAATGGCGTTCCGAGTCGTTAGAAAAGGCCGAAACCCTAATGTGTTACATACTGTCGGACGCGTTTTTCGATGGGGATTCCGGCTCGCTATCGGTAGCCGTTTGGGAGATATCGTCAAGAAACCTAAATTTTGATCGAAAATTTTAACAAAAAAATTGCCGAAACTTTGAGTACAACTCATTATACATCAGAATAACCGTCTCTTCGAGAGGAATGAGGTGGCCTTTAGAAGCGTCTTTCGACGAGGAATCGAATGGCGAAAAGCGCGATTCGCAATCTCTAACCGTTTGATATTTGACGCTTCTTCCAATAGCACCTACAAGAAACGCATTTTGACATTGCCCTGAGTTCTCAGCCACTCGGCACGAAAGGAAATAAGGCGACGAGCGATCAAGAGAGGCTCGTCAAGAGCATTTGTTGGTCACTCCTTCGGCACTACCACATCGCCAATTAAAAAGTTCCTCAATGAATGGATACATAAACAGAGGACGGAATTTACTAAAGACCTACCGACAGGAAGAATGTCAAAATGATATTAGGTCTAACTGCTCACTATAGATTAAATAGGCATAAGTATAACATTGACAGATGATGCTATTTGTAGATTCTGCCAAGAAAAGGAAGAAACTCCAATTCATGTGCAGTGCCGAAAAGCAAGCTAAATAATTATAATCCATCCTAAACTCCGTGCTCCACCTAAAGATACTACACGAGGCTATCTATTCTAAATAATATAGAGATTCCATAAGAATTGAAATGTTCCTACTCTAAATAATTTCCTCATGCTTATTAATAATAATGATGATGGCTCCATCAAGACATTTGGGTCTGCGTAGGTGCCTGACAAGCAGTAAATTGCTTAGATTCTATCTACAAAAAAAAAATATTATAAATTGGTCAGCTATCTGTTGTTATTATGTTTGCGCCCATGGAACGACTTTAGTTATCTAATTGGTTAATACCTATATATACCTGTTTCCTACTAATGATTATGAAGTAATCAACGTTATTAAAGAAATATCCACAAAGAGTTCTGCTGGGGTTGATGAAATACCTTGTTTTCTTCTTAAGTTTGTGATTCATGATATTTCAAAACAATTAGCGCATTTAATAAATCGGAGTATGGAAAGCGGAACGTTTCCAAACGAGCTGAAAACGTGCAAAGTTATACCCATACATAAAGGAGGTAATAGTATTAATATATTTACTAGATAATTATCGCCCCATATCGTTACCATGTGCGTTCACAAAAGTTTTTGAAAAAACAATTAATAGTAAATTAACATCGTATCTCTCACAATACAAGTTGTTAACTGACAGTCAGTTCGGGTTTGTTATTGGTAAATCAGCGTGTACTAACCGCTGTCCAAAGACAGGCATTGCTGGGACCGCTTCGTTGGAGACCATTGTGGGCCTCTCCCCGCCGGAGCTATATGTGATAGCGGAGGCAATGAATGCGATCCTTAGACTGAAAGCCAATAACCTGTGGCATCCCAACTTAAAGGTGGGAGGGCACACTTATACTACGGGCACGATGCTAGACGGGCCATTGCTGCAAATGCCCACGGACAGCATGGCACCCGAAATTATCTTCACTGAAAAGGTGAAAATCTCCATACCGAACAGAGACCGGGCACGTAGTGAGGCACTGCTAATGATAACTGGTTCACGGATGGATCCAAATCCAGCCAGGGCACACGAGCCGGTATTTGTGGGCCCAGCTCTAATAAAAAGATATCCCTAAGCCTGGGGAAGCATACAACGATCTTCCAGGCAGAGGTATTCGCCCTTGCAGCCTGTGCAGAAATGATTGCAAAAGGGGGCTACAGCAGGAGGAAAATTAATATAATGACTGACAGCCAGGCCGTCATTAAGGCAGTCTCGAACCCCGTAACCAGGTCAAAACTAGTTAGAGACTGCAAACAATCCTTCAATGCACTGGCACGAGACCACACGGTGTTTCTGATTTGGCTGCCGGGACATGAGAATATAAAGGACAATGTAATAGCCTACGAACTAGCCAAGGAAGGCTCTAAGAGACACTTCATGGGTTCAGAGCCCATATGTGGGATTACTAAGGATTCCGCAAGAAGGGACTTCTGGACCTGGGCTGGGACTCTGTGTACAATAGAATTCTATTATCGTTTTCTATAGTAGTATTCTACGTTTGAAGTCGACAATGTGGTGAATTGGTACTCTGTGTACCTATAAATAGTGCAATAAATTTAGGAATAGAAATATAATCGAAAACCAACCGGAATTTATTGCCGGGACGTCCTAGTAATTTTTATGAAAAAGACAACGCATAGGTGGCATTAAGTGAGAATAAAGAAGTTGTTTAGGTTAGGACTGCGAAAAATATTTGTATATTTTATTCGCTAATCTTTATTTATTGATTTAAATGTTCCCAATACATTAATTATGGATGTGGATGAAGAAGAAGCGTTAGAAGAAATGCACATCTTTAATATAAAATGACGTATTCTACGCGAAAAAAGCGATCCGTTTATATATTCCAAATCATTTCCCAATATTTCACACCTCTTTTAAACTCAAACAAGTAAAGTGTGAAGTAAGCCATCAACTACTAAATGCTATCCTTTTCTAAAAGATCTTATCGGCATATAGAAATCGACTATTGCCACACAGAGTGCAAATGGTGTAGAAATGAAGCGATAAATAGAATTCTATTGTACACAGAGTCCCACCCCTGGTTAGATAAAGAAAGTACAAAGAAATGGAGGTCGACTGAAGGTCAACTCCATAAGCGCTGATAGGGGATGGGGATGTTAGTTTCTCTGATAACCTACTCAGGCGCAGTAAGAAAGAAGTTAAAATCATTACTGGGTTGGTAATTGGACACTGTCCCCTGAAAAGGCATCTATACAACACAGGCCGGGTAAGCGAACCGTGGTGTAGAAGATGCGAACTACAGGAGGAAACGAGTTTACATGTAATCTGCACATGTGAGGAACTGAAGGTACTCAGGCAGAAATATTTCGGGAAAGATCTATTGGAGCCCTCGAAGGTTCTGAAGTTCCCACTGGACAAGATACTGGGCTTTATAGAGAATACCAAGCTAGTCGAGTGCAAATAAGAGAATTAATAGGGATTGTACAATGAGCACCTAGCTCAAGTGCACGGACATTAAGTGCCCACCCTAACTTTAATGAATGAATGAAAGAAGCGGTAATTTGTCTTTTTGTCCGTGGCGACATAACCGCTAGAGCGGGCGTTTTTTCCCAAACTATTTCGAATTTTCCACTTTTTTAATGCATGCTATTCAGCTCAAAAAATTGCTTTTTTTCATTCTAATTAACTCTATAGCTATTTAATTTTCCGGCGTACACCCTCTGTATGTTGTTAATACCCAAGGTTTCGGCAATTAGCTTCCTATACTATTCTCGACGTGTAGTTAATGAAATTAGTCAATAACAGTTCATTCACAAATCGATGTGATAGGTTGGATAAATGTCGCAAGACCATACACATATGTATAGGGATATTCGACCTGCTGTAAGTTATTGTTATTAGCGCGCAATGTTACTTCAACCTTAAATTACGTAAAGTCTTTTTATTGCATGCCTACGTACTTGCGCGTAATAAAAAAATGTTGAAATTGAACTTGTCCCGAAATAGCAAAGTTCACGAAAGCGATTCATCATTTCGACTTTATATAAGACACAGCCGGGCATAATTTCGTAATGAAAGATATTCAATTCGGGATGGAATGTTTGGGATTTACATTTAACATCCAAAACACATGCTGCGTTGTCAATTCATCATATAACATGCATCAGTTATTGATAGCTCAGTTTAAATTATTTAGATATGGATCCACTTATGCCGCAACATAAATCTGAAAAATTGACACTGCCGGCGTATTAAAGCATTCGAAGTGTTTCCAAAATTAACACCATAAAGATTAATCTCCGGCAATTAATACAAAACTCAATGTTACCGTTTTGATGTCCCCTTACATAATTTTTTTAGTCACGTCGAGAGAAAGGATTTTTTGATCGCGGGCTAATATACTATATACGCACGGTAATTGTTTGGGCGGCCCGTGATCTACTTATTTTGTCCACACATGCAATGAAAAAAAAAAATTGTCTGATCTGTAACCACCTATATAAAGATCGAATTTTGAGTATTTTAATCACACAGCATCCGACTACCTCAGTGATCACAAGCAGTGTGAATTTATCAATTAACAAAATGAAATTCTTGGTAAGAACAATAATAATTTTTATATCTACCCTTGTTCATAATTATGGGCTTAATTTTAAAATTTTAACTGTGCACAGATCGTTACCCTTGCTTTGGTCGCCGTAGCATGCGCCGAAGAAACCCCAAAAGAAAACAGTAAGGAAAAGCGTGGAATCTATGGTGGACTTGGATATGGTGGTTACGGACTTGGAGCTGGTTTAGATCACGGTTTAGGATACTCATCAATCGCTGCCGCCCCAGCAGTAGTCTCAGCACCTGTGGTCTCAGCACCTGTAGTCTCAAAAGTTGTATCAGCTGCTCCAGTAGTTTCTGCCCCAATTGTCTCCAACATTGGATACAGTTCCATCGGTCACGGAATTGGTTCGATAGGCCACAGTGGTTTGGTAGCTAGCGATCTCGGTGCTTACAGCCATGGCGGTTTGATAGCTGGTGGTTACGATGCCATCGGACACAGCGGTCTTGGCTTAGGATATGGTAGTCTTGGACACAGCGGTCTTGGCTTAGGATATGGTGGTCTTGGATACAGCAGCTACGCCGCACCAGTCGTTGCTAAGACCATCGCAGCACCAGTAGCTTCCGTTGTGTCTGCACCAGTTATCGCCAAGAGCTATGCTGCCCCACTTATCACCAAGAGTTACGCCGCACCACTTATCACTAAGAGCTATGCTGCTGCTCCCGTGTCTTTGGGTTATTCTAGTCTGGGATATTCTGGTTATTCAGGTTATTCAGGTTACCACCACTAAGTTATAATAATGTGATCATGAGTGTAAATATTATGTATCTGTTTCATCTTCTCCTTAATAAAGTTACCTAAACTTAAACTATTTGTATTTTGGAAAAGACCTTACATTTTACTCTTTCCTTTTCCCTAACAAAAAAAAAGGTTTCAACAAAATCTATGAAAAATTGCCTTAATTTCCTATTTATCAAATTCCTTTTAAGTAAAACTTTTGTATAAGGGTTTTTGCAGTTATTGTTTACAATGTTAAATAATAATATAAAATATAAATAAATTGCACAATATATAAACCATCATATGACAGATGTCAAGAAAAAAAAATAATTATCTTACCGGTGGGCTAATCTAAAATGTGTTCTCAAAATCAAATCAAATTCTTAAAGCTTGACCTGCACCAATTTGGTGCACCAACTCCGATCAGCGAACCAGTTCCGAAAGAACAGGTCCGATCCGGAGCAGCCATCCCTACAAACGACCAAGAGTATAAAAAAATACAGAACAAGTGCATGTGGTATATAATAAGTCAAAAAACCTGAGCCAAAAAGTGATAATAAAAATAACAATTACTACTAAAGGTTTGAACATTATAAAAAAAAGTGGTATATAAATATAAGACCATATCTCACCCAAAAGTTTTAGTGACTATATGATCTCCATTAATCGCTAAATCACGTAGCATGCCTGTGGTAATTTAGAACATAAAATATCAATGTTTGTTGACCAACCTAAATCATTATCAATATGTAGACCCAGTAACTTAATGGAAGTAAGCTGTCGAATTGAATGCCTATCAACTCGCAGTAATTGGCTACAGTCAATATTCATTCTTTTTGGAGTAAACATAATGAAAGCTGTCGATGTTTATTCTCAAATTATTAACGGTAAACCGCTACACAAATATGTTTAGCATACTTTGCATATATTTCCTTAATTTCTCAGTATCTACTAATATCTATTCTAACTAATATCATATCCATATATTACGAAATTATCGTCATTAATTACACATGGTAGATCGTTAACAAGCAGTAGGAAAAGCAGTGGCCCCAGTATCGAGCCACGGCATAAACGAGTGGATGGCCCAGAAACCAACTGAAGCTTGCTCCCCATAAAACAAAGGCTGTCCTGCTGGTTGGAGGATGTAACAAACTTGAGATATATTTTGGAGTCACGGTGGTGAAAGATCAGGATACCCTACGATACTTAGGTGTACACTTGGATAAGAACCTAAGAATGACGACGCATATTAACAAAACCGCTGAAAGAGCCCATAGAGCTATGGCTACTATAAGCCGACTAATGCCGAGGATAAGAGGCCCAAGGGAACGTAGCAAGAGGGTGTTGAGTTCAGTGGCAGAATCTATCATGCTCTAGGGTGCGTCCATCTGGGGTAGGGCTATGGAAAAAGGTGTGTATAGGAAGATCCTGGAAGGAGTGCAAAGAAGAACGACAATACAGATCACTGGTACATACCGAACCACGTCTACAAGGGCACTACAGGTCATCGCGAGAATGCCCCCAATAAATCTATTAGTTCAATACAGATCGTCTGTAGAACGCGAAGGCAAGGGAGATTAGACCACTCTTTTCGAAAAAATGATCAAGAAATGGCAGGGCTAATGGGAGGTCGATGATGGCACTGCGGCATGGACTAGGAGATTGATAAAAAATCTGGCACCATGGATCACGAGAAGACACGGTGATACAACTTATTATATGTCGCAGATGTTGAGTGGGCATGGATACTGCGGAAGGGTTGACACTGCTAAGCAGTCTTCTTCGAATGCCCAAAATGGCTAGATCAGAGGATAAAAACAGTAGGGATACTGGGCGAAATGTCACCGGACAATCTAGCGGACAAAATGATCAGCAGCGAAAGAAACTGGAAAGCTGTGGAGCTGATGGTGCAGGAAATCCTGAGGGAAAAGGAAAGATTTTAGAAATGAAGTACAGTCTTTCCCCCGAAGTAATGTTCGCGCGGTTCCAGGGGGAATATTTCGCCTAAAGGAGGGGGGTTTTTTAGTCGGTAGGAATCCAACATAACCCGGCGACACGGGCCGCCAGAAGTCTTTCGAAGATTTTTCCCTCTCACGTAAACAAAAAAGTATCGAGCCCTGCGGCACCTCTGACTTCATACTAAGTTTAGATGAGACTACGCCATCCACTGTAACTATTTCTTTTCTGTTGGCTAGTAGTAGCTAGAGTAATTAAATACCATAAATCAAATAGCTAACATGAACGAATTATTAATAAAATACAATAGATAAATTAATTAGTAAATACAATATAAAAGCTATCTAGTAATTAGAAACATTAATAACGATTACTTAAAAGATTTTGAAATAAATTATATTAACATTATTAAAACTCTATAACATACAACTTCCATTGGAATCGAATAAACTTTATATTTTTAACCATCGTAATAAACATTACAACACGACGGAGTCTACAGTATAAAATGTGATGATTGTGATGCAGTGTAAAGTGATGAGACAGACAGAAAACTAGAATTAAGAATGAAAGAATATAGAATAAATTAAGTCAAACTTTTACCAATTTTTATCAACTTCTGAACACAAAGGTATTAATAATGACATCACTAAAATTCGATAACGTTGTGATAAAGGAATATAAATTTAATTTATTCGAAACATGCCATATAGAAAAATAAACTTGATAAAAACATAGTATTATTAGATGCAAAACTGAATTATTATGTACGACCAATATTTACCTATTTAGAACAATACAGATTTTTATTTTAATACGTTACTTCTTTTTCTTTTGACCTTTTTCGATGAAATTAACTTCTCTCGACTAAATCAGACCCTAAAGAACTTTTAATATGGTTCATTTTACCCAAAACCATTCAAAAGTGAAAAGGATATAATATTTATACATCTGTTTCACTTTACCCCAATATATGGAGTAAAATGAATCACGCTTTGGCAAAAAAAAAAATGGTAACATATTTATTCTGTAGCAGTAACAAGTATGTTGAGTAAAAGATGAATAAACTTTTGATTATTTTTTTTAAAAATTAGTTTCTCAATCATTATAAAAATATTAACGAAAAACTAACCCCGTTACGTGCTTTGATGTTCCGACTGTCTGAAGTCACCCAATAGTATTTTTCTAATAAGTGTTCTGTGAAATAATTCTTAAAGGATGAAATTATCTCAAGTTTTAAATAATTAAGAAAGCTATGTTGATACAATTTCTAGGTGTAATTAGAGTCCTTATTTGCTTCTGTCAATAAAAAGTGAAATCAAATTACTTCGGCCAGCGCCTCCACCAAATCTACAATTCATAGTTTTCCTCTTAATGGTCGGCGACACATGTGGTTTGAAGCAGTTACAATGATCGCTAATTACATACATAACTATTAAATTGCAGAATTCACCACTATGATTTGCTTATGTCGATTCAAAGTAGAATAAACCTGGGGGCTACTGAATACTTTACCTATTGAAATGCACACTTATAAAAATAAACAGAAAACAAGCGAGTTTACTGACCTACATTATTAACATGCATATCTGCGTTTACTGCGCATACGCCATAGATACCTTTTTATTTGCCGTGACAAGATCCATTTAAAATGAATAACATGATTCATATCTTCCTTTATCGAACGTATCATTAGAAATTCTAAAATCTATAATGAGTTTTTCCGTCGCGCGGTTAAGGCGGATAAAATACGATACAACATCTGGGGTGTGGCAGACTGCAACGGTTGTGAAACTGGTCGTGAGTTACGCAACGTTCTCTTAAAATAATGAAACAAACTTAATGCGAACGGCAAAAAAGGAACTGCTGTCCGCTAGAAGAAATCGAAACGTACCGATCTTGCGACAAATTAATTTACTTAAGGCACAGTTCTAGTTCACATGGCTAAGCAGGCGCTTTATAAGTACAATAGTTGGAAATAAAAAACAAACAGATAGTTTCCCAATATCGAATATGACACTGACGTGTCTAATTGACTCGTTTTTTCGATTGACTGGTGATATCGAATTCGATTTGAAATATTTTACGTATAAATGGTGCGGTTTGTGGTGCAGTTTAATGATATACAATACAATGGGAATCTAAAAAAGCATAGCTGTAGTTATTTTACGAAAGTTGCGCAAAAATATATCTTAATTAAAAAAACATAATTTTTGTTATTTGAATAAGATCTAAATATACAGGGTGCTGCGTCTAAATTGTCCGTTAACATTACATTGGAAATTATCACTACTTGTTTATATTAGGTAGAAGAATCTGTATATTATTATTTCATTTTCTGAGAGCACACATTATTATAAATAAGCTCCTTTAAGACATCTCTATACCTACTTTGACAGTTTAAGAAAAAAACATATTTTTGATAAATTTTGATGTTTTATTGGCAACGATATGTAAAATGCTAGAACTCGTATTAGGATTAGGAGAGATACCATCTGCATGGATCAATGAATCTTCCACTCCATTGAGGCCACTAGGGCCTATTGTAAAACGGATATTATAAAGTTCATAAAGTCGAGGCCATCAAAGGACATTCTGGGCTCAGAATCTTGTTGAATGAGATTGTTTTTAGGTGTTCTACGGAAAAGTTAACTTCCCTAAAGCTCAAATACCTGATTCTAGTGGCACAAAATATGATCAATTTCCTCCTCGTCGTGCAAATACAGTTGGCATTCAGTCTAAGCCGAGAGCCCGATTCTGTGTAGGTGCTTTCTGAATTTGCAGTGACTTGTAAAGGCAGAAACAATTACCTTCACTTTTGCTGTCAAGTTCTGATATGATGGTGAAATGTACTCCTTCGCATACGAAGGAGTACATTTGATAAATATATTTATCAAACCAGGACAATTGTGGTAGCGGACAATAAAGATATGTCCCTGAAAATTATTGTTACTACAAATCGGCGCACGCCGCTGCTACTTGAAAATAGTGCGAGTTTGTTAGAACTACCCCAATGTTCCTGGTGCAATTTCAAACTTGTCAGACAACCTCAAATTAACATATTCTTGAAATTGGTGTGGCAATTATTGAGGTTTTGATCGTGTTGAAATAAAAATAATAAACTACAGTAGACTCCCGATTATCCGAAACATCCGGGATCAGAGTCTTTGCGGATAAATGAAAGTTCAGTTAATACGGAGTTTCAAGGAAGAAAATCAAAAAGTAAAGTACACACCTGCAATATATTCATACATATAACAAAAATATTACATCAAGTATTATGTATGTGAAATAAAATCACATTATCTATAAAGAAAAACGTCGTATATCTTAAAAAAAACAATCAATTCTCGTTTGTTTTAATTTTGAACTCATTCCGTTTTTGGATGCAATGTTTTTCCGCCTTGTTACAAGTAAAATGTCACTTGCTGTAGCATTAGGCTGTTGCTCTACGTATAATAATGCTGTGTTTAACGCATCAAATGCTTTCGCATGTGAAATTTTTGTTCCTTCTTCGTCATTGCCTTCTGACTCGTTATCACTGTCTTTTTCATGTTCTCTTTCATTAACAAGTCCAATAAGATCAACGTCAGTTAGTTCCTTCTTGTTCTTTGTTGCCAAATGTTATCCACTCCTCAATTTCTTCTTGACTAATTCTTTACATCCATCTAAATTTCACATCATTTCATGGAGGGGAACTTCTTGGTGTGTTAACTTTGCCCAAGACTTTAGTAATGTTGAACTTTTCACTTTTTTCCATGCATCTGCTGCCGAATAAACCACGCCCTTTAAACTTATTCCTTTTAAACAATCCACGGGTTCTTCACCATCGTCTACTCTTTCCAGATTGATTGTAGTAAGTTTTGTCGATAATGCCTTTTGAGATTTTCTACTACACCCTGATCTAAAGACTGCATTAACGAAGTTACATTCGGTGGGAAACATAACCTTGACATTTTCACTTCTTAATTCATTTTCGCTTGCGTGAGATGGTGCATTGTCTATTAACAGAAGAGCTTTTCTAGGTTGACCACTTTTTCTTAAGAACTTCTGAACTCCAAGAACAAACTTTTCATAGAACCAGTTTTTGAAAAATATTGAGTCCATCCAAGCACTTCTTTGATTTCGGTAATAAATTGGTAATACATTTGGCAGCACATTTTTAAAAGCTTTTGGCTTCGCGGATTGGCCAATGCACATCAATCGTAGCTTATACCGTCCTGAAAAATTACCTCCAGCAAGAATTGTTACCCGGTCCTTATTTTTCTTATAACCGGCTGCAGCATCATGCTCATCTTTTCCAGCTAAAGTTTTTGAAGGCAACATCTTATGATACAGATCAGTTTCGTCGCAATTATAAATTTGTGGCGTATATTGCTCTTCTTCCATAATTTTTTTAAATTTCTGTTTGAAATTTTCAGCTTGAGCTTCTTTAGCAGATAATTTTTCGCCACAAATATTTAGTTGACGCTTGCCATGGTGCCTTTTTTTACCACGAAATTGGAATACCACGCTCGCGTTGTTGTATAAACCATAAATACAATGTCTCGTCAATTTTAGTGTATTCGCCCTTTTTCATAGATTTTCGCTGTGGCGCAGAAGATGCTAACACACTACACCATTGTTCAATTTTTTGTCGATTTTTTCTCCATTCGGAAATAGTGCTTTTACCTACGCCATAATCTTTAGCAACACTTTGCAATGATTCTCGGAAGTTTCATAGTAGACTTGTTTCGGTTAAAACGGCGAATCCAAAATTGCCGTTCGTTTCGGATAAAGCGGCGTTTCGGTAAACCGGGATTCGGAGTCTACTGTATATTGAATTCAAACAAATGTGTGAAGGCACCATCAGGACCTTCTTATACACACTAAAGCGAGGTAACTGTCTTAAGGAAGTGTTGAGACGTTTGATGGAATCGCGTGCAGAAATAGCAATGTCTTAATGAAGCACAATTTTCCATTAGCGACGATTTTAAACGATAAAAGGGGAGGGGCAGGATTCAAAATATTAGAATTTACTATTTTATTGTGTGAATAACCTGCAAACTATTGCTTTAAAAATTTGTACTTGGTGATACTAAACAAGATTCCCTAGGAATTAAAAAATTGCCAATATGCTTTTCTAAAAAAAAAATTGCCCTTTTTCTAAATTATAGCGACGAACGCCACTGGTGCAAATCCCGTTTTCTTGTTGCCTTTTAATCCCCTGATGGATAGGTATTCCTAACCAAAGTTTCTTTAAAATCGGGCTAATAACAGAACTGCAATATGGGGGTCATGAAAAGTGAAGCAGTCTGCATATCAAAGTTACATTGAAAGCGTCGAAATACGAAAAACGCCCATACGCTTTCACATATTGGTTCCTCAAAGTATTGGCAACATAAAATTAGTATTTTAAATCGTTCGCATTTAAAATCGTTTTGAAGTAGAAAATTTAAACCTGTCCATTGTCTGCCCTATGACATTTGCAGGATCACATAGTCACCCTGCTTATCGATATGGTATACGTAGTAGGCATCATGTGGGCGACCAAAATCGCAGTAACATAAGACCTGCGGACACTGGATGGCGGTGCGATAAGCGACGCAAACATAAACAATCTTACATCGCCCGGTACGACTTCAGTCGCGCAACACTCGAGTGCAGACTGGAACAAAGCGATAACAGATATGTAAAGCAATTAAGTAGCCTTTTGACGTGTCGCAGGATATTATGCCTAGAACGATGCGACTCCGATATTTATCGGTGTAGTATCGCGATCGCGCTAGTGTGGATTAGATTAGTGATTAGTTGATTCCGTAAAAAACGTCTACACCAAAAATGAATGATCGCTGTCGAATAAAGATTGCGTTGTTTATCGTATCACCCATCACATTGCTCTAGTGTGCACCACGCTTAACAATACGCCGCTATACTAGAGTCTCTCGGGATAAAATATGTTTTCACCAAAAATACATATCACAGCAATAAGAAAATCAACAAAATTAATATTAAAAAAATTAATTTATTTATCCTTAGATAACTATCAATAAAATACTGCACAAATTGGCAATAGTAATAAAAATATAGGTTAATACGTATTCGCATGACGAAAGTCGACACTCCTAATTTAGTACTAATTAAAAATTTGTTATATTTGAACAAAATGTGCTTGTGCAATCTTTATAAATTTGCTTCATTTTAAAGTAGTATTTTGGAAACTATTTTTAAGGTGGGATCTACACGTAATGCACCTGTTATAATATATGGCAAATATTTTGATTAGTATAAATAAATCATTCTCTTTCTATTGCTATTTAAAAAAAAAGAAATGTTATATCACTGCAAACCTTTCCGGAAATACTATTGACTTTCTTATCCTAAACGGAATGCCATAATTTTAGATTGCGTTCTAATGGAATGCTTTTTCGCAGTGGAAATGTCAAGAATTTAATAGTATGGCTTTAAATTGGCTTAATGTATGTGATAAATAACGATTTTATAAAATCACTGCTAACTTTATTTTTAATATCCAACAGTTTACATTTATATACATACATCTAACTCATATTTAATAGTTGAATATAGAAGGCACTTCACATGGAAGCTATGATATTCAGTAGGAACAGACACTTAACTAATTATCAGGATGGAAAATATGGTTACTAGCATTAATTATTTCACATCGTTCTTACTCACTGGGCAATTTTAAACGTAAACTAAAGCAGAAGTATGAAAACATCATTAGTTGACAGTTACAACTTTAATTACGGTAGTTCAAATTTAATCAACTTAAATTAATATCTTCATAGAAAATCCTAGAAAGTGTGCAAATCTTTACATTTTAAAAGTAGATATAAATAATACACAGAGTTTTTCATTTAAAGAATTAAAGTTGAAGGTGATTTTCGGTTAAATTAGAAATCAGATTAAAATGCTGATAATAATATTAGATACAACAGCGTCAGTAGTCCTTTAACAAACACATCTTAAGCAATGTCATTTTTGCGTCCAGTGCACAAATCATTAATAAAGTATTTAGATAGATTTTAAGAGCGCATTATCATATACCTACATAATGTTAAAAAAACAGTTCTGTAAAGGTTAAAAAAATCCGTGTCTTTATCTAATTGTCATATCAATTCCAAGAATATGTTAATTTGAAGTTAAGTTTGACATGGAATTTTGAAACTGCACCGAGAACTGTGGGGTAGTCTTAACAAACTCGCACTATTTTAAAGTAGCTGCGACGTGCACCGATTGGTGCCGTGCTTTGTAGTAACTAGAGACCGGATTATATGCAAAGTGCATATATTTAATTTTTTGCATATCTTTAATTATAGTTTATATGTAGACGTATTACACTAATTGTGGTTAATTAGCGCTAATTAGTGATTGCATATATTGCATATGTAAGCATTTCTATGCATATTTTTACAAAAGTTGCATATATTGCATATTTAAGCTTTTTCTTATCCTTCCTATTAGTAAAAATTCCTAGTAATTTCTAATGTAGATCGACAACCGACAATTCTCAGAACGATAAATCTTTTACATTGGTTTCTCTAATACTTTTTTCCAAGAACTGCACGTGTTTAATTTCGCCTAGCAAAAGGGAACGTATTTACCACGTTTTATTATTATTAATTCCCAATACACTATTCATTCATTGAATATCTTTGAGCGAAACAGCATGTAATTGTGTTACGTTTTTAAATACTGTGCGTACGTAATGAGTATAACGAACAAAATTTCTTTATGGATTAAGCCATATCCTGAACTGGTGAAGGATGGCGACAAAATATTTTGTCGAGCCTGTAATAAACTGGTAAGTTTAATTTTACTAAAAGCTTTAGAATTGTTTTTAAATTCTTTAACTTTTGATATAAAATGACAATTGTTGTAGGTGTCTTCTGAGAGAAAATACCTGATTGATCAACACGCTAAAACTCCATCACATATTGGAAAACGTGAAAAACTAAAGCGATCCGCATGTGTGCAGCAATCTATACGTCAATGTGTAGCATCAACTTCACGAAACTCAGAACAAGAAGAATATAATACGGATCTGTGTAACGCATTAATTTCGTCTAACATACCATTAGCAAGATTAAACAATGTTAATTTGAAATCATTTCTGCAAAAATATTGCAAACATAATACGTACGGACCTGACGAAAGTATCTTACGTAAAAATTATGTCACATCTTGTTACCAGCAAACAATAACAGAAATTCAACAATTGGTAGGGAATAATTTTATTTATATCATGGTAGATGAAAATACGGATAAGTGTGGCCGTTATATTGCCCATTTGTTAATAGGAATTCTTCATGAAGATATTGTAGGTAAATCATATTTAATTTATTGTAAAGATCTTCAAAAAACAAATAATGTGACAATTGCCCAATTCGTTCAAGAAGGTTTATCAAATTTCTTTTTACCTGGAAGTATACCTTTTGAAAAAAATTTACTAATGTTGTCCGACGCTGCACCATACATGATAAAAGCCGCGCAAAATTTAAATTTTTTTTATAATAACATTATTCATACCACTTGTTTAGCTCATGGGTTCAATCGTGTAGCCGAAGACATTAGGAATCAATTCCCTTTGATTAATGTTTTAATTAGCAATATCAAAAAAGTATTTTTAAAAGCACCTTTACGAATCCAATTTTATAAGGAGCGACTTCGCGGTGTTAAGTTGCCTCCTGAACCGATTACTACGAGATGGGGTACATGGTTAGAGGCTGTAATTTTTTTCGCCGATAATTTTGAAGGAATGCTGACTGCATTGCTCTAGAAAAAAGATAGTAACATCAACAGAATTGCTACAAAACCTTTTGTATATTAAGTCGAATTATAGCTTTGTTTCAAGTTCCATTCGTAAACTAGAAACGGAATCAGTTGAAATAGTAGACGAATTTGATATGCTATGTAAGAAGGTTAAGGGTACAATAGGTAATTCTACATACGATAAATTTAAAGTTTTAAGTGATAAATAAAAATGCGGGGTATTTGAAATTGAAGAAAGTTAAGAAAATTTTGGAAGGTGAAACAGTAAACGATTTCGACTTTAATTTTAGTTTAGAATGTATTACAAAGTAAAAGACGCACCAGTTACATCTGTGGATGTTGAAAGATGCTTTTCTATTTCGAAACATATGTATTCTGATAAAAGACAAAACTTTCTTTTACACAATTTTGAAAAACATTTAATTATAAATTGTTTTAGAAATATGTTGTGAAAAAATTTTGTGCAATAAAGTTAATGTTTAAATTTCTGCTCTTATTTATTTTATGTAAAAATTTTTCACATTGTCGCAATTTTTTTGCATATATGCCCCAGGTTTATGCATATTTTCTCAAAAATCGATGCATATATATGCGCATATATTCCAGTTTTTCTTTGCATATAATCCGGTCTCTAGTAGTAACCATAACTTTAAGGGACATATTTTTACTGGCAGCTACCACAATTGCCCTGATTTGATACATGCAAAGGAGTGCATTTCACCACCATATCAAAACCAAAGAATTTGACAGTAAAAGTGAAGGTAATTATTTCTGTTTTTACAAGTCACTGCAATTTCGTCTACACAGAATCGGGATCTCGGATGAGACTGAATGCCGACTGCGTTTGGACGAGGAGGAGGCAATGGACCATATTTTCTGCAAACATCCTGCGGCAACGAGAATCAGCTATTTGCTTTATCTTTAATTCCCGTAATGGCACCAGCATTGTAATCCGCCGTAACTGCATATATCTACACACAGTTTCCCCACGGTAGTTCATTTGATGACAAGAATTCATCTAAAAGATAAAATACTGTACACCCGTATCTATTGATTGAGCTGCAATGAAGAAGTTCTGCAAAGAAGACGCTTCTGCTTACTTTTCTTATATCTATTACCGTTTGGTCTGCGGACAACGACATTAATTTTATCAGCCAGTGTAAATAAACACCGGAGCGAAAATTGAGAACGTCAAGTGTAGCGAAATAATATTTCACGCCATATCGCATCGGATAAAGAAGTCGAAGAATGATCGTCAAAGAAATCAAGTTAATTCACTACGGAACTACTTTACTAACAGAGAAAGTAACCGAAGCATTTTTTAGGTACTTTTGTGTAAAGTCCGTTTAACGACAGACGACATTTCTAAACGGTTATACAAACAAAAAATGAATAAGCAAATCGTTAACGTATGGTCGCGGCTTACGCAACACGCTCTGTACGGAAAAACTAATTCAACATTATTGTGTACCAGATATTGGTGAACTTTCGCCGTACCGACCGGTGTAATCCGCGGACACTCCCATTACAAGACAAGTAAACTTACATATATGCGCATGCATACATAAATATATTTGTGTTACGTAGAAGCGGAGAATATACGGTGCACGTGCATTCGTTATCAAATAATATTTTAAATCTGTTAATGCTGTTTGCTACTTATTACTATTGCATACGGAGCAATGTCTGATCTAAGCTGTAGCATTAATATTTATTGCTTGTCACTTTTACGACCGCGATGACATGTTAGAAGTAAGTACTTGCTGCGGTTACTTAAGACGTTCACCAATATTATGGGAGATAAAGATGTAATCGGTTGCACGTATAATCTTATCGGATTTGCATTAATTACTACTATAAAGAATTCGCTATAACCGGCTAGCCATTTTTAATAAAGTAATAAATGACATCATACCGAGGATAAGAACACCTACAAAAGCCTAGCAGCTTTAGTTTCCATAAATCATTTAATTGCTAAAAGAAAATTCAGAATATTTCTTAATTTGTTCCAAAATAACCTAAATCGAACGATATTAAATCAATACCTATTTCGTATCGTTTAAAAAACGGTAAATATCGAAAACGTTGAATAACCACTTATTGTTGGAATGTAAGAAGAATTAACGTTTAATCTTAAATTATACACAATCTAATAAACGATAAAAGAAAACGTTGAATACAAATTGATTCACGGAACCCGTTCATTAAAAGTTTTTACTTTACAATGATAACTCTATTTTGAAACTTTAATAATAAGCATAGTTAGCTATGATCTATTTAGAAAAAAATAACATCATCTATGTTGTGCTTCCGGTTACATTGAAACTCACAGCCAACCGTTATATTATAAATAGAAACCTATATTTTTTGTACATTTTTAGGATCTACTAGGCATTTTAAAGCTAATTTTATAAAACATCTACTTACCTATCGGCTACCATTTCAGAGTTATTTTAGTTTTTGTGAAAAAAAGGTGAAAAAAATATGATCCATTAAATGCGTATAACAGCTATAGAGTAAAGAGTTTTTTATGTTGACTGTGGAGGGTGTGAGTCCTCTACTATTTACAAAAGGTATGCAAAATAAACAAAATCATACAGGATGTTCCACAATCTGGGGTTGATTGGAAGTAACTTCTTAGTAGTAAAAGCTTTTTTCAAATGCAACGTCCTGTGTATTTTTACACTATATGATGTACAATTGAACCTCTATCGAAAAGCTATAGGTGTTCTTCTACCTATTTCTATCACTTCTTTTAGGATTAGTGATTTTCAGAAAATGTAGTTTTGAATTAGTATTTAATTAATACTAGGCGGTAAAAAATAATTTTAATAGCATATAAAAAACCTATCCGAACCTAATTCCTTTTCCAGAGAGCTACCCCAGGTTACCAAAACGCTAACCAAGAGTAAGTATCCTAGATGCTAGATCCATTGTATCATAAATCGATATTTACATCCAACATATCCGAAATACAAGTCGCTTCAATGCAATACCCTGTATCTACGGTGTTAGACTCCGTAGAGGTAAAATCGTGTCCAAACACATTCCATGCTTGTGCGGCAGTGTTTATAATGTTGAAACAAAGCGTTCGATAAACACTCGTATGAGCCACCACACCCAATTCAACCCTGTCCAAATCCTATCCCATAATCATGACTACTACAGTCGCAAAATCCAAGAAGCCATTGAATTCCGTGATGACGGAATAGTTTCGGTTATCTCCTACACAACACCAGGAACCTAATCACAGCCGCCACGCTCCTCTGAACAAGAACTCTGCACCAGCTCTGATGATGCCTCCTCCCCTCCCTCCCCTCCACCATTCTCTTCGGATCTGGATTCATCCGGTCTTCGGATTCGCTATTCGGTCCTTTAGAACATCTTCTATATTTTAAAACAAGTCTCGCTACTTCGAATGACTTTACATAAAAGATACTAATTATCGCACAACTGAATGGTAGTGCATGTTTTCATTAGTGCTTTTCTTTGCGTTTCAATATTTTACCCTTGTATACAGAGCCGTGTTAAACCACGTTAATATATGAGGCTCTCCGAAGAAAAAAGAAGAAATAGGAACGGTATTAAAATATTAGAAGAAACTGACAACATCAGAGCTACGTAACGTATTTTTGAAAATTTACGAATAAATGTACTTTGAATGACATTTTCAAAGCCTATATTTTTAAGCACATAACAGAGGTTTGCGTGTTTAGAAATAACAGGAGCTATGAGGACTACTCCTACAGCAGCAATGGAATACCTCCTAAATCTCCCTCCTCTCCATTTAATGATAATGGGCGAAGCAAGAATGGGGTATCTCAGATTGCAAGAACTACGAAATTGCAGATATGCAGGATTGGGACACAATAATATTGTCCATTATGTGGAAGGCAAACTTTTGGGAATGATATCAGACCACATGATTTCGACATATCTTTTTAACAGAAATTTCGAGGTGGAAATCACGGATCGAATAAGCTGGAATCAATCCAACTACAGAGACAGGTTTGGAGAATTGATCTGGTTTACAGACGGATGAGAAATACAATGATCACCCTTCCACTAGAAAAATATGCTTTTCAGGCAGAGGCATAAGCAATATTGCATTGTGGAAATAAAATCAATCAGAGGGCTTATGAAAATCAGCGAATCTATATTGCTACAGGCAGCCAGACGATACTGAGGGCACTAGTGAACCCCAAGATACAATCAAAACTGGTTTGGGAAGGTATTCGAGAACTGAATAGCCTTTCAGGCTGCAATAAAATCACTTTGCTGTGGATGCCCGGACATTCAGCAATCGAAGAAAACGAAAAAGCCAACGAGTTAGCAAGAAAGGTGCATCTGTTTAATATATTATACTTCTGTTAGGTATTTTTTCAGGGATATTAATCAGACCAGTATTAACACTTTTCGATATTTACTTTTCATTCACATGTGTGATGATTTACATGTTGCTGATTTTTCTGATATTAACATATAGTATTTAATATTTTTCTTTTTAAGTTTTTTTATGGTGTTTCAATAGGGCATTTAAAGTAAGACACAAATGCGTCAACTTAAAATCTGGTTTGGGTTTTAATATAATTTTTTCTCCTCAACTGACTTTACAATTAAGCGAACTTGAAAAAATGCACTAGTTACGTAAAAGAACAAGTGGCTGTGACATTCAAATTAAGTATAGGTGTCTTGTTAGGGAGGTGCGCAATAATATCAAAAGAGAAAAGTTATATCATTTTAATCGGTCAGTGACGCGCTCCACTAATAAACAAAAAAACAGTTTGGGGTATTGTGAAGACCGTTCAGGGTAAAATCCAGTGTGGGGATGAAATGGTGATTAATTGCTATGACAGTATTACGTCAGATTGAATGAAATTGTTAACATATTTGGTAATTACTTATCAACAGATATTGAAAACAGAATTTTGATTAAATTTGGTGCTTTTAGTTCCACTGATTGCACTACTAGTGCAGCGGTTGATGATTCAATGTTTCATGTTCCTGCTACTTGTCATGAAGTATTTAGAGTTATTCACAGCTTAGCTAATAAAACATCTACTGGTCTTGATGAGGTACCTATAACTATAACTAAAGAATGTAGTAATGAATTATCTGAATTTCTTGCGTGTGCTATCAATGTATCTGTGATGCAAGGTAAATTTCCAACTGCTCTCAAATCAGCGGCGGTCTCTATATTACATAAAAAAAAAGGAGATTCCACAAATATTGAAAATTATCGCCCAATTTCACTTCTAAGTGTATTTTCTAAAATTTTTGAGAAAATAATCTCTAATAGAATATATTCTTATCTTGGCAAATATCACTTAATTTCTGATAGTCAGTATAGTTATAGGCCTGGACATTCTACAGAAACTGCAATAGGTGACTGCATTCAACAGATTTATGACGAAATGGATGTCGGTAGATTTGTAGTTTGTATTTTATTTGTCATTAGTTCACTCAAATCTGTCTTGGATATTAAGTCATTAATTGATATTTATTACGCATTTGTGTATTCTGTTTTGACTTATGGAATTATTGTTTGGGGCCAGGCGGACACAATAAGTCGTGTGTTTGTGATGCAAAAGCGAATCTTACGACTGCTGTTTGATTCACCTTTTAATAGTTCGTGCAGAACAACTTTTAGAACACATGGCATTTTGCCCGTAACTTCCATTTATATCTATAATTCTTTAATTCACTTGCATATCAATATTGGAAAGTTATCGACTTTTGCTAGAGTCCATGGGCACTGCACCCGACATAGGAATAATATTGTTTTAAACAGATATTGCCACTTTTTCTATAGAAGATCGATTTCCTCCCAGTTGTGAGAAGATCCGTTTCCCACTGCAATTAGTAACCATCATGAATGAAAAGTTCGTAATTGCTATTTGTACATTCAGAAAAGCGCCAACTTTGAATTTTTATTTACCAGTTAGTTGTACACATGGCGAAGAACGATTAAAGCATGTCATGAATGATTAATACGTATGTTTTCAGCATAATGGGGCTTGAATATGGTTTAGGTAAATTTGGTGAAACCGCCGGTAGATATATCTTGCGTTCTTAGAAATCTTATTATTTACCTACTAATAATTATAAATTGTCCTAATGACAAACGTGTTTTGGCTGTTAAGAATAAAATTTTATTTGAGCAATGACGTAAGCGTTACTAGTTTATTAGAATATCTAACGCTTCAAGGTTAGAGTACCAGAACGAGTGAAGGAAAGTGCGGCAAAATACATTCGACTCGAATATATGTTGTTCCACTCTGCCTTACTGAACTCTCTTTATATTGATAAATGGTTCAAATTATTTAAAGAACTTCTTTTGGCTTTATTTATGACAGCAGCATCTACATCATTTTATCTATGTCGTAACAGAGAAAACCGTGTAAGCGAAACGCATCCGTTTAAGTAAATGAATCTAATTACGACCGAGCTAATTGGACAACCGATACAAAATTCCATTTTTGAAATATTGGCTTATATTCATTGCTTGCACAAAGGTCCTGAATGTGTAATTGTAAGTCATAAAATCGATTTTAAAAGATATTATAATACGGAATTATTGTTATTTAGTTCCGCCGACGAATTTACGTAATGTCAAAATCTGTGAAAAAGTACTCAATTTACCGTGAATTACTCTGTCGAAAAAATTCCTTTCTCTGTTTTACGAAGTGAAATTCGATCAGTTGGATCGCGATTTTCGTGAACAGTTCATGAACAGAAGTCGAACGATCCGGGCGTCCCTAAGAATAACATGTAATATGGTACCCAGATTCGTATGCGTGTGGTTATTGATTTTCATCGCTGTCGGAGATGGAGCTGATGATACGAAACGCGATAAGAGAACTGTGGATATTTTATTGCGCGGTGCCGCTGATCTTTTCGGTTATGACGTAGTTAGGAGGATCACATCTCCGTCTTTAAGACAAACAGCCTCGACGCCTCGACCTACGTTTTTTCCACCACCGGTAGCGCCTCAGTTGCCCCCTGGATCATATTCGAGAGTCATCTTGGCTTTAGGGCAGCAACAACAAGAGCAACAGCAGCAATTACAACGTAGATTGGAGGAATCATTGCAAGTACCTCCCCCGCAAGGAGCTCAGGCAGCTCCACAACCCGTGACGCAACAACAAGCTGTTATCAATATTCCCCAAAATGGAGCCCTCACAGCGAGCGCTGAAGCCATCCATTTCCCACCAGGAGGGTTGTTCTCTGCCTTTCAAGCAGCGCAGGCTCCAGCAGAGCAGGCACCTCTGTTATCTGCTCTCCGAGCTACTTTAACAGCTGGAGCTCCTGCACCGCAAGTTCAGCAAGCAGCGCCCGCTTCTCAACAAGCTCCATCAACTCAGCAAGCTGCGCCTGCAAGTCCACCACAAGCACCAGCTCAACAAACTCTTCCAAATAATGGAAATAGCCAACAAAGTTTCGGTATTCCCCTGCAAATAGTAGCGATTGCGCCAGCACAAGGTTTTGGACCTTTACAATCTCAAGCTCCTGAATCGGTTCAAAGTTCTCCACCGCAAAGTGCTGAACAATCAGTTCCAACATCAGAACCACCACCTTCGAATGCTCAAATATCACCATCTGCAGTAGCAAGTGCTGCGAATTCTAGGGGTATGTTACATTTATTATAAAATTAATCATCGGATTTTTAGTGTATCTATACAATAAAAAGAAAGTAATAAATTACTTATATAAGTACATATATCGTTTTTTAAATTCAATATTATATGCAATTCTTCGATGTATTTAGATAAATATAAGCGAAACTAATTCTTTGTTTTGTTCTTAACGGCAATTGCAATTATTATATTTTCTATTGTGACCTTTTTAGGTCCACAGCAAGCTCCACCTCAACAGCAAGCTAACGCCTTCAACATAGTCTTGGATCAAGGTCCTACACGTTGGAACTTATTCAGTTCACCCAGACAAGAATCCGTACGCAGATCGTTAAGTTTAAATCTGAACTGGAACAGAAATGCTGAGCCCGCGCCCGCAGCCCAACTACAACTTGTGCCTGTTCCATTGGAGACGACGCCAACGCCACCTCAGCAGGTACTGCTACCACAACAAACAGCTCAACAGCAGCAATTGCCACCACCAACACCTACCATCGAAAACTTTGATATAACTACGGCACCACCCAATCCAGCTTCGGCATTCAACAGATATTATAATATTCCGGATAACTTCCAAGCTAGGAGTGCCGCTCAAAGACAAAATGACGCAAACGTAAAATTTCAAAACACGGTGAGACAATTTTGGGAATCTGCCCCGTGGACCAATGAAAATAGGCCGCCACAGCAAAACGCGAATTTACGAGAGGAAGTGAATTCACCTTACGAGGAATACAACCTGGAGCCTAACACTGAAGAATTGCAAGAGCCCGAATCTGAACAATTAGTCGAGGAAAATAACGAAGTGATCGCTCCTTCTAATGAAAGTAACACCAGGAGGGAATATTCTGAGCAAAATAGGGAAGATCAGCCGAAGTTTAGGAGACGAAATAAGATCCGTCGAATCAGAAAAGTGAAAAAAGACGCAGAAACGCACAGAAGGGAGAAAAAATCATTGGAAGTCCATGACTCTGATGCAAATATCAAAAATTATTATAAAAAATTTAAATCATCTGCTAACTAATGATATGAATAAAAACCAAAATTGCTAGTTTAAATTGTATGTAACAAAAAAATGATGCATAAACATCAGCTAATTTTTAAAAATTAAAATATTTGTATTGTAAGATTTTGTTATTGTTGTTTTTTTTTTGTTGAAATTGTATTTATTTGCTTATTGAAAATAAACATATTTAGGATTTTGTTCTGTTTATTTCAATGATAAAAAATACAAATATGATATTTGTATTCACAATTGTTAATTGGATATCTCTTTAGGTTGCTCGTACAAAATCCATTGGCACTCAAGTAACCATCGAAAGTAAATCCTCCTACACATCAACGGAAGAAGAAAGCAGAAAGGATTTTCAAACAAAGTATGTAAATTTATATTAAAATTTATATAAATTACATTCATTTCACGCATATAACCTGTATTATTCTATTATTCTAGCTTAACAGATGTCTTCGACAAACTCAAGAACGAATTAGTCGACTTGCACAGTCAACTGGAACAGCATGAAATTAAATTATAGTTTTTCTTTTGTCATAGAAAGAAATCATTAACAATAAGCCGTACAAAGAAATCGAACGTGTTCACTGATATAAATTCAGTATAATCCTGCTTCTGTCTAGTTAGTAATGATAGCAATTAAAATCAAAAACAGAAGGTCGTTAAAAAAAGTTGGAAAGTGAAAGAAGTTTTCAAGAAGATCGAAATTTTAATTTGACCAACCTGATATTTGGTATAATTTATTTGGTAATCACGATGTTTTTGTCAATTTATTTTACTATTTTATTTAAAAATACTTCAACAAAACAAAACCTTCTACACTGTTAAATACCCAATGTATCGTGTGTGTAGAAAATAGTGATGGACATTATTAATAATGATTACCACATACTATTGATGGTTTACTGTTGATAATTATGGTTAATGCGACATTCGAAGAAGTCGAAACAATTGCAAAAGGAGACGGAACAGGAAAAGAATGGAATTTAGTAAATACATAGTTGTTCTGATTATCGCAAAAAAAATAGAGATAAGTGTCCAACACTACTAAAAACTTTAATACATTTATTTGATGATTTTTTATGAAATTCTTCCGTGTCCTCATTTGTTCGTTTTATCGTATAAGATGATTTTTAATTTAATAATTTTTAATAATTTGGTTATTTACAAAAAAAAAACAACTATACTTAATAATAGTTCTCCTAAAATTTCATCTTACAAGAGCTTATCAGATCTTAAACTCAGTTTTGGTGCCAGCTTTGTCATTAGGAATCCTTTGGAATTTTTTATAAACTATGGATGGGTATTTATTTTTAAAGGTTTAAAATAGTTTAGAGTCCTTAAATACCCGAATATGTACTAAATACCTACGTTTGCAAGCCAGTAATAGGGTTGTGGTAAAGAGTCTCGCGTTGTAGCCTGTGCGTCAGTTTGGGTCATGATTATTAATAATAATGAAGGCAAAAAAGAACGTTTATCTACACAGATTATCCGTAATATTATTATTTAACTAGTGAAAGCAAAATGACTTAAGGAACATATTTTGTTGTTAAAACTATAGCTGTTTTTTTTGTTTTTGTCGTTTTGTTCAGAATTATGCTGACGGCGAATTTTACTTTTTAGTGTCTTTTGTATTAAATGTGGTGGATAGTTGTAGTAAATGTTGTAAATACATAGGTACGTCAGCATTCCGTATATTCCTATTTTATCAGGAAAAATAAATAGAATCATAACCCATTATACAATACAAAAGTTGTATAATAGCCTACACAACCTTCATTTTCCAAACTAAAAGATACAATTCCAAAAAACCAACGAAGTCATGTTGTATATAAAATATCATGCAATGGCTGTGATGGTGTAGGGCACACGGAGCAGCGTCTAAGCATTAGAGTTATTAAAGACCATAAATATTAAAATAACAATAGCGGTTAAAAAACAGATAAGAATACAAGACATATTTTCAACTCTAGTAACACTATAACATTATATAAAGAAAACGACTTTAAGCCTGCTTGTATACTCGAAATGAGAGGAATAAATAATATGCGAGAATGCAGTTAATGATAAAATGGAGATACAACCCACACAGCATACAACGTCTACCATACATCCATTAGATATACTTTGTGGATATCCAGAACCTCCATTAGATGTCATAGACATACTTTGGATGTCTCATACATCTCCAAATGTTCGCAAAGGATATCTGTCGGACGAAGTGTGCTGTGTGGGAAGGTTCCTCTAAAATATCTAAAATATGTATACGCCCAAATAATATGTCATTCAAGTGTTCATCAACATTCTGTATTTAAATTTGATTGTTAAATGTTGAAAACAACTAGATATCATATATAAATAAATAAAACAAAAAATATCTTGACAGAGTATGTGGTGAAAACGTCTTCATATTAGATAAATTTACACACACAAGTTTATATTCATACAAACAAGATCTATAAAATATAATGTATAAGTTTAATTATTTAAATAATAAATATAAAATAGAAAATTTTTAAAATGTTAACTTTAACCTAATAACTTAAGCATTAATTTATATAATTAACCAAATTAAAATCCCTATTTAAAAAAAAAAAAATATGTTCATTTGTAGAAAGGAAATTATTTTTTTTTCTTTCTGAAGAACACAATAAAATTGTTGAAACATTAAAAAACACTTTAAATAAACCCAAATTGTTATAAAAATTTATATGAAGCCGCTAATTCACGAAGAAGGATAGAAGAAATATTAATTCTCATAACTAAATTATAAATCACGATACTATAAATAATCTGTATAAATTAAACGCTCATTTGCAGCTCCATTACCATTAATAATAATAATTTAAAACAAAGAAAAGGAAAAAAAATATCTAGGACCACCAACACCTGAACTCACAGAAAGAAAAATAACGCACAGAGCTCTTTTTGATTGCGCTATTACTACAAGGATTTGGTATTCAGATGGTTAGGCTTTAAACTACCTATTTTGTGCACAGAAAACTAAAAAAAGCTAAACGTCTAATCATGTATCAGCGGCGACTCGTGCATACCTTACCGAGGAGGCCACGACAATGATGCGAACAATTCGTACAACTTCCACGTAATATAGGATATATCGCAAGAAAAATTTCAATAATTGCCGTAGCCTCATTGGTGAAGTATGTACGAGTCATCACTGCCATGTACTGTCAAAGACAAAAGTCTTGACTTAAGTTTGACATAAATAGAGATAGAATAATTTCTTCAGTATTTCAATGTTCTCTCTTTAATTTTGAGTCAAGACTTTTGTCTTCGATGGTACCTATATCATCCTGTATGAATGAATAATATCTTGCAAAAAAAAACTCCAATCAGTCTTTACTCTTCCAGTTAGCAGGGTGACGTTTAACCTTCGAGCAGGCGCGTATTTTTTTTTTAGTTTTAAATACCATTAAAAACACGTGCTACTCGGCCCACTTTGACCCTAGCGCGCCTGCTCTAAAGTTAGTAGATGTCAAATGCTGCTTTCCAGATACTATCTGTCTATTTAGTGTTTTAACCAACGTCATCGATTTTTGTCCGTATGAATCAAATCGATACTTCGGAGTCATATTAAAAACCGTATAAAAAGGATATCTTATGCGCGGTTTTTCAGTATTGGTTTAAATTCGATTTTGAGTTTACGTTCGAATTTTACATTCAAACCGTATTATGATACTGGTCACAGCATTAGTTGAACCTTGAACCGAACAAAAAAATTGTTTCATTTTGAGAGGAGTTATATACGAAGCTTAAACTTTATTATCTCCCTCAAATTGAATATAACCATAATATAACTGTGATATAACCTTAAAATAATTGTTTGTGACATTTGATGTCAATCTGATATTAACGCATTTACATTTTAACGACGCTATAGGTTAGATTTGATTACTAACATGTGCCATGATAGAAACCGGAAACGATGCACTATTTTAAATATTGTACTTAAACAATGCAGTAATATGGCTATCTCTATCTGTCACATTCATGAAATTACTCCTTGTATCTTTTTCTGCGAGACAAGCGGAAACTTTGCTTCTTTTTCCAATAGCAATACTTGAACAAAATAGTCAAATCAGAAGATTGTCTTTACTTGTATGACATATCAATGACGTTGGTTAAAACACTAAATAGACAGATAGTATCTGAGATATCATATAATCTTACTCAGTTGTGACGTAGTGAGCTAAGATCTCTTAATAAACTGTCACTTAATTTGACAGTCTCGCTTAAGCTGATCTGAGCAAATTCAATCGGAAAGGTATTTTAACTGATACAAAATAAGTGAGGGAGATTATATGAAATCTCGGACATCTGGAAAGCAACAAATATTACATATGTTACGTTACATCGACTCAGTGTTGTCAGAACTGAGGAAATTTCCGTAGACCTAGGGAATTTAGGTTATTGCCAGGAAAAAGGAATTTTTTATGAAACAAGGCCATAATCTAGAGAACTTTGTTACGTCATAATATTTCCAGTACATATGTTGGGGATTTCCTTAATGTAGAAGTTTTAAATACATATTGTGAATTATGTAAGGAAATGTCGATATACAGGGATTCCAAAAATTTGGTATAGTAGTTCTTAATTGCAACGCTAAAATAGCGGTTTCTATTTTGAAAAGTGCCATTTCAAATTTATATATGTTGATTATTCTAATACCTACAAACTCATCTAATTTCATCGAATTATGATTTAGTTGCTTTTATTAAATAATCAGTAGATTTTTAAGAGCTGTAATAATGACCTTTACACTTAAGTTTGTTCGCGTCGCATGAACTATTTGCACTATTATGCACTTTTGCACACAAAAGTTCTAAAAAGTGCATAATAGTGCAAATAGTTCATGCGACGCGAACAAACTTTTTATGTGTTAAAACTTAAACAAGTAACGTAGGGAATTTAAATAATAAAGATTGGAATTCATAGTTTTAGAAGTGATAAAATCACGTATTTATTATGTCACATCAGATAATATTCTTTATGAAGCACGGCTGTTCTATAAATTTAGACAAATTATCAGATATCAAGAATAAATATTTAACTGCTATGACTGCACCCCGGGTTTCGGAAATTCAAATGTGTATTTTTATTTATTCCTTATCAGCCTTGTCAAAACAATGATAGAGTTTCCGCTGTTCTAAATTTTATTAAGAATATTTATTTAATTGTTAGTTTCATTCTTTTTGGACGTTTGTGTATATTTAAAATCATTTATTTGTACATTTTGCGTACTCCCGTATTGGTTAGTTTATTTGTTAGAGTTTTTCTTAGAGTTGCGTTCTGCGTTCAACGCACGAGTTGTATATTTCATATATATACGGGAGGCCCTCAAAAGGGCAAGCAGTTCGTTGAAAGTTGCCCGTAAGTAATGTTGTTTTATTTTTTTTTATTGCCGCTGAGGTAAATTCATTTTTATTTTAAATTGTTGCTCGGTTATTTGTTTGATTAGCTTTCAAGGAACTCCTATTTAATTATTGCTGTATTGTTTAATTGTGTACACATTTTGAGTATTAGATCAGTAATTATTGTAAAAACGTTCTAGAGGATTCCGCGAAAGTGTGTTAAATTATCCGTTTTCTTATAAATTGTTTTGTATATTTGTTAATCACCTCGGGGAAGGTGAAGTGAAGCTTTGAGCTATTAAATTTTAAATTTCAATGTAAATTGTATCTATTTCTCCACGTGTAAATTATAGTTTAGATTTCATGACCGCGTGGATGATTTTTTTTTATGAAATTCCTTCTAGAACGAATCTTCCATTTTGTTTGTTAAAGGATTTTAAATCGTCCTTTGTCATATTAAATTCTTGCAGGTTTTGTTTGTCCAGAATCATAAATTCACGGTTCATTTTCTGCATCATCATTATTGTAATTAAATGTTTTTTTTTTCTTTTTTTTTTTAAAAATAAACTTAATGATTGTAAATATCATTTTAAAATCACTAGTTCTTTTATTTTTGGTTTTGCCAGTTCTATTTTTGGGGATTTAAAAGAAAGTCTAATTTTACAATCGCCCACTTTAACTTTTTTAGAAGCTACCTTGAGATTTAAGTATCTCTGGCACCCTTTTGAATTCATTTTTGCTGAGCTAGCTAAATTAATTTTGTCATTTTTAATTTCTCTTAAATTTTATGCTTGGACCATCAGTTCACAGCAATACGTATTGTTGTATTAAATAGATAACAGGCAAAAAATAAAATACGCTTTGTAAAGTACGCATTTTTGAAAATAACAGGTAGTAATTATAAAATATACAAAAGGGGATTTTATAGTAACAAAATTTTAATGAATTAATTATGGCTAATATAGGAATCTCTTCAGAGTAATAAATTCCTATAAGGTAAAGTCAGGTAAGTGTGTAACCGGGGCAAGTGTGTAGTTTGTTTATATTTATTTTTAAAATTGAAATACGGACGTCCTCTTGTTATAATACTAATGTACTAAACTTCATACTAGTTTTACAAATAAAAATTCGCATCTCCTAACGTGTAATAACTTGAATATCTTGTGAATATATCATACCTTATTAACAGGCATCAGTATAGTATTACACTCTTGGCCGAACTAAAGGATAATGCTATTAATATATAAAATGCGGAACGATTACACACTTGCCCCATTTTGCTGGGTAAGTGTGTAGTATTGACACTGTTTAAAATTTCTTTTTTTTCTAGTAAACCGTTTATAATTATAAAAGGTGTATCTATTGAAGGCTTTCAATTGAGCATATATTACGTACTTCTATGTGTAAAATTTATCAAAATGTCTTATTATATGAACAGTGTTACCTTTTCTTCGCACTATGCAATTTTTACTACACACTTACCTGACTTTACCTTATACCTGTACATATTTACGTATATTTGTAAATACTGTTTTATGGTACGAGGCTATTTACAATCAAATTTATAGATAATTATGCAGATGTCGAAAAAATAAATATCTATATTGTTCTAGTAAATATACAATAGACAAAATACGATACTCTTTCTTTATTACGTTCTTGAATGTCTAGGAATTTAAAAAAAATTCCCTGGCAACACTGCATTGACTATTAAACTTTACCTCACAGCGTTACTTCATGGTGGCTTCATGTCCATAGATAAGATATGTTACTTCATGTCACTCTGCTAACGAGGTGGTAGAGTGATGACTCCTTGATGTGTTTTTGCAAATTAGTCGGTTTTCAGGGCACAAAATAATTTAAAGCCTAACCAACTGAATACGAAACGCGAATAGTTTTATTTTTTATTATTATAATATTTATATTCAATCTCAACATTTATCTTAAATAAGTTGCTTATAGCCACAAGATCAACTGAAATCTTGAAATCTGAAAGATAGTTCTGGATCACATTACACACTATGCATCTGCATATCTGTTCTGTGACCTTTCGTAGCTTCCTATATTCCTAGTAATCACTGCCATAATTTTAAAAATATAGACTACAAATTCAAAATCACTGCCTTTCCTAGAGTCATGTATATATAGAATGTAATGTAATTATATTTATATTGTACCTTTTATTTTAACAAAAAAAGAATAATAAAATATAAAAATTACTTGTGTTTTTGTTGCACAGCAATTGCAAGTCAAAAAATTTAGCAGTGTGCAGGAATTGAATACTTTTTTACGATAATTAGATCTACTCGTGCGTATTCGTTTCATGAATAGGGTTTCTGTTATCTACCAATTTCCCAGGAGCCGACAAAACACGAGGAGTTTGTCTAATTGTTGTAAAAAAGTATTCACTTCTCCTATCTTGCCATTGCTAGAAAAAAAAACATATATCGTTCGTTTAACGCTGGATATACAAACCTCTCAACAGATAATGGATGCAACATACCAAATACTACTACTTACAGCATTGAATACCAATGTATAAATTGTTTAGAGATTGAGGCTCTGAAATCAAATGATATCTGAGCTTAAGTCTTTAAATAATTTCAACAAATACCCTAATCTCTATTTCATTTTCTTATCCTGTATGTACACAGATAGTACTCGGGTGTAAAAAATAAATTAGGGGATCATTTTCAAAATTTACCCAAATAGCACCAAATATTATAAAATACGGATTTAGATATTTAAAATATAAAAACAAATATTTGCAATTTTGCTAACAAAAGGTTAATTTTTCCGAAAATTTAAAGTTAAAGCGGAGTTCCATTCTTCGAGCAATAGCTTATACACTACACTGAACTGAAACTGTTACTTTGGAAACAACATTTATTTGTAATCTGGCAATTTTCGTATGTAATTTTATACAAAACTTTTCTGCTTTTTCGTCTCTTATAGCTGTGATACTGAAATGAAACCATCCTTTTTTTTTAATTTTGACTGACTTTAATTATTAAATATTGATTTTTGTGTACAAACGTTTCAACATTTTTTTAATCATCTTCAGTGAATTTTAAATAAAGATTTTTTTTAAACCGTATAATTTTAATGATATTAGTCAGTTTTTGTAAAATGTTATAAGATCAAGATGAGTCATTATTAGTTATAAATTCAAAAAAAAATATTTTTTAAATTTCAAATATTGTTTATTGTTTGTGTTACTAGTATTTTAAATTTATATGAATCATTAAAAGAGATTTGTTTCATTCTATAAAACAAAATAAGTCGCATATACTTCTATACTTTTTAAATTGCAACAAATACCTGTCATTTCAAAATACCAAAACGGCTAAGAAAAATAAGCTTTTGCAAACAAGTGAAAAAATTAATTGTAGCGTTTTAATTGTAAACATGAAATAATACTTAATAAACATTGTTATGTTTCACCAAGAAACGTCATCGAAATTTTTTTAAGTGTCTGCAACATTCCCGAAACTGAAATTATTTTAACATCATATTGTATGCTGGCTCTAATTGTTTTAGTACCTAAAACAGCAACATCATTCAAAATTTTCCACACGTTATTGAATTGAAGCCATGATATATATATATAATCAAAAGGAATAACAACTTTGATAAGCTAGAAGAATCAATTAGTGTTATTTCGGTAATGTGTAGGGCTAGCTGATATAAATAAAATCTGTAATGTTCTTGTGAAGGGAATGGTTTTTATCAAAAAATCTCACCTTTCAATAATATTAAAATGAGCTGAATGATGTTTTGTGAGAATAATTCTGTTCTTATTTCAAAAATCTGGCAACCGAAATTACAAGGGGTATAAAAATGAATTATTAATTGGCTGTTGAGATAGCATTGACTGATATTGACTACCAATACAATCATTCACATGATTGTGTGATGTATGACTTGTTTCCTTTAAATAATTAATATAATATCGAGACTTACATTATCTATGTTTCAATCTTCAAGTCCATAAGAGGACAAGAAAACTTTTGCAATAATAATATATGGGAATTAAATTATATATCAAATCATATTTGATCTTGCTACTCATGTAAGGAGATTACAAACAGATAAGTGTAATCGTTAACTACACATGCTCTTTTTATCAAATCATCTATCAATAACTTTGTTTTCACGACGATATGCATAAATCTTAACAAAATCAAAAAGGTTTATTTTATGTCACTGAACTTCTAAAAAAAATTACCGGTATAAATCAACACAACTTTTTCTCTTGCATAAAATAAATTATCATAAGTAATAAAAACAATATTAATAAATCAAACGTTTATTGTGTCAACAAAATTTATTCTAAAATTATATATAAGTATAACAAAAACAACGTTTCAAAAAAGATAACAACTTCTGCTATCAACATTTACACATAAACCAAAGAGTAACCAATACAACTACTATTACAGCTGCAGTTTATACCTTTTCTTTGAAAATATATCCATGCTTATAAAATATAAAACTTTCTAATATTTTTATAATATTTATAAAATTGAAAAAGTTTATAAAATCATATAATTTCTATAAAAAGATTTTTGTTTATAATGGAATGCTTTTATCACATAAGGTTTTAGTTACTTTCTAGTCCATTTTATCATAATGGATATGTCTAATTCAACGCCGATATGCAATAATTGCATTTTAAAAGGATTATATTATTTTAATTTGAAGTAGCCAAGATATTGTTATTACCAATTATATATTTTTTTGTGAGATATGTGTGCATAAAAGACATGGTAAGTCATTGGTAATTAAGGCATTTTTAAAGCTTGAATATTTCTACTCCAGAACGAGTTTTAGATTAAGACACTATTTGTACCGTAATGTCTGAATCAATCTTACATATAAATATAATAAACTAAACAAAGACTTTGGATAGATTGACACATAGTGAGTACTGTATTATCAATTAGGAAACTTTTCGAGGAGATAATGATACATGTAGTCGTATACCACAAGCATTATAGCACCACCAGGTCCAAGTCGCAATACCTTTGGAAGGAGACCCTTATATAGAGCCAAAAACCTAATAACGCAAAAAAAAAAACAAGTTATTTATCGCAAACAGTTAGGTACTCCAAACGTATTTACCCTTCTTCTTTATACACTAAAGCAATCGATCCAAGTGTTGTTTTATATTTAATTTGGCATGAACTAGGTTGCGGCCCCTGTATTCTCGATTTAGCAACATCAAATGGAATATTTGCACAAGAAGCTAGGGTTCCGGAGACAAATCCAATGCCAACTTTTCTGAAAAATTCTTGTAGTGGATCCTAAAAGGTAAAGTATTATATCATACAGGAAATTATATTTCTATTAATACAGTGAAACTTCTGTGTAACAGACGGTCGTTAAAAGTTGGTCCTGCAGCACAGCTATCAACTTGCCATGAAATATATTTAAAACTAACATGATCTATTAGGATATTGTGGCTAATGTCTGTACAGACACACAAAGTGTACATTTTATTTGTGTATTTTTTGCAAAGAACATCTCAACAAGAACGGACAAGCAGTGTAGACACTTTTGATCTCAGGGCAAAAATTCGTGATCTTCACTCCGCTTATTGACTGCTATTTCTTAAAGCGAACTCAAAAAATAAGGCGATTGCGCGCGTACATTCAAAATTTGCTAGCTGTCAGGTTGATATGTTCCTTGTCACAGTTGCTACTCAGAACGAGCTCAGAAAAAATGGCGCTTCCGCAAAGTTGTTAAAATTTGCTAGCTGCCCGTTCTTGTTTACATGTTCCTTACTTTTGGCAACCCTACTTCTTTTAGCTCTTTTTTTCTCTATTATTATTGCTATCTCTATTATTGCTATACAGTGCGATATCTCGAAAACAAATAAATATTATGAAAGTTTGAAAATCTCACAATAAATCTTCAGTAGAGGAGCATATGCAATAGCTGCAGAGTTTTATTCGATTGTTGTTGCTTTATATTTGGTGTCAAGATTTTGAAATCATGTCTGCCTAGTGGAAACGGTTGCTGTGGTTTTAAGCACTTGTGGCTATAAAGCACTTCCTTTTCTGGATAAAAGCAATCTAAGCCAATATCTGTGCTGGCATTTCTTTCTTCTCCTAAAGTAATAATAGTCAACAGGAAGTAATGCCTTTATCATCATGAAAACTGGTATAGAGATATTTATACACTTAGTATCTTTGTACCAAGGAAGGTATATAGTATAAACCAACCAAAAAAATAATAAGAAAGTTATTTGTTGTTGGATAAAAATAATAAGGAAAACTTGACCATAAACTGATTGAAATCGACTGATAGTAAAAACAAAACTAAACGGAAAATGTAGTTCGTTTGATGGAAACAATAGTTTTGGGTTTATCTCAATTTTCTATTTGTTTTTCAGGTTCCAAAAAACACGAACAAAACACAAATTCAACTAGTTCGTGTGGTGGAAAACCGCCTTAAGGCAGAGTTCATACCAGAGTGATACGACACAAACACGACAAACGACACAACCAGTGTAAATTTAATTTAATTGCTGTGTTACTGGTTGTGTGGCTTGTACTACGTGTGGTAACCCTCCGGTGCGCATTCTGCGTATATTTACACGATTGGTGTCGTATTGCTAGTTGTGTGGACTGTGTTTAAGGCTAATAGAGGTAGTTCACATCTAGGTTCCTATGAATGCTTATTAAATTCCAATTAATCCGGACGAATTAATAAGATTTGTATCCAATTAACGATAACAGATGTCATAAATATTATATGGAGAAAATAAAGCAGTTTTCTTTATTATATGATATTGAAAATAAATTACATTATATGTTATTTGTTATAACTTTAACTTTGAGAGTTTATATGTATTTGTTTTTAATATTCATATAGAGCAGATTTAAGCAATAGATTACACATGTGGAGATTGTAAGCATTTACTATATAGCACACCTATTATGATATTCCATTTGTTGCTGTCCTTCTTCAATCTTCACATTTATTTTACAGAAAATGACCAACATTATCTAAAGTGCAGGAATCTATTAGCATATGTACACATTCTACATAAATTCCAATTATATAGCAATGTTCTTCATTTGAAAACATAAACATGACTTGTGGTATATCCAACTACCTAAGCGTCCTCTCAGGGAAACGTCAAAGATTTTAAAGTTTCAACATTCTTTGATGTATTTCCTCTCCACAACGTGTGTTAAATTTTACTAAAAATGTCTGGCGAAAATTCTTACAAATACATATGCATTGTTCTGTCATCTAAGTACACGTTAAAAGTCATTTCTCGAATACCATATCTTATCATTAACTTAACAGATTTATCAAGTTATCCAATCGAATCCGAATTTTATAAAGCATTTAGGTGAGGTGCCTAGATGTGACGTATCTGCTGCCTGCACAAATCTTAGAGTAGGCTACTAAAATTTGGCGACAGTCACATAAAAAGTTACCATAAATACATCACAGATTCTAAAAATCGAATAAAAATAAAAAGTACGGTATTCCATTAAAAAAAAATTAAGTTAGCCTCCTGTAGGTGGCGTATATAATTTTAAAAACAATTTCCATAAAGGTACCACATAATGCGTTTCCCTAACGGTGTTTTATTATAAAATGTTCAGAATCTTCAAAATTTTATTCGTTTACAAGATATCGCCCTGCCCCATTCCTACCTCAACACCCTATATATTGAACATGCCTGTTTAATTTATGGAATTGATTCTTTGTTTTTATTTTAAAAAAAAATGCAAGGATATGTACTAGTTTACATCTTATTTTATTTTGAATTGCTGTTTCGAAAGTTTTAGTGTTTGTTTATATACTAAACTTGTTATTCTATCATTTCTTTCCCGTAGTAACTAAATTTCTGGTATTTTTATATTTATCGTATCTCGTAACCAATTAGGTTAACTAGTTTTCTTGTTGAAGTTGTTTGTGTTGACGTTGTTTTAATTTTCCACATTTGTTTGTTCATTATATTTTTTGTTTGTTTATTTGTAATCCAAGAAAATCTGCCACTAAATGGTTAGATAGCAGTTTATGTAATTGATCTTAACATAAATATTTAATTTTAAGTTGTAATATTTATTAATATCTGTAATTTTTTGAATAAACTTTATTTCCAAATTTCAAATGTTTAGTTTTAATATTTATAAAATCCGTAGGCCACTCAATTTAATTGAATGGCCTACACCTTAGCTGAAAAGTCAATTCTTGTTCTTCTTTTCTTAATGTTGCTGTTATATTCAACGATTGCAGCCTTTTTACAGTGAGAAATTGATAAATTAATGTATTTCTGCTATTAACTGTAATAATTAGGAGGATTTTTTCCAAGAAAATTACGTAAAGCGCTCGTCCGGTAAACGGGAGGATGTATGTAGGTTCGAATCCTGCGTGAGGATAAAAAAATTTCTTGAAAAAAAAACCTCTTAATTACTACAGTTAATACCACAAATACATTAATTTGTTGGTGTTATATTCTTTGCGTACTCTAGCGGTTGCTCGATTAATGTGTTCTTCATATATATTAAGAATATTAAACATTTTTTGTTGTAATGCGCAGCAATTAGATGTCTAATAAAAAAATATAATTTAAGTGTAGTTAAGTGAAATTAATTAAAAAGAGAGAGAAACTCGCAATAAAAATGAATTAGTGTTTGAAAAAAATAATAACAAATTTCCGAAACATTACATAAAAAATGGTATTTAAATAATCAATCCCATAAGAAACCGTATTCCTGATTAAAAGAGAATAGAAATTACAGATAAATTTAAAAAAAAAATATTTCCGTATCTAAAACAGTACTTTACAAAATAACTCAAAACATCTAGCACATAAATGTATCTGTGGGCCCTAATGGGGTAATAAAATCTCTTCAGAATAGTCTGCAACAAATAATAACGTTCCTAAAAGCTTCTCAGAAAGAAGGTCTTTATCCTTCAACAGAAACTGAAATGGCCACTTGTAAAAATATTTAAAAGTTTGTTTGTGCAACGATAGAAATATTCTTTCACTTCTTCCTAATTACGTAAGATCGGATTTTAGTACTGATACTTGATTTAATAAACAAACTGAAATTTTGTCGTTAATTTTTGGGTCATGCTGTTTTTTTCTGTTTTTGTACACGTGCAAGTATCTTATGATAGGGACGGTTAATAGTCCTATGTTTAGTTTCTCACCCATAGAGGACGCGCCGCAGAGAGTAAGAAACGCTAATATTGTTACAGTGTTGCCAGATCCACCGATTTTTTAGTAAATATACTGAAATGTGCCATGAATCTGAACTGAAAAATCTGTATCTCTTAAACCCTAATTAATATGAATCCCGATTGATAAAATATTTGATCTTTCCTTAGTATAGAAGTGTGTTTATTTTTGCTTTTTCAAAACATTTTTATACATATTCCTATAATCGTTATATCTGTCTATATCTACAGAATTTATTTTATTTATTACCAATCTACAGATTTCTAATGAATTTTCAAATGCAGATAAATCTGAAAATATATTGAACTGGCAACACTAACTAGTAAGGCATCAATACAAAAGTTTTGATGCTAAAAATGCATACTTGCCATCGCCACTAAAGTATTGATACTATATCCAAGGATTAATTCATTATTTGCATCACTAACTTATCACTATTGCTACTTGTTTCTATATTTGACAACACTGTATTTCCAGTGATAAGTAGCAGCACTATTTAGAGGCCCCATACACGCGTTTTCTATACCCACACGGAAATCCGCCACTAACTGCGGCAATCTAGAACTCTAGTTCTGGCACGGAAATCTACAGTCAGAAGTGACAAAGAAAGTAAAATTTGTGAAATTATATCATCAAAGCCACAGTCAGTAATTTCTATAACAATATTTTGACAAAATACAATATTTTAAAAAACTATAGTGTGTAATTCCAATGAAAACTACTTACATCAAATTCTGGTAAAAATCCCTTCACAGAATGATAAAATCCAAAATAAACCATATTAAAACATCCATTTCTTGCAACTGTTGCCGTAACTCCTTTATTCAAACCTCTGAAACCCAACCCGTGTTCTTGTACTATTCGTCTGGTTACTTCCCAAGTGCTTGGCACTGCCGCCCCTTTAGCCATGTTTGCTTGCAGTGTTACTTTAACTACTTCAAAAGGATTTACTAAAATCGCCTCTGTTACACCAGCACCCAAGCCAGCTAAAGAAAAAGTCTGTAATAACGTTAAAGTAATTCAAATACTTTGCATCAGTATGCATTTAAAATCATAATACCAATGGCGTGGCTTGTGGTGATCCAAATAAAAACAGTGATTTGTATTGTTCAAACGTAAAAAACTAAAAATAATTCCTATTCAATAATGTGTGTAGAAGATAATACCCGAGAGAGAAACTTAGTTTGTGTACTACCTTCACAGCTCGTTTTGGTGTTTCTGCTACAATGGGGGGAAGGATTCCTTTCCAAAAGGACGTTAATCCTTCATATCGATACATCTTTCTGAAGCAATCCCATACTCCATGGTAATATTTTGGGTCATTTGGAGCTGCAGATCTATTTCTTTGGATTTGTAATCTGGTTTTAATTAAGTCCAAAGGATGCATAATACACACTTCAACAAAACCTAAAAAATGGAGTATAAAATGCAATAAATCATTTAAATAAATAATATAAAATAAGTTACCAGCAGAACCACCAGACGCGATTTGAAGCCCAGCTTCTTTTATTACGGATTTAGGTTTCGTCATATTGTTAATATTTTTGGCTCTCGCACCGAAGTAATTGTTACGAAGGTTTATTGATTACTTAACAAAAGTAACCATTTTAATCCTATATAATACTTTTGTAAATTATATTTATTTACATGACGTTGTATTTGGTGAAATTCACTTAATCATCAGTGGAAAACGCACTCACTGACTCACACAAAAGACAAAAGTTTTCTTTTTTCGGGCAGAGCAAACTAAACACGAATTAAAGTATAGTTTATAATGATCAACATGAAAATTTTATTTTAAAATAATTACTATTTTACTGAAATTAATCCTGACACGTAACAAATCTCGCTCCGCAAGCAAATCAAAAAATGACCTTTACCGATATGATTATCAACTGTTTCTGTAAATTTTAAAAAATAAATTGATAGTAATTCTAAGTTTGTTCGCGTCGCATGAACTATTTGCACTTTTATGCACTTTTTAGAACTTTTGTGTGCAAAAGTGCATAATAGTGCAAATAGTTCATGCGACGCGAACAAACTTTCTGACTCGGAGAAAATAAGTACAAATTTAGAATAAAATTACAAGATCCATTCACAGATAAACAAGATTTGCTATAATGTATACACTATAAATCCATGCGTAATTGATAAATAGCCATAATTTTAATTTAAAAAAAATCATTTTCTAGTTTTTGGAATGATTGGTTGTTAAGTGTTATATAAGTTGCATAAATCGAGTTCAATTTGATCTCAATAGTTGTTTCCAAATTTCCCGCACTATATTCAGTCAGTTCATCCTAAACAAACTAAATTATTTACGAATTTAATCCAAAATCATAGCACATCATACGTAATTTCGTGCTTCAACGTTTATGTTACTGAAATGCTGAAAATAACTCCCAAGATAGAATTGAATTTCAATTTACTAAAGGATAATGTTCCTAAGTTCCTACGCATTTTTGCTTTTATAGGCACTTATTTTGTAGATGTTTGTCCGTACTAGGAAATAAAATGTAGAGCACACAGCGCATATATACATTCGAAATGTAAAGTAAACTAGAAAAACTACTCCGCGAAATGCTCACCCACCAATATTAATTAAAACAAAGCGTTACACTTAAATAACAAACAATTTATAATTGCAAAATTGGGTTTAGGATGGGCTTTGGTAATTCGACTTCAACAGGCCCATTCCTTTCTTTTTCTTGTGCGGTTTCGTCGGATCAGCCAGTTTACGCCTTCTGACGTTTGACATTTCATGAATCAGCTGATATGAAGTTTATTTTCCATGGAATAAGCATATTTTGACAGACGAGTAAAAATGGAACGTCTGTCAAGAATAGTGTGGTTTTGCAAAAAATGTGTTTTTTATTGTTAAATGTTGAAATACCTTGTATTAAGTTCATAATCCAATTAGTATCCTGTCCCTACAATGGATTGACAGTTAATGGAGATGAGTGTGTCTTCTGAGAATTTGTGTTTAGTGAAATTCAAGATGGTGTCTCACACATTCATTGATTCGCAATAACATGACACCGTAGCGTAAACATGCAGGTTTTTCATCATAAATAATTTAACGTATAATGCTAGAAGACCAACAAATGGGTTCACAGGCTTTAGAAATTTTGCGCCAAGGAGTTTGGGCTTCGCTCACCGGTGGTTGGTTTTATGATCCTCATCAGGATGTATTTTGTAATACCTTTCATTTATACCTTTGGTTATTTCTGCTGTGCCTACCGTTTTCAATATATGTAGTAAGTTTTCTAAAATCCTGAATTATAAGGTGACCTAATTTCTTTTTCTATTATAGTATTTTCCACCGACTAAATATATGTGGTATTCATATTGTGCTTTAGTGACAGCAGTTTTTACTATTATCAAATTAGTAAATTATGGCCTTCACCACATGTATGATACAACAGAATGTGTACATGAAGAAATTGAAGATGAATGGCAAGGTCCTAAAAGGTATATATGAAATATTTTCAATTAAAATATGTCTATATTTTCATGAAACAATTCATTTGTAGAGAGGAAGAAGGTATAGAAATGCAAGTATTATCTAATAAACAACCTGTGGAAACTAATAAGATTACATATGCGTCTCCAGCAGCTTCATATACAGAAATTGGGCCATTGGTGCATACAGATGTAGATCAGATGGAATTGGATTTTCAAAGGACTGGAGTTGTTGCTCTTAAACAAACTAGCACTATTGGTATGTGAATATAAAATATAATAACCAGTACTTGAAACATTATAGGAAAGAGTTATACATTTGTGTTGCATGGGCTGTTAATGTAAATGTATTAAGATCAAAGATTAGATTGAGTAATAGCTTAAAATATCAGTTATAAATTGAACAAAAAAAAATAAGTTATATGCAGGAACACCAATCTTCAATTTACCATTACTGTAAATTTTTTTTTCCTATATTTTTACATTAAATATTGTTCTTGGTTATATGTATACACACTGAAAATATTACCTATGGATCATTTAGGTCCACGATTGAATACAGAGCCTGTGGACAGTATATACAGATGGTTTTCAAAAATGCAGCATTACAAAAGACACTTGTACTTATCAATATTTTATTTAGAGGGAGTATTATTTATCTTTCCATTCATTTAAAACAACTAGGGTTGTGGACCCGACCAATACAAATAGTAATAAACCTGCCATTATTCTGAAAATCATCTGTATGTTTTCTGCTAAATGTATTTTTGTAGGTAACTTGTGTATAGCGTAGTATTTAAAATTTTGAAAATGACTCATATGAATAAATACAATACAGTTTCTGCTGTTATATGAACGGTTAATATTTCACAGATATAATTTGATATTTGATTATTTTATAAACAACAAACCCCTAAATGATTTTTTGACGGTGGTCTATTAAATTAAGTGTAATTAATATATCTCCAGGATATATCTATTGCATTTTAAAATTATGCTTATTGTCTATATGTATTTTTCAATTTGACATATCTCATTCTTGTTTAGTTTGAAAAGTACTATGAAATAAAATATGAAACCTATGTGCAGTATTGCTGTTAAGTTAATATTTAGCATCATCAAAGCGTCGAACCATTCATTCGAGTGCTAAATAATAATGTCGGCAATTGTACATATATTATTCAACTGTAGATTTATAAACAAGCGGTTTTACATATATTTATAAACAATTGCTAATTCTAGTCAGAAATTTTCTTTTTGTGGTTGTTTTGTTCACAATATATTTTGCACTAGTATTTTATATTTTCTAGCCTTTGTATTAGTAGACGGCATAATTGAATGATCTATAATCGAGTGATTGTAATAATTATCATTCATTTAGTATTGCAGTGTATCGCATTGAAGACCTTTTGTTTAGTTCCCAACTGCATAGTATCGAGACTTTTCTTTAGGGTGTCTATTTATTTCACATCGTAATAATTTAATTTACCCATTGTTCAATATAATCAAAATGATCATTCATTCATGGTTGAACAATCATTTATGAATAATCGTTCATAACCCAAACGTAAGGGATCTAACAGCATTCCTTGTGGAACACCATTTGTATTTAGACTATCGGATACACTGTTATAGCATTTGAGTTCTGTGTCCTATTGCTTATGTTTAATATAATATAACCAACCATTAGTAACATGTTATATCTACTGTAATAGCTTCATGCTAGGGTTCATTCAATACTTGCAAGTACTCGCAATGTATCGATACTTTTTCATTGCTGCTATTTATTGTATCATAATAATAAATTCGATACCAAGTAAAATATCTATTGTCAGACAAAAGTATTGAATGGTATCGAAAAAGGGGAATTATTAGGCGACATGCATACGATATGCAGATTGATTTCGCGAATCGTTTGGAGGTACGTTTGGGTATCTCATAGATGGCGCACGACGTTGACACTGCACGTCATTTAGCTATAAACATACACTCAATGGCACTACTTCTTAATCGGTTGAATATAAAGAAATACTCATAAGGATAACATTCATAGCTGTTAAAAGAATTGGCTATCAGTTAGTTAGATTAAATTTCATAAATCAATATTTCTGGCAGTTCTTTTTATTTGCTTTTATAGCATCTGTATATAAAGCCTTAGAAACGTTACAATTAAAGATCTAAGCATAAAAGTTAAAAGTAAACTTTAAGATATCTGTCGAATGATTATGGAATAAGTTGAAATGTAATGTAAATTAACTGATATTTTTCATATATTTTGTAGACAAGGATGTAAGTGTGAGTACCTGTAAGTATCGATACTTTTAATTGAGTACTCAAATATGTATTGCAAATCTCAATTGATACCACGATGAGTATTTGGTATCACAAATGAATTAGTTCGAATGAACCCTATTCATACTAATGACGCTTCCTTAATAGTGGGTGGTTGTGATGGAGCGCATTGTTACACTCACAAAAATCATGCAATTGCTTTTTTACCTTATTAGAAATGTAGGTATTTCTAATAAGCATTGCACAGATAGTAAGATAAGCGGCAGCACCAACTTTACGACAATCTCTATATATACTATTATGTCCTACTTTGGTCCTACTGTATATGAATATTTTAACCAAACTGCGGTGTTAAAGCTCCTGTTCATTGCTACCTCATCATGAGTGTAAAACTTTGCTATGATATGGTTTAATAAAATCAAGAAATAATTTTAATTGATACTTTTAAACAGATTCTATTATATTTGTATTATAAACGCAGTTATGCTCGCAGGGCGTACTATTGTCCCCTCTACTGTAAACTATTCTAATCAGGAGACTCACCAGAAAAGGCTTTCACTGCCTGGGATATGCTGACCACCAGTCTTTAGGGAGCGGTTTCTAATGGTTCTGGCAAAACGTAAAATAATTTTACCGTTATTTTTTTTCATTTGCATGTTTTTGTTCACCCAACCAGTGTTCGTCAAAAAATATAACATTAATATTTAAACAAAAAAATTAATAGTAAAAGACAATCGTATTTTAATATTTAACAAAGGAAAAAAATTAAATTTCCGAAACGTAAAAGAATCTGTATAATTGTAAAATTAAAAACCGGCACACCTAAATAAAAAAAAATCTAATATCTGTAATAGTGAGTGAAAAATATTGATGTTGATCGTAGTTATTATTGTATTTTGTTTTCTGATACTTTTTAGCCAATTATCTTCTTAATTGGAACTATGGCTGGGAATAAATCAAAAGTCACACTGGTTACGTTCCGGTTTATTGTAAACCTTTTCCAAAACCATTTATCTGTAGTATATTTTTTAGCATCTATGATTATTTTACTTTGTATTGACTATTTATCTAAATTAAAATTTTAGTTACTATCCACATCAAATTTTTTTGTTACACTCGGTATAAAACTTACATAGTTTTCTGTCATAATTATAGGCAAACATTTTAAAATTGTATATGGGACAAACACAGTGTATAAAGTTACTCAAATTTTAGCAAAAGAAAAAAAATTATTATAAACGGAAATATGTTAGAAATGATTTGTATCAAGAAAACCAAAAATAGCAATCGAACCGACATAGCAAATTTATCCAAAATCTACGCTCCACTGTTTTAACTTTAATTTTAATCCTTAAAAAACTAAAAAAACAATCTAAAATAAAAATCTAAATTGATGAAGAAAATAAAAACCGGTTAAATAAATTGAAGAAGTTTACAAATATTTACTTAGATGTTACAGGGGAAATTTGTGAATAAGTTACGAAGCTCTCATAGCTCGATTTGAATTGAATGTTTCTATTTACCTTACTCAGTACGAAATTGCAATGAGTTTATGGGACATAGGCAGTATAATCGAATAACATTCAAGTTTTTGAAAAAAAAATATACGCACTAAAAACAATAAAAATATAAACAATTACTGCACTTTATTAAACATTTCTGAAGTCCTTGGTCCTTTTTTATTTAATTATCTTTTATTCAATACGATGACATTTAGCCATTTTAGATGATCTATCTATTACTATAGCTGATTCCTTTCTTTTCATCCATCAAAGTTTGTCATTAATATTTCATTCAAATGATGCAACAACCTGTATAATGATGAAATTGTAGAAGAATTGTATTTTGCCCGTATTATGATCATGTTTATTGTTTGTAGATTTGAAAGCCGAAGTACACCGAAAGAATTCCTCTGAAAGTAGTGAAGAAATTCCAGCTCCACCAGTCGTAGAAGTAGTCACCTATCACAGTGAAGTTCCTGATCATCACGACAACGCAGCTTCTAGTAGAATGAAACATCACCGGCAGAGCGAGCCAAGGCGGCGAAAATCTAGCATGCGCAAGCTTTCCAAACAAGCTAGCGCCGATTCTCATGATGTAGCGTCATCGAACAGAATTCGGCCGTCGCTGCATAATGTGGGAACAGAACAGAACTCTTCGAATTCAACACGTACGCCTCGCCGACATTCGAATTTCACCAACAGGAGTTTGTGTTTCATGCCGACTAGCACACCGAATGACATCAAACCGACCGGATCTTTGGAACTGGGTTATATCGATAAAAATCCAAATCAAGCTTTAACTTCCGAAGGCTATTATTTTAAAACAAATAATCACGGCGGTGTCAGGAGAATTAGATCAACGGCCTTAGAAACGTGCTGTCCTCCGCCGACATTAACGGTTCACCCGAATAGCGTTGAGATTATTGGAGGAAATATAAAGACTACTAAAATCCATTGCCACCACCTAGTACCACATTAATACGGAATCAACATTTGAATCTTTGCCCGTATTACGGTTCAGAAATAGTTTACCCTATAGCCGAACAGTCTGATGAACATCAAACATCTCACGGGCCCGATACCGATTTAGAATCTTTAGCGCATAATTCACCCAATTCCGATTCGGAATACGAAGAGAATCATCAAGGGAGCGGATCTCCTCTACTACTGACCTTAAAGCACTTTAACGTGAAGAAGGTGCTCACGATACCACATAAAGACGTTTATAATCCGAAAGTGTGTTGTGAAGTGTACTATTGCAAAAACGACGACCACGAAAGGACTAGTGCTACGTCGAAAGACGCCTTACTAGATAATGATAATTCTAATTCTAGCGCGACGCCCGAAATGCAAGACGCCAGGACAGATTTCGCGACTGATAACGAAGTGAGTGATAAGAAATCGAGTGAGTGTTCAAATCTTTCGTGCAGCAACACCAGCGTCGAGTGTGATGAAGTGCCTCAGCAACGCGTTAGTAATATGCGCAGAAGTGTTACCGTTAAATTAAAACCTAATAACGAAGACGATGATAATAGTTGCTTAGATGACAATAAATTTTTGGACGAGGACGGTGTGGACGCGAAGTATGCAGATGTAATAAATGAGTGCTTGATGGTGGAATTTAAGGAGACGGGTACAGTTCGGAAAAGGGCCGTTGCTAAAAATAAAAAAAAGAAACCTGGTCGGACGAAAGGAATGAATAATTGTTCTAGCTTCCTCGAACTAGACTTGGATTGGCTTTTCGACGATGAAAATGAACATTTACGCCACTGTAAAGGTAAGAGTGCTGTAGTTTATGGAAATAAGAACATAAATTAGTGAAGATAAAAGAATAAACAATGCAAACGCTGTAAATCGAAACTATAGATACAAATTTCCATATAAACCTTATTATAACACACTTTAACCGTTAAGTAAAGGAATTGTAAACAGACACAACTAAATGGGGAAATTTTACCATGTATGCGTCCTTTTCTATTCTCTTTTCTTGACAAGAATATTTCCTACCGTAAGTGCAGCCCTCTATGGGAGAATTTCAAAGGTAATCTTGGACAGTCGTTCAGTTGTATTACTGCTCATGAAGCATACCAAAGTTTTAATTTTACTAGCGCCATCTGTTAGCTTTCAATCAATTTACAACTATACGGACTTTGCATTAAGCGTTTATGCGCACGCGCAAAGAATTACATTTCTCCGTCACCGCAGCGAAACTAGCCAAGTACAACCGAATCGTTTCGTCTATTTACTTCTTATTCTTGTCAATTCAAGTTTAGTTTTGAGGTTATTGATGGTTATTCTAAAGTGAACTGCAAATTTGTACGCAAAAGGTTGTTTTAGGATCACAATGAATTTAAATACAATTTTTTTTTTCTAAATTATTCATTTTAACCGGTAATTCGAATATTCAAAAAAATGCGAATATTCGTTACATCACTAATACACATATATGTGTAAAATAAAAGAAATACATAAGATGGTGGATTAATTGTTTGATAATGTTAAATTGTTTAAGAAGAAAGTAACGAGTTTAAATTCTGAAACAAAAGCAAAGAAAATTAAGCTGAAAATTCAAAATCTTGATAAAAGAGAAAAATAAAATTATGAAAATAAAAAATCATCAAGCACAATTTACAACAGCAACAACACAGATATTACCACAATGGAATTGTGATTGTACGAAACATTGCTTTTTAATCGAATTTAAATTTCCCAGAATTATTTCTGATTACTTCAACCTGAAGGTAATAAAATAACTATTAATAAAATGCGAAACCAAGCCATTTTTGTAATTCAACGTTGACATTACTAAAAATAATTGGGCAAAGATTGAATTTTGTTATTTGAATGCCGGTACAATTTTCGCAAATACGCAAATAACAGTTAACACAAATAGCAAAATAAAGTAAACAATAATATGAACATAGAAAAGGAAAATATTTTAGTTATTTCTGATAACAATATTCGTATAATTCGCGTTTCAAACGCTTTCATTGTATCGAACTCGTTTAAACATCTATTTTTAGGAGTTTACGTTTATTATTTGTTATATATCTATTGGTATAAAATGTTCTCATAGACTAATTTACTTTTCAAAGCATCAAGGTCCATCACGGTAATATTAACATGATCCCAATTTATCATTCACCCTTTCCTTTATCATCATCTTTCACGGAAAACTTAAACAAGCATATATTCGTGTCTTTTTTGTTGTTTTTGTTTTTTAACAATTTACATAAGGTTCGTTCGAACCTATAGTTTGAGAACCGTTCTCAAATTTGAAATTCTGGATCTAGTGGGCATGACGGTTCAAGTTCGAAAATAGTTTTGAAATTAGCGGTTCGAACGAAAAAAAAAAACCTTATGTTTACTTACATCCATGACAAAAGTGAACAATTCTTAACCTAAAACAATGATCTAATGTATTTGACACTCTAATAGATGTCTTGAATTACAATGCGCAGGTCTAGAATTACTTCAGGGTTTCAAATACTTGCCCCCTAGCAAGAACTGATTGAACGGTTTTAGAATCGTTCTGAATTTGCAGTTCTGACTGTCCGAACGTTGAATTTAAAAGAAGAATTCCAAATTCGAGAACTACAAGGTCCGAACGGTGACAATATCATTGCGCACGCGCCTCAATGAGAGAACGGTTCTGAACTGTAGCTTCGGACGAACCTATGAATACACGTGCGATCCGCAATGGTCATCTTTCTAGTATTGCTATATTGAGTGATGTTACCGGTCCGCAAGTCCAAATGATACTGACGTGGTATCCAATCCGAGAATCTCAGATCTCATGAGACATATAACACCGCCTAGCAGTCGATTCCCTTTTCGGTTTCACAAGTGCTTGTACGGTTGCGTCTCTTTATAATTCCTTCACTCAACGGTTTAACCTAGTTAAGTGACTAGATATAAGTAAACTGACCAAGTATGTACGCATAAAACCTAAACTCTTTATTGACCCATTCAGCTATTACAAAAAATAGATTGGGTAAGCCAATATAATATCGATAAGTATAAATACAAAAGACATTAATTAAATTGAAGTAAAAACAATTATGAGCAATTAATTATCACAGCGCAGGAATGCCTCAAAGTCTGCCACACTGTAAAACCCATTGCTTATTAAAAGTTTTTAGTTTTTTTTTTTTAAACAACCACAGTTTCCGACTCGACAATCTCCCCCTGGTTGGGGAATTAAAATGAAAAGAATGGTTAGGTTTCAAATAAGTCAAATAATCTTTATTCCCGGTATCATATTTATGATTATCCATGATTAACAACTTAAAAAGATAGAAATATAAGGTGCTGTTAAAATATGTTGCGATATAAATATACTACTACAGGAGGCTCTGTATGGCAAATTAATTGGCGTTTCTCTAATATGAAAACACGATGGAAGTCCTTAGCTTGACTCCACACCATTATATTATAACACAATATCGAGTATATGTAAGCATGGTACACTTTAACAAGTACATCGGTAGTGAGTATATCTTTTAGTGTATGTATCATATACCAGGCCTCCTGAAGTCTGTTACAAACATACTTTACTTGAGCCTCCTAAGTTAAGTTGCAATCGTTGATAAGTTCCAAGCAAATTACATTTACTAGAGACATATATAACATTATTATTGTAAAAAATTCGATCAGAACTAGGTTGTCTATATTTATTGCAAAATTCTGTTATGATAGTCTTTTGACTATTAATCATAAGTTTATTGGCTATACGCCACGCATTAAAATTCATCTATGACTGTATTAATCTTTTCCAAGAGTCTAACTTTGTCAAAATCTGATATCACTACGCAAGTGTCATCAGCGTATAAAAAAACTCTACCAGTGGACAAGTGACGTGGAAGATCATTAATAAATAACAGAAAAATAAGGAGGCCAAGAACACTACCGTGGAGGTGCCCATGTCAATATCAAATTCCCTGGACCTCATATCACCAACTCTGACCGCGATCTTTCTGTCACTCATAAAAGACATTATCCAATCATTCATAAGGCCACGTATGCTCATATCATATATTTTGTTTGACACAAGAGATGACTCTACAGAATCAAAAGTCCAGGAAGGAGAAACAGAACAGCAACAAACTTTGACAGACATTCAATTGTTTTTTATATATATTCTAATATGGCGCTATTGGTAAAGTAGCCACTTTCATGCCTCTACATTGCAGCATTGAATTATTGCTTCCGCTTGCCACAATTTAGCTCCCACATCGTGACCGCATAGATAATTAAATTTATATTTTTGTGAACAGTGCTATCCAGAGGAGTGCAGCTCTATTTCAGTCGGTTGTTCCCTATAGATTTAGTTCATCCGTACTGCCCTAAGCGTAGGTGGTGCCGATGATCACTTGGAGGAGCTGTTTTCATAGCTATTTCCAGCTATTTTTCGTTAATCCGCCACTATAATTTTTGTGTTGTGAGGTGTGGATGTAATTTCTGATGATTTCCGTATGTGTTGTGCACAGAACAGAGATAATATTAATAAGAGAAGTGACACTATGCCATATTTGTTACCTAGAGCAGAATTTTGGTACCTTTGCACCGCAGCACAGTACTAAATTAATAATGACGAAAATTCAATTTATCTGGGCAAATGGTAATTGTTAAGGCTCAATTCCACTGAGGCAACGATAAGCGGCATGCAGCCTGCTACATGTTTTCATTGGTTTGATCGAAAGACTCGGTGTGGCAAGCTTCACTGTCGCATGCTGTATGTTGCCTCAGTGGAATTGTGTCCACGTCATGGCACTTGCCCAAAATTTTAGTTCATCATAAGTGCTTCTTGCCTAGATGGCGCATTCTATAATGACCAACCTACTTATGTGAGAGATCTTTTGGTGCTATCTATTGGCGAATAATGTGTTTGTACAATTTATTTATTTTGAACACTGCTTCATTTTCACGCTAGGCATCCAAGAAAGTTAAAGTTCAATTTCTAAAACAAATACAAAAGCTGGACTCCGGAGAAATCTACATGTTTCTTGAATGTTCCAGTGGATTCGCGCTAGAATTTTTCCATTGCCAATTGACGCATCGTACACTAGCGCTTCCTATGTGCAACTTCGTGATTTAAGAGGTGGTGCTATCTGCCGGCACAACAGAAAACCCAATTTCAAATTTAAAAAAAAAAACAAGTAACAAGTGCTGTGGTATATATTTCTATTGTTTTCAATATCTGGCACAGTTTCCTCACCAAGCCCAAAATTGCTTTGCAATCAATTCAATGGATACCGATAGATCTGTCCTGCTTGAACTCTAGACACAAAACTCAGCCTGTATCTGCGAAATGAGCCATTTGCAGAGTCATTAATTAAGGTTTTTTGTTCAACATTATCAGGTTCCTTAAATTTGGTCACTCGACTACGGGATAGCCTGTATTTAACTTTCGCGCACGTAGCTACAGGTAATTGGTTCTACAGGAAAAAGCAAGTCATGTGGAATCTATTTCTTTTATTTTCAATATCTGACCGTTTCCTCACACAGCTCACGTTGCTCTGCAGTCACTTCAATACATAGATACCTACAGAACTATCCCGCTTAAACTCTAGATACAAATTATAAGTATTCTTTTACCACCAATATGATTTTGTTGATGATTTTTGATTTATGACCCTGCAGGTAGGTAAAACATCACTTCATCAGTCATACCTACCGAACGGACATAATAAATACTGTGTTGTTAGTATCATTTTATATAATTATTAGATAAGTACTTTTAAATATTCACGCTTATTTTTGTTTTTCTTTCCTATTTTCACAGAATCTCATAAAAGGGATAATGACTGGGGAACGAATACCACCCTAGTTTCTCTGGAACAAGACGTTAGCAAAGTGCTACAAGAAACGGTACCGTCTTCACGAAACTTAGGCGCAATTCCGAAAAAAACCCGCTCCTCGAGTCATCCATCCGAAGAAGCTAACAAACTAAATAAACCAATCACGAAGAGCGAATCTGAACGCGTCGCTAGACGTTCAAATCGCAATTCGGACGCAGATAGATCGCATAAGAGCAGGGGAGCGATGCGCGAAAACAAACTAACACAAACCCTAAAGCAGAACGACAGTTCGGTCGAAGGCCTGGAGTGCCTGGTCTTGCCCATAAACTCACAAGTGCCCATCAGGAAGCTCAACGTGCCGAAGAGAAACACCAAGGTAGTCCGACACCGCAGCGACGCCTATCAAGAAGCGTCGTCTAGTGGTTCTAACAACGAATTGAGTAGTTTGTTGCCCGCTCCTCGATTTTTCACGCTGGTCCCCAATAGGAGGGACGCTATAAGTTTATTGACAGCGGTGAGAACGGAAAGAACCTCGCCTCCTCCAAGGCGGTGTAGTTTAAAACGCAGTACCAGGGTATATCGGAAGCCGCAAAATCCGCTTCGAGGGACCGGAAGGCGGTCCATGAGGGACACCGCAATAGCTAGATCTGTACTGGCTGGACATGGAACGCACTGCGCGAAATCGTTTAATGACACCAGCGACGGATCGGTACATTGCTTCTTAGATGAACACGGCAACTGGGTTACGTACACCTTCGACGAAAAAGGTTTGGGTACGGCGAACACAACCGCTCCTCCTGTAACTTCGCCTAATAATCCTCCAGAAGAGCGGCCGTATCAGTTGTCAATATCTCCTTGTAATAGTGCGGAATCTGTTTCTGTGATTTTAGACACTTCGGTTAGGACTTATCCTCATTCGAACAGCATGATACCGACGCGCATGCAAACGGTGGTAAACGAAAGACTGTTAAGATCTTCGCGGAATGAGATCTCACATAACAACGAGCACGCGATCTCAGTGCCAAGCGCTAACCACCTTAGTGAAGTCTATCTCTATTCTCCGTTTACGGAAGCCAGTGACGACGTGAAAGTACCCTTAAACCGATTTAGGATAATACAGGCAGCAGACACTCTAAATAATAATTTTCCCGCGACGAAATCGTACTATAAATTTAAAGTGTTTCCATGGACTTACATAAAGGTTACATTGGATAGATTAAAATTACTCGCCTTGCTCGACAGGAATTTAACTTTGTGCGAAACCCTTCTTTCGATAGTGCTGGGAGTGTTGGTATCCGTGCTCGGAGCCTACTTGCTGTATTTAGGATTCTACGAAGATCTCTCTTCTTTTGTTTTCTGTTTGATCATCGCTAGCTGTCAATATTCCCTTCTGAAAAGCGTTCAACCTGATGCAGCTTCTCCTACTCACGGTTTTAACCGTGTCATCGCCTATTCACGACCCATCTACTTCGCAATATTTGCTTCGATTGTCCTTTGTTTACACTCTAACATCTCCGAAGAGCCATCTCCAGATGCTTCTCTGTTCGACTTGAAATTTTCCAACACCGATTTGCTAATAGCGATGAGGGACTTCTTCGTGGGGTTTATTCTATTTTTTCCGTTCCTATTCTCTCTAGGTTTGTTTCCGCAGATCAACACCTTTCTTTTGTACCTGCTGGAACAAATCGATATGCATATTTTCGGCGGAAATGCCATGTCTAGTCTATCCGGCTCGTTCTATTGCGTTTTCCGGTCAGTGCTCGCGGTTTTCGTAATGTTCGGCTTGGTTTTCGGCGCTTTGGCTGAAGTGAAGAGTTCGCAACATATTCTATTTTCTGTGTTCTGCGCTTGTCTGGTAACCTGTTCTTACCACTTAAGTAGAAACGCCAGTGATCCATCACATATCTGGAGTATCATAAAGAAAAATATGTGGCCGCCCGATGTTTATAGGGAACACAAACGGAATTTGCGCAAACCTGACAGCGAAAGTGAACAAAAAGCTGACTCCAAGGAAATAGAACTGGGAAAAGATATGGAAAAAAGCACTGAAACTGTTAAGGAACCAGATCACGCCGACCCTTTGCCAGAGAAATTGCGCAAGACTGTCAATGCAAGATTAAAAAGCGATGTAATAGTTTGCAGTTTAATAGCGCTACTAGTCTTTGGAATTCATGCTAGTACCGTCTTTACCGTATTGCAACCGAATCTATGTCCAATAATGTGGTGCATTTTGGGTTCCCTAGGTTTCCTTTTGCACTACATCGTTCCTCAGCTAAGAAAACAACTTCCATGGCTGTGCATTGCCAGACCAGTTTTGAGATCTCAAGAACATGATCAATACCAAGTTCGTGGACCAGCTAAAGTAATGTGGTTTGAAATGGTAGGTAAAGTCGCAGAATAATAGAATGGACAAAATTGACAGGTTTATTATTTGATCCGAGGGTAACGTTTCATTGACCTTGAAGGTGGCCAATACGCCCTAACATGTGTGTTTGAAAAAATTTAAAATGCAAAGATTTTCCAAGAAGAAAATACAATAATAATTTATTGCTACTTTTTATTAGTCTCAGAGAGAGATCTCACCCATTTGTGACGAACGAGCTGAACCCACTGCGTTAAGAATAAATTCAACTGGAATGCTATTCTAGCTGACGCAAAATAACTCAGTGAGACTACTTAAAATCTCAATGATCTTTTAGTGGTGTCACGTTTTATTTTTCATCTTATTTTATTACTATTTTACAAAATTAAACATAAGTTCAACGGTGGCTAATAAAATACTCCCGCAGAAAGAAGTCAAAAGGGTGAGTCGTATAGTCCGGATGGTTAATTTCCATTGCCATACTGTGAAATAACTCGACCAGGAAATGGCTCCTGCAATAATGTAATACAAGGGGATAATAAATGATGACTAGGTGATTTTTTTTGCTGGAGCTGTCTGACCTGGTAGTCTCCGAAAACATTGCAATGTCTTTTTGAATTTATTCTTCCATCTCTTACCCATCAAATTATACCAACTGTTCCGGCATCTTGATACCCTATGCAAATCTCTACAGATATCTGGCTGGCTAATCGAAGTAATCCTCTTGGTGCTTTGTTTTTTTTTTTTTGTGCCCAGACCCTATCATTCACACAGGATGTGGTAAGCGATTATTTATCATCCTATTACAGTTTGCAGTTGGTATCTCCAGTGTGTTGATATTCTTTACTGAAATCTCTAGTAAAAGGCGAAAGATTTATGATTGCCGTACATCCGAAAGTGTAATATGAGACACCTGGATTAAGTAAGTGTCTCCAGTGTTGGTGTCAATTTTCTGTAGCTGCTCTTTCAGGGTGTAGTGTCCTGTGGGGAGACCACGGGGCTACCATTAGCTCGCTACGCGATGCACTTCAAATAATATATAGCTGTGTTATCGTCGGTGCTTGATGGCGGATCTGACAACGGCCATGCTCCAGACGACTCCACTCGCTTTGGCCGCTGGCTGACGACTTACTTGTTCGCTTGCGTACCTACGCTTTCCGCCGCACTTCCCTCGGCTGTCCGCCAATTAAGGACGGTGCGCTGTCCTCGTGATTCGCGCCAAATTTCGTTATTCATCTGTTACACATTGCATTAATCGAAATGACTTATATTTTTGATTAATAATTCTTTTTCCTTTCGAAAATATAGACATCAGCGGTATAAACGTTAATTTGACTAATTTGACGTCACTCAGATTCAAATTTTAAATTCATTCATTTATTTTACGCGCTGAAACCCCAAGACGCTCCGTACCGCAGTTTTACGACCCTTTGTGCATTATCCAGCGTTGCTATTGGTTCGTCCCTTTGTTACCTACCTAGCGAGGCTTTATAAGCGCTTCACGTGCTATGCTCAGTCTTTGTTACACTTCCGATTCATCGAAATTCAGTCACTACGACCCGTTGCGATTCGAAAAACACAAAGACCGCATGATGCCATTCAATACACACACACTAGCTTCGAAACCCCTTGCCTTCAAGCTACCACTAAGTATTTTTTACTTTATAATTTACCACTTTCTTTATTCATTGTTTTGTTCCCTTTTCTATTTTTCTTTACTAATCACTCACCTCGTGCGTTGTATATAACGCAGAACTCGTAATTGCCAGTAAACCTTTGTTCTATTTTAATCACCGCTATATACCGTTTACCTATTAAAATTTTAAATAAATAATTGTGACAGACACGCAAGCTGTCGAAGACATTTACATCTATATGTATCACTTGTGGCTACAAACAATTGCTTAGTACGTTGCTGTAGCACTCCCCATTCATAGTAATTTGATTATATGTATGATCTTCAAATAATACGGTTCAATCTCTCCGATACCACAGAACCCACAGGAAAGTAAGAGAGTGTCACTTCATACTTAATGTGCGGATTCCCATCAGCCTAAATCCAGCAGTTGTATCAGGAAAGTTGTTTTTTTTTTCTTTCTAAAACTCAGAATACGTTTCCAACCGCTCCAACATAAAACACCCAAATTCTCGACATATGCCGCCATGATCGATATCAAGTTGCATTTTATAGGCTACAAATCTAGATCCTTTCTCATGAACGCTTTGTCATAGTAAAATTATCTCACAATTGCGATGTTCTTCAGTGGATGGGCGATGTGATCACGCTCAGGTTTTGGCTTAACTGCAAAGGAACTTATACTGCCGAATTTCTGAACTAGTCTAAGAATGGTGCATTTTGTTGATTGTGAATATTACGTAGCGCACAAAATGTATCGTGTTTAATACGAATTTTTATGATGGTGTTTTATGATTTGCATTCGTTATTTGAATCAGCGGAGACATAAGAAAACCTTTTCTGCCGGCGCATTTGATGTAGTGTTATCAGAAAAATGACCACTAGCGCTACTTCATTATTTTAGCACCAGATGCTTTAGCTTTCTTTTTTAATTTGCACCAATCAGAAAGAATGTGTATAGAGAGTGCAATCTGAACTCATAATGGCGGCTATTTATTATATCTCTTGGGTATTAGAAAAAAACCAAGAAATTAGTTCTATTCAATCCTCTAGTTTTATTATTATTACAACCGGTTTGATGATGGCCTAGAGCCGAAACCGGTTGTAATAATAATAAAAATAGAGGATTAAATAGAACTTATTTCCTTGATTTTTTCTAATACCTAGCATCAAAATCCAGAACTTACAATAACTTATTTATCATCTGCTGCGTTAAACTTACGTACGTAAATACATCTTATGCGGAATTTGAATGGTAATAAAGAAATTATTACTGCAATCATTAAATGTAACAAAACAGCAAGAAATGAACGAAATACCAATAAAATGATTTAAAAAGCATTTACTAAATTATGCTCAATGATCATTAAAATCGACGCCACAAAATTGACAGTGCTATCAGGACGCCAAGGTTATACATGTGGACGTGTTGAAAACGGCAAGTTACTCTTCCTGTCTTATCCCTTGGCTGTTTCAATTGTATATCTCTGTATGACGATTTATCAAACTACGGTATGCGGCAAAATAAACAGTACTGAAATTATGAAACGTTTATTATTTATTATTTATGTACTTACTTTACATTATATAGTGTTGCAAACGTTATTCACAACGACGTCCCCGATAAAACACATTTTGAAGATGCCCTCCGTTCAGTTTGAAGCAGTATTCGTAGCGTTCGCAAAGGTTCACAAACACGTCTGTGACAAACACAGGTTCTTGCATAACAAGAAAAAAAAAAACGTTGAATTTTAACCCGCAATTCTGGAATGTCAGACGGTGGATCGGTACGGAAAACAGCCTCCTTCAGCAAAAGGGCGCGAAAACGGTCCAAGCTTAAAAGAAGTTGCCGGCGCGTTTAGGCCTAAGTTTATGAAACAAGCGCTACAGAGAACAGGTTATCACACCATATCTGCATGATTTTCTGCGATTTTGTCGCGCCAGGGACTTTCAGCAGGACGGGGCAACCTGTCACACGGCTAGGGAGTCTCTTCCAATGCTGTGCAATCATTTTGGGGATCGCCTTATTTCGCGTGGCACTCATTTCCCATACCCATCGCAGTCACGAGACCTAACACCACCTGATGCGTACATATGGGGAATGCTGAAGGAGGCTGTTTTCCGTACCAATCCACCATCTGACATTCCGGAATTGCGGGTTAAAATTCAACGTTTTTTTTTTACTTGTTATGCAACAACCTGTGTTTGTCACAGACGTGTTTGTGAACCTTCGCGAACGCTACGAATACTGCTTCAAACTGAACGGAGGGCATCTTGAACATGTGTTTTATCGGGGACGTCGTCGTGAATAATGTTTGCAACACTATATAATGTAAAGTAAGTACATAAATAATAAACGTTTTATAATTTCAGTACTGTTTATTTTGCCGCATACTGTATAATCAATAACGACTGACACAAAAAAATGTCAACAATTTATATACTGGGTGAGTTTTTTTTATCTTGAGACAACGGAATCTCTCTAAAACACTGTATCAAATCAAAAAAAGATCTTAATAAGATTTGTTATAATGTAGGGGGCTCACTGAATGGTGCCGAACTCGATCCCCCACTTCATGACCGTTTAAATCTCTGACGCTGTTGTAGACACTATAATGTAATAGAAATAAGCCACTATTACAGCTAATAAGAAAGTGTTATGTTTCAACTTTGTCCATTCTATTATTCTATTTTAAAATTGACCAAATTGCCATGGATCATTATGTTAATTTTATTTTTAGGCATATGTTTACCTTTGCTTTTTCGAACGGAACATTTTATATCCACTATTGTTTATTGCCGAACTGACTGAGGAATCCCCAAAATTATCGCAAAAAATCGGACTCACACTGGCATCTATAGTTATCGTTATTTGTGGACTGAAATGTTTGCGGAGTTCCTATTCTCATCAGAGTTGCCAATACTTAGTTCTAATATTCACCGCTCTCTTTTTCAAATACGATTATACCGTTCTACGAGAAAGTTTCTTAGTCGATTACTTCATTATAAGCATCATTTTCCAGAAAACTTGTGAATTTCTTTTGAAGGTAAAACAAAAGACGTACACACCTCTGCGTAATATCATTTATTTTATCTTTTAGATACAGTTTGTGGTAACTTACATTGCACCATGGCAAATAACTTGGGGTTCTGCATTCCATGCGTTTGCTCAACCCTTTTCTGTACCTCATTCAGCCATGTTGTTTCTTCAAGCGTTTGTATCTGCTATCCTGTCAACGCCGTTAAACCCATTTTTAGGTGAGTACCGTTTAAATATGTAGTAGAAATCTGTTGTGTATCGAAATGTTATTGAATTTGAAACGTATTTTTTTTTTCTTACACAGGCAGCGCAATATTTTTAACTTCATACGTAAGACCAATAAAGTTCTGGGAAAGAGATTACAATACAAAGAGAGTTGATCATTCTAACACACCTCTCTCATCACACCTCGACCGGAATCTGGGAGCAGATGACAACAATTTAAACTCGATATTCTACGAACATCTTACCAGATCTCTCCAGCATTCTCTTTGCGGTGATTTAATTTTAGGAAGATGGGGCCCCGTCAGCCAGGGAGATTGCTTCGTGTTGGCTTCCGATTATTTAAATTGTTTAGTACATATTATAGAGCTTGGAAACGGTTTGGTAACATTTCAAATGCGCGGTTTGGAGTTTAGAGGAACGTATTGCCAACAACGCGAAGTTGAGGCCATAACAGAGGGTGTAGAGGAAAACGATGGTAAGTACTGCGTGTCAAAATGTATGCGCCATATGGATTTCTTTCTCATAGAATTTTATAAAATTGTAATAACGCGGAAAGTTTGAGGCATCTTTTAAAATCAACTTGAGAAGATAAATTGGATTTGGTCAATTTATTTTCTATCCGTATACAGGGTAGGTTATTAAAATTGAAACAGCCTTATGAGTAAAGTATGTTTTTTTTTCAAAATAGAGGAAAATATTAGGAAAAGTTCAGAAGTAAGAGATAAACCCAAGTATGAAATCATTGCCTCCTATCTTAAAAATAAAAAAAAAATCTTTTCTTTCTGATTGACCATTCGACATTTACATCTAAACTGCTTAAAGTATCCGTAATTGATATAACTAATGAAAAAAAAAACGTGAGTTAGTGCAACTCCTTATGCATTTTGAGTTATTATTAAGAGTTATTTAAGTTTACGCGAAAAAATCACGTTATTTGGGATATTCTGTTTATCTGCTCGATGAATTAGGACCTGATTTGGAACTGTTCTATGCTTAAGTACCTGGACTATCGGAGCCCACCCTAACCTAAAGAATGAATGTGAATGAATGAATGGAAACTGTCTAGAAATTAAACTTTCGATTTAATACCTTTTCTCTTACAAAAAATTCTAATATCAACTGTACTGATAACTGCGTTTAATTGGTCATTAATTTTGAGATCCAAGACAAACTTTCTGTGTTATTACTATTTTATACAAGTCGACAACAACAAAAAAATCTATAGTGCATAGTTTTTGACATATACAGATCAAACAGTCCACCTATAGTCAGGGATAACGGATGTCGAAATCATTCGACGAGAGAAGAATAGGGATGCGTTGTGATACCTTCGTGATACAGCGCTTCACTCGACAGCGCGCATTTGCATTTTGTTGGCGAAGTAGAGTAATTTATGCTATCTCCCTTCGCGAATAGTTCCGACCTGCAATGCCCCGACTGTAGGTCCACTGTTTGATCTGTGTACGTTGTATAGAAAATTTTATTGTTATTGATTTTGCTTCTTTGCACTTACATATATGCAGGCTGTTGCTGTTGTGATCCTGGTCATCTACCCCACATGCTAAGTGTGAATGCTGCTTTTGGTCAACGTTGGTTAGCGTGGGAAGTAACGGCTGCTAAATATATACTCGAAGGTTACAGTATCTCAGACAATAATGCATTGTCGATGCTGCAAGTGTTCGATTTTCGAAAAGTTTTAATAACTTACTACGTTAAGGTGGTGATTTCACTTTCAAGTAGAAAATTATAGTGTTACACACTTATCTTTCAGAGTATAATTTTCTACGCGATTCGTTCCTCTAAACTACAAGATTGGCTAAATTCACAAATTATAGTCAAGGCTTTAGAACCAATAGGCGATAAGAATTTCGTCGATCTAGACCCAATCTTCAACTACAACATAGACGAAGATTACGATTTGAGTGCTGGCGGAATGACCAAATCCATGTTCTGCCACGTTTATAGCGACTGGATAAATTTTTGCATCGTAAAAAGTAGGAAAAACATCGACTCCAGCAATAATTCAATGTTAGTCCTATTGTGCTTTGCGTTAAGTTTATTAGGTACATCAATCTTAACAGCCTTAACCTCGCCACTTTTAATATACATGCATATTTTAGGTAGGAGATCCTTAGGTGCAGCTTCTCACAATACCGTTTCAAGCGTCGAGTTTTTTCTTTACGGCCTGCATGCTCTGTTCAAAGGAGATTTTCGAATAACTTGTCCGAGAGACGAATGGGTGTTTACTGACATGGACTTGTTGAAGACCGTAGTCGCTCCTGGAGTTCGTATGTCGCTTAAATTACATCAAGATCATTTTATGTCGCCCGATGAATATGGTGAACTGTCGGCTCTTTATGACGCCATCTGCAAACACGGAGAAGAATTAGTCATATCACACGAGGGCGATCCGGCATGGCGCAGTGCGGTATTAAGTGGGACAGCCAGCCTGTTGGCTTTGAGGTACGTAATTATATTTGGTAGCGGCTTCCAGCGGCAGCTGGTGCTTATGTTTTACAAGGGCCGTTACAATGATCTAATTTCTTCGTATACGTTCGTATTTCGGACGATAGCACACGAACTTCAATCATTGTATTGACCTCGCCTGTGACGTATGCACCAGCCGCCACTGGCTTCGCTGAAGTAGGTCATACTGCATCCGCAACAACCGCTCGAAATAAATCGAACTTTATTGCATGCAGGTTGGTTATCTTCTTGATTCATACTGGTTTTTTTAAGTACAATTGATTGTTCTCTCCTGTATGCATTTGGCCTGCTTGTTTATCTACTTGCTTATGCTGTGGATATACTGTGGTCTAGTTCGTACTACTTTAGCAGAAAACTACAAAAGATGAATAATATCACTTAATATTTATCCACCTACATTATTCTGAGAGAAATTGAAGACAATGTTACAAGTCCTTCAGTATGTTCCGAAGTGGAAAAAGATTGATATGTTGATTAAAAAATTGTTGAACCAAAAAGAAACTATTTGCGAAAAACGGAAATCTAAACTCTATTCATAAAAGTTAGTACATATCTTATAAAAATATCATGTTGGGGTTGAACGTACAGTAGTTTATATACTCTCTATCCTTACCCAATGTGTCAAAAATCGAAGTCTACGTCATTTGTGGGGTCCTATGGGAGCCATATACGTCTCTTCCAAACTCAGTATTTCTAAGATTTAATTAAAAAGAAATGTGCGACATTGTTACTGAAAATTGAATAATGTTACGCCTGCCTTTCTGTTTTAATTAAGTTTCTAACTGCACGCACAGATGGCGCCTTATGACGAGCGGAGTTTAAGTTAGATGGCTAAAGGTCTCATAGAGGATGCTGTATTACGGTTCATTAATTCGCAATTGAAGATTCTAATTTGGTCGTTACTAGAAGAAGCTAATATAAACAGGTTCACGAGTTAAAGCAGGGGAATTCTGTGGAGAGAATGGATAAATAGTTGGAAGTTAGCAAATGACCTTGGCCAAAGCTAATAAATTAGTGACGTTGTATTCTGAAATATTTTCAGGTTTTCCCGTTTACGTAATCAGAGGGCTTATAATTGCAGATAACCAAAAAACACTATGTAAAGTGAGAAAAATGCGACATTCTCACAATTCTACATACTAAACAGATAACAAAAGTCAACTTTGCGCAAAAGAGGCATTTTTACTAACAGTGCTATAGATTTGGAAACATATTACCACAAAAGTACTTGGTATTAATTCAATGTTAGGTATGATGCAGATAAAACAAAATATGTATGTGTCACAACATTCGCACTTGTCTACTATATCAGGAAACTGCTACAAAAAGTAGCGGCTTCTTTTGATATTGAATAGCTGCTACAGACTGCTAACTGTTGTTCGCTGCTACAAAATAGTAGTTTGCTTCGTACTAACCCACCACTACTTCTCACATACGGTGTATGAGCCTGCAAGAACCTTACTGATGCATCATTATACATTTTTAAGCAATATTTCATATATGTTTCAAATTTTTTGAGTGTGTTTCACCCGAGTTCATCCGCATGTCATTCTTTTGACATTTATTGGGAAAACCCGTTTTCCACTGATTTTCGCCCAATTGTAAGGTTTCGGGGGTTCAAATAATTCGCATCGGTGATATATTAAATCAAAACTATTTATTTATACACTTATGTCCAATATAATAAAATAATACTTCAATAAACTCTAAACTAAATGACACTGCTAAAATACTCAATAAACAAAATTCACGTAGATGTTATTTATTTTATTCATAATTTATATCCACTATGTATTCCCACTGTTCACTTACTTCGTACACGAGTACCGTTACCGGCCTTTCGAATAGAACTCTCCAAGAGAACTGAACTGTCTTTGTTCGCCGGAGTGTTTATAATTGGCGCGTTTAGTTCTGCAACGGACTATGTCTGTCCTGAATGTTCTAGTACATTCACAATAGAAACTTCGATTGCTTATCGATGCTGCATATAACAGTGCCCTCTATCGCCAGTTTAATTATCTAAGACGAACTTCGTTTTATACATGTAGCGCCATCTGCCGACGCAGTTGAGTATTTTAATTTCAAAAATGCGCGCGTGTAAACAGCATTAAACGACATTTTTATACCCATTCTTGATAATTATTATAAATATGTATGTTCACTAGTAAACGCAAAAATTTAATTGAATACATTTTCATTATTTCAGACACGTTTTAGACGATGGTACAGATGAATATAAAATTATAATGCTTAACAAACGATACTTAAACTTCCGTGTTATTAAAATAAACAAAGAGTGCGTGAGAGGCCTTTGGGCTGGGCAACAGCAAGAATTGGTTTACCTTCGGAATAGGAATCCTGAGAGGGGTAGTATACAGAATGCGAAACAGGCGTTGAGAAATATAATTAATTCTTCATGCGATCAGCCGATTGGATATCCTATTTATGTATCACCTCTTACTACCAGTTACGCAGAAACAAACGAGCAACTATGCAGTCTTGTAGGTGGTTCCGTCAGTTTAGGAAAAATTCAGAATTATTTATTAGAATTATTTAGAAGGTAAGTTTCGTTTGTTCTTGTTTTTCGACATTTTATTGAAATTTAAACTATCTATTAGAATACGTAAAAGGTGTGGTGAAGGCTGTTCTAGCGGTGGCTCGGCTAGGGATGAATTAGGTATGGGACATGAAGGAGTGTACGCTATGACGCCTATAGCAGCATTAGGTCAACATACGACCGGAAGTCAATCGATAGACGGCTCACATTTGGGCGGAAGCATGGGTAGAGGGTCAAGTTTAAGTAGAACGTCATTAGGTCAGTTTATTTTATTCCAAAAGACTGCAGTAATATAATTTCGGTTGTTTTAGGCAATAGAGGCAGTTTAGCTTCTATGGGTAAACCGACCAGCTCAACTCTAGTAAGTCTTGCTGGTTTATTTAAGGAGAAGGATGAAAGGGCTATATCACAAGCGCCAGATGGTCAATCACGAGGAGACGAGAGAACAGGAGAGCCAACAGAGCATCCCGACAAAGAAGTGGCCTTGCATAGAGTTCGTGTAGTCTACTTAAAAATTGTGTGTCTCAAAGAAATCCCCACATTGCGTAATATCTAGTAAAATTATGCTTGAACTTTCAAAGAGTGAACATGTGCCGAGGGCTTCGTATTTAGTCACAATTTCTAGTGAGTAAAATCAGTTATTAAATTACAAGTTCCTAACTAGCATTTAAATGACAATAAACAACAGAAATATTGAAACAACATCAAGTAAACAACGAGAGAGAGAAAGAGCAATAACAATACCAACAATATATATTCGGAGAAAACGTCAGGCATTACTAAACAGGATAAAAGCCAAGGTAGATGTCCTTATGGTCTTAATTGATATGAAAAAGGCATTTGACGCTATATGAAACCAAAATTAATAGAAAAACTAGATAACCTATCCAAAATAAATACAGAAAAACATCTAATAATCCAGACCACAAACACTAATAACTGTGAAACACCCACACTAGATGTATACCAAAGAACGCGCGAACTAAATATAAAATAACACCAAACTAAAAAAAAAACAAAAGAGAAACACATAGCCATAACACAAGAAGACATTCACATACCGTGAGATCGAATAAGACTGTCCTGATCCTTCTCCACTTTCCGCGAAGTCCATATCATATTTGCACTCACTGTTCCGAATGAAATTGGCTAATAAAACGCAGTAGCGTGGATTCTTGTTTGATGGTGCATGTGCAACTTAATATACAGTTACAGTATTGTTAGCGGGGTAGTGCACCAAAATTACACATAAGTATGCGTGCATTCGAATAACTCCCACTCAAAAATAAAGTAATAAACAGTTTACAAAACATTATATTACTGATAACAAATACAACCAAGGTTAATTAAAGGTATAGGAGGTTTAAATAACATATATTGAAAAAATACACATTTATATCATATTGTAACTTATATGAGGCATTCTTCATAATTTACACAAGATAGGTACCAAATGGGCAATAACGAGTAGATGCTTTTCCTAGTTATAGGTTAATCTATAACAAAAATATAATATAAACTAAGAATTTGCTACCAGCGAATTCTCAGGGCGTATTAAATAGTAGCAATTTCCCAGAGCATGAGACCAGATTGAATAATAAAAAAAAAAAAAAAAAAAATTAAATATTGTTTATAAAAGATTATTGATATTAAATAAAATGAATGATTGCAAAGTACCAAAGGATGGGGAAGAGGGATAAATAAAACAACGTTTATAATTTATTTCCCACGCTGCGACTGTAGGAGTCGTTTCGGCCAGTGAGGCGCCGGAGAGGTGTCGGATTGAGCGCCACTGGGTTGAGTCAGTTGTTGCCTTCCTTGGCCCGACGCTGTCGTCCGGTACTTTAGCCACAGCCCAGAATGGCTATTTTCCAGTAGGGGAAACAAGGGATTGGTACTTGCAGAATTTTGATTTATAAATAATTAAATTGAATGAAAAAGTTAATTAAATGAAAAAGAAAAAAAAAACTAATGCGCCAAGGACAATAAAATTGAATTAAATAAAACTCAGAGAAACTATATAAACAGTTATATTAACAGTTGATTAGGTGAAGCCAAACATTAAATGATTACAAAGTATAAATACACGAAATGGACTTTTGGGAGTGACGTGTTATTATCAAAAATTGTATTACAAAGAAACAAGAAAATAAAATCTACCTACTCGATCGAGCATGCAATTGAATACGACCTACCATTGTTTTAATGCGAAAAGATGAAAGAAAACAAAAATTAAAACAATTTCAAAAGTTACGTTAAATTAAACAATGAGAGCAAAGACTAAAATATCAAAAGTTACCTTAAATTATTCTGAATCCAATGGTAGTTCGTTACTACAAATACCAGAAAAAATTGAATCTTAAAATTAACTTACATTTAAAAACAATGCGCAAACGGTTGATTGCCACCAAACACCTCGGGGAGGAAGAAGTGGAAGAGAGCCGGTGGATGAAAGAAGAGAGCCCGAGTCCAGGTACGCCTTAGGGACGCTGCTTGGGAGATATCCGCGTCAGCGGGGTTCCAGTGGAATTCTCGTCGCCAAAATACAATTACTCAAAAACGGCTTCCGTGGAGTGGTTTCCTTTTGACCTGATATCCCCCCACAGGGGTTACCGAACGGGTAATTTTGGTTAAAAAGGGGTACGGCAGAGCGTCGCCTCTTAGACGGTTAGGTCTACACACTTAGCGGGCTAGAGAGTAAGTGAAGTCAAGAAGGGGAGAGGAATCTAGTTCCCGCGCTATGCCATTAAGTAGCCAATAGGATCCGAGTATTAAGGGTTTGCACGTGGTCTTGTTTGTGCGAAATTTCTAACGTTTCAAGTACAGTGCGCACAAAAAAATGTGCAGCAATTAACAAAAATGAATAAATTCGGAGCTAATTAAGAACGGAGTTTAATGAAATTTACAAAACAAATGCATCTAAATAGATACTAAAATTTGACAATTTAAGAATTTAGAAAAAGGTCACAAATAAAGCGGTACATTTACAAAAAACAACTTCCAAGGTCAAACGTGACGTTATATGAAATAAGTAAATAGCGAAATTCTCGGTAACTCGTAAAGGTCAATGAATTTAGATGATTTCAGATAGGATAGTGTACAGTTGGAGAAATAAGAAAAGGTGTTTTCAACACGTAACAAATTTTGGAAGAGGTTTTCTTAACGTACCCACATAAGTTTAAAACGTAGTCATTTCTTAAATTTATATTGAACCAATGACAATATTCCATGCATTTCCTAAAATTTATTGTTGCACTACAGAAATTGTATATGGATGATAATGATGAGTTTCTCTTTTACTGCTTTCTGAACGGATCCATAATACAAACCTACAAAAAAACTATATTACTTTTTATTACACCATTTAGTATGTGTATTTCTACCGGTTTGTCGTAATGTTTTTGCGGTCATCCAACCGGTAAGAGTTCCGTAAGGGGACCACTTTGTTGATTTATATGCATATTAACTGAAAGAGCATGTGTACCTGAGTGTAAAGTAGCTATTCATTTTTTGAACAAATGGAAAGAAAGTACTAAAAACAGTGTTCGAAAAGTGCTATTTCGAGGTTAACAAACTTTAGATAAAACAGGCGCCAAATACAAACTTATTTGTTAAGTTAATGTGAATCAATTGTAAATTAAAGTAATAATTAGGCAGCGGTTCGATACAACATCCTGAAATTCGTTTGGTTTAAAGTATTTGTTTATTTTTAACTGTACAATTGTAAGAATTATTATAAGTTATCATATTTCTCATTATTGGTTTCTTATAATTCGTTGGTGTATCGGATAGAAATAAATTCATATTTCATATAGATGATTCATAGGAAGTTTACATATAAACTGTAATTAATATTCCTCTTTCCGTTAATATACATATAAATCGCCAAATCAGTGGTTCCTCTTACAGAACTATAGCCTCTATTTTTATAAATTCTGAAGCATTACTGAGTAAGATATTTTCCCTATCCATCACCACCTGGTTAACGCTTTTGAAAATATGCCTCCGAAATAAACATAACTTGATCTTAAATGGCAGTTTGCAAAGAAAAAAAAAACACGTGCAATGTGGAATGAAGGTGTAGACTTGAGAAAGACAGCATGTGAAAACTAACGACGAAACACGACGAAAATGCACGCCTATGTAGAACTCAAGTCAAATTTGACAGTAAAATATGTATTAAAAACGCTATACTATTAATTTCATAACGGTGTTTGGATGTAAATATTGATATGCACATCGCGGAAAGTAGTTTAGGATCAAGACAGTCATTCTTGATCTCATGTTGTAAGCACTGAAAAGATAGTCGGCAATAAGAATTAAAAAATCCTAAACACAGAAGCAATTCAACAATATAATAATCTACCGACAGAGATTAAATAATTAAAATACGCACAGTTTAACAAAGAAATCAAAAAGAGACTCCTAACAATAATGATCATTAAATAGAGAAAGAACAAAAACTAAACCACCACAGCATTCTCAATACCGACAGTTCGGGACGGGACCCCCCAGTTTCCATCATCTCGAGGCGAAGAAGAGAGCGTGAACACCACATACATACTATATTGCAAATGCAATATTATTTGTTGTAAATAATGATATTAAGATGTGCACGTTACATTTCCACTATGTTTGCGTTGAGTGTTCTTCTAGGTAATAACTCGGCACCTTTTTTCTTTTTAAATGTTAAAGTAAGATCAAATTTCATAATGCTAACCACTGTGTTGTTTCACAGATTATAGATCCAAACCTAGTATATGACGGAATCAATTTAGGGAGGCGAATTGACGTTTGTTGGCCAAGTGAACACATGCGCGCTAGAGGAGGTCGTTCTTATTGGAGAGATTGGTTGCCTGAGACGGGAATGGAGGGTCAGGTAGTGCAAAACAATTGGCTCCAAAATTTCGACTCATTTCAATTTATTACGTTGATTACAACTTCCAGGTAGTACACAAATGGAGCCCGTGTCACAAAGACCCAAGTCGCAGGTCACACGTTGACAGAACTATATTTTTAGTACAAATCGATGATAAATTTGTACCTATTGCGGAGAGCGGTGTACAAGACTTAGGTGCGGAAGTATAATTTTATTTTCTCTCATTGATGTATATGTAAATATTTTAATATAAGTCTAAAAGTAATAGAACGGGATCGAGAAAGAAGAAACACTTACGGAATTTAAATCACGGAAATGATTGTAAAAAAAAACTGTAATAAATGTGCTTCGAATCTTATTTTGATAATAAAGAGTATCATAAGAGATAAGAATTATTTATAGGAGCACCCGTATATTCTTTGTAATAATAAGGATGATGATATTTCTAATGTGAAATTTTGTAATTTTTTATGACACGCTATCTATATATTTATATATGTACATTTTCGTGCTTCTATAATATTCTGCGATATTTTTCAACACTGGATTTGGAAAAAAGAAATATTAATAACTACAGGGTATTTTTATTGACTTATTTTTTTTTTTTTGTTCTCACTTACGTTAGTATATTTCATTTTCTTTTAAGTGACCGTTCTTAACTGCCATTAGTAAGTAGTCGTATCGATTTATTTTTATTCTAAAGTGAAACGTATGTGATAGACTATAATTAGGACTTTTTTATATACCTATATATATATTTACTACCTAGCTTTTTTTTTATAATTCTTTGAATTCTCTTCTCTTTCTTAATTATGTATATGTTTTTTATATTATCGTTTTTGGTGTGAATGTCCAAAGAAATTAGTACTTTAAAAAGAAAAGCTATGTGTACATACCAAACGTTTTTTTATTGATGAATATTGCTACACAGATGCCTTAAATACGGATAGACTGATTTTTATGTGTATTTATTTGAAGAGAATCTGCTTGATTTAACTTATATCGTGTGCAGAAACATTTGTAATGACGTTTTCAGAACTTAGATGTCTATTAAGTTTTCTTTCTGTGTTGAACAAAATTGTTCGGAATAAGAAACGGGTCTCATTTGTTAAAACCAAGAGCAAGGTAATATAATATTGTTATTTTTTACATTTTCTTGTTTATTTGTCTAATGTTGATGTTTAATGTCGTTTGATTTTTTTTTTAATGATGCTTCAAGAAATATTCAGTATTTGTAATTGGTACAAAATCGCGCAGGTATTGTATAAACAGGAAAAGACCTTGTTCTTGCCTTAATTTGGTCAAAAAAGATTAGCTAGCTTCTGTGTTGTGCTGCAGATGTGCCAACACGAAAAGGTTACAAACGAAATAACACTAGTTCAGAGGAGCACAGAAGATTTTAATATTCCATATTGTGTAATTCAAAGTTAATTAACATATTGTTATCGCAAATGTGTAAAATATTATTTTGACATAAGGAGGTAATTTTTGTATTTAGAGTTATATATAAATTATATTGTATAAATGATAATCTATTACAACATGAAACATTTCCTTTTTTACAAATGCTACCGGCCTATAAGTTATTATATATATTATAGTTGTTGTACTCAAAATTTAATAAAATATTTCAAGTTGAAATAAAATGTTTTAGTTATATACTTGATGCACACGTCCTTATATACACTGATGATATTTTTTTGAGTTCGACGAATCCTTAATAGAAAAAAACACAGAAAGGCAATTGATAGCTGTAATCATTCGCTCAAGAATATATTGGAAGTTGGTTACTTGTTTATCAGTTGCTAAATGTAAAAGTGCTCAAGACTGTATGTATATTAAAACTTTTAACGTTATAATGTCACCTTTTAACAGCTCGAAATATAATTTAAGAAGATATTTTTTTTTTTAAAGTTACACTCCGATTATAAAGTAATAATAATAATATATATGTATTTCGCCATAGATCACAACAAAGTAATTGAACTTTTTATTGTCTATTACTCATCATTAATTTTTTGTAAGGAACGTGTTCATAATTGTGGGGCGGTGTAGACAAAAAAATAAAAAAAGTTGTAGCAATTGGTAGCGAATAACCCACTCTTGCATTGTCTTGCTCTTTAGCCAAATGTTATCCACAAGGAACCTCAGTTTAGTGTGATAATAGAGAATGACCTTTGATAACCCGATTGGCTTTATTTTACTTGCACATGCTCTTGCCTTTCTCATCGCTAGAAACAATCACCAACTCAGTTTGTATATACATACAAACCAACTCAGTTTGTATATACATACAGTTGGTGATACGGTAATACTACCGTAGTAAGCAATTTTGTACGATAGGTAGAAGGGTTGCCACCCGTCTTCTTTTCGCAAGGATTGTCCTCATTTTGAGACTGTGTCTTCTTGTCTTCGTTTGACAAGAGAAAATCTCGCAAGCGCTCATTTATGTAGAACCAGAAAAAAAATGACTACATTAGGGATACGAAGAGGATATAAGATAATAAACAACGAAATGAATATTGTACTAATTTTAGGCCGATATCCCTTCCTCCAAGTTTGTTCTCGTCGAACACATTAAAGGTGGCAACCCCAAATAAATAGCTATTTTTTGCAATGAATTCTAGAATTTATGCTGGTAACCCATTGATCCATCAATTTTTATATATTTAAAAGCAAATTTTCGCGTCATATAGTGCTGAAATCTAAAGTTTGCTTTGTATATTTTCATGCGTATGCTAGGGAGAAGAAAATGTAAAAGAAGGGGCATAATGTGTTAATGTAACATAATTGAATTTACTCAATTTACGCTTTTTAATACGTAGTATACTAGGCGAAAAGATGTAGTATATTTTATATTGAAAACTATGCTCGAGTGTGTCGGTCAGGCGCGGCTGGCACATGCGTCATCGTGGAGGCTATGCTGTAGATCGAATTTTTTCGTGTAAGTTCGTAACTAACTTCGTAACAGAGTATCTTACACACGATATTATACCAAAAACTTCGATCATGTCATATGCTCTTCAATGAGTCATGCACCGGCCGCCGCTGGTGTCCATTACTCGTACCTACTTAAAACTAAAACTCTGGGTTAACACATAACCTTACAGAAAGCGACTTTTGGAGAGAGTCACGCAAGTCGAAAAATAAAAAAGTGAGGTTAAATGTTTTGTTTATTTTTTCTGTGCTAAGAAATTTTAAAAATCAATAATTCTGACAATCCAGGCAGTGGATTCTAATTATGCTAATATATTGCCGCAATCATCAAAAGAAAATAATAGAAGTAAAATATATTTATATTAACATTTTCACTGTTATCGTCCATAGAGTATCCATCTCGTACAATTACTACATAATAAAACCTAAGCTAGAATGTGAAAACGTGCCACATCTAACTACCTCATAAAGGTGATATGTTTGGGTTGTTGCATTTCGTTATCTACACACGAACATGACGTCACATATATTCCCCTATCAAATCGCGAAAACACAAAAGTACGTTTTAGTATGTCCAACATCATACTAAAGTTACTCGTCATACTGTTTAAAATTTTTAATAAAATTATATCGCGAAAATTTGCTTATTATTAAAAAGGCATTACTTTCGCTGAAATGGTATTTGATTTTTTTTTCATTTCGATAAGAATCCATTAAGCCAATACCGACCAGATATACAGGCCTTCTACAAGGAGTGGGAGAAGGCAGTGTGTCAGGATAGTGCACGGGATACTGATGTGTAGAGGTATAGATGTTATGCCTATCCGTCGGTGTTCTCGGGGTAACCCCCACTCAATGTCTCGGGCCTAGTATCTAGCCGGCGTTGATTAAGCAAATTTCAAATTTCTCGAAATTATTTTTAGTAACTTTCATTTAACGTAATAGTGCATATTGTCTCACTCTGTATCACTAGTCGGGCGATAGGGGCCGTGAGAACTGAAGCCTTCTTCTTAGTACAACGTCAAATAATATGTTGTTCTTTGTAGCAGTACATCAGTATTTATTAGTGCGACAGTTCACTGTACTATCGGTCCTGAAGTTCAACATAGCAGCCTTACTCATTTGTAGTGTAGTATTTTTTATTGTACCAGAGTTGAGTTAAAAAGAACAAAGCTCACTATGCTTATACTTATAGTAATAACCTCATCGGTACGCCAATGCATTTCCGCTGCACGTATTCTTGGGTCGAATAAATGTGATTACCTGATTCTTACCACTCCAGTCGGCCAATTCCATTTCTGCACGCTTATTCGCTATGAGATATTGATTATTTTTACGGGCCACAACAAGGTGGGGAGGTATACGCAATATATATAAAGAGCAAATTTTTGCAACGTGCCATTAGGAATTGAATGTATTGATGCACATTTTTTATAAATACTCCTCGTATCCCGGCCAAGCTTTACGCCTATAATACACTCTCCGCCTATAAATTATATTTTATACAGCTAAATGCATTAACAGGAAGTGGCACATGGAAACATGATCGACTTACAGCAACAGTTGGGCAAAATGGCGTGACCACCATTAAAGGTTAAGCCAATCCCAGCGTTCCCTATTATCGCATTTAATTGTGGTTTTCTGTATATTTAAACATAGGCACATTTGGGTGACAACACTGTAGTGTAGTAATAGACACATAAATATTCGATCATTCCGCACAACATCGGATTTCATTAATTCGGAAACCGCAGGAGTCATCCAAACTGCAAACAGCTAGATGCGTTGTTATATGCATGAAGCGCACGCTTCTGTTCGTAGTTGATGTGCCTCGTACAGTATATTCAACCGGTCTTCGGTTGGTAATGAGAATCCACGTCTTCCCGAAACAATTGTCTCGAATTAATTAAATTTAATTTGATATTGGCGGAGTGATCGGATATTTACGTGTCTACTTTATACGCTACGAGTCATAAAAGGTCTGTTTCAGCACTCAGTTTGTGTGCGATCCTAGATCACGTAAACCAATTCGGATAAAACATTAGAGTTTACAAAAATTGAAATGTGTCTGATTGGTTCGCGTGTTCAAGGATCACACGGAAACTGCATCTTGGAACAAACCTATAACTTATGATTCACTGAACTATCAAATTAAAACGGCGCCTGTTTCGTTAATTTTCTAAAAGTTAAAAAACTTATTACTCATAAAATTTTCTTAGTAGTTGCTCATTAGCATGAATAAGCGCTGTATAAGTTGCTTAACCCCGAGAAATGCCATCTTTCAAGCTTTCTCAAGTTATTCCCCGCATCCTGTATATATGTGTAGGTCGGAGGGGTAATGTTAAACTGCGATCGCGTGCATTTAATTATGGTTGTCCGAAAGATATTAAAAAAAAAACATTTACTGGATTATAGGACTCTGTTATTGTTGTCTACAAGGTGGAGATTAAAATCATTGTAAAATTCGGGTATCATGCGCTGGGCAACCGTCCTGTTGAAACCAAATTTTATTAACATTAATGTGCTCTCGTACGGCAGGAATAATTTTATTGTCCAGTCACCCCGTTATCTAGATATCTATTTCCATTTAAGTTTTAGTCACTAAAAAAAGGTTGACACCTCCGTCCATAGTTTTACTTTCTGTAGGTACTGCGTTCGCCCTGGAGTATTCAAGTGCAGATTTTTACACGATAATGCTATTTAGATACCTTTGCGTGTTCCATGAAATACCGAGATTCCATAATAATTATTTTTACATTTAATCTTATGCCATAACAATATCGTTGCTATTGTAGTTATATTCGGCATTCTGATTTTTTTCCCGTCTATCGACGAAACAAAGGGCTATCTGTAAGATGAAGACACAACAAGCCAAAAAGTTCGCCAGCATAAGTATAGTATTGTGTATATTTTTCTCTTGTTCTACCAAACGGAAACCATGCACTCGTTGGGGTTATGCTGATATTGCTGATCGACAGTCACTGTTATTGCTGTTTTGTGGTCACTGTCGATTCAACACACATATGCAATATTAAAAGTCAGCTTCCATTACTTATGCAAGTGCCTAATGCCCTTTGAATGACTTGAAGGAACAGAGCTTATATTCTTCCTTATTAAGATTATTACTTTGTCTTATACTTACCCTTGTTAACATTTTTTTGAATCTATGCACAAAATCACTTACCTATTTTTTAATGAAATCACGAGTTAATTAACTAAAAATAAGAAATACTAAGTAAATGAACATTATGTGTAATATAAACATAAATAATAACTTGCACTACAAATACGAGTTCTCACATCCACATCGAACATTCGTGCCGGTGTTCGGTTCACGCATTCGTGTATTGTTGAATTTACAATTTACGTCCTTGTTTGGAATACACATTTTTAGGACTGAGATGAAATAATCCCACCAGGTACAAAGGAAGTAGTGGGAGTAACATTCACCTGACGATAAGTCAGAAACTTTAGTTCACAAAGTGGTTGTGTTCGAATTGGTGCAAGTTCTCGTAAATTAGTTGAGTCTTTTCTTTTTGTCGAATTCTTTTCTAACCTTATATATCTCATAGACAATTTAGAATCGTACGTTACCGGAAATTGTGTCCTTTAAGTCCTGTTATATTTTTGTTATAAAGTGGTTTTGTTTTGTTATTTTTTTCGTTACTACGAGTTTCCGACGACCGTTGGGTAGTTAAATTTCAAGTAAGTACAAATAATATTGTTTTATTTATTCGTAAAATCTGTAAATTAGCAGGTTCAGAATGATCCCTCTTGTCATTAGATAGTGCATAATGTTTAAATGACATTGTTTATATTTTTTCGGTTGAACAAGTAGTTCATGTTTAATACAAGGTTACAATGCCTATTATATTACGGGTAATGTTTTTATCTTCCAATGAGATAATATAATGTGTATACATAGCATACAGTACTGCAATATGACTTCAATTGTAAAATTAATTCCAATATGAAATTAAAGTGATTTAATTTAAGATTAAGTAAAATAAGTCCATTGTATTTGTAGCCTTTAAAATAGCTATATATTCACATTAAATAAGTCACTATATGTGCATATCTATTTACATGGAGTTATTTACTTATTTTAATGCTTACATTGTTTTTTTCCTTACTCTAAGGCAAAAATTTAACACGAAAACATTCATAAGTAAGCCGGTATACTTTACTTGCCAACTTTCATATTCAAAGTAATGATTTATTAGCCCATCACATATACGGATGCTCTTTATTATTTGGAATGGATAATGATCTGGTACCTATATAACTCATTTTTTTGTAGTGGACAGATATGCATGTATTTGTATATTTGTATTTAAAAGGAGGCTGCTAACGTGCTGACGTTTGATTCATTCGTAATACAGAAGGATTAGATTTCTGTTAAAGTGTTTGTGGTATCGAGAAATAATGATTACTTCTGAATTAATTGGTTTATTAGTTAATTGAAAGCCGATAAAAATAAATATAAAGATACTACTTCCTATGCTTTTTATGCGTTTGGTGTAATTTAATAGGCTGGAATTGGCTATTTGCAAAACTACCTATATAATTGCAATGAAAAAGAGAAAGGAGTTCAAATCTGAATGTGGTACATTCTAATAAGTACAATATGTATATACTTATGGTTATTTTTTTAGAAGCACCTAATCAGTTAAAAATATAATATGCTAATTGGTGAATGCAATTTCTGAGCAGTGATTATAAATACATTTAATACATAAACATATAGTATTAGTTACCTACATATCTCCTATTTCCTTACTTCAATTTAAATAAATATGCATCAGTACTTTTCTTCTGTATTTTGTGAAGAAATTTGTGAAATTTAGTAGAATCTTCATCAGTGTTTTACATACCAGTCCTAATTAATTCTGAAAATTATTTTCATTTTTCGTTTCTGATAAATGAAATTATATTTTGTTAAAAAAAAAAAAACTGAGTCAATGGTTTTTGCTATGTAACGCATGAAAATAGATTTAAATAACTTTGATATGTAATGAAAAAATGAGAAAGATAAATAGGTATAAGAAGACCATTTTTTTATACTATTCATCATTTTAGCAAATAAATGAAACCGATATCTGCTTTCATTGCATTAAAAGTAAAGATAAAAAAATTTGAGTGCTTTTTTTTTTTAAATATTATGGCATATTGATGTTTGGTCGTTTTATGGCGTCCCCAAAAGTATGCGTATAACATAAATGTTGTTAAAGGATTTTTATTGAAATTGTGTTTTTTGTGGATACTTATCCATAAGTACAAGCGAATTCATTTCAAAATGTAAAATTAAATTCCACACGTATGTACGTATGTACGTGGCTTTGAAGTTTGAAGTATAATTATATAGGAGAAGCTGTCTTTTCTTTGGACATCCCGCCAATATATAGATTAAATTTTTTAATAAACATTATCGCTTTATCTAATCTTTACATGTGATAACTACACAGGAAACAATAGAGGATGCGATATAGACTGTTCGGCACTTTGAAGTTAAAAATTAGATTTCATCCAATCTATATACAGAATAATTTGAACTATAAAATAGTATTTATTGCCTGCTTTAGCTTTAATAATAAAGTAAGAACCGAAAGGTTGTTTTTGGCTTAAAAATTTTGGGTGTTTTTTTTGTTTATTTGAGTAGTTAAGGTTATTTGAATTAATTACAATAACTTAAGGCTGAAGTTGCTGCTTTCTTTGAAACGACTAAATAATTTCGTTAAAGGGATATCTTTTACCAAAATAAATGCCTTTGATGCCAAAGAAATTATTGTTTGGATATATGATATCAAATATATATTTAGATAAATTGCCCAAAGAATCAATTTCTTTTATACAAAGGCAGTATAGTTATAGGCAAAGTGATTTCAGTTTTATACGGAAATTGTATTATTTAAATTATCGGCTGTGATCGCTTTTTAATTTGGCCCTTAAGTAATTTACCATCACATATATACTACGTAAAAATTCTTGGCATTGAAATAACCAATCAAAAAATAGAACTTATTTCTGTTATTTTTTGTTTTCGGCATCGTTTGGAATAACATGCACACTGACAATGAGAAAAAAAGATTTTTCCACAAAAAAGAAATCATATATCTTTGAAGAAAATTATTTCACATAAAGAAACTTTATTTGAATTTGGCTCTTGATTTTCGTGAATCAACCTTCGATGTGAAGGAGCAACGGGCAACTAGCGTGTAATGGTTTTGACTGTTCTTTTGGTGAATTTGTTAACACCTGTAATTTCATATTTACGGAAAATCTATGAGGGCAGAGCCATACCGTGGACAATAGCTCGAGTCTTTATATAATATGCTTATTGAAATAATTTGGTTTGGTCAAATAAACAAATTATTAAACTAAAAATATCTTTTATTAATTTCAAATAATTTCGTTTCTTACAATTAAATAAATATTTATTTGAATATCAATTGCAGAGTTATTCAACCAAATATGCTCTATACTATTCCAAACAAAGCAATTTTGCTTTGCGACTGATAACGATTATCTTCAAGTCAAAGATATACCGTTCTATAAGGAAGAAATATCCTTGCTAAATCACTATTTGTTCAAATAATTCTTTTTTAGGACTTAATAATATTTCTTTGCTACTATTTAAAAGAATAATTTATTTGGATTAATGCATATTTATTAACGTTAAAGATTTGTTTTCTCAGTGTGTTTTACTTCAAATTTTAGTTTTTGACTTTTTATCCATGTTATTTTTGATACTGACGTTTTTTAAAACTAATGATGGCAATTATCCATAGCCGAAACATGCCGTTTTAAAAATATAATAAATACATATTTATGAATGGAAAGGGCAATTATTAATACATACAATCACAAATCCCATTCAATGGATTCCAGCAACAACTAAATGCAATATTGCTTAAACAAAGGAAATTCTTTATATCTATAGTCGTTGTTAAATAACGGTTGTGGCAACTAAAAATTTTCTAAAATTATCGACATTCAACACCAAAGCCATCTTTTTAACGGCTCTGACGCACCACGGCGCCCTCAGTCGCTTGACGCTGCCGGCGCAGTCCTGGGGCCATTTGTATCTAAACGCCGCTGGCGCCGAACGGCGCTCAATCTCTTATGGCCGGCCTACCTTTTTTGTGGTTCCATGTAACTTACGCATTGTGTACACATTTTACATGTTGATAGTTTAAATAGTTAAACAAATACGAAGAATTTAAGAACGTGTTATAAAGCAAACATATTATTAAAATTAGTTTGAATTTTTCTGAAGGAGTTGGTCGTTTTATAATTTTTCATGAAAGTTTTGTCATTAATTCGCGTTTCGAGTTGTTGCATAATGGTTTGATGTGAATGACAAGACATATGTACTAACAGCAATAAATGGCTTCTTTACTTTTAAGGAGCTATTAAAATAGCTTTATTGAATATTTTAATTATTAAGCTAAAATGTTTTCAGTAATTGCTAATATAAGGTTTAAACTGAACCAGAATTTGGATGAGCAGCTTGAGTTAAGAAAAAGAAAACACAAACTACATTTTAAGATGAAACTTGAAATTTATGACATTTACATTTTTTTTAAATAATTTGTTTATTTAGTTACATCTAAAAAAAAAAACGAAAAAAAAATGAATCACCGTATTTTATATAAGCTGACTAATCTACAAAAATTTCACTTTTTGAGTAAACTATATATAGGTTGCTCTCGTTCATAACTGTTTTCTTTATAGATTTTTTTCTAATAAAATTGGGAATGCATTAATTACTACAATTTTAACCTGCATATACGTATAATATAATTTTAGTCGTTTCCAGTTTTGCCGAAAACGTAATCTAATTTCAAATCTGAATGTTTTTGCATATTTGGATTCTATGTAATTTTTTGAGTCCGAAAACATGACTTGTTACACTTTTGAAAATATTACGGTGTTGGCGTCAATTTTGCGCTAGGAAAATATTTTAGTGTTGATTTTTCCAAACTTTGCCAGACGAGTTGACTACGCGTATTTAATAGAACAGAAATTAATAGAATTTTGTGTAATTCTTTGTTCAGATATGAGGATTGACTTTTTTCTAGACATTCAGAAGCGTCAACCAATCAGAATTTTTCCCTCGGATAGAAAATATAGAAACCCCACCTATTTAATACAGTATTGCATTATACGCACCACCTGCATTGCACGTGTATCTGTTTTCGTGTTTGATTCTCGTATTAACATATCCAAACAAACCACAAATGTGACTGACTTGCAAAGTGTGACCTCGTGTTATTAAATGTTAATTCCTGTGGGCATACAACATTTCGACATCTTAAAGATGTATTGGGAACATCTATTTACGCAATTAGTTTAGACTTGAATCAAATAGCATAAACATTCACTTAATTTTATAATGGTTCTCAAAAAATTATTTTAAATTGGTACGTTTAGTTGAAACCAAAACTTGTGAATGAGTTTTGCATATTTATAATGAGAAAACGTCTTAAAGAGAGAATATTATAGCACTAGAAATAGAGAGTTGCATATTAAAAGACGTTGTGTTTAGAAAATGGTGTTAAAACACCCAATAGATCGCATTCATTTAGTTAAACAGCTAGTAAATTTGTCCAGTCTAGATCAAATAAAATGTGACTAGAAGAATTTTATAATTCCACGTGTCAGTTGGACAAAATAACCCCTTAGCAATAGACAATACTTGACTATCTTTGCTCGTCAAATTTAAACTTCTATAGTTCTCGACAAAATAACTCGAAAAGAGTGTGGACCTCTCCTGACAATTAAATTAGTCAAAAAAGTGTTAAAATTTTCAACAGTGTAGCTTTCATTTCCCTGGTTACGAAAAATCTGAATTTAATTTTTCAGTCTATAGAGTGTTACGAATGCGCTAAAGATTATCTTAATAGATATCGTCAAGATTTGCTTCACTTTAATACCTACAATTTTAACGCATACTATTTTATTCTTTGGAATATATCTAGTATTTTTAACCTCCAGAGAAATAATTTGTAATACGAATGCCAAGTATTTGGTTAGCTACTAGCTGTGGGGTTCTCCTGCCCCATTACTAGAAACCTTGTCCTCGCCAGGCCTTCACATTGGCACAGCACATGAACTGGTGTTTTTTCCTCCTGGACAGTCTTCCTGTCTTTATTCAGTAGATCTCTCGTGAATGCAGGCCTCTGCTCCTTTAGGAACTCTTTTGCCTGTCTTTGTCCCGGTGATTTTTGCCACCAATCGAAGAAGGAAGCCATTGACAAGGTTGAACTGAAGAAGTAAAAAAAATCTCTACTAAAGTGTTGTCAGTTTTCAGATTTATTATTTTTTTCAAGAGAAACAATTCTACAATAACTTAAGGGTAGTAAAAAATTGTCAAAACAACAACTGAGTAACTATACTTGCAAGAGATTACATCAATAAACCGTCAAACATCATTCAAAAAATTATATTAATTACAATAGCATACATAGATAATAGAAGTTCTACATTACATTTGAATTTTTAGCAATAATTTAAAAGCTAGTACAGTTGCAAACAAAACCATCTGATGCATTTCTTGAACATTAACAGATAGTACACATTGTGGCAAATTTCAAATCATCGTTAAATGCATTTTCAAACAAGTCCGACTTTCTTTAGTTCGGATAAAAACTGCAGGTTATAGCAGGTTTAGTTTTACGTGATTCGGCAACACCTACCATATTTATAATTCACAATATGAGAAAATGTCTTTAACCAAGGTGGTGCGTAATTGACTAAGATTTTTAATGAAGTGTTTAAAAAATCTTTTATCCTATCACTACAGCTATTGTAGTTTACAAGATATCGCCGGTCGCTAGAATTACTGGGAGACCCGGTATAACACACAAAATTTGCAAAAAGTACAATTTTTACGTTCTAAAACTTAACTGCGGCGAGTAGAAATATAATCTACATACATATTTAAACACAGCTTGGTTTTTTTTAGCACTTTTTAAATGACTTTCTCACGCTCACTTCGCGACTTGATCGTGTCGCTTTTATCAGAGATGAAAGAGTAAGGGACTCCAGATTTTCATCTTCGTTATTACCTCATTATTGAAAATATTAAGTTTTTTGTTAACTTTAATAAAATATGGTCCAATTGCACATTGTCCTTTTTTTTTTAGAAAATCTTAGTCAAATACTTCTGGTTATGGTTTATAAGACTGACTTAATATTTCGAAAGCTATTGCGATCGGAATTTCATTGATCGAGCGAACAGTCAGCATCCTTACTTGTTTTTATATACAAACTCGGCGACACTGTATTTCCGAAGAGAAAACGCATCTGTATTTATGATAAGCTAATTTTAGAAAGCCATAATAGTTTTGCGAAAAGAGTAAACAATGGTAATGATTTTTTATGATTTGTGGATTATGATTTCCTCGTTCCTGGGGATATCTTCAGATATTTAAACCCTAAACAGAAACATTCGAAGAGAATCATTCTTACATCATCTCTGTTTCTTATAAGGTAACCACACTTATGGATTGCGTCTCATGATGTAAGACTCATATTTTCGTCTTACGTTCAATCAAACAATAAAAAATGCTCACAAGATTACACCAGAGAAAATCGCTTTCTATAGTAGTACTAATATACATAGTTACAAGATTCAGTCTAGTTTGATTACCTATGGTTAAAATGTTTTTACAACCGGTAATATTTTACAACATTTTAATCCGACAGCATCCCAGGAATGCGTAAGTATCTACATAACGGACATTCTCTCGCATAAAGTCAAATGTGCATGCACGCATACCATCTCGCCTTAATGGTTCAAGTTTTGAGTCACCGTTCCCACGATGTCCTTATGTAAATACATTTAAATGTAAGTGCTATGCTGAGGCGTATGAGGTCTCCTCGAAACGCGACCACTAATCAGGGTAAATGATTGCGGACATCATATCGCCAGTGTCTTATTGCTGTTTCGAACTTGGAAACTTCCAGAACGTCGTTTGTCACTTGCACGGCTGTGTGCCGTTACAGCATCAATAGCATAGTTTATATGCATGATGCACTTAAGCGCGTTTAAAATGATGAATCCACACGCGAATTGTTTGTTTAATTTACAATCCTTTATACGCAAAGATTCTATGAGAGAAACTTGCATGAAGACGCCTAAGTGGGTGTTTCATTATTTTATCACCAAAGATTTGTTTCATCTTTATCTTCTTTCGTTCTGTATGTGTCCAAACCTGTATTAAACCTGGTCGAAACGATTTTTTTTTGCCGTCCAATTTTTTATTCTAATGTAATATTCCAAAATTTCAATTGTAGTTGTACTTACATATCAATTATGGTCTGATTTCATGAGGATTTCTTGAATTAGATTCCTCCAAATTGTTCTTGTTTGAAATCATGTAACACCTTTTATCGTACGAATTGCTTTTTTCGAAAAACCCTTATAGAATTACTATTGGCTCTCCATGCAGTTATTGCATATGAAAATGAGAAAAATAGTACATTTTAATATAGAGGCATCTACTACACCCCTCAACCTACTCAATACAAGACAAATTGGAACCAATTTTTTACATGATAAATTTATGTGTTCATTAAAGCTTAGATTGCTGCCAATTATTAATCCTAAAAATTTTGTATTCTTAACCTAAACAATGCTAGTTTTGTCTATTTTTACTAAATGAGAAGCAATATGTTTTTGTTAAATTTAAGTGTAGATCATTATTTTTAAAATATGTATATAAACTCGTTACAGTATCACTAGCTGCAGTGCTAAAACTTTTAATATTTTCTGCACAAACAAGAAGTGACGCATCATTCGCAAACAAAATGGTATCTGGTCTTATTAATCATTTACATACAAGAGGTACAGGAGAGGCCGCAGAACACTACCTTGAGGTACACCTCTTTCAGCACATAAACAATGTGAGTGTGCTCCATCTACCTCCACGTAATGTAATCTTTCATTCAAGTAGTCTTCAAACTAATTCCAAGCTATTCCTCTAATACCATAACTATGCATCTTCTCCAATAAAATTTCATGGTTCACAAGGTCAAAAGCCTTACTCAAATCTAAAAATATTGGTTACTTCAAATTCATATTTGTTCCATAGAAGTTTATTGTCTAGGGTAAGGCCTAGCTATTTAATCTCCGTTCTCAAATCTATATTTTGCCCATCCATTTTTATAGTTTTAAGATTGGATTTTCTTGGATAGCAAGTACATAGTACATGCACTACCAGTGTACAAATATTACATTTTTAAATTGGTGGGGGTAGGCACAGGTAGTTATAATGATACTTTAAAGACAACAACAAAGTCGCATATAAGTACAATTCAGAAAGTTTACCCTAGGTATTCGAACCACCTGTAAACTGCTAGTCAAAGTTGAATGTTGCTTTCAATCAATCAACGGATTTATTATCTACTTATGGTGTCGTTTCTGTTCTCTAGAAAATCATTTTCTAGGTACGGTAGAGTGTAGACTAGTTTTTACAACATTGTGTGTCAAACCACACTAAAACCCGTAAGGACGTTTGGCCAAATTTCGTGTCATCGGTGTTTTTGCGCAGAATCGAGAAAGTCGTGGCGTTTTGTTTATATTTTGGTTGAATGGTTAGAGCAAATATTTCTAAATATTGTTCCTATCTATATTTTGTTTGCGTTGTAAAACTTTTTGATAAAGTATTTGGTGCATAATTGTTTATTATAGTAAATATTTGTTGATATACATCCCAAAAGCAAACTGAAACTGTGGAAAAGGCAAAGATTTCTTACATTATATGTAAGACAAGTTATTAAGTTTCTTATAATGCCTTACAGTGGGTGTAACGTTGTAAACATCCGGATCTGTTAACTAGGGAGCTAGATAAATTATGGAAAAGTACTCGTGTATGTGAGATACATTTTAAAGAGGCAATGTTCCAGAAGAATGCTCAAACAGTATCCACTCTTTATTTGGAATCTGAAACTAATCTCAGATCAGAGGCACACAAGAGTGAAATTGAAAGGGTAAACACACAATCGGCAGATCCTTTCCAAATCAAGAGAGATGGAATGGAAAAGGAGAATGTTGAAGCAATCGTTCAAGCTGACTTCTTAAAAGGCAAACATTAAATAACACCTAAAATTCATCTGTTATCATATTAATATGACTGATACAAAAAGTATGGTTTGTATGCTACTCAACTGTATCCTTTTCAATGCGTAACTACACTAGTTACTTTGTTTTATTTCAGTTTGTGAATCGCATAGCTCTGAAACAATTTTAGAACACACATTCCCATCCTTGGTTGAACGCTATTTATTAAAAAATGCTTCTCACAACATGTGTATCTTCAATTCCGACATGCCTTTGAAGAGGGATCCGAGACACCTTTATTGCAACCATCGGCACTTTTGGTTTACTTTAAATCATCCACCACTGACAGTTTGTTTGCAAAGCAACAAATAAATTTGTCCGGTACCATACAATTGTTGGAAGATATATTTTCAAAAAGATTTAATACAATAGCTGCAGAAGCAAAAAGTGGGGCAAAATTAAAAGTAATGCTAAAAAGTATTCCATTTCATAATCCTTGTAACAATTTAACCCATGATTATTTATTAAACCTTTTTATAAGAATCAGAATATTTTTTAATATTAAATTTTTAAACCGAAATTTTTCGAAGCAAAAAATGTTAAATGAGCCATATAGCAACATTTATAAATAAATAAAGAAACTTGCTGTTGTATAATGTTTTATTATTTACAACTTTTTTTTACTTCAATGTCTTTTAGTCTCTTTTACTTTCTTATGTGAACAATTCTTTAAGATATCTATTCCAATTTGTTTTAATAAATATTTGCTATAAATTAATAATGGAACGTTTTTAATTCTTGTGCAGTTAGTGTATATGCTTGAGAAAAATACCTGTGCGGTACAAACATTTTTTTTTAATTTTAAATATCGGTACATATTTTCAAGAAAATTATAAATGCCCACATGTTGGTGATTATAAATATAATATAAATACATTATATGTCTGAAATTTTATATTATTCCTTCATCAACAGAGAATTGTTAGCATACACAATTTTTTTTGTATTTCGCGTAGTAGCGTTTATTATCGTTAAGATCGGTTGTTTAAATATAACCTATTACATCATTCCTATATACACGAGCAGACAAATCAACTGTGGTAATTATATCTACAAACATCTCTGTGATAATGAAACAAGCACAGATATACCTAACTGATACGTATATCGAAAAGATATACTGCGTGACCAAATAAATGTTGCTACTTTTATTTTGTTTAGGTTTTGCTGATGAGATTTTCTATTCTTCATAGTTGTACGTCTTTGTGATATGCTTAAAGTTGACTTTTCTATGCTAGTTTTATAAAGGTTTCGTGCTGTTGTGTACTAAAATTAGTGTTGGAGTAAGCTTACACCAGTCCGTTGTTTACTTTACAATTTACGTCTAAAAGATAAATGTTTTGCTATTTTTTTCATAGTCTTGCTATATGTCAGAATGTATAGTAACATTCAAGGTTAATGCCAATTGATTTTCTTAATCACCATTAAATTATGTAGAACTCAATTGATACTTTTAATTTTTATATTTGTAATGTGCTTTATGATGATTCTTATTTACAAATTATATATTTTAAGTGACAAAAGCGCTCATAACTGTGATATTTATAACACTACACACTTTAAAACCAGTGGCGACTGGTACATACGTCACAGGCGGGGTCAATACAATGATTGAAGTTCGTGTGTTATCGTCCGAAATACGAACATGTTACGAACTTATATGAAGAAATTAGATCATTGTAATGGCCCTTGTGAAACGTAAGCACCCGCCGCCACTGTTTAAAAACACTTTAGCATAGATTTCACTACACTGAACGCATGTTCAATATGCTATCATCTAACGTAACACTAGAGTCTCTGAGACTCTCTCATAGTTCTCATGTTTTCTCAATTGTTCCGCATTAAGTTGTCAATAGGTTATAAGGACCATTTATAACAATTCTTGGCGGAATTGCACTGCCATTATGAAAAATTGGTAATTTTGGGCCATCATTTTTTTTTCTTTTTGTAAAGGACATTGGCGTTGGATGTAATAGGTAATATACGTTTCAATTTGAATGAAATATTTGCTGAAAATGAAATAAATGTGACCCAGAATCGAATATTTCTAGGTTATGTACTAATTTATGTATTACTACTAATGGTTCTTTTAGTTTTATTACCACAATATACTTCCAACATTTCTTTAGACATTGAATAATTTCAATTCTTCGGTTGCCTGGTTTGCGAAGTATTTTTTACGGATATAAACGGTGAATAGTTTTGTCAGCCAGTAACCACTACGCTATAAACAACGACGTTAACTCTGCAGGGCACTGTGCAGAGCTTTTCATTTTGACTTGACCACTACTATACAACGTGTTCCGTATCGTTTTAATCAAACTTCGGGAGGGTAAAGTAGGAATTTAATGACAAAAAATAACGAAAGTTGTAAATGAATTTTGTTTCGTTAGGAAGATACAGAGTGTTAACCGTTCGTACACTATCATTTTCTCGGGATCCCTTGCAGTTAGGGTAGTGCGATAAAAATTTTGACAAATAACCTCCCAGCCAGATTTATTTTACAATACTTTGAAATTCCGAAAACGTTAATCGATAGCTACTTTCTTATTTTAAATGGAATGGTGTTGTTTTTATTACTGTAAGGGATTCTACACATTATTTAAAGGCAATTTGCGCATAGGTTCTCTATCAACCTCGGCTGATGGTCTAGTAGCTTGCACGCTTGGCTGTCAGTCGCGAGGTCCTCGGTTCGAGCCCGACGGACTGCTTTCAGAGTGAGGTTTTCGTGGTTTTCTTCACTCCTTGGCAAATGTTCCAGAAACGAACATCTTAAGTCGCTCCACGGCCGCAGGCGTAATAATAACTCATGACTCGGCCGATGCCCTCTGTAATTGGCGAAAGCTGTTGAGGGATGCCAAGGCATAAATTATTATTATTATTAGTACCTATAAATTTAATGGTTTTTGAGATATTTACGATTTTGGCAAAATTTTGATATTTCTATTTCGTTTGAGAGTGCTCCGTAGTTTACAGGCCATCAGCAATTATGATGTGATTTTGCTATGGTAGACTTTAGGAAGTCTATTAGTCAAATTCAGCAAAACAGCAACGATATTTTGATATGCCTTGACAGTAAAAGATAAGTTTTTTTTCACTAGAGCTGCATCCAGACTTATTAAAAAATTCCTGGCAGCTCCTCTGTCATATTTAGAATTTGTCGCGGAATTTGCCTCTTATTCTGTTTGTCAGTATAAAAGAAAAAAAAAAAGGATCTGGGCTGGGACTCTGTGTACAATAGAATTCTATTAAGGTAAAGTCAGGTAAGTGTGTAGTAAAAATTGCATAGTGCGAAGAAAATGTAACACTGTTCACATAATAAGACATTTTGATAAATTTTACACATAGAAGTACGTAATATATGCTCAGTTGAAAACCTTCAATAGATACACCTTTTATAATTATCAACGGTTTACTAGAAAAAAAAAATTTAAACACTGTCAATACTACACACTTACCAGAAAATGAGGTAAGTGTGTAATCGTTCCGCCATTTTAATATAATAGCATTTAACTTTAATTTGGCCAGATTTGTAATACTAAACTCATGCCCTGTTTAATAAGGTATGATATACTCACAAGATATTCAAGTTATTACACGTTAGGAGATGCGAACTTTTGTTTGTAAAACCAGTATGAAGTTTAGTACATTACACTGTTGAAAATATTACGGTGTTGGCGTTAATTTTGCGCTAGTCAAATATTTTAGTGTTGATTTTTCCAAACTTTGCCAGACGAGTTGACTACGCGTATTTAATAGAACAGAAAGACTAGAATTTCGTGTGAATTCTTTTGTTCAGATATGAGGATTGACTATTTTTCTAGACATTCAGAAGCGTCAACAAATCAGAATTTTTTCCCTCGGATAGAAATATAGAAACCCCACCTATTCTAATCAGTATGCATTATACGCACCACCTGCATTGCACGTGTTCTGTTTTCGTGTTTGATTCTCCGTATTAACATATCCAAACAAACCACCAAATGTGACTGACTTGCAAAGTGTAACCTCGTGTTATTAAACGTTAATTCCAGTGGGCATAAAAAAATTTCAACATCTTAAAGATGTATTGGGAACATCTATTTACGCAATTAGTTTAGACTTGAATCAAATAGCATAAACATTCACTTAATTTTATAATGGTTCTCAAAAAATCATTTTAAAATTGGTACGTTTAGTTGAAACCAAAACTTGTGAATGAGTGGTTTTGCATATTTATAATTGAGAAAACGTCTTAAAGAGAGAATATTATAGCACTAAGAAATAGGAGTTGCATATTAAAAAGACGTTGTGTTTAGAAAATGGTGTTAAAACACCCAATAGATCGCATTCATTTAGTTAAACAGCTGGTAAATTTGTCTAGTCTAGATCAAATAAAATGTGACTAGAAGTATTTTATAATTCTACGTGTCAGTTGGACAAAATAACCCCTTAGCAATAGACAATACTTGACTATCTTTGCTCGTCAAATTTAAACTTCTATAGTTCTCGACAAAATAACACGAAAAGGGTGTGGACCTCTCCTGACTATTAAATTAGTCAAAAAAGTGTTAAAATTTTCAACAGTGTAGGAATAGAAATATAATCCCTTAAATGGGTGAAAACCAACCGTTCAGAATTTATTGGCGTGATGTCCTAGTAATTTTTATGAAAAAGACAACACATAGGTGGCATTAAGTGAGAATAAAGAAGTTGTTTAGGTTAGGACTGCGAAAATATTTGTATATTTTATTCGTTAATCTTTATTTATTGATTTAAATGTTCCCAATACATTAATTATGGGTGTGGATGAAGAAGAAGCGTTAGAAGAAATGCGCATCTTTAATATAAAACGACGTATTCTACGCGAAAAAAGCGATCCATTTATACATTCCAAATATTTCACACCTCTTTTAAACTCAAACAAGTAAGCCATCAACTAGTAAATGCTATCCTTTTATAAACGATCTATCTATCCTTCAAAGCGAGGTGTGTGGATGTATCGTCTTTATGCGACAATATGGCGGCATATAGAAATAGACTATTGCCACACAGAGTACAAACGATGTAGAAATGAAGCGATAAATAAAATTCTATTGTACACAGAGTCCCACCCCTGGTCTGCTTCTGATTGACTGCTAAGGACAATTTCCCTTGCAAGGGAGAGAATTGTTTTACACTATAGATTAACACGTGGGCTTCTGCGGTCGTTATCCATACTATACTATGTTAAACTTGGGAGCTGGAACCACGACCTGGATCTTCTTCTGCCGACGTTTCGTCCACACTTGCAAGGGGCATTGTCAGGGTTGCTGCTTATACGGCTATTGATCTGTAACTGAAAGATTAATTAACACACGGGGACGGGTTTATATAGGGATAACGCTTGTGGATCAGTGGATCGCGGTAAAAATATAGCAGGTGGTCGTAACATTTTATTAGACGCAGCCAAAAATAAAAGTCGACGTGTCTGAGCCTTTTTTCCAAAAAACAAATTTTTGTTGAACTTTAAATGAATTTGATCCAACCCACGTCTTCTTACTGTGGATTTATTTAAAATCAAAAGATGAAAGTCTATTCAAAAGCATAAAAATTGCACACGTTTTCTATACGTAATTCCGATTCTGAATTTTTATTCGGTAGAGGTAAAATACTACAACTTTTTTTTTAACCTGTATTTGTACCTCTAATAGTAATGGGAGCAAGCAGTGGTAAAATAAAGGGAAAAATCCTGAACACAATGATGAAGTGTATTATTAAATTATTTTATAAACGAGAATACATTGATTGACGTCTAAAAAAATCTAAAATATTTTGATTTATGCAAAATCTCAACCCGTATATGTCAATCTATGATTTCTTGTGCAGTTCGAACTATTTGCTATTACTGTTTTAATAAACCGTAAAAGCGAATGCAGTATCTATAGATACGATTGACATACTAAAATATAATAACATCGACAACAATATAATTATTCCCAGTCATCGGCAATGTTCCGGTTAATATCACAACAGTTTACTATAGCACTTTAATACAATGTTAATTACGAGGTGAGTAGCAGATTTGCTGCTTTCCAATCTTAAAATTTATCTGATAAAATAAACAAATTAGATGTGTAATAAGTTCACTGATAGATCATCTGAAACGGTACAATGATCGCTATATCCAATTTAACACTGAATAATTCATCTCGGCGGCTAATTAGAATTTCATAAATTATTAACAGTTTAACACTCTGGTGCGCATCTTAGAAAGGATCTTTTGCAGGATCCGTTTTGTATACAAAAGTATACATGCTACACGTTCCGGCAGATCCTCACAGAATAACCTCACTAACTGTTTTGTAATTTGAAGTATTCTTGTATACACTTTGTACTGTGGATGATAGTTTTGATCGTGGCAGAGATCGGAACTATAGATGAATGGAACAAACGAAAACCGCCATTTCCGGTAACTGTTAAACGTAAATTGCTATATTTAATTATAGCTTTGGAAGTAAACGAAAAATCTGTTCGTAGTAACAAATGAATTTTTATTTATCATGGTAATCGAATAGCCTAAAAAAACCTATAGGTATAGAATGTTTGTTCTTGTGTGACATCTACTATTCCGAAAATGACTTATTTTTCCATTAGAAGCATTCTACCCTGTATATTGCATTATTAAGCATATTGTTTTTAAATCTTTTCAATTCACTTCACAAAAGCATTGACAAAGATATGATACCAGAATAATGCCAGATAGATTGCGACATCGTTCTATTCGCAAATTACTATCGACAAGATTCTATACAAAATACACATCTCACCATTTGCGGGATCCGTTTTAAGAAACGAAAGCTATAAATAATAAAAAATTAATGAATACTGACATAATAATATTTAAATAAACAAATGTCTTTTTAGAGCCACCTGCTAAGTATTAGATCATCTATTTGTTTCTGATGGGCGACATTTTGTGTTTAAAAATAAATCAAATGATTAGGGCTTAGAGCTTGTTGGACACATGCATTTAGAATCAGCGTATATACATTATAACTTTTTAATTGAATTTGTAATTGGCATCCAGGTAATTTATTTTTGTTCATAGAGGTTGATATGCAAAATGTATCAACGAAAATGCTTTGTATAGATAAAAACGGATTCTTTAAACCAAAGAAATATTCTTTAGTCATACTTTTTGTTTTAAAACAATATTGTTACCGTTACCAAAACCGAACAAAACAGGTATTTCAAATTATAAACCTTTCTTTGTTTTAAAAATATATTTGACTGTCAGGCAAATTATCCTGCATTGAAAGAAAGATACCTTCCTATTGGTGTAGGATCCTGTCGTAATATTTTATGAATAAACTTGCATATTTTATAACAAACAAAGAGACCTATTTTTGATAATAAGTGTATCACAAATTTATAATGTGCTAAGCGGATTAACCAATAAAATTGCTCAATCGAAACGTTTATGCAATGTTACGAAGTAATGGGAACATAATTTAGTAACTATTCATGTTCGAAATGCTTAATTTGCAAATTCATAACATTAGGCTATACCCAGAATAAGTAATTTTCGATTAAATCAATCATTTATTATTATTTATCATGTACAATTATTAATATTATAATACTGTACTATACTATAGCTTTTATGGAAAATTTTTACATCTTTGAGTGTTTTGATTACTTCAACCTTGAATTTACATCTCAACCAGGATGGGAATCTGAGTTCCTTTACCTTTTCATCTCTGATAAAAAGCGGCATTATCATTTGTAGTAACTTAAGACGAATAACTCTGCGGAGAATTTGATGATTGCAATTCATATTTCGAGATACAATAACTAATAAAGGAAATTTAGTAAAAATTTATCTTAGAAATTTTTTGTATACCTAAGCAAGGCGGTCATCACAGTATTTTAACCTTTGAAGGCCTGGCGTTACCATATGGTAACAACTGGTACCACTCGTAAAGATTAAGATAGCACAAAAATGTTTCTCTCAAGTAGGTATCACATATCACTGCAAAAGGTTACCACCTTGCCATAGCAAACATGCCCAGCTTGTACAGTGTAGTAAAATAAATATTACAATAGTGAGTTTTTCTTCGAAGAAAAATAGATATTCAATGTAGGTAAGTATTCAAAAGTACTATTTCGAATTTAGTCATACCTTCAAATATGATAGTAGTAGATACATCAAATAATATATCTAACTGAATGTAGTTGAAATTAGAGCATAGGTTTGTGTTACGTGAGGTTTAAACTGTAACGGTGTAGGTATCTACTATTCGCAGGGGCGCTATAGAACCGGCAATGTTATACGCGGAGTGATATGGGTCGTCACCATAGAGATAATAGAGTGCTGATATTGAACTCAAAACTGCTATCAATTGAAATGCGCCATATTGATACACAGACGTAATAGGTGACGTCGATACAGCGTGTATTGTATTCAAATAAATCAAGTTAATGAGACATTAAAAATCTTCAGCACAGCATCTATCGTGTTAGATTTTAACCTGTGTATTTTAAATATTAAAACTTGTTTTTTGTTTTATTGAAGCTGTGGGCAGTTTAGAGCTACAAATAATTTCTGCATATCAACTTTTTGCGCATTCTTCAATCAACAAAGATAACACGAGTAGTTTTCCAAAACCATTTCTTAACTTAGTATCCACTATCCATAGGGGCTTAATAAAAATAATAAAAAGAGACGTTTTGCTTTTAACGTCATATAAAAATACGCAGGACAAAATCTAATGAAAGTTTTTTGAGAGTGGAATCTGAATCTGCCGTAACAATGTAATTTATGTTTTCTTCAGCAGTAAATAATCAACTAGAGTGTTTGCAGCCCAATTTACTGATGATTAAATAATATTAGTTTATACTTCATTCTTTTCTTATTGCTTTTCTTTGTATCTTTATTATTAATGCTGTAATATGCATACTTATACAAAGCTTACGCGTATAATAGAAATATGAATAATATATATATATTAGAAATATTCCGTAAAAGCCAAAAACAAAAAAGTATATAAACAAAATAATTAAACTGAAAGGTTAGGTAATATACCAGCCACCAGCCACTTTTTGATTTGGTCACAGTATACTACTGTGATTTGACCAACTACCAAAAATCTCACCGCAAATACTCCCTACAAAAGTACTAACTAAACGTAAGGGAACGTAAGCATGACGCGTCATGATGACGCCTGTGTTCCAAGATGTCCGGCTAACTGTTGATGGTGCGCCGTAATGATATGCGTACGGTTTATTGGTAGTCTATTAGGTCTGTGGCCGACACATGTAAAATTAAGCACAAAAGGATTAATTTGGGCGTAACGTAAAATTGTTAACAGTTAACGCCGTGAACGCGTACTCATCTACTTCGACTGACGCGGCGTGCGCTATTTCGGCTATATTACCAGTAGATTTATGTTTGAGGCAACTGAAATTTAGTAAGGATGCGAATAAAATAGGGTTAGAGGGTTTAATTACGGTAATCGGAACTAAATAAGAACCCACATCTTGTGCACTGTAATAAATGGAAGAAAATTCAAAACTTTTCTTAGAAACACCTTTATTTCGTTCTGGATTCTAGTCTCCTCTTCGGCCACGTCGATACTCAGTGTATAAGTAATGATCAAACCCTTGGCATAACCATAACATAGGTACAACATACATTCTAGATACAAATGACGTAACGTACCTAATATTACACATAACAAGATCTAATCTAGTATACAGAGCAACTGAAGCTTACAGAAAATATTTTGGAATTTGAAACAGGTATAACACTTAGAACTAACTTAGTAATGAGCAAGTAACAGATATAGGGGTACTACTTCTGCCTGTCTTTCCCAAAATGATCATGCATTTTTAACACCCTGTATGATTTTTGAAGAAATTACTTACTAACTTGTGCAAGTTGCTCATTGGGTGTGTTGTTAAATTTTAGAATTTGATAACTTTAGTACATCATGTTTATGTAGCTTTTATTGCGCATAAAGTGTAAGGCACTCATGAATAAATAATTGAATAATCCACATTTAAAAGTGCTTTTTACATTTTATAAGAATATTGCCCTTCATTTTTGTATTAAGGAAATTACAAACATTTAGATGAGATAGCCGATAAACAGAAAAGTCTTCGATTCGCGCAGAATAAACATCCATTAATCTTCCACCATCGACTGTTGGCTCATTATACTGCGACAAAATACAAGGTACTTTTCTCTATTCAAAGTAGATGGGCCTGTTCATAAATAAGTGTAATACGATCTGCGAAGTGTTGATATAATAGCAAGCATGATATAGGGAGGATTTGATTCCCTACCAGGTGTCAACGTTTATTGCTTTCTAATGACAAGTGGCGATTTTCAAGTAGGTGCTACTCTAAATTTAAATGTATAAACTTAAGATTAACGCTGCTTTAAGTACTTACTGACATGTGTAGAATAGATACTATATATAAGTGTGAATGTATGCCTTAGCATTCGACAAGCGTGCAATTAATTTGCCATGTACCATGTAAGAAGTGAAACTGACACACACGATTCGAATGTTGTTTTCGTTAAGGTGGAATTGAAAACCTGGTCTAGAAGAAATAAATTGTATCTTTTCCGTAATATAGTAGTGCAACGTTCACTTAAAATAGATCGGCATTCGATTTTAGTTTTTGCAGTATATAAATTAAAAGCATTTTATCCAAAATATGGCTAGAAATGCTAAATCAAATGGTTTTTAAGATGAAATATCTCTATTCACTTTTTAAAAAATCTTTTACATTTAGATACATATTAATCTTCTTACTTAATCCCATCAAGCACAAATAAAGCTTCAAAACTAACTTCAGTAGTTCATTACTAACACTTTTAGCAAGTCCAGAAGAGTTATTAGTTATTATAATCATATTTTGGTTAGAGATACCGTATTATTAAAAGCAACCTGGTGTAATTGCAGTTGCAATTGTACATACGGAGAGGTATTTTTGAATTGCTGACAGCTGGATTAAAAATGCGAATGGTCCAAAATTATCTCCGAATTTTCTCCACATACCTACATTCTCCGTGTACCATCTTTAGCAAATTAAATGCGCATCTAAGCTGCACAAATCTTCGATTATTAATGCGATTGAAGCTACAGCACACTGAAATAGTAATTAAAAATTATTTACAAACAATTCTGAAATATGCATTGTTCGGTTCGCATTAGTTGTAGTTTCGGTTGCATATTGATTTGTGGAACTTCAATTCTCATTTAATTTGTTAAAGATGGTGCACCCTCTCTGTGTATAATGCAAATTAACGTCGCATTAAGTAAAATGTTATAGTTTGGCGATTAATATAATTTGCTCAACTAAATCGTTTTTTATTACTCCATTAAACATATATGGATCGATAGTGACATTTACTGGTTTTTATTATTGAGCTTTATGAGAACATATTACATTTTGAAAAATCAAAGCGCATCAGGATGTAAAATTTTTAAAAAGCGCATAACAGTTTTTTTGTTGTCAGCAGTAGCTGATTGAAGGAAGAAATCGTTACATAAAAGAATGTTCATTGACCCAAGCAGGTAGATTGTTTGTATATGGGCAAACAAATATTTATTTCTCACAAATACCTTACTTTGTTAGTGCTAGATATTCGATTCAAATGCGAATAGTATTTGTTTTAAGAAAGTAAACTGGATTAGATTAAATATTGTAGAAAATTGAATTAAAATAACCTACTTATTTGAATGAACCAACTATTTTTTTTTTCATACGGGATAATGCCTAAGCCAAAGCTTGTAAAGCCCCATCATACGTTCGTTTACATTAATTAACAACATACTTGCTTGATTAGTTATATTAATTTAACAGTACCAAATATTTTGTAGACTCAATTCACTTTCTAAAGAAATCAATTTATTGTACCTATAAACATTTGCTGATTAGATTTCAGTAGTCGTTACTGTAGGTTTCTACCATCAGTTGTTCTCCACAAGCGAGTCGCCGTTCTGATGATCACAGTTTTTAGAAGAAAATTACCTAGCAAATAGTTTATGTGACTGCATTGTATTGAAAACCAGTGTAAAACTGCTTTTCAATACAAATGCAAACAATATAGGCACTAAAAAACCTATATGTAATAGTTTTCGAGTTATGCGCGTTTGATCGTAGGAATATAATAGCACTGACAAGGTATAGGCAGAAGAAAATGTAAACTTTCGCTGATTGTTCCTAATACTTTAGACAGCGTTGCTGTTCCTAAATATAGAAAAAGAAACTAATTCTACATTCTACAATTATAAAATAATATCAATTTATTGATATTGATTATTCAGTTCACATCGTTTTGCAGATGTGTGAGTAGCTATTTATATAAAAATAATCTATACTTAAATATAATCAATACACAGTGCGTGTGAATAATTAATAACATAAGTGACAAACTGTATTTTGAAAATTTATTTTATGTAAGGCACAATCTATTTTTCTTTTTTTTTTAGTAAAAGTAAATAAAATGAAATATTCATTATTGATTCAAGCAGTTGGTATATATTGTTATATATGTGTAAGCAAATATTTATTTCTTTTGGATAACTGTCGGTACCCAAATATTCGATTCAAATGAATTCGTTAAAGTATTCGTTTTAAAAGAAGTAAACTGGATTTTATTAATATTCTAGAAAATTAGATTAAATAAATGTTCCTATATACATATTTGAATTGAGTAACGATAGAATCTTCTGGAGTAATTATGAGACACTCAAAACATTGGGCAAAAATAAGACAGCCTAATAGCAATTTTTTTACAGTAATTATTTTTAAAGTGCCTATTAAAGAATACTCTTGTCATGCACCTTAGTTTATGACCACTATAAATAACAAATAAACATTGACAATATTAAAAGATAAAGTTTTGATTTTAGTTTGTACTGCTAACTATACAGTCTAATGACTTTTAACGATGTCTGTGAAACTTTATCTTTGCTCGTTCACTATGTAGGACAGGTAAACTCTAAAGACGAGTATAATGTCAAGTTTCTACGTCATAAGGGACAAAGTGACGATCAACAAGCATTTTATATGGATGTCTCACATTTGTTCGTATCTCATTTCCCCTCAAGGACGGGTAAAAGGGTGACACAGCTTTTATTTTCTTTCTTGTAGTTGTATTTAAATATCTGGCCTATTTATGGTTGAAGAGACTCGTCAACCTTGTGTAGGAATTCATTTTTTGAATTGTTTAATAACGTTATTTTGTCAGTTTAATCATAAAAGTTTTGAAAATTTTCCATAATTACCACGCAAGACCCTAATTTCATTTATTTTAAATTAACCGTTTGCTCACACACAATGATTACCTACTTGGTTGCAGTTATATTAATTTAACGGTACGAAATATTTTGTAGACTCAATTCATTACACTGACTTCAATAGACTTTGCCAAAGCAAGTTATTTTCATACTTACTGTATATTACTACAATTGTCGGTTTCAATAATTCAATTTATTATATAAACACATAATGATTGGTTAAACTGGATTTTATTAGTCGTTACTTTAGGCTTCTACCAGTTGGGATGAGTCGTCATCCTGATGATGTTTTTTTTTTGGAAATCGCTCCATCAAATCGATTCAAATTTTCCGTACTTGTTATTTGATATCAAAAGATAATTTATAGCTGAGAATAAAAAAAAAAAACTCTTGACAAAGAGAAGTTATAAAACTTCAAAAATAGATGTTTTCTTTTTGAAATTGGATAACACATTAGAATTGTGCAATGTCTTATCTCTATTTTATTTTATATAATGTTTTTAAACTTTAATTGTAAAAAAAACTTTAATATCGAGTGACGTAGCTTTTGATTTCTAATTGGCACATTACACCTGTAGATGGCCAAGACCGAAACCGGTTGTTAATAATATTAAATAAAGGGATTGGATAGAACTCTTTTACTGGTTTTCTCGAATACCAAATATCAGAATTCCACCAATCGAGAACTTACAGTAACTTAAATTATGATTTGCTTTATATAAATACCTGTGACAAAATACAATTTGTTACTTTAACAATTTTTTTTCTCCGCTTAGTGCTTGGATGGTAAGCGTAATTTTTGGAAAACAAAAAAAAATGATAATGATTTAGCAAAAAAGACCGGTCATTTGGACGTACTGCACCTTTTTGCAATGTCTTGAAGCATGTATTCAAAAGTATTGTCCAGAATTATTGTGGACGTGAACAATTCTTGAATTAACGTATAGAAAACGAAGAAATACTCAATATTCAACCAAATATGACACAAATGAAATTTTACACAATGAGTAGCAATTGTGGAAAACATAGTTAATAAGTTAGCTGATGAAGACATTTGTAAAATGACTACGTTTTAATTATTATTAATAGAAAATAACATGAAAAATAAAAAGATAAGTATTACTGCATGAATAAATACGGCGAACACTGCGCGAAGGGATATGCAGAGCAAATCAACAGATTTTGAAAATTATTATTAGGATTTAATACAGATATCGAAAACTCTTACTGCATATATAAAAATCATCATTTTGCCAGAAATTCGATTTAACACGCTTTGCTTGGCTGCTCATTTAAATATAATAGTTTTAAAATAAGTATATGTAACTTTAATTCTATAGTATTGATAGTTAAGTATATTGATACGCTTCAATTAAGAATATAGATTTGAGCATTTTAATTCGAAACAAAGTACACTTCTCACAGGAAAAATCGGGACACCAGCAATCGTGAATTTTAAAATTTTTTGGGTGTAAATGCAGCTTTCAGAGGATATATGCACTTATCAAAGCCATAAATCACTTTTTTTGTATGTATTATTGCCATCAAAGGTAAAGACTGAAAATTTAAACAGAAATATAAATATATATATAGAGAAAAAGGTTTATACATTAAATAAACACATTGGAATTTCGGTGGCGGTGTTTCCTTAGAAATACCGAATACGGAAATATTAATGCAAAAAAAATACATAACAAATAAAAGGCCTCTTGAGTAGACGGCACCATTTAGAAATACACATATATGTATTTAACTTGTTTGATGTTATGTAAAGATAATTCTTTTTAAAAAAAAAACATGGCGATGGGATTTTAAAATTATATTACCTATTACTACGATATTAGTTACTTAGTTTGATTTATGCTCGCGAGTATTGCTTTAGCAATAGACAATATGTCAAGCAGCCTCCTAAGTTTTTGAACAATGTGATTTTCACATTGATTAATTACACTATTATTGATCTATTCATTATTGTTGTTCTTTAGTATTCTTAAATATTGTACTACTACAAAATATTTTTCTATGTTTTAAAAAATTACCAAAAACAGTTTAAGATTATTTATAACATTTTTACAGCAATTAATTTCGCAAAGAAATTATTTATTTTATTAACCCTCCGTTTATTGTATTTTCAAGAAATATATCTTAACTGTCGCCTGTGTAATCCAATGTTGTTCTATTTTATTGAACACTTTTGGTCTGTAACACAGCTTCAGGCAGTAGCAACGAAAAAGTATTAAATACATTTAATACTTTTTGAATTTGATACATCAAATTCAAAAATAAATATTTTAGCACTAACTGAGATTGACGAACAATATGCTTTCTTACAAATGTTTGTTATGTATTATAAATCCAATAATATTTTAAATAATTGTTAATAAACCTGTCCTTTTGTAAAGAGTCCCAGTGTTGGCCATATCTCAAGAAAATAGATCAACGACGTCGGATTACACAGGCGATAGCTAAAATATATTTCCTGAAAATACAATAAACGGAAGGTTCATAAAATAAATAATTTCTTTGCGAACTTAATTGCTTTATTTAAGAATTTTATAAATAATCTTAAACCTGGTTTTGGTATTTTTTTATAGATAGAAGGAAACTTTATAGTAATACAATATTTAAGAATATTAAACAACAATAGTAATTAATACATCAATAATAGGATAGTCAATAATCTGTGAAAATCACATTATCCCAAAACTGAGGAGGCTGACTGACATATTGTCTATTGCTAAACTAATACTCGCGAGCATAAATCGAAGTAACTAATATCAAAGCAGCACTAACAAGTAATTCCATCACCACATGTTTTCTTAAAAGAGAATTATCTCTCTCATAACATCGAACAAGTTAAATACATATATATTTCTAAATGAAGCCGTCTATTCAAGAGTTCTTTTTGTTGTTATGTATTTTTTTTCATTGGTATTTCTGAAGGAAACGCCGCCACCGAAACTCCGATTTGTTTATTCTATACATAAACCTTTTTCTCTTTATATATTTATTTTTCTGTTTAAATTTCTAGTCGCTACCTTTGATCGAACTAATATACATAATTAAGTGATTTATGGCTATGATAAGTGAATACGTCCTCCGAAAGTTGCGTTTACAATCAAGAAATTTTAAAATTCTGGATTGGTGGTGTCCCGATTTTTCCTGTGAGAAGTGTACTTTGATTTTAGTTTTACGCAGAAGACATTACAAACGGTAACAAAAGCATATAAATTGCAAGCAATAATCCCAACTAAATGTTCGAATTTAGTTCTATTATACTTATAGAATTATATTTACTACGCATTACCTATGCGGTTGCACTTGTTAGGTGTAATAAGCCTACACACGCACCTCAAACGCTCGATTGAGAAAACGTCATTGCTGCAATGCAGCAAGATACCGTAACGGCAAATTTAAATACGTCCCTGCTAACCATATGAATGTGGAATTAGCCAGGCATAAAGCTACCTACGCATCGTCCAAGACTGCATGCACGTGAGGTGGGTGCTCGTAAAAACTCGCATAATACGAATAACCATTTAAAGAGGAAGTTGTGTGAGGTAAGTGAGTTCACAATGTGTGGTAGTTTAATGAAGATCGTAAACATTATGTGAATGGTCTAATATAAAGAACGTAGAACTAATAGTTTCATATGTTAGTCCGGTTTGTGGATGGTCATTGTCTCTTCCCACATAAAGTCGAAGTACTTCGTATCAAAAGAAATTTTCTTTGGTTACTGATGCTTACAGATAATACAGTAAATTCCTTTCATTCTTGTTTAGGGTGTAGGAAACTGTGCTGCGCTAAGACCGGTGTGAACTTGGCAAGCAACTTTATTAAAAAAAAATAAACGTAGTACGGTTCGATTGTACTTGGTTTGTACCCGTTTGTACCACTTTCAGTTTCGTTTGTACCTCAAAGGTTAAAAAATAGAAAGGGTTTAAAAAAATTTAGCAAGCAAGTACAAGATATTCAAAAACGGACAACGCCATTCGAAAGAGCATTGTTCGTACCCGTTTGTACCACCTTCATTTTCGTTTGTACCTCAAAGGTTAAAAAAATAGAAAGGGTTAAAAAAAATTTAGCAAGCAAGTGCAAGATATTCAAAAACGGACAACGCCATTCGAAAGAGCATTGTTTGTACCCGTTGTTACCTCCATTTAAATCGTTTGTACTTCCACCAAACCGGAAGTAGAAACATTTGAAAATAAGTAAGTTTGGCGAGAGAAATTTCGCTCATTTTGAGATATCGGAAAACGGCCAACGCTATTCAAAGAGCATCGTTTTACCCTTTGTACCTCTTTTACATCGTTTGTACTTCAACAAACCGGAATAGTGACAATTCAAAATATGTCAAAGAGAGAAATTTGGGTATTTTTTAAGATATCAAGAAACGGCGAAGGTTATTCGAAAGAGCATCGTTTGTACCCGTTTGTACCTCTTTTTACATCGTTTGTACTTCAACCAAACCGGAAGTAGTGACAATTCAAAATATGTCAAAGAGAGAAATTTGGGTATTTTTTAAGATATTCAAAAAACGGCCAAGGCTATTCGAAGAGCATCGTTTGTACCCGTTTGTACCTCTTTTTACATCGTTTGTACTTCAACCAAACCGGAAGTAGTGACAATTCAAAATATGTCAAAGAGAGAAATTTGGGTATTTTTTAAGATATCAAAAAACGGCCAAGGCTATTCGAAAGAGCATCGTTGTACCCGTTTGTACTCTTTTTACATCGTTTGTACTTCAACCAAACCGGAAGTAGTGACAATTCAAAATATGTCAAAGAGAGAAATTTGGGTATTTTTTAAGATATCAAAAAACGGCCAAGGCTATTCGAAAGAGCATCGTTTGTACCCGTTTGTACCTCTTTTTACATCGTTTGTACTTCAACCAAACCGGAAGTAGTGACAATTCAAAATTTGTCAAAGAGAGAAATTTGGCTATTTTTTGAGTTATCAAAAAACAGCCAAGGCTTTTCGAAAAAGCATCGTTTGTACTCGTTCGTACTTCCTTTTAAATCGTTCGTACCTCAAAGGGAACCGGAGTAGAGACATACGAAAATATGTCGGACAGCGAAATGTTGCTAATTTTTGAGATATCGCATGGTGGCTAACGCTATTCTATAGAACATCGTTTGCAACTGTTTGCACCTTTTTTAAAATCGTTTGTACTTCAGCAAAACCGTAAGTAGTTCTTTTCAATGTTTATGTTACATTTTTGTCTTAATCGACCAAGGTTCCCATCCCCTATTTTAGAAAACATATAAATACAGATATTCTGCATTTTGCCAAATTAGGTCAGACAACCTAGTAATATGACCACTATTTATTTATTAACTATGTATTTAATTTTAGTTTGTGAGACCTTTAAGTATATTCTTAAATATGTATTGTTTTTAAACCATCTCTTATTATATATTTCTATATCTTTGGTTGCAGATACCGGTTGTAAATGTATGCATTTAACACCAATTATACTTTTCTTATTATCTAATTATTATAGACCTCTGCTAGGGAGATTATAAAGAAAGATATTCAATTGAGTCGTGTAGCGGCATATTCAACGTATTGAATCGAATGACATTGCCCGTTGTGCGATATCTCAAAGATTAGCGAAATTTCCCTCTCATATCTTCAAATGGTTCCGGTTTGGTTGAAGTACAAACGATGGTAAAAGAGGTACAAACGGGTACAAACGATGCTCTTTCGAATAGCCTTGGCCGTTTTTTGATATCTTAAAAATACCCAAATTTCTCTCTTTGACATATTTTGAATTGTCACTACTTCCGGTTTGGTTGAAGTACAAACGATGTAAAAAGAGGTACAAACGGGTACAAACGATGCTCTTTCGAATACCCTTGGTCGTTTTTTGATATCTTAAAAAATAGCCAAATTTCTCTCTTTGACATATTTTGAATTGTCACTACTTCCGATTTGGTTGAAGTACAAACGATGGTAAAAAGAGGTACAAACGGGTACAAACAATGCTCTTTCGAATGGCGTTGTCCGTTTTTGAATATCTTGCACTTGCTTGCTAAATTTTTTTTTAACCCTTTCTATTTTTTTAACCTTTGAGGTACAAACGAAAACGAAGGTGGTACAAACGGGTACAAACAATGCTCTTTCGAATGGCGTTGTCCGTTTTTGAATATCTTGTACTTGCTTGCTAATTTTTCTTTTAACCCTTTCTATTGTTTTAACCTTTGAGGTACAAACGAAACTGAAGGTGGTACAAACGGGTACAAACAAAGTACAATCGAACCGTACTACGTTTATTTTTTTTTAATAAAGTTGCTTGCCAAGTTCACACCGGTTGCGCAAAGTACAAAGATCTTACACATAAGATTAATAATCGAAAAAAAGAATAATGACAATAGTATAAATATTGGAATGATTGAATAAATTAATTATTATTTTAATAAATTATTTAATTGCACCGTTATCTTTACTTTTACTTTTATCTGTTTTAAAATAATAAAAAGGATATAAAATGTCGCAGTAAACAGCCACACGATTTCCAGGCGATGTATAAGATCTCTGCAATTGGCAAGTCATTCTATATAGGAGATTTTCCTTTAGAATTTTCCCTCCAGAAGGTAAAGATGATCAGTAGAGAGACAACTGCACATCGAAATCAAATATTAGAATTTGAACATTACATATTTACAATAGATTTTGACAGATCAAAGTTGGATCGAGTTCAGTTCGAAAGAACATTTGAATTTTTTTTACAGTGTATTTATTTTGATTAAATTTAGTTTAATAATGCTTTTATATGTATTTGTAATCCAAGTTCATTCATATGTCAACAAAAAGACAAGGAAAATTGCTGGGATTCGGTTTTGTCAAAAGTTAACGTATATGCGAGCTTGCATACTCTTTGTACAGTAATATTCTTAAGATTGTTAATTAAATGTAGTATTTTTTTATGATGCAATTTTGCAATTAATATTTATTTCAATTTAGCTTAAACATTTCATAATTCCATTTGGTCACATGAACAGTCTTATATATTAAATATCCTGTATTCCCCTCACTTCGGTGAAATTAACGGACTTTTCTGAGGCAGTTTGTAGACAATCGCAGGCTATGGCTGTTGGATGTTTTTGTAATTCGAATCATTCACTAGCCAACCTTCGTGAGAGACGGACGTGTCTCGAGTGATTTTTTAAAATTTTACGGTTATTTTGGTAAAATCCTATTTATTTCGAATTTCAATCTAAAATGATGGTTATTTTTAAACAAAGTTTATCATATTAATTTTACCCACATTACCTACATAATCATTGTGTAATTTTCTCCAACTACGATATTCCCGAGATACATTACTGTCCATGAGCCATGTTCATTTTAGGAAGTTATCGTCATTTCTATGTACGCCTACAGAAAACTACTTCGCTTTATATTTTTGGGATTGAAATTAGTGTGGCATTGTTTTTCAATTAAAAATCGTTTGCTCTGTTAAGATATAAAAAAAGTAAAATGATACATACAAATAGTTATGCAAAAAAAAAGTTCGTGCGTTTTAGATCATCTCATAAATTTAAATACTTTTTTTACGTCCTGGCAAACCAATGTGTTTATATTTGCCAATGTTTGCAACTGATTAGAAATAAAACTTTAAAAACAAAATTATCACTGCCTTTATATAAGATTGTGGTCAGTTAAAGTATATTATCATAAAGTGTCTGGTTCCATTTGTAACAGTTACAGTTATCAAACACAAATTGTTAAAGATAATTAGACGTATTCAGAATGGCCTTTTTTGTGTTAAATATATTGTGTTGGCAATATTAACTAGTTTAATAAATAACCAATACCTGGGTATACCTGCATCTCCACAAAATGGTGCTGAAGAAGCGCTTCGTAAACAGTGTTCGGACATCATTGTGAGTGGCTCTAGCGATCCCGCAACCGACATCGAATTAACCAGCACTCCGGATTTCGGTTCATAATCCGATTTTAATATTGATATTTTAGATTATAAAATAATTGAACAAAATTATTTTGTGTTTTAAAATAAAAAATTGTTTGCCACTACTTAAACGAATAATTTTGTTGAATAAAGTCAGATTTGGTTGACGCAACCAAATCGTTTCCGTGGAGTGGATTGTAATAACGGTATTTGCATTTGTTCATTAGCTACCGTATGCGCCTGCCACTCGTCAACGGGTGGACATTCAAATAAAATATTCTACCCCCACTTTCAGAATCCGAATCGTTAACCCTCCTAGTTATACATAAATAAGATTTTAAATTATCGTGATCCGTTATTAACTCTACCGCCAGATACGACAAATTAACCCTCATTTTCCTAACACGCGTAACGTTACCGATAAATTTCTTAGTTCACCTCCTATTTAAGGTGGTGGAGGTAATATCCCACCTACCTTGTCAATCATTATCGAGTTTAGCCCTAAGCGCCTTTTTAACTATACGCTATAACCGAAATTAACTCGTACCTAATTATCGCGCTATCCCCTTAGACACCGCCTCTCTTGCTGATTGATGCACCTTCTCATTAACTATTGCACCCACATGCGCCTAGTCCAAAAAAGTTGTACACCTCCTTCACGTAACATATCCCAAGTATCTAAATAAAAAAATCGGTCGGATTAAATTTTCTAACGCCACTGATACAGATTCGCTGCTAACATAACGTACCGCCTGATTTATTGCAACTAATTCTGCTTGCAAATTATTGCATTGACCCCTAATTTAAATTTTCGATAATATATTTTAACACCCTATATTATAAACAACAAAAGTCGCTCTTCTACGATTCCCATGCTTCGACCCATCCGTAAAAATTTCTAAATCCTCTCCAAAAGTGCAAACTGCAAGATCTCTGCAAATAGCTAAATTAAGTAATATGTGACGTTTTTGTTAATTATATTGTATTAAATTCTTCCAAATGATTGCGAACAGGCTGAAATACGCAGACATTGCTTCAATTACCTTTTAGATGTTATTTACTCTTGTAAGTATATATAAATGCACTGAATTTATATATATTTTACTAACTGTAAGTCGTAAGTAGAATGTCGTGTTCTCACACGCATAGCATTTCAATATGCGTTCTTGTTTTGTTTGCCGCCTTTGGAATGATAGCAATAAGCGCGGCCAATTTGCAGGTAAATATCCGTCTATATCTGCGAAGTAGGTTTCGTTAAATCAGGCGGTTCTTTTTACGGGTAGGAATGCAAAATAGGTTTCTCCGTTCGGTGTGTCTTTGGTGAGCTTATTCTGAAGAATGCGACCACGTTGTTTTACAAGTCGTGAGTTTCTCGGCTGTACTATAGAGTGATAACTACTTCGTCTTGTTGATGACAAAAGGGAGACTGGAAAAAAATATATGAAAGAGTATTTTGAGCAAAATGTTTGTCAAGTTTACTTTGAAAGCAGAATTGGTTGTAACTAATAAATGCACAGAAGATATCGAATTACTCCGCATCAAATTAATTAATTTATGCGTAACAGTTGAAATTCAGATAACGTAGCTTTCAATTTTTTTTTTCCGAAGACCGAGTGAATTTGGAGAAGTTGCAATATCTAAACATAGGTGTTATGTAAGGTGTATGTAAGTCCTTTTTCTAACTTTTATTTTGATCTCCCAAAATACCAACAACTAGAGTTGAAGGTATAACTGACGATATTCGCCTTGCTGCAATAAATCTATGAATGCTAAATGGTGGAAAGGATTTCTTCAATAAGTTATGAATTTCTTTGGCCATGGATATGGTTTCCTATGTGTCCAATTCTCTCAGTTCCCTAGTTATAGAATTCCCTAATTCAAGATTTCTTAGTTGAATATTATATCCGGTATCATTTATGTGTTGTATGCAACACTAATTGCTTCAAGTCTCATAAGTTCTTTGAATCTGGTTCCAATCGTACCTCTTGTTTGCAATCCAATTTTTGTGAATATTCGATAATTCGTTGTTGGTATTATTTGAATTTTCCAAGATAATGTAAATTTCAGTATGTTGCTATCTCTGTTGCATTACGTAGGGGTTGGTAAAAATGTTATTACACTTTTTCTACAATTGCTAGAGTTTAGATGATAGATTTCAAGGCGTCTGGTGAAATTTCTTCGATTTTGTCAGTTGATTGAGTGAGTGTTGTCCCGCAAGGATGCATCTTGGGTCCGGTCTTGTATACCATATACATTGCTATGGACACAGATGTATGGAAATATAATTTAGAGTCATTTAAAACAGGTTTCTAAGCCAAATGAAGAAGTAATTGTAAGTTGAAGTGCATACTCGGTTGCCTACTCTACAGGCAGTTCTACAGTTCTTCGTAGCAAATTTTACGCCTCAGACTTAGAAATATCAAAGTTCTACAAAGTGTTTACCTAAAAAGTATCGTTATATCACCTGAATTATATAAATCCTTACTTTTGCCTGTATAATCTTCGAGAATTTCCTATAAAATTTCCTGAGAAGAATCCTGGGTGAAATACCATTCCATGATATGACCGTTATTGCAGGCCCTCGAACAGAACGTCCAACTTGATCCGGAGATTTACCTGCCCACCTGTACTTAGAGCTGTCCATTCGCATCCAATATATTTTATCAAGTATATCCCACCTAAAAAAAGAAAATAATTAATTAGTTTCAATTCAATATTAAAGTAAATTAGATTTTTGTAATTTATGTTCACGATACATTAATTTTGGGGTTAAGTTTATATGAACCGCCATTATTTGAGTTAGTTAATTTTTATTGTTTGAAAACCGACACTAAGATGGTCCATCTATGATTATTATCATACTATCTATGTAGTATGATTACTGGAACAACATTTAATAGGACTCATCGCCATTGAAAGGAGGATTTCTTTAACGGCACACTAGAGTACTAGGGTGGTCACTGCGACCAACTCCCAATACTACTAGGATTTACAACATTCTAACGGCTAATCTCTCCTTAGTGCATGGGTTTTTTGATATAATTCATTTTCATTTTGATTGAAAATGATCACGGCATTTTTTGTGTTTACGCTTAAGTCTAAAGTGAATAAATGTTTATCAGAAAAGGAAAAACCTCTTGAATCAATATGCTTACGGTTTCCTGTCAATCTGCATAGTTTTTAAGTTCAAAATAAAGAGGACTTGAATCAACTATCAATATCTTTCACTTAAAAGAATAAACTGTTTCAACGAAAAATATGTTGTTTCCGAAGAATAGGAGAATTTAAAATTATATTCTTTTTCAAGAAACCACCAAATCATGTTAGCCATATAGAAAACGCAAACACTTGGTTTAATGCAACTCCTTTTAAATGAAAAGGATATTTGTCTCAGTGTAGTGAACATTACCGTTTTTCGTAATTATTTGAAATATTTTTTGTCTATTTGAAAACAAAGGCTATCCATCCCTTCGTCTTTTATATTTCGTGAATTTTACATCATTTAAATTATTCAGTTGTATGAATTTCGCTAAATATTCTGTGCTTATTATAGTTTTCAGGATTGGTACTCTCACGAAAAGCGAGTACACATCGAACGATACTAAAACAGTCTTAACTAAAACTATTGTTACAACTGTATATAGGAATTTAATTTAAATTGATGGGTTTCAAAAAAATAAAAATACAGGCTGCAAAAGTATTGTTCGTAATAGGGTATTAGATACGCTAATAGGTTACAAATTAGACAGGAAAATGCGGTATTCTTTCATTTTCAGATGAGTAATTTTAATATGAATATCATTTACGAATGAAGTCAACGGACCAGACCGAATATGATTTGAGAAATTGAATAGTTTCTTTTATGCAACGAAAATACACTAATCTAAGTTATTATATAATAAATAACAACTAACACTTTTTTCAAAACAAACAAGTTGTTGATTAACAACGAAAATATTACCAATAAGTTTATTTGCTTTATTTTGGATTTACTTTTTTTGACGAAAATTGTTCGGAATAGGTTCGCTTTCTTCAAATTAAACAAATATTAGTTTTAAATTGAATTGTTATGTTGATGCGTCTACTTCTCATTATTATGGAACAACATTCTTCGTGCGGACACTCCTAACAACACTTTAAAAATAACTGTTACGTAAAAAGTACGTCTTCTCATTAACATGTTCGATTCCCCTACTGAATATTAATGAACTGTTTAATGCCGCGCCAGCCATCATTATAAGTGTTCCATCGCGCACTTTGTCCAAATAGAATTTACATACGAAAACATGTCAACCGCATACGTGACACTTTAGGAAAAAAAATACGATCTAATCCTTTTTAGAAAGGAAAGAATAAAGTTCATTCAAATTACGAATTCCAATCGAAAACGGTATCGGAAATAATTCCTGGAGAGTAGAGGTTTATTGCATTTTGATTTTATCGAATGTATTCGTGCGCCTGGCCATTAACGTTGCATATGAATTCAATGCCGGCAACTTCCTTGCACCTATCCACTTCCTTATGGTGGATAATAAATCACTTCGGTACGTTTAGACTTCGGTATTTTCTTTCATTAATTATGATGTATGTATCGAGCTGAAGTACACGAACTTGACTGAAAAACAGAACGAACCAAAACGGTTATTGTATTTGGTTATAACTTGCATACTGAAAACGTTGTATGTGTATAATTGCCTTTTACAGAGGCAACGAACTGTGCCATTGCCGATACTCCAGTGCCATCAGTGAAATACGTTCACAAACAATGAAATGAATTATTTAAAGCACATTATTTGAAACATTTGTTTACAAGCTCAAAAATGCGGTTGAATTAAATTGAAACGGATCTTAAAACTAGCTTTCACGTAGCATGATATATGAAAATATATTATCCTTAATTTGATGTTTCTGATTAGGAAGATTAATCATAAATTTTATATAAATGTTAATTTGTTAAGGTTTTCTTTGGTTTTTGGTCTCAAGATCGGGTGCACGATTCTGTTTTCGAAATAGTATAGACAGTATTTAGATAAGTGTGCGTAGAGCGCGTACAAGTATTTACCAAATTTTTAAGGATCTGTCATTTTAGTGAATTTTCATAGTTTTTCGTTTCTGTAAAATTAACCAACTGCAACCTATTGCAAAACATATGTTTCTGTCCGGCCCATATACGTCGCTCTATCTAAATTTTTACCACTCTTATGTAATTTTGCCTTTTTGACTGTTAATTATTTAACTTTAAAACACATTGTTTTAATTGCAATAATACTCAGCCAGGAAATAAATGTTTCAAAGTATCCAGAATTAATAAGTGAATTTTATTTGATAGTTCTCTATTACTGAACGATCGAATGCCGTGATAGATTTTTTTGCATTATCTATACAGAATGTTTATAGTGATGCAACAATTTTTTTTTAAAAAAAGTACTGATCAAGAATATTGCAATTATGTAAAAAAACGAGAGCGCCTCAAAAGTTACTGGAGCTGACATATAAATTTTTAACATTACTCTATATTCTTTTATTACTGCTGATATTGCAACCTGGGACTACTTATTCGACAGCAAGGCAACGCAAGCAAACAGAATAGCGGCCTGATCTGATTACTAAATATATGCACTGAGAGAGAAATATCCTTTTCATTTAAAAGGAATTGCATTAAACCAAAAGTTTTTTCGTTTTCTATATGGCCAACATGATTTGGTGTTTCCTTGAAAAGGAATATAATTTTAAATTTACGCATTTCTTCGAAAATAATATATTTTTCGTTGAAATAGTTTATTCTTTTAAGTGAAAGATATTGATAGTTGATTCAAGTCCTTTTTATTCTGAACTTGAACACTATGCAGATTGACAGAAAACCGTAAGCATGTTGATTCAAAAGGTTTTTCCTTTTCTTATAATATTTATTCATTTTAGACTTAAACGTAAATACAACAAAATGCCCGTGATCATTCTTAATCGAAATGAAAATGAATTATCTCCAAAAACCCATGCACTAAGGAGGGATTTGCCGTTAGGATGTTGTAAATCCTAGTAGTATTGTGGAAGTTGGTCGCAGTGACCATACTAGCACTCTAGTGTGCCGTTAAAGAAATCGCCCTTTTAATGGCGATGACTCCTATCAGATGTTCTGAAAAATATACCAGATTAGTATGTTACGATCGTAGTTTCCAGCCTATTTTGTGCGAAATATTATCTGTTATTGGAATGAAATAGGAGATGCGCCATCTATGCGACAATTTCTCTACTACACATAAGTATATCTGCTCATCTGCTGTACCATATGGGGAGAAAACTGCTATACGAAAATAAAATGTGATATTTGTTTTTACTTCCATGTAAATATTTAGTTAAATTAATAAACACTGCGCTAGCTTCAAACAAATCGACTAACCAAATTATTTATTTGATTGAATACAGGAATATTTTTAATATTCCTAAATCAAGTAATTATTTAGTAACTGTAACCAAATGCATGAAAAATGGTTGAAAACAAGAACCTTTTTCCCATGTATAACAGTTTTAAAACCTTCAAACATTATATACTGCTGTGAAGTTCCTTGGCTTATAAGTAAATCAGTAAATCAGCATTAACTGAAAGGATTCCAATTATCTCTGAAATTTCTTTAACCTCGCGCGAAAAATATTCACTTTTGTTCATTATTGTTTGTGTATTTGAGACTTATGCACGTGGGAACACGAATAAAACTAAAATACTTCCGCCTAAAAAAGCACTCAGCTTGAATACAGGTGCTTGCATTGTCCGTTAAAGGCAAAAGTTTTAAATCAATGTATACATGCGTGTCCACGCAAAAAAACCAAAACGTCCGGCTTTTTTATTTAAAATACTGTTTATAATTTAATAATTCTTAAAAGAAATTAAAATATGTTGTTAAATATGTACATAATAATAACAATATAATATGTAATGTGTATTGTCTTACTTAAATAGAAGTTATAAAGACATTACAAAATATTGATCAAAACTAAGGTGCATTCCATTTAATTACGGTTACTTTTCGTCGAAAAGCATGTACTTACAATTAAAATAAACACTTTTCTGAGAAAAGGTATTCTTTTCGTTGAATATGATAAAAACCAAAAGTTATTAAACTTTTCATTTAATGCAATATCTTTTCTCAGTGTGGAAATATTAGTATAATAAATGTATTTTAACTGTCTTCCACATTTGTTGTTAAAATGATTTCTTCAAAAATATACTGGGAGAACTTTTATTTGATCGTAAATTAAATTGGGAACATAACCTCTTTCTTGGTTTCAAGTATCATATTCTTCTGAGCAACGTTTTCTTTAGGACTTACGTACACTGAAATACAAAATTTACGTCTCCCTAAACTTTCTTCGTGAGCGAATAATACGTCTGATTTAAATGTAAATATATCTGCGGTAGCAATTCCACGAAAACTTGAGCGCTCAATGAAACAAGGGCCATATTTTAAGGCCGTTTTACACCTAGCTATTTATTGCGCAATTTATTGGCCAATTTAAAATTTTACGTGTAAAACACAAATTAAATCCGTGTTATACACGTAAAATTTTAAATTGGCCAATAAATTGCGCAATAAATATCTAGGTGTAAAACGGCCTTTAAGCAAACATAGCGACACATTATATTTGTAAAATACAAAGACATACCTTATATACCTTAGGAAGACATGAGTTTTGAATTTGACTATACACGTACGAATTGATAGCATTAATTTATTTAAAGTGCAAAAATAATATTTTTGCTTTGTTAGGCATTTATCCAGAAAGAATAATATTGACTTTGTCCACAATTTTGACAGAAAAATTTAGAATTTAGTTTTAGTTCCTTTTAAAACATTTTTTCCATTTTTTTATTCCATAAATCTACAGCCATACATTTTATTATGTTATTTCTTATTGCCTTATAGGTATGTACATTATCTACAAATAGTTTTACCTGATTAATTTTAATTTGTAATATTTTACAAAGGAAATATTACAAGATAAAAACTTTCTTCTGTATTATTTTTTAATGTGAGTGAGAACAATCAAAGTGATTTTGCTCATACAATTTTTGAATAAAGCCTATCATCTCTTACTTGCCTATTAACTTTTTTTACGACTCGAATCTCCGATAACATACTGGTTGTAAAACGCACATATGCAGACATAAATCAATAATGAAATTAGATTCAACAAACCTCAACATGTATATTATTGCATTATATTTTTAACAGCTTTCGTTGACCTAGATTAATTTAAGCGTTCTAGTATAGGAATATTTGTTGGATTAAATTCCACAATTTGGCAAAAAAGTTTAATTGTTGATAAGATCAGTGCTTATCTATTTTTTTCATATTTAATTTGAATTTTTAATTTTCTGTTTTATATAATCAGCATTTATTGCTTTGTAAAATGTGACTTTTTTTTAGAATTTTTTAGAATTTCTGGAGGATGTATTGTATTGTTGTTTTATTTAGTTGTAGAATTAAACTATAAAGTTCAGTGAAGTATTGTGTGTTTTCTCGTTAATTGAATTTTGATAAATTTGAATTATTTCAAGTGTATTGTGTTTTTAAATTTTGTTCTTTATTTAAAGTTCATACATTATTATATTGTTTTTTAAAGCCCTAAGATTTATGTCATATTATGTTCTTTTATAACTAAATAAAACAACAATATTTACTTTAGAAATTCTTTTGCTAAAGATTAATAAATAAAAACCTTATTAACCGAAAAAATAAATTGCCACACATTTTACAAAGTAATCTTTATATAAAACAAAAAAATAAAAGTATCAAATTCTTATTTGAAACATAAACTAAAATGCCAAAGTAAATTTTAACATAATGTAATCAATATAGAGACTATTTTAGTATTAACGACGTCAAAAATGTTTGGTGAAGGAAACTGCTTATGCGGCAATGATTGCAGTTTAACAAAATTGTTTTTTTTTCCAGCAGGGAGGAAGTGTCCACTTTCCTCCTTCATTCGAGGGAGGAAACTTGTACTTTTCCTCCCTAGGGAGGAAAGTTTTACTTTTCCTCCTTGGGGCGGGAAGTAAGTAACATTGACATGATGAAACTGTACATCTTATAATACGTGAAATTATTGAAAGATGACATTAGTACATTCGACCTAGTCTGAGCCCATTTATGAGATAATTGCTAAATTATTAGGTATTAAATTTCAATCAAATTATTATTAAACACTATTAAAATGACGCTAACTTGACAGTTCTCAAAAAATATTTGACATTTTAAGCCTACTATCTATCATGTCACTCACAGATATGCAATTACAATAATATTTGCCCGCGGCCTGCAATAGAGCACTTTTCGCACTTAGTTTGAAATATACTGTTTTTACTTATTATGCATAATGTATCTTCATGCACTCGAAATCGTGCATTAAGTAACATTTTATGTAAAATGTGTGACGTGTATTTGGTATTATGCGCAAGATTATTGCCATTCCATGAATCCGCATTAATCAAATTACATTAAATTTCAAGTGTCATTGATGTATGCTACTTATTGAAAATGATCATTATCTGCATACATCAATGAAATGTTTGAATGCTTAGTTATACAACATCCTTACATAACTTATTCTTATACCGTCGCTTGTTTTTTGCTTCGAAAACAATTGAGATCGTCTTTGACTATGTCATATATTTAAAATTACCTTAATATAGAATATTTAAAAAAATATTTAGCGGTTCAAGATTATGCCGCTTCTATGTTATTAGTTTCTTTTTTTCCGAAATTAATTTGCTTCATTCTTTTACCCAAAATCTATTTATATTAGTCCCCGAGACAACAAAATCTAAAAATCGTGTAAATCTTTGGAAAGGACTGTACCTCAAAATCAGGGGATAAGCCGCTAAAAAATACGTTGTTTTTATACCATGATAGGATTGATTGGTACACTTTCAGTCTCTAGAGTTTCTGGAAATTTAAATCCGAGTTGTTAATGTTCCATTGTGAGTAAGAGTAACAAAAGAGAGAACAAAATTATCATCTTATTTCTCATTTTAGAATCATAAAAAGAAGTTATTATCTTCATAAAAATTGTTAATAAACTAAATTGCAAATAAAAATACAGTTTCACCGTTTAATTTTAATTTGCGTTTAAAGTTATTAACTTGTTTTATTTACTATCCTAATGATAGAAGACCAATGCAATTTCATATCTGACGTAATTATTTTGGAAATTTTAGAAGGAAATTGTAATTTGCGATTCGTACGTTATTAACCTAGTTTAGATAATTTACATTTACTTAGTCTATATTTTTTGTTGCTTTAGATATGATTTTAATACCTTGCTTGGAAGGAAATTGTAGATTTATTCATATTAAATAGCGCTTTTTATGCTTTGAGTAATAAATGCAGGTTTCTGTTTAGCACAAAAACATAATGAACAGCTATTTATATATTGCAATGAACCTTGAAAGTCATACAGGTACTCGTGCATGCGTACTTACATCCTGACACGGTTTAATAGAACTTATTTAATATCTTCTAGAAAATATTTAGACTAGAAAGAATCAAGTGGTGATAAGGCCCCATTTATGTCATATTTGTAGTAGGATATACGATAGCTCGTTTGTTTGCAGAAATAAGTGGAAGCTTTTCAAACCATTTTTTTTTGCCTTATCGGTAGTTGTATATAAAAAACGAAATATGATCCCTATGTAATGTATCTTCTGTTCTGATAATGACAGTTTTTAACGGATCTTCTTACCTTCATTTGATAGTATGGAAGATTCCTTGTAAAAGTGTCTTAACGTCGACGTTATGGCAACAGAAAAGATACATCATGCGAGGATCTAACATTTATTTATCGTGGTGTTTTCTTGGAGATTTCTTGGCAACTTTTCCTATCTGCCCCTTTGTCTTAGCTTAAATGCTTACAAATTAATGTGGTTTATTTTATGATATTCTAAATATCTATGTCGATACCCTGTTCCTATCAATCATTCTCTGGCTTCGACTTTTCCTGCTACTTTAAAAGCTATGAATTTTTAATGATTAGTTTGCTTAATTTACTTCGTACATGCGTTATTCGGCTGCTATAACCAACCTGTTCTTACCTATCATATGCGATTTTTATCTTATTAAACACCTGTTTAGAGCAGCAACTGTTTCAGGTATGCGTATGCTATTTTGTTACGGTGAGCAAAATTTTTATGGTACATATGTACAGGGTGACATAGAAAAAACTACAATGCATAGCAACATGTGATAGAGGACCAAGAAATAACAAAAAAGTTCCTATACACTAATGTCCGATTGCTTTTTGTTTTCAAGATACAATATGTTGAAGTTAAAAGGCTTTTATTAAACAAAACAACATTCAGAAATATAAGATACATATTAGTTTCATAAGGTGTTCAAATTGGTGACCTGTTCCTGAATAACACAGTTCAATTTTCGTGTTAATGACTGAAAGGCATTTTTGAAATATGTTGGCATTATTAGGAAATCTGTCAGCAGACTCCACAATTCTGTTCAATGATTGTTCTTCACTATTTAGCTCTGTGGCATATACTTCACTTTTTATAAATCCCCAAAATGAAAGATCGAGGGGATTAAGGTCGGAACTACGAGCTGGCCATGGTATCGGTCTTCCACGACCAATCCATCTATTTCCACATTTTCTTGGCAGAAATTCCCTTACTCTCCTAGAATAGTGAGCTGGCGCGCCGTCATGCATGTAGTACATTCCTCTTCTAATATTCAATGGAACATCTTCTAATATAGTATTCAGTTCATTTTCCAAAAAAATTCGATAGAGTTTGCCTGTCAATCGTCTGGGCACTCGAGGTGAACCAATTAGATAATTGTCGATTATACCTGCCCACATGGAAAATCCACACTGATGATTCCGTATTACGTTCTCATGAGGGTTTTCATCGCTTCAATAATGCATATTGTGAATATTCAAAGTGCCATCGCGATTAAAACCTGCTTCATCGGTAAACAAAATTAATGACAGAAAGTTTTTGCCCTTTATTTTGCAACCACTCGCAATATTGTAAACGCGGTAGGAAATCCTGTTCCAATAGGTGATGGATTTTTTTTTAAATGAAGTGGATGAAGAAGTTATACTTTGAGGACTTCCCTAACAGATTCACGACTGACATTCGGTATAGCTGCACTTATTCTTCTGGTGCTTATTCTAGGATTGTCTTCTACTATTTGCAACAATACGACGAGTTCTGTTAACGCCAGAATCAAATTTTGGTTTTTTAAAGCAACCATCTCCCCAAACGCCTACGTACGTCAATAAATGTCCTAAACATTAGGAATTGCCTAAATGAGTATCTCTCTCGATAGATCCGTTGCGCTTCGAAGAATTTGAACGACTTTGCTGTAACACCTGATCATGTTCCTAATCTACGAAACCATAGCGCACCTTTTGAAAATAAAACTTTCAGACACTACGCTAATATTGGTTGACATTTACCAAAAGTTTTGTTCATGAAATCACAGCCTACCTTAAAATATTTTTTATTGCCTACGTAATACTAAAATACAAGAACAATATAGGAAACAGTGCAACTTGAAAACGAAAAACAATCGGGCATTAGTGTATAGGAACTTTTTTATTTTTCGAATCCTCTAATCCGTCGTAGCTATACAAACCCATGTATTAATAAATACAATATGCTAAGATTAATATATGGAGGGAAACATAAACGAAAGGAACCAATAACTTTAATTACATTAAGAAGCTGTTTTGAAAGGATATTGTAGTACCGTTATTATTGTTAAGAACTCCTGTTTACATTAACGATATTGCAAATGTAACACACGTGAAGCGTTCATTTACTTTTGCAACGATACTTTCGATTAACTTTCACAATTTTTTTTTTGCTGCGGCCCCTGGTTCATCTTCGCAATAACAACAATTATCTTTTGAAGGGAAGATGATTGATAATATTATTGAAGTGATACACTGCTTGGTGCTTCATGCTTTTTTTACACCCGGTACGCATCAGTCACTGCTGAAATTATAATAGGTATCAAGGAAATGCGTAGGTATATCTGTAATGCATGTCTTACATAATATATCTTTGTTAAACAATTTTATTTACATCCGTGACGTACTTCCGTAATTTAAAAAAATAACTGTTAAGTATTTCCATTGCAAAAATAATGAGGATTAAATCGATTGAATGGATTTGTGAACCTGATTGAGTACTTTCGTAAGTTGAAGTAGGAAATGTGAATCTATAACCACGATAAATTTAATTTAAATTTTCGAAAGCTTTTTTCGTAGGTGTAAAGAAGATGAACTTGACCAATTCCATTTAATAAAGCGAGCTGTTTTTCAAGCCGTGCTAGGAGTTCTTCTTGAGGATTAGTTTTCTATTGTGTGCTACTATTTTCTGATAAAACTAAGTGAGTACACAGTCAAAAAAATAATGCAATGGAGGGGTGTTTCTAGGTAGGCAAACAATTTAACAAAGTTATAGTGTGATTCGTAATGCACAATTCGATACTAATATATCGATTTTTATTTCAATATGCATTAAAGCCTTTTTTACCGACGAAAATCTAAACATATTTAAAATACTTAAAATGTGCATTTTATCGTCGAAATAAGACGTTAGGGTTAATATTCGATAATTGCTTCGTTTTGAACTGCCACGGGCACGGGTTTTAAAGATGTATTTGCAGATAGTAGGAGTAACAACTGGTAACAACTGCTAAAACCTGACGTATCGTGAAATTAATGTGACATTAGTATCTAAGCCGTATTCTTTTTACCGTCTGACTTAGCTTGTCTTATTTTTGAGTTAGCTACGAGCTTCTCATACGATGATAATCACCGCTACTGCATTTCTAGAGAGTAGCTCGTAGATTAACTCAAAACTAAGAAAGCTAAGTCAGACGGTAAAAAGAATACCAGCTTATATTTATATATAGAAGTAGTTTTGCCGCTATTAAATTGGTTAGTGAATGACACTAAAGATTTTGCCTACAAATAACTAGTGTGTTTATATCTATTGAATATTTATTACTATATAACTTTTTTTTTTTTAAAATAATGTATAGTTAACATTGCACAATTGTATTGCAGATCTACCTATAAAAGGAGCATAAATTAAAATAGTTATTTTCAATGAATTTTGCGTAAGTGAAGCTGCCTGTTGGATCAAGGAATAAAGAGTCCTAATTTCGAAGTTTTGATTTCATAATTTATTTTGTTCGTATTGACGTTCGCAATTCCTTTGGCCGGTATATCGTGTTTTCTCGTAAATGACCAAATACATTTTATGACCGGTGTTCGATTGAAATAGGAGAACTGTTTCAAAGTTAGTGATGGGCTTGAAAAAAAAGTCATTTAACATAATTAATTAATTAATACAAGTGAGGTTAGCTATCCTATTTCTTTTGTTATTGAGAGTACTTATTGTTAAGTTATATAATAAACTAGAAGTACAAAATAATATGATCGCTTTTATACCATTATTTCTTACGAGATATTAGTTTAGGGAATTGTTTGTTACTTTCAGAACGAAATAATATCTGAAGATGTGAAGATGTTGGTTGGCGGATAAATTAATTACGCTTGTTGATAGACCATGCACGTCTAATATAGCTTTTTTCTTCAGAACCAGCAAGAGTTCTAAATTTGAGCACGTCAAGATCTTGCAGCCGACGTCTTTTAACATTAGCGAAAATCAGCATATTGCAAATATGTGAACAAGTGTTCGAGTGCTATAAAGTTTCCCAGTATAAAAATTCTCGTTTATAGCTGTGTATAACCACTTTATCATATGCAATGTATTATAAAATATTTTAAAACGTTTGACAATTTCTAGAAGATTATTGTACAATATTTTCTAATAATTTTAATGCTTTTAATGTAACTGTGGTACAACAAACTGCAGCGACTTTGTTTTAAAATTTCCACAATAATAAAAATTCTTACTACAATTTTCGCCCAATATTACTATGCGGATTTTTCTCTGTGTAGAGTGATTCACGTTTTCTTGTAGAAGTTTGTAGTATAGTATAGGTTCATTTACTCATGTTAAGGTAGATTAAATTTCATTATCTTGTTCCTGAATTCCTATAGCACACAAACGATTAATGGTCTAGAATTTGATACAAAAAGAGTTCTAATTCAATTTTTAGGTTAATTTTGTATCGCTAATTCGACCCTAACAACGTCCTGAGAGTTCGTTAATCAAATTAAGCAAAATTAACATTTTGTTTCTTTACAAAGAGTCTCATTTATCCATGATAATATTTTGTTGTGGTCTTGCTAGTAAGTGCTTATACAATACTGTTGAACTAACAAAATATTGTCAACATTCTTTTTTAGTTATTCTAATCTCAATTTTGTTAAATTTAATTAAAAGTGTTATTAAAGCAATAATATTTTTCCAGCAAAGTGATTTTGTTTGATGGAATGCATTTTCTTCTCGCAGTATCTAAGTTTTGAAAATATATTTGTTTTACTTGTATTACAACATGTCATGTATTTCTCTAGCTCTAATCATGATACAATATCTTAGGTTACATTTTACTTAAGAAAATATAACCAAAACCTACTCTGGAAAATTTAGAAACAGATTTATGATGACTATATGAAAGAGTTTTAGAAAAAGCATCTTCGAACGCAACTTTTTTTTTTATTAATAAGTTAAAAAATAGAACGCGATTATAGCAACGTAGGAATATGTGAATGTTCTCTTCATCACATTCTATTCATACATAAATCGTGGCTATTGCTCTATGGGAGAGGAATGCTGATTTAATTAACTCAGACCATAGATATGAACGTATGAATGCAATAAGTAGACAGGAAACAATGAGTAATCACATTGCCAAATGCCATTAAGCGTCAGGGAGGTGCTATCTTCACACATACTGACGTATATTGGAGTGTCAAGTTCATACAATGAAAACCTATAGTAACGTTTTTATTTTCCCTCTCGTAGATGATGTTGAATTATCGCATTGTATGGAGGAATACTGCTTACTACCTTTTTAATTGTACTTTCTTTCCTTCAGGACATTTAAGAAAAGGAAAGTGGACGTTTGTGGCCAATCTAATTTGCATTAGTTTAACGAACTTTAAAACGTGTTTCTTGTTTGAAAACATATTTCAATATGCTGTGATTTAGATTTGGCCGTGTGAATATCCTTTTATGTAACGGAATTTTCTCTTTCTTAGTTAATCTGGAACTGTTAACGGTATTCTTAATATAAAGTATTTTAGTCTAAACTGTCAAACTAAAAATCATTGAATTTCAGAATAGCTTTAGAATGTGAAAGGCGTAAAGACTATAAGAAAGTGATAATAATATTAATGAAATAGAACTTTAACACTCTAATTTAACGATTTAGTTAGATTTCGTTAATACAAAAATTATGAAACGTTATCTAATAGGCAAACTCATTTGCAAATTTAATGATACGTTAAAAAGGAATGTGCCTCGGTTTCGGTAATCATTATGAAATTATAGCTGTAAAAAATGCTATAAAGTCATTTTGAAATTAACCCTGCGTACGGAAGTTAAAAAGTAGGTACATTGAGGAGACTATTTAACATGATATTGTGAAACATTTCACAAACGACATATTTGACTGACAGACAATAAACACGTAAAACATGAGTTTAACTTTAAGAGAGAAAGTTAATTTCATTATTTGGTATATGTTTCATTTGAAATGAACATTTGATAAAACTAGTTAAATAAATTTATAATTTAATTATTTCATCTTGTTTTTATTTCGGGGCATGAAAAAAGTAAACCACAAACTTTCAATTACGAAGTCGTTATTTGTTATTTAATTATTTGCGTTTACCTATCAAAACGCAAAAGGGATAAAATGATCGATGAAAAGCGTGTAAATTAACTTAGACATGCATCGATTCGAATCCTGTTATTAGGAAATAAAATACCGCTGCGTGTTATAGGTAGGTGTGGGCAACGATAGTAGATTACATAGATTGCAAATATCGATCCTCTGTAAGCTGAAATAATCAGTGCCTATTATCATTTAATGGATTTTGCATACTAAAATTAGGTACACGGAAATTGCATTTTAAATCGATAAGTACTTGAAACCAGGCGAGGAATCGATTAACAATTTTAGAAAAGTACAGAATACTTTAGAAGGTCGCAGTTAATGAAGTCTAACGTCGATCAATCAAAAGCAAAATAGTAGGTTTTACTGACAACTTTATTATGGAGAAAAAAGAAGAAGCTAAATGAAAGTTATTTTAAAAGAAAGAAAAGATGTGGTGATAATTTTGGTAAATACACATAAGAACAAAATATACATTGAGAAAAAAGGTTTTGATAAAATTTTTATTAAGACATTTGTATTAACACCAAACAAAACTAATATTTGGAATGACAAACACATTTTTTTGAAATAAGTTGTTCGTGCAAATTCATACATTACCCGAACAGTTAATTATTACAATAAGCAATTAAAACTATTTAGAATTAAGTGACAATGGGAAATTCCAAATCCTTAATTTACTTATTATTTGTGCACTTTATTTACATTTATCGTCTTACCTCTTAGGGGCATTTGTATATTATTTAAATTTCACATTTTTATTAAGGTTTTATACATTTCAATAATCCTGTGTTGACCAACGACTATTTATAATTCCTTTAATAGCCCTCATTTATTAGTAAGCCCTTGTACTTTACTGTTAAACCCTTATTTTATAATTTATTGTATGCATTAGTTCTCAATTCTTAATCCTAAGCAACATTTATGTAAACTTATACTTATCTTGGAACCATCTATTGTTCATTACTCATCGATTGTGTGGCCTAGGGTATAATCTTTATTGTTAATTCTAGAACTTTTAATTTAATATCAGTTTAGGAGGGTTACAATTACCAAATTCCAGTATTTTTACTGACTTACTTTTTTTTTAATACAAACCACATTAAAGTTAGCAATTTCGAACGCACCCGCTGCTTCCTTAAGTTCATTATCTATTATCGAGAATAAAGGTCAGACACAGAATCAATACTTTTTCTAAATTGGATAATATCTGATCAGAATGAGTCACGATTATGAGTCGACTCGCCATAAATCACTGTTATTAATCTATCTAGGTATTGCCGCGCTAAATGTGAGATCCGCCATAATTTTAACCGTAATTAATTACCACTTTGCCACAGATTTTCTTTATGTTATTATGTGTGTGATAACAAAGTTTTTGGGGAAAACTCCTTAAAAGTTTCGGAAGCTGCAAGAGGAGTTCCAAGTAGAAAAAGAAAATTTTAGATTTTGTCTACAATTTATTTGAATCGATTATGTACGTTTTATTCACAGATTTTCTTATAATATTTATTCACATTAGACTTTCTTTGCGGTTTTATCGAAAAGCGTAAAAACAAAAAATGTCGCGATCGTTTTTGATTGAAATAAAAATGAATTATCTCCAAAAATCCATGCACTCTCCATGTTTATCGTATATGAAGAACAGGCGGTTAGGAATGTTGTAAAACCGCCAAAGGCCTTTGTTGCCCCTGGTATTGGGAGTTGATCGCAGCGATCATCCCAGTAGACTCCTATCGGATGTTGATCTGATAAATATAGCAGATTAGTATCATACGATCATAGTTTCCCGCCTATTTTGTGCGAAATATTATCTGTTACTGGAATGAAATTGGAGATGCGCCATCTATGCGGCAATTTCTGTACTACACATAAGTATATTTGCTGTACTATATGGGGAGAAACCTGCTATACGAAAATAATAGTGTACTGTTTCAAATAAACCTTTTAACCAAATTATTCGTTTGAATACAGGAATATTTTTTTAATATTATTTCAATCAAATAATAATTTACTAACCAAATGCGTTAACAAAAAACTTGTTTCTTTTCGTGGGCAGCAGTTTTAAACGTTCAAACACTATATACTTCTGTAAATAGTGCGTTGGCTTATAAGTAATGCAACTATTAATTGAAAAGATTCCAATTGTCCTTTAATCTTGCACGTAAATATTTATCTTTGTTTACTACAGTTTATGTATCTGAGAATTATGCACGTGGGAACATACATAAAACAAAAAAAACCTTCGCGTAAAACAGCACTCAGCTTGAATGCAAACGCTTGCATTTTCCGCTAAAAGCCAAAAGTTTTAAATCAAAGTATTCATGCGTGTTCACGCAAATAAACTAAAGCGCCTTTTTTTTTTAAGTAAAGTTAATATAATAATAGTAACATAATAATGAATGTGTATTGTTTTAAATTAAACAGAAGCTATACAGATATTATAAAATATTATATTATATAAATTACGGTTACTTTCCGTCCAAAAGCGTCTACTTAAGAAGAAAGTAGTTTTCCGGCAAAACAGCAGGCTACTTTCAAATAATATAAGCACTTTTCTGCGAAAAGGTATCCTTTTCGTTTAACATGATAAAATCCAAACGTGTACTAAAAACTTTCATTCAATGCAATTCTTTTCTCAGTGTACCAAACACCGAGAGAAAAAAAATGTGTATAACTCAATAAAATGGTATATTGAACACTTTTTTCTTTTTCAATATGAGCAATGATATTGTAGTGTTAATGTAATACGTAAAAAAATGTTAAATTGCGTTAGTTAACTGAATAATAATAAATGTTATAAGAAACAGACTACGTGTGATTCTTTGAACATGTACTTAATTTTCCATTAACAATTCCTACCTGCTAATTGAATAATACAATAACATTATCCCAACACAGTTACTTGTAGACACACGAAGTAATAATTGTCTCTATAATTTTATAATATTGGTGTAGCACTATAAAATGTTGATTCAAAACTTATATTCTTTCATTTAACCTACCTGTGGTATTCATCCAATGACTATTTGCGTGTAATTCAACACCTTTAGGTGGTTATACGAAAAAGATTTTCTTGTTGGTGGAACCATTTTCGATTTTGCTTAAAATCACGTTACTGATCGGGCGAGTTTTTAATTTCATCGATGGATCCATCGATTACTGTATCATTAATGTATTAAATAGAGATATACTGTAATCCATGAAATTAAAAATCCGTCCGCACATTCAGCAATTAGTCCATTGATAGCAACGCATAGCTATATATTGCCTAATTAGGAAGACTATAGTAGATAGTAGAAGAAAAATATTTACGGCATTATATACTAAACTTATATTAGCTTAATAACATAACTAAAAAATTATAAAGGTTTTATTCATACATTTGAAAGGAAAGTACAATTTAACGTTTCATAATAAATCATTAATAACAACATTTAACCAAAATTCGTTATCAGCATTTACCGATTTCGTAATACTACCCACCAAATAATCATTATTTTCAACGGAATTGGTTTTTATCATATTAATCGATTTACTTAAACAGTTAGAGGCAAAATGATTTTTACGATTACATTTATCACATATTAGACCATAAGCTGGATAACTGTTTTGCGCATGCGTAAAATTATAACGTGTACACCGACCTGTTCTAGAATTGTTCGAATCCGTTACAAACGATCTTGTTGGCCCTTGGGTGAAACGTGTCTTCTGTCTTGCTCCTGCATCCGGCTGTCGATCCATGTGTTTTTTAGCTTAATTTCAATATTATTTAAAATTTCTCGAACTCCTTTCCATACAATGTAACAACGTCGCTTGCTTTGTATTTCGGCCTGTTTTCCCACTGCAAGCACTCGCGGTAGAATATAATTCCCATCTTCTTTTGAATTGCCTCCGTTTTTTACATAGTTATTTGTTCACTTTTTCTTCCTTCACTGATTTTTTTTGTATTTTGTTTGTTATTTATTCTGACTGCGCCATGTTATATGTATATACCGCACCATGGGTTTCGATCATCTTTATTATTCAATATTAATGTTACAGAGACTTACAAACATAGGTCTTATTGCTACGGAGGTTGGTACTGACTGGACTATACGCATGTTGCGATCATCCTATTATGTAATAGTATAAATATTACATTTCATTGAGTTAACACCGATAGTAAATATTTAAGAACACCTTTTTCAAATGTCAAATCGACAATTTGTGGGATTAAACCAACAAGATAAAATATTGGTTACGCCTGAACACTATAATCTTGTAAATTAACTCTAAAGTGTGCAACAATATAAATATGTTTTTTCAAATAGGTGCATAGATTCACTTAATGCAACATGGTTAAATCAATGCTCAAATTCGTGACACTACGAAAAATGTTGAAATAACCATTTCATTTCTCTCAGTGAATATACCTATATCTATTAACACTTTATTGAAATCTGAAAAAATAAGGTAATTACATTAATCCTTAAAATTATAAAGAATATATTTCATTTCATATTGGATTAAAATTAAAAATTAATATTCCGGCCATTTGGGAGGGTAAAAAGCACGGCAGTGTATATCCTCAACATAGCAAAAATAATGAGTTAATTTTCACCAATTAAAAAGTTCAAGATTTTTTTTTTTTGCGGAAGCACGATTCTGAGCCACTGTGCGTGCCGCAAAGAGAGGGAGCATTAATTTTATTAAATTAATTGATCGTTTAATAAAACCATCCTATTTCGTTTGGTCACAGCAAAAGCAAAACAATGTTACAAGAAAGTGTGTGGATTGTATAATAAAATAATGGCTACATAGTGCAATGAACTTCTCAATCGAATGATATGGCGAATTAAAAGTAATAAAATCTGTAATAATGTCTGATACATGCATACTTTTATTGGCACAATATAAACATGACAAGGTTTCGTTGATTTATGTAACAGTCTGTTTGCTGTATTGGTACGCCCTTTAACTAAGTTTTTAGTTTTCCTCCACGCGTACAACGTGAAATAATGATAATAATGTTAATAGTTTAATCAACACACTAACAGGTGGGAAAACTCAGTGGGTGCTGTTTTAAAATATATATTTAAGCACTAAATCGTCCATAAAAAAAGTCTACGACCTTAAGGAATTAAATGCAAGGACTTCCATACCGCCATGTCATTGCCCCAATACTTTCCATCTCGTTCTCAAAAAGTGAAACCAGTTTCATATCAGTCGCCTCTTTTTGATCGGCCAAACCCCGGAGTATTTATTTTAAAAAAGGAATTCGACTGTTTTTTCTTTCTTATTTTTGAAAACTCGGTGTAATGAACTAGAAAGTACCTTGGGATATGGATAGGAATCTTCGCTAATTACGGTATGTGAGAAAAACCCGTCTGGATTCTGCAATAAATTGCAATTGATTTTTTTTTTCATTGATGTTTTAATACTTTCACAAATTCATGCGATAATTTCCTTTTTATGTTTGTACAGTTTTAAACTATGTGCTGAAGAATTTCTATATATTTATACGTTCAAGCACTTTATAGTGTCCTCAATTCTTTTACTGTTCGTGATATTTAACTGGATGTATTTGTACAATTTTAATCTTAAGGTTTTAATAAAAATGGTACGTATAGCGAGTGATAGCGGAAATAATAATTCGTGTGAATCACAGCCTAACCGTAAAGTGATCCACCCTCACAATTTGACGGTTTAACTATGCCAATCAACATATAAATACTTTGCTCATACAACAACATCTGACCTCTTGTAACCTTGCTTGTGAAAATAGTTCAAGTTTACTGTGAACATGAGGATATCTCGGTATCATTTTAATTTACTAATTACTAATGAAATCTATACTTATATGTAAAAGTTGAAATGAAGCTGCAGGCGTTGTGAATGGTAAAATGTCAAGGACAAGGTATATTTATACGAAAAGAAATTTTAAATACGCGTTATTATTTCAACATGTTCTCTCCTTTCACGGTAATCCTGCTAGATTTGCCATTCTTCTTTATAGTGTTAATTAAGAGTTAAAATACACATTTTACATTTATGACAGATCTTGTGTTTCAAATTACTATTACAAATTTCAATATAACATACACTATAAATCTTTATTAGGCATTTATCCGCTTATTAACTGAAGAAAATGTGAAAAACTAGATATAAATATTGCAAAAGTAATCGCTAAAACTTGCTTGTTCGAACAACTTACCGAGGAAGGGATGTATTTGGTACCTTTTTAGTATCAAGACCACGACGCGGAGAATATGTAAAAATGAAGTCGTTCACCTTACGGCCTTCTTCCTACTAAATAGTAATTTAAAGCCTACATAAACGATAATTTTTTTTTAGATTGAAATCTTCCACTGCTTTATTGGAATAATCATAGAAATAATATTGTAAAAAGCGCGAAAAGAGATTAATATGCAAATTTTATTATTATATATATTAAAATAAGAAGATTTTACAAGTTTACTAGAACTAAAATTATAGGAAAAGAATGCTATGAGGAGAATATTCTATTTCAGGATTTATCAACATTATTACATATGATTGTCCATGAAGTCCATGATGGGTCATGTATATATGATTTATTACTACATGTTTCGGTCTCTCTAAACCATCTTCAGGTAATAATATCATCAAATCTACTAGATGGTAAAACTAATCGTTCCCATATTGTATGTAAGTGTCATAAAGTAAGAGATGGAAAAAGGTTAATTTATATTTAACGTTGTTCACAATAAAATAAATAAGAATAATGTAATTAATGTTATAATGTATGCACTACGCACGTGTGGGTTATAGGCTATTGGTGGGTTGATTTACATCGCTCTAAATCACCCATCCATTTGATTCGAAACAACTTTGAATTGAAGTAATGGACTACAAATTTTAGCTCAGTGCAAATGGAAAAAAAAAAAACGATCATTATATAAATTGACACACTAAAACTCGCACTTTTCTTAAACTTTTGTAAACCAACCCCTACACGTTTTACCCAAAATGTTCCATACAATAATCAAGCACACCTAATGAATGCCACGTCCAGTGAAGAATTATCTTGGCAGGTCTTCCGATATGGAAACTCTAACTGTGGATGAATGCTAACTCGATACATATTCATTTCACTAGCAGTAAGTAAATACATGCGAACGCTACCGCAAGTACATTTATCAGATTATTGGCACTAGCTGTTCCCTTATTAGCTTAGGTCAGAAGTGGTCAGTGTTTAATGCTGATGGGCGCCATTTCTGCGTTATTTATTGCTACCCTGTGATTGTATTTACAACGTTTCCAATTCAGTAGTTTATCAGAATTACTCAGTAATGCTGAAAGTTGTCACCAGAGGCAGCACTTCACGATGAAATTTTTCTTTTTTATATTTTCAATAGTACGGGTTTATTTATGTCGTGTTTTAAATTTTATTTTTACAGAAACTTTTTTACTATAAGAATCTTTTTTTTTGTTGTTTTAATGAAAAAAAAAAGAAAACGTGTTTCTGAAACAGAAAAATAAAATAAAATTTACAAATGTTTCTTTACCGATAAACTATAATTCATTTTGAAGGGCTACGTTAAAAAAAAAGAATTCTTTGCCAAGTAATTGTGTAATGCAAGAATGTTGATACCAGCATTTTTAACGATGCAATTAAATTGTAATACTTGCTTTTTTTTTTTATTTAGCATTCTCTGATGTTCAGTTAAACATGCTTAGGATGTACTACATAAATAACAAGGATGACACAATAAAATTTGACAATTCGATTAATTCGACTATTTACAATGCTTACCTTGAATACTGCATTACAAAAAGCTACGTAATACCGATGAAAAATTACATAAGTCAACGAATATGATACGAGTTATAATTTGCCCAATAAACAAGTTAATTGAGTTAATGAAACAGTGTAAATTAATGTATTATTTTGGTTTATAGATTTCATGAGCAACATCTATTAGTGCAAGTGTCTGCATTGCTTATTTAATAAAGATTATTTTTTGATTCAACAAACACTTGTTGAAATGACCAAAATATTCATTGATCAGCTTTATTCTTTTAACTAACAATATTTATAATGAAAGAAACTATGGTATTTCTTGCAATGTAAATTCTTAATTATATAATTATATCATAATATTTACAATTTCGTTATTTCTCACAATGTGTTAATTATTATAAATCCAAATGCATATACATCTTCAACGACTATACTACACTCAAGACTCAAAACTAAACTCTAATTAATCCTACCGTTAAATAAACTTTTTAAGGGTAGTGAAATTCTTAAAAAAAATCTAAAATAGCTTATGCAAAGGTGCGAGTTATACATCCAGAATTTTTCGGACTATATAAAGTGTTCTGTCCATAGAAAAACATAATGGCTAGAGTTGGGCAACTGTTCGGCGGAGCAGATACGTATTGCGACGCGGGCCTCAAATAATGTAATATAAATAAAATCAATCGTATTATTGTAATTTAGTATGTATTTATAAAACATAAGTCATATTAATAGGTTTTTAAAATTTTCATTGGGGACAAAATCGGAGAAAGCGGGCTAACAAACGGGCCACCTTGCGATGCATTCGCATTTTACATCACTACATATTTAGATAAAATAAAAAATGTTTACATCTTATAAGAAGAAAGACAGGCACTGTTGTTACTGACTTGCAACTCTACGGTTCATCGCTTTGTTGGAGTACATAAGTTGGAGCGCACGTTCTGAATACATACCTGCGCCGGAAAATTTGCCCAACTCTAATAATAGCTAAAGAAAAAACAAACAATAATCTAACTAACTGCACAAAAAAAATGTGAATTGTAAGTCCGAAGCAAAAAAGAATAACGAAACTTTCAACAAAATACAACAATCATAGTATCATTCTAACGTAAATATGGATAATAGCGCCGTCCAGAAGCAAAAGAAGCGCCTAGCGTTAACGGCGCAAAGCTGCTAACAAACCGACAAGAACGCCAGATGACGTTAAGCTGACAAAAACGCCAGACAGCGCCTAGGCGGCAAGAGTACCAGATGGCTATGCCGGCAAAAACGCCAGACGGCGTCAAGCTGACAAAAAGGTCAGACAGCGTCTAGCCGGCAAGAGTGCCAGATGGTTATGCCGGCAAGAAAGCTAGACGGCGTCAAGCCGACAAGGACGCTGTAAGACACTTTTGGCATTGACGCTTTACGCTTTTAATTTGAGATATTCTGTTCTATATATGTATAAAGATACTTGTTAGATACCTTCCCTCTATTTCTCTTAAATATTCGTATAAAATATGAACTTTTGGTGTTGAATTCTTTGATTTAAAATTATAAAGAAAAGTTCCTATGAAGCTGTAAAACACTGGACATTCTGGAGGAAACTCCAGATTGAATAAATAAATTACGTTGTAACAAATATCTGCAGCTCTTAATACATTTCTGACATTATATTGGATATCGTCAAAGTATGCCCAATGTCCTTAACATTTAGAATATCTTTTTGTACAATATACAAATGGTTGGATGAACAGCTTGGTACGATTGATGAAAGTGGTGTTCCACTTGTCAATGAACATAAATGCATCTTGTGAATCCTAATTGTATATTTCTTGTCAATTTGTTTCTGTTCCTTTTTTGTTACAAAAAATTTGGTTAGGACAAAGTAACCATGTAGTGCCCACAAAATTGCAGCGTTTCTTCTATCTAAATATACATATTATAATTATCCATATTATCCCAATTAGTGAAATATAAATTTGATAAAAGTAAATAAATGATAACTACTGGTCCTTCTTCACTTTATTTTATATAAGTTCTTTAAACTATTTATTTCGGCTAATTTGTCATCCTCTTTTGTATTTTCCTGTGACATATTAGACCTGAGGATGGCAAATTATCCGAAAAAATAGTTTAAAGAAACTTATATAAAATAAGTGAAGAAGCAGCAGTAATTATCATTTATTTACATGTTATAATAGAATCGGTGAGTTGGAAAAGGCAACAGGTTCTATACTTATACCATAAGACATATTCCCTTTTTCAACTCACCGATTTAATTATTTATGAGAATAAATAATACCTATATTAAGGTAAAAACAGTTCAAATTCGAATTTTGGGTTAGGTATTCTTTAATAGTGTTTCTTGATTGTGGACGTTTACGGTATTATTTTCTGTTTCTATTTTCTTAGGGTTATTTATAAAGCTTGTTCTGAGTAACTGAATTTCAGTGTCATTAAAATTATGATCAGTAGCAATTTTTTAATGTTTCATTATTATGTTTACCATTGGGTGCTTTTTGAAACTACCCAAGAGTAGTAAAAATCTGAGTACATTCGGGCTCGCCACATCTATAATAAGTATATGTCATCAAAACGTAAATTATGAATGACCAAAAAGAATTATTATAGGTATATACTTTCAAATTTTAATTTACATAAAAAACAACGTTTTCCAAAATAAAACTGTAAAGCAGTCTAATAATAGATAATTATACTTGACACGCAATAACATACCTGACATGTAATTCAGTAAAATCAGTTTATTGCACAACCGCTAGTATGGAAAACAATAAGTAGCACCTAGTTCTGTATATTATAAATATTAAGAAAATATGCATTGTAGTATGTAACGTGAACGGGTGCAATTATAATCGGTAAAAGTGTTCCAAGTAGCAACTGTGAAATGTTTACTCCATGAAGGCGGGCTTGTGAATGCCGAAGCCAAGTGTGGTTCAATGTGACCGTTGCGGAAGGGAGGAAGTAGGCCGTACAATTCCCTTATGATCAGCATGATTTGACAACTTCTAGCTGATTTTGTGTGGAAACGCGCATTCAAAAAGACGTCAATGGGTAACACGGTATTATGCCATTCGTTCTTGCATGATAAATTCTGATGCTAGCGATAGTCGCAGTTTCTCTGAATTTCCGAATGAATCTACTTTTGTAATCTAATTTCAAGAATTAGCAATTGAGGAATTACAGTAAGACAACAACTAAGAAAAGTACATGGACAAGAAGAACCATTGTCATTGTGCAGAGTTTCTTTGGTCATATTAAATCAATTTATTTGCTAGATACTCATTAATAACTAAATGCATTTTATTTTATGTTCACTTTTTTTAAAATAATAGGTCTGTTTTGGTTCCAACTTTGGACGGTTCTATTACGGTTCAAAGCAAACGCTCACGTGCGTAGTAAAAAGTTTCCCACTACACGACAAGGTCATGATCTGTGCTGGTCTACTGCTCTGAACGGTAATAGAACCATCCGAAGTGAGAACCAAAACAGACCTAATATAATTCTGGTCTGAACTGTATTAAACACTGTATAAGTTTTAATTCTCACGTTTCACATTTATTCAAAATATAGACAAGTCGATGTTATTTAATCTACGTCTGAAACCCCTATCCGTCTTAACGTCAAAAAAGAATTTGCCAAAATTTGACTTAGACCTTGTTTGTGAAACTTGTCATGTAGTGTACACGTCGTATTAATTAATTTATTTGTTTTACGTTTGTAATTTCATTTTGGCCATTTTTTTTGACACATGGGAATTCGTTAAGATAGAAATATTGTACTCATGCCATTGAATATGTTGTTAAAGAACAACCAAACGTTGCAATTTAAAATTAAAAAATAAGAAGAAAATAATTGACAATTTTTATTTCTACTGAACCTTAAATTTCCAGGATTAATGTTTTACAATTAATTTCATACAACAATAAGGTCAACTCAAAAAAAAAGAATCATTACTGTGATGAATGTTTCAAAGATTACAATAAACTCATTCATTGCTTCAATAATATTATTAATATTAATATTCGCGCATATACTTTAATCTAACCCTTAATGGTTACAATGAAGATTTTTACTGAATATATAAACAAAATTTTGATTATACGAATTTTTCATCATTGTTTGCGATTTTCTCTTACAATTAATATTAATTTGTTGTACTAATATATATATAATCACTAAGAAGTTAAATTATTTTATAGTTCCAACGGAATATTAGTCAGTAACTATGCTAATCATTATTTGAGTGTAACAAAGAAATGAAAGGATATTATTTACGAAAAGCTTATCTTCAGAATACTACAATACTTCAGCCTCCCGCTACCTTTAGCAAGAACAGTTAGATAAAAAATGCATGTTGATTAAGTGAATATTGAAACTTTTCAGACTTTATGCGGCTGCCGGATATTAATTTTCAATCTACATAGCCTGTATATAGTATACATAAATAAATATTATTATCGTAACTAAGAGGAGGTAAAAATCTACTCCTAAATTTCCACTTAATATTTTTACAACCGTTCTGTTAGTGTTTCGAGTGTCGTTATTCACCTGACGTTATTCGTTTCTATTAACTTAACAGCCGACAGACAACAAAGGAAGTACGATCCTACACCTGTCTCGTTATTCACCGAAGTAAAAAGCGAAACTTCCGGTTTTAAGTACCGTCAACTCACAAAGGGCATGTTCACTTTTCCATCGGCGTCCGTGATCGTCGTTCCGCGACTTCGGTAAAAGTGTTGTGTTTCCATTCGCGTTTTCGTTGAACAATCGCAACGGTTTCCGTATTTGTGCTGTGTGATTAATGGTACCATATTCAATTATATCTGGCGAACACGACTCGTATTTACGGCGACTATAACGGTAAGTGTATTTGGGGAGCCGTTTAATCTTAAAAGTACATAAGCTTATTTTTATTTGACGATTGATTTAAGTAGAGGCAAGATAATGCTTTAGTATAATTAACAAGATTATAGGTACTGAAATTTGCAGCTCATGTTGTCGTTTTGAAATTTGGAGCTAGAATGTACGACCCCGATTACGTTATCTATCACATTCTCGGCATGTTTATGTTGACTAATTGTAAGATAGTAAAAAACCAGAACAATTGCATGACTTGTGCTAAAAAAAAAGCGCCTCTACTATGACTGTAGCTAATAATAGTGACATGAATATTAAAAGAAAAGCCTGTATTTTCGAATAATTTTGATAAAAACTCAACATAAAAGTTTATTTTATGCAGAAATAATCTATGTAAAAAGTAAAATTCATGTGAATACGTACACTGAGAAAAGAGATTGCATTAAATGAAAAGTTTTATAACTTTTGGTTTTTATCATGTTCAACGAAAAGAATACCTTTCCTCAGAAAAGTGTTTATTTTAATTGAAAGTCTTTATAACTTCTGTTTAAGTAACGCAATACACATTTTTATTATATTGTTATTATTATGTAAATATTTACAACATATTTTAGTTTCTTTTAAATACCTTATTATATTATTGAATTATAAACAGTATTTTAAATAAAAAAGCCGGACGTTTTGGTTTATTTGTGGACACGCATGTATACTTTGATTTAAAAGTTTTGCCTTTTAACGGAAAATGCAAGCACCTGTATTCAAGCTGAGTGCTTTTTTTACGCGGCAGTATTTTAGTTTTATTCATGTTTCCATGTGCACAAGTCTCAGATACATAAACAATAATGAAGAAAAGTGAATATTTTTCGCGTGAGGTTAAAGAAATTTCAGAAATAATTGCATTTTTTTCAGTTAATGCTGATTTACTTATAAACCAAGGAACTTCACAGCAGTATATAGTGTTTGAAGGTTCTAAAACTGTCATACAGGGGAAAAACGATCTTGTTGTTTTCAACCATTTTTCATGCATTTGGTTACAGTTACTAAATTATTACTTGATTTAGGAATATTAAGAATATTCCTGTATTCAATCAAACAAATAATTTGGTTAGTAGATTTATTTGAAGCTAGCGCAGTATTTATTAATTTAACTAAATAGTTACATGGAAGTAAAAATAAATATCGCATTTTATTTTCGTGTAGCAGTTTTCTCCCCATATAGTACAGCAGATGAGCAGATATACTTATGTGTAGTAGAGAAATTATCGTATAGATGGCGCATCTTCTATTTCATTACAGTAACAGATATTTCGCACAAATAGGCTGGAAACTACGACCGCAACATACTAATCGGGTATATTTACCAGATAAACGTCTGATAGGAGTCATCGCCATTAAAAGGACGATTTCTTTAACGGCACACTATAGTGCTAGGATGGTCACTACGACCAACTCCCGATACTACTAGGATTAACAACATTCTAACGGCAAATCTCTCTTTAGTGCATGGGTTTTTGGAGATAATTTAATTTCATTACGATTGAAAATGATCAAAATGAATAAATGTTATAAGGGAGGAAAAACCTCTTGAATCAACATGCTTACGGTTTTCTGCGATATTTATTTTTATTTCCATGTAAATATTTAGTTAAATTAATAAATACTGCGCTAGTTTCAAATAAATCTCCTAACCAAATTATTTGTTTGATTGAATACAGGAATATTTTTAATATTCCTAAATCAAGTAATAATTTAGTAACTGTAACCAAGACTAGGCTCGAAAAGGCATCAGTGTTTCCCATTTCAGCGTTGATACGTTGCCCCCTACCCAGGCTGTCTATTGAACAAATTCTGCTGATGGAATCACCACATCCCAACGAATATTTATTTGAGGTTTAATTGTAGAGTGCATCGACCAAACATGCTTTACTATTTCATAAAAGAAACTTTAATTTGCGACTAATATTGATTGCTTTCAAGTCAAAGTTGTTTTTTCATAAGGAAGAAATATGCTTGATAAACCACTATTTGTTTCAAATAATTTTTTTCTTAGCACCTATTAAATATTTCTTTGCCACTATTTACAAAAATAATAATTCATTTGGACTCATGCATATTTAATGACAAAGAAGTCTTTTTCCCAGTGCATATAATCCAAGCATTTCGGGTTAGAATTTATGCAACTGTTTGGTAATATTTAACGATTCCTTCATAGAAGACAAGAACACGTAGGTGTACTTTAAATATTTTATTTTTATTATATAGCGATTGTAGTTAAAGACACGATCTAAAATATTAAATATACTTAATTAAAGCACTAGACGTCTTCTTTTACCGCTCAGCCCTTGTAGCAATAAATTAATAACATTGCTGGATATACGCATGCAGTAATAAAGAATTCCATTATTAAAATACAATACCACTTTCTATTCGTATATCGCCCTGATGTGCGTGCGAATGGGTAATGATTTAGTAGTGTATGTGCTTAGAATTATGCGCTCGCTGGTGTTGCGCAATTGGTGTGAAAGTGTGGTTTTAAAAATAGATTCATAAAGGCACATAAGTAATTTACACTATATAAGCAAAGGAATAATGTTACGCTTATGTTGTTCTCTTTTCGAATATCCAGGCGTAATACAATAACTTGTTATTTAAAAAAACTTCATGACGCGAAACTCAGTTATTTCAATAAAATATGAATTTATTATTCTGCAAATTGACCCATTTATAATTTATAAGTACCAATGTATATTTAGATTGTTATTCTTTACTCAATATCCGCCAATATATCATAAATCGAGTCCACGCATGATTATATCTGATTATCACTTGATGTTTCTGGGTTGCTATTTTATAATTTGTGCACAATATATCGTTAATAATGTGCAATCAATTAATATGCATTAAGGATAACTAGAAGTTTCAATGTTGGCTCTTTGTTGGACATGATCAACCGATTTTAGACGTTGCAACATAAAGTAAGCGGATGTAATCTTACCTATATCTTTTATTAATTGCATTCAGTTTCCGCATGCTTCGATACTTCAATCAATCGCATAATTTATGCTCCATTTAACTAAACATTCGTCACTGAGGCTCCATTTTGCTCAACTGTTACCTTATATTAAGCTGAATCATTATTAATCATGCATAAACAGTATTTCATCACGCAAATGGTTTGTGCTGTTTGTGTGGAATTAGTATAGTTGAATTTAAGATCCAATTTTCGCATCGCCAGCCCTGGAAAAGGGAACATGTCTTATGGCATAAGTATAGAACGTGTTCCTTTTTCCAACCCGCCGATTCAATTGCTTTAAATTGCACTTACCTAATTCTCACGTATTAGAGGTTTTTTATACATATTTAGGTTAACTTTTTTATAGGAAATGCTAAGCTAGTACTTCCAAAATTGTAGATCATTACTCAACTAAAGATAATTGACAAACTCCATTTCAGAGTTGCTACTGAAATAATATTCTTGTAAATGGCAACACAATAAAGAAAGGCTGAAATTATTAATTTGCAAATGCTTATCTTTTTTGTATACTTCAAAATTGTTTACATTTGAGGTTTTGCGCAACTATTGATTGAGAGCAACTCATTTTCTGCGCAATTTCGTACGTAGATTTGCTAAGATTTCTCACCGTAAAAATAAAAATATTTTCAATAAGAGCACCGCTTTTGTCGTGCTTGTGAATGCTCATATAAATACACACAAACTACTAGCTGTTGTAAGTTTTTCTAAATTAAATTTCAAAATCTGGACTTGGAAGAAACTTATGTGGATGCTATGCATGAAATTTAGCACATGGATTAAAACAAAATAATTTATATACTCTCTTGTCCGATTTGATTCATATTACTGTTAACAAATCAATCAACGATGAAAGAATCAAATATAACAACACAATGATAGATCTATTTTCACAATTTTTATTTTCCAAAGTGTTTTTTTTTTACATTGCCCTAATACGGTTGCTCCAGCGAAAGAAAAATCCTATGCTTAACAGTTTTCAATGAAAATTTTGAGATTTTCCATATTATGTTAAAAGAATATGGTACTCCCGTTTAGAAAAATATTATATCAGTAGCTATTATAAGTTATTTGTCAAATTTTCTTAATTATGCAATTTTCCACAAGTGTGTCCGTGTAAGTCTTTTATTTCAAATAAGAAAATTGACTTGCCAGGCTTTAAGAAAAAGCTTACCGTATGTTTTGTATTTATTAAAACTACAATCGATTTTAACATAAATTTGTTGTTTGCTTCGGTATTAGTACATATATTGGATGAGCTTTCAGAAAATTGTTTAACTTTACTCAGGACACTAAAACGCACAAAAAAATATACCATTCTTAATTTTTCTCGTAAAATTCGCGCTTATTTTTTCCCCTACATTTCCCATTTGAAAGGTAGCGCACCTTTGCCGCACCTAACAAAATCTGCCAACGAACGAAATCCAGAAGGACACACCTAAAAGTAAACAGGAAATTGACTTCGAGATGTTGGCCAGTTAAAGCAATGGTACTTTAACATAGGCACGTTGTACTTTATGAAATATCAAATATTCTTTTTGCTGGGTGTTATATGATGTATTACGAAAGTTGTATATTCATAACTGGATTCATGAAAACTTTGGTATTAACACTTCTTGATTACTGATGTTTTAAATATGTATTCAAGCCTTGAGTATTTGTTACTGGATTAATTTCTTTGGTTTAGCCAAACATTCAAGTTTTATTTGAAACTTTGGCAAAATTATAAATTAAAACACAAATTGGATTGCAAAATGTTTTGATAGTATTCTTTTTTTCAATAGTTTACTGTTGTATATTTATACTATTCATAAGCATAATTGCAATAAAAAGATTTTAGCAGCATCATAGTAACTCGCTTAGTTAAAATATATAAGCCAGTCACATTTTCTAAAATTTGATATAAAGGAGACGAAAGAGCAAAGCAAATAAATTAGAAAAAAATTAAGGAAGTCGAAAACCTCAAGCGTTCCACTAGGAATTCACGTACATTTAAGCTCAAGTACCTACCTATGAGCCCGTGAGCATTTATAAATAAGGAATAAACATATGCATAAAAACTCGCCTTTGTTGCCAAACGCATTGCTGTGAGGATGGGAAACCATACCGACCGCTCTTCATCACTCCTGTCCGCAGTTTTTCCAATCAAACTACAAACGGCAGTACTAATCAGGCATGCGTTAAGGAATATAGCTCTCTGCTACTATCAATTAAAGACACGAGTGGATGAAGGTGCTATGTTACAAAATCAAACTTTTTCAGAAATTAAGTTTTTTTTACGTAGTTTTCTCAAAAGTAGTATAACATAACCCCTTCATACATTCACAAGACTCGAGTGTTCTTGAATTTCTGGAATTTTCGATGGTGCTTTGTGAATGATGGGTACAAAACACCTTGATTCATGCAAAAAATACAGTTTTTAAAATGCGACATAGCACCTTCATCCACTCGTATCTTCAATTATTTCTTCTTACTTCGCCCTCTTATTTCTTTTTCATTTAAAATTTGTATAACTTTTCTGGGTTTTTCTTAGTTCTTTATTATAAATTATTTCCCCTGCAATGTTAATTTATACATGTGAACAAAAGGAGGTTACGGAGGATTAGGATTTGGAACGGTATGAAACCATACCGTAATTTGATTGGCAAATTTGAAAGAACAGGATCTGTAACTGATCTACCACCGACATTAGCAAGACCAATAACTAGTGACTAGACTATCGATAACTATCGATAGTTTTGACTATCGATAGTTGACTATCGATAGCTGACTATCGATAAGTATCGATAGTTGACTATCGATAACTATCGATAGTTGACTATCGATAACTATCGATAGTTGACTATCGATAACTATCGATAGTTGACTATCGATAACTATCGATAGCTGACTATCGATAACTATCGATAACTGTTAATAGTTGAAAATATCGGTAATGCCCACCAGTATTATATTTATATATAGTTTACAACGCAGAGAGATGCTCAAATTCAATGTAAATACGACAAGTATCGTTTTTATGTGCTATTTATTTTTTCCCTTTCTGAGTAGCTTAAAGGTTTATTTATGTATTGTTCTTGTTAGTTAAAACGTTTGGGTATCAATCATCAACTATTCATTGAGTGGAACTAATTCTTTCTTTTTAATATCCATAGTAGCAGGTATTGATGAAACTATGAAATACTAGTGTTAGAATTCTTATTAGTCTGGAATAAAAAAAAACACAAATAATAAATAACAAGAAACAAAACAAAATGTACTTCTGAGGACATATTAGTTGAGTAGAGTGGTGGGCATTATCGATGATGACTATCGACAGTTGTAAGTATTGATAGTTATCGATAGTTATCGATACTTATCGATAGTTATCGATGATCAACTATCGATAGTCGACTATCGATAACTATCGATAGTTGGTCCGACTATCGATAGTACTATCGATAGTTGAAAATACCGATAGTGCCCACCACTACCAATAACCATATCCAAGTTGCAGAAGATCCTCAGGAAAATCAAATCATAGCCAACACTAATCCTAGTAATCAGTTGTGTTAATTCGATATCGAAAGGATTGTGTACCACAGTTTGGTAAAATTTTACATAATATTCTAAAATTGTATTCCTGTAAATTGAAACTGCTTTTTGAATTAAAAGATGCAGATTTTCCTATCAGGTATGATTTTTCTTTACGGATATTGGCTCATTTTTCTCTAAATGGTAGAGTCAATACTCGACAGGTAATCTCTATAAAATCGTTCAGAAAGGTCTTCATCTTTAGAAGAAAGTCACCATTTGGTGCAGTTTCACTCGTAATTTTATCATTGCACCATACTTCTTTGAGGAGATGTAGAATAGAGAGGCCGTATCTGTAACTGTCACTGGTGAACAATATCTGCAAATGTTACGTCATTCGACGGATACAAAACTAACACGAAGGAATTGAGAACATCATTTTTATATAGGATGGAGTACCACCGCGTATTTACCTAGTTGCTAAAGAATTGTTAACTGCTGCTCCAAGATCGCCTAATCTTAACCCATTACGTATTACTGGCTGTGGGATTATTTAAAAAGTTTGGTGTTTAAAACGCGATTAACCACGCTGAAAGAATTATCGGACTTTCGGACTTTTTATTAGAAATAAAAAATGCTGAATAATGCTGTATACAGTTTGGAGGAACGGTTGGTGACTGTACAGCAGCAAAATGGACAACATATCAAACAATTGCGTTAACCACTGTTAGATAGTGACTGTAAATTTACCGATTTTTTCATTTACCTGTAATTCGGTAAATGAAAATGAAAATACCGGTTTACCTGGAAATTACCGGTAATTTTTTTTGTGTGTGACATTAATGGGGATTCCCCTAGAAAATAGGGTTAGAAGATAGGATAGAATAATACATATTTTGTACAATCTTAAGGCATAGTATTAGAATTTTCTAATAAATATTTCTATTTAATTATTTTAAACAGTTAAACAGAAAATATTTAAGGTTCATATTTTAATGTTATTTTACAACAATGTTGCATTAATGTCTTCTCACAATGTGGTGTATTCAAAATTGCTATTAATTTAAATACGTGAAATGGTGTTCTTATATATTATTATTTTTAAATATTAAAAAAATGAAACATTTGCTTACTCTTTAAGAAAAACGATTTTAAACTTTTAAAATCTTAGAAAACTCCAGAGCACAAATCAACTATGCTAACTCAACTTTTTTCTAAAGATAAATAAACTAGGCAGGTAGGAAAAGTAAGGTGTTTTGCTTCCTATCGTCCTAGCAACAAATGAACATTAATCTCGCTTTTCTTTGCGTTGCTTTTCGTTATCCATCTTGTTTCAGACTTCTTTTCTTTTAATTTCTACACGACTTTCTTCTCAATTTTTTTGCTTTTTTTTGTTGAGAATTTTTTGATTCCTTCCCTTTCTGACTAAATCGGTGGAATGGAGGTTATACGTTTCTAATCAAAAGTTTTTGTCAGTTTCTTTTCCATATTCTCTCTTCTAGGACATTACAGCGGCTCTCAATCTCAAGAAAGTTTAAATTAAAATTAAACAAAAAACATCTCCCATAAAATTAATAATTGGCTATATTGTTACTTACACTTGCCTGTTTTTTTTTTTTTATTATTTTCAATGTCCCTTTAGACCTTTAAATATTTATAAACACAATATTTCGTAGATAAAAATTTCTGGTATGGATTTTTCATTTACCGAATTACCGGTAAACTTTTGTAATTTACCGGTAAATTTACCGATTTTTTTGTTCAATTTACCGATTAACCGGTAAACGGGTATACAATCCTTACTGTTAGATATAAGAAATTCTATTATTCAAGTGATGGAATTTCTTTATATACTATTATTAACTTAATTTCTTAAAAATACATAATAAGCTGAAATATGTCCTTGCTTTATGATAACCTAGTAAATCTATGGCTTTAGTTATGTTTTTTCTTACTCAAATAAGATTCTTCAATCCATATCACCTATGGTTTTTTCTGCTAACTATATGTAAATGGTAAAGTCGGCGCCCAACGTGGGGCAAAATATATTAAATATTTCACTTATTTACATGTATGTTAAAAGTGGTAGGGAGCGCATTTTTATATGCAAAACATGTTACAAATATGTCGATATTAATTGGTCACGTATTTTTTTTTTTTACAAAAAATGCGCCTATAAGTCGAAGTAAATACTCAAATCATTGTCCTGTATATGTCAACTCTACTCACTTAATTTTAAAATATGCAAAAGGCGATTCCACGACATTGTATAAGATGCACAAATCGGTAGACCCTTTCTCAACTAACAATCCCTATCCTGCATATGGAGCTTCCTTCAATAGTAAATCTTTTGTTATTAATTTTATACAAAGGTTTTTTATAACATATGCGAGTTTAGCTATTGTATGAACTTTCATTCTTTAGATATTGAAAATGGATTACCAATAATGGTCGATTTTCTAAGAATGTTATTTACAACAACCTGCTTTGGGGGTACTCTTATTCCTGTGCGATAACTGTACGTGAAGGCGCCCGTCTTCATGACTGGTCGATGAATTTTTGTCGCTTAATCTCCGATAATAACAAAAGAGACCCGTTCCGCTTCATCCAACTGAACGCAAAGCTGAACACTTAAAAATAAACGAACCAGCGGCGCCGGCGGGGGAAATTTTTGCACTTGCCCGTGACTCATTCCTTGGTAATTCCATTTATGTCTCGTAAAAGGCCAGTCCGTCGCACGTTCGTACGAGCGTGAATTACTTGACCCAAATGTAAACGCGCGTACGCAATTCTGCATGACAAATGCATACATGAAACGTTGGTTGACAATTGTACAACTATCGCACTATCGTCAAATCAAAAATCTAGAAGCTATTCTCTCGCGAGACGTAACGAAGAACATGTGACGAAACTGCTGGTTATCGCAAACTGAGGAACGTGGATTTTTGTACCAGATAGAAATTATGCAATTACATTATATCCGCGCTACAGAATTTAATATAGGAGTATTATGAATCATATAACCCTGACTGGAATCATGGGTAGCTGGTACATATGTTAGGTTTGAAGAAAGGTGCAATTACCTTACCTCAAGAATTCATAATGTGAATAAATGTTCTTTCTTCTGGTGATTTTATGCTGCAAAAAGAAATTTCGATAGCAGAGATGCAATCTAATTACCAATTATTCTTACCGTAATTTTGATGACGCATGAAAATTACAGGTGTTAATCTTCCGACGCAAAATTTAAGCTTAAAACAAGGATTTTCCATAGTAAGAATTAGATTCAACAATAAATAAAAAACGGCTTATTTGAGTAAGTTGTATTAATCACTCTTTATATCATTTTACTTAAAGCGACGTTTCGACAAACATATAGCATCATCACATCAAGCTTCGTAAAAAAAATTATAAGTGAACGTCAATATCTAATTAAAATTGCAACTATCATTATTGTTGTAGATTAAATTTAACATTTGAATTAAAATTATAAACTTATTAAATGTAGTTGAAACGATGGAAAAAAATTGTGTGTGTTGATCACTTATAAAAATTTTTACCAAGCTTGAAAAAGACATATGTTTGTCGAAACGTCGCTTTAAGTAAAATGATATAAACAGTAATTAATACAACTTGCTCAAATAAGCCGTTTTTTATTTATTGTTGAATCAAATACAGAGCGATCCATACTTGCAGTAAGATTTAGAGCATTCGCACCAAAAACTTATTTGTTATCACACGGTAATAAAAATATTGTTAAAATTTTAGAAAATTACAAACCGTGTCGTTCCAACAGGTCCACAAAAAACAATTGTTAATGTAGGAACTACCCAAAGTTGCTACTAACTATGCTATAGTATACGTTGTCATATCAGCCCCTAGAAAACGACCGCAATAGCATTTACGAAAAGGAGGAGCTTAGATGATCTTGGGCCCCCAAAACTCCGAAGTGAAGCTGTCAGATGAAGTGAAATATTTCGGTGGTATTCTAGACTCCAAGCTTACTTCGAATGGACAACGTCAGAGGATTAAAACCAACCCATGCTGGCTAGAAGAGCTTATGGAAAAACATGTGGTTAAGATCTAATGTGATGTATTGGACATACATCACGGTGGTCAGACCCATGATCACTTATTCATCTCTGGTATGGTGGACAAAGGAAGAGCAATAAACTGCTAAACGCAACTTACAGAGGCTTGTGTGTTTAGGAATAACAGAGGCATTTTATGTTGCAAGAACTACCAAGTGACAGATATGCAAGCTTTTGGGAATGAGGTCAGACCACATGATTTCGACATAACTTTTTAACAGAAATTTCGAAGTGGAAATCACGGGCCGGATACACTGGAATCAATCCAACTACAGAGATAGGTTTGGAGAATTGGTCTGGTTTACAGATGGATTAAAGACCGAAAACGGAACTGGAGCTGGACTCTACAGCGGAGTGTGAAATACAGTGATCGCCTTTCCACTAAGTAAATATGCCACGATTTTTCAAGCAAAAGTATACGCAATATTGCATTGTGCAACTAAAATCAATCAGAGGGCTTATGGAAATTTGCGAATCTATATTGCTACAGAACAGTCAGGCGTTACTGAGGGCACTAGCGAATCCGAAGATACAATCAAGACTGGTTTGGAAATGCATTCGAGAACTGAATAGCCTTAGAAACCGCAATAAAGTCACTTTGCTGTGGATGCCCCGGGATAATCGAAGGAAACGAAAAAACCGATGAGTTAGCTAGAAAGGGAGTATCTGCTTCATATATAGACCCAGAATCTGTTCAAAGAGTGTTTAAAAGCACAACACGAGAGAAGGTAAAAACTTGGGTCAAAGAGAAACAAAAAGAACACTGGAATTATATACTATGGACCATAAAAAAAGAAGGAAAAGCTAAAGAACTATAACTATATAAAGCTAAAGGACTATAACTAACTAAGAACTAAGAACAGCTCAGTAGGTATCATCTTCGCATCGTAATAGGTCTCCTAACAGGGCACTGTACACTGAAAGGGCACCTACAGAAACGAGGTCAACACCGGATATACCAACTGCAGACTGCGTGAAGATGCGTATTCATTAGAACAAATTTGCGCGCACAAACGATTTACCCGCACAAATGCTCAAGTGTGTACGTAGTAAAATATTCTATGCGTAGGATTTGCGCACTCGGGAACCCGATCCGCCGCTTGTCGGTTTCTTGTACACATCAAAGAATATTTACGCGTAAACTTGCTCAGTTTGGACGGTAATTTGAAGCTAGAGTCATAGGTGTGGCATGCGTTCGAAAGTATATCGTTTGAGTTATCAGTTATTATAAATTGAAGATTAATTATAAGTATACCATTATAAATTATGGAATGGAATAATGAATTGTGCATGCAATTAATTGATGAATATGAAAAATGTCCGATTTTATGTAATGCAAAACATCCGTATTATTTTTACCAGAAACTAAAACATAGATGCATTTTCTTTCTTTTTCCTGGTTTTTAGGTCTTTTCGAAAAATATAGAAATACATAACAATGTTTCGCCTTTATTTCAAAAGTTTTTGAAGTTATAAAAAATACGTAAAAATATAAATGTAAACAGTGATGTTACAATTATTTATAGGTATGTAAATCTTACCTTTTACAATTTATAATAAAAGTGAAATGTTGTTATGTATTTCTATATTATTCCAAAAGGCCTAAAAATCAAGAAAAAGGAAGAAAATGAATATACAGGATGTTTCACCAGCAGGGAATTCCTCTATAACTCGTAACAGTGACAGATAGGAAAAAAGTTTTTATAAATTGTTGTAGGATTATAATTTTTCTATAACGCAAAATTATCGAGATTTGGACAGAGTGTTTCGTAACCTCGGTATAGCTTGCAACTTTCATTTTTTAAAGACAATACCCCCAATATTCTTGCATTTTTAGAAGCGGCAGTAAATTTTGAAGAAATAAAATACAACATACTTTAGCGCTGAACTCATTAATTTCCAAGATATCTTTGATTTTCTAAAAATTATATCGCTTGCACTGTTTGAGAAAAACGATTGTAATTTCATTACCACTTAGACTAGTGAATCAAATTTTGAAATACCTTGGTATGGACCTACCTATATCTGTATTTTAATATACTGGGTGTTCGTCACTAAAGCGTAAACTCAGTCAACTTCAAATGGGTATATCTTTTTCTAAATATAACGCCCTGTATATGTTTACATCATGGAATACCTATTAACAAGGGCTTTGATTTTTATTAAGTATACTCTATGTATATCTCTTCTACTTTTCAAGTTATTACAGTTTTGATTAATTTTTCATTTAATCATACAAAAATTTGTAAAACCTTTTTTTCCTATCTGTCACTGTTTACGAGTTATAAAGGAATTCGCTACTGGTGAGACACCCTGTATTCTGAACAAGAAAAGAAATTAAAAATAAATGTGGCAGATGTTAGGGTTTCTTGTTTTTATGTTTCTTAATAAAATATATCAGAATAGAAGCTGCACTGGCAATTGTTTTCGTGACATTATTTTCCCACACACAACTTGTGGAGCAGATATTTGCGCGCATAAATATAAGTTAAAGAAATTTTCATGAACGAGCATATGTACGCGTAAATTGCTCGCGTACAGATTTGCGCGTAAATTTGCTCAAATGAATACGCACCTTAATGAGAGGACAAAGAACGCTTACCACAATTTTTAGCAAGCCAAAAGTGAATCCAGAGGATTACTTCGATCATATAACCAGAAACCTGTACAGATTGATGCAAGACACTAGGATCCTGAAATGGCTGGTATAATTTAATGCGTAAAATAAATGGGAGCCTAAATTACAAAAGGCCAAGAGGCTGCAGTTATTAGTGTGTCCAAGTCCCGGGACCAAAAGGATCTTCAGGACGTTGGGACTTAATTCTAATTTCGGTACCAGTCCCGACAGGCTTAATTATAGTCCCGGAATCGAGATGCATTTTACAGTGAATTGGTATTTTATATTATAATATTAGGTATTGGGTTTTAGCATAGTACAAAGCAAGAACAAAAAATGGTACCCAAAAAAAAAAACGGATTATTTCCTAGAAAATCCAAACCATAGATGGCGTTTCGGCACTTTTGAAGTCCCTGCGGTCCCGGGTTCAAAATCCTTTTTGGAAATTCCGGGATCATCCCGGGACCAGGTACCGGGCCTGGAAACCCTAGCTGCAGGGTTTCCAGAGACACCATGTGAGACCAGAGAACCGTACGTACTGCTGTGTACTGACTGAATTTGGAAAATGCAAAATCAGTATTAAAAAAGAAAAATTAAATTAGCTAGCTCAACGGATAAAAAATTTAAAAGGGTGCAAAAGAACAATTAAATTCAGAGTTACCCTCGCGAATTAAAACTTGAATCTAACCACGAAAAGTAAATTGTGGGTGAAAGAAAACTGACTTTCTTAAATACACCAAAAATTTAAAAGGTTTAACCAAAAATAAAAGAACAGAATTTTGAATGACGTTAATAAACAAACAAGAATTTATTATTATAAAAAAAAAAGAAAAAAAAATGTTAAATATAAAATTTTGCAGGAAAAAAAAACCGTGGACAGAGGGCCCTGGCTTAAATAAAAAAACTGCTATAGATTCTAAATTACAATAGGACAATGCTAAATCCTATATGAAAGCAAAAAAACAAATCAGTTCAGGAAGATATTTTTTTTTTCAATACAATCCACGTGGTTTCAAATTAAAATAAAATAAATTCGTGGAACACTAAACATTTACAAAATTGAAACTAAAAGCAAGCACAAAGCTTCTATTCACCCAACCCGAGGTGATAAATAAAATACAATTGAAACAGCAAACAAGAAAACTAAAAGTTAATTCTTTAAAATTATTATAAAAAAAAAACTAAACTGAAATATATCTTCCTGCACGTAAAATAATAAATGATCTTATATCTAAAATGTGTACACAACAATATATAATAACAATTATTATTAAGCGAGTTTCTTGATGGACGAAATAAAACAATAAACGCGAATTCAAATCTCAAAATCAAATGAAATAACAAAATGGCAGCAAAGATTTAAAAATTACGTCTACTCACGCTCTGGTCTATCTCGGAACTGACTCTTACAATCTCGAGCGCTACGTACAGCGAAGCCGCACACAAATCAGTCCGCCAACGGACAAAATCACAAAACATAAAAACATAAACAATACCAGCGAACGCAAAATATATAATTGAACGAAATTAATTTAAAACAACTGAACACTTAAATAAATAAATCATACAATCAATTCATTGACAAAATCTTATATAAAAATAAACATTTCATCTGTGAAAATTTTCCCGAAACATTGACAAAGGCTGATCTGGAGTAAACATGACAACATTTGAAATTGCGAAAACCGGGGTGCAGTACTATAAAAATCGTTCTCATATTAGAATTCCTAAATTTGTGTATCTTTGGAGCTCCATACAGGCTTTCCGATGTTAGCCTTCTTTGTTGTTATTCTTTCGCACCCATATCATTACAGGGATCCAACCACAAAAATGGAATAAACTAAACTAAGAGTGCTGTTTAGGAATCATCAGTCAGTAGCACACAATAGATATAGAAATAAAATACTGCATAATCGTTAGCCATTAGTAGACTATAGCCACGCCAAGTGTAACCGTTGCAAATACGGCAAATAAAAATCCGGTAAAACGAATGCTTTTTTTCTAGTTTAAGGTAATCACAAAATATTTGAATCATCTCAAAATATGCAAGGCAAGTGGCAAGTGTTTATGCCCGGTAGTGTATATATATGTTTATACTTTCATACAAATTTGTTTTATTTACCAAATAAAATAATCAAAGGTCTTTCAAATTATTATAAATTTTGACAACTTCTCTTGTACACAAATCTTTTAAACATGGGCTCTTTACCGTAACAAGAAGGTATCATTAAAAACATGGCTCCTTTTAATCTTGCATTTTCTAAATTAGCAAAAGAAAAATCGAAATATGCAAATACAATTTAGTTCAGGGAAATTAACAAGCGAAGGAAAGAGAGAAAGAAAACAATGTCTGAGAACGGATGTATATATTAGGTAGGTTCTTTTGTCTATTGTATGGGAAAGATGCAGATACGGTACGGACCTGTTCACTATAGGAAGTTGATTACCACCAGCTCATCTTTCACGTACCGTAAAATTGTGAAAGACAAAAGAATTTTTATTAATATTTCTAGGTTGAATTGTAGAAATTAAAATTGCAACATCAGTTCGACGTTATAACTATGTAATATATCTTCTTTTTAGTGTTTGTCCAATGATGGTTTTCCACAATCGATCTCAGTAACACATCTACTTCCACCATTTTTTCGATGCGTCTCAACGGTGACGGCGGGGAAACCCCCAACGAAAACGGTAAGTTTCATTTGTTAGATTCCAACGTAAACATTTACGAAAAGGCATCCAAAACAAATATTTGTGGTTCTTATTTACATATGAAAATTGTATGTTTAAATTTTCCTGGTCAGTTAGTGCTACCTGTTATAATGTTTCACTTTGTTACATAATTTCATGCGGTGACACGATAAAGAAGGAATTTATAGCTGCCGGGTGAGATGTTGTCGTGCATGAGTGGAGAATACAGTATACGAGTATATTGTTTGCTCAGGTTTAAAATATTCCAAAGCCATGTTTATCTCCTACAATGCTGGCGGAATAATAGATATTATATTACATGTTTAAATATGAAACCCATGTTTTGTGTTAAAATACTTAACTATAGTTATTGATGAGATAATTCCTACAATCAACGAATGGCTTATTTTATGTTATGATCTATCTCTGCAAAATTTACATATTTAAAATACACAATTAATTTACATTACGTAAGTCACTTATTTTATGTTAGTGTCATATACAGTTCGTGTCAAAAACATGTATGTAGTATGTGTGTGTAGTTGTATTGGCCGCAGTAAATTAAACTCTGTAATAATTTTGGCAAACTTAAAAACTTTATAAACTTATTATAAACACCAAATTGATAAATCAAATGAGATGAAAAAACGGATAACACGGATATTTTTGAAATGAAAAATTAATTATCGGTTTTAAAAGATATGAGTTCACAACTATCCACTTTTCTTGGAAGAATTTAAAAATATGAAATATTATACGAAAGATCATCTGCAAAAAAGTAAACTAAGAATAAATGATACAATTATCAACGCTGCTTGTAATAACACAAATTATTCCAATTCGTCAAAAACCGATGTTTTGCCAGATAATATAGGAAATATGTATAATCTATGTAATCAATTTAATGAATACTTTATCTCTCTGCCGCATAAATTAACAATGGATAACTTTAAGTCCAGTACCTTACCTGTGAAGTTTAATGAAGTAGATATGTTTATGAAAACACCATCGCCAGTAACATCTTCTTTTTTACCTATCGCCCGCTGTGAAAAAGGATATTGAAACTGTTATTAGAACTTCAAGTACTTCTAAATCTACAGGTTATGATAATATTACTTCTGTCTTCACGTATTTAATTAATTTTTCTTTTCATAGAGGAATTTTTCCCTCTAAACTTAAAATATCTGTATTTGTGAAACCTTTATACAAGAAGGGTGACTGTAATAACTATAAAAATTACCGTCCAATTAGCTTGCAATCGGTATTTGCTAAACTGTATGAATCTTTGATGAATAGAAAAATCATAAGTTATTTAGCAAAATACAATTTGCTTTATACAGATCAACATGGTTTTACACACAATAAATGTACAGACTCAGCACTTTTTAATTTTCTACAAGAGATCTATAATAACCTAGATAATAATGAAACTTCCATGGACTATTTATCGATTTGTCAAAAGCATTTGACTTAGTTAACCATAAAATTCTTTCGCGCAAATTAACACACTATGGTATAAATGGTATCACTCATAATTGGTTTCAATCCAATTTGATGGGAAGAAAGCAATTTGTTATGCTTAATGTTCAAAATCTAGTTACGGGGATCTTACTGTAGGCGTTCCTCAAGGTTCCGTATTAGGTCCTACGTTATTTATAGTTTATATCAATGATCTTCCTAGAAAGATAAGTTTACCAACACAAATAATATTGTACGCTGATGATATAAGTATAGTTCATAGTGCAACAAATTTAGGAGACATTTCACAAAAATTATCAACAACTTTAGCTGACATTAATAAGTGGATAACTACCAATCATTAGTTATTAATCATGAAAAAACAAAATATATTTATTTTCACAATAAAATGAAATCTGTTACTAGTGTGAACGTAAACAACAAAATATTGATGTTGAAATCGTCTACTAAAATTTAGGATTAATAATAGATGAATACTCCTATTGCAGAAACGAGCTATCATAATAAATTATTTGGTCTTGGATATAGGGATTTATACAGAGATGTTTTTAAGAACAATTTTTTGTTGACAGTTTATGATTTATATATCCTTGAAATCGTCTGCTTTACATACAAATATAAAAATCAATTTTCTAAGTATAATGTCTGTCATGATTATAGCACATGTACTATTAATTGTTTACTATCTGCACCACATAATAGCAATTTTTCAGAAAGGCACCTACTACAATGGTTGTAAGTTTTATAATAAATTACCAATTGATATTAGAGATTCCAGGAATTATTATATATTTAAGCGTCAATTCAAAGATTATCTTTTAAGAATTAGTTGTTACAACATTAACGATTTCTTATGTCATTAGCATAGGAATTTTTTTTTCTGAGTATGACTTGTTTCAAGCATGTACTTTTCTTCTTTTTTTTTGTGTAAGTATTATTTTACTTACTTTAGTGGTCCATGACGGGCGTTGTAAGGTGTTAAAATAAGAACAAATTTTAATCCTCCCACCACGTAAATTAGAAATTTATAATTTTCTGTTTTAATCCATATAAATTACATTAAAAAATTAAATTTACGTGTTTAACGTCGCTTTTTTAAAAAAAGATTAAAGACAATAAGATTGTATTAGCTCAAATTGACTGTTTTTTTTTTGTATGAAGGATTAATTATTAAAACAAATAGCACTAACTGTTGAACAGTATACTAGCAATTGGCACTATTGATAGCGTTTATTGAATACTATCTCTAGTTTAGATTAAATATTTGCAAAAAAATAAGTAATTGAAAGAGAGACTATTGCACGATTTCATGAATAATATTAATTTGTATGCTTGTTCTAGCTAACACTAAAAAAAAATCGGGAAGGCTGGTTGGTGTTTTCGTTAATATTTACTTTCTAAAAATAATGATATAACCGCAAATTAATCATTTAATATTGTTTGTAGCTAATAAAGTTTATTATGTATGATATAACAAGAAGAAAAATAATCAATTTTATCCTTGCGGATTTCTGAAATAAAAATATTGGTACTGTCAGAAATGGGCGTTGTTATGTGAATTAAATTATTTTTTAATAATAGTTTTCTATTCTTTGTATTTTGGATGAAATGGCATTATTTCTATTTGTTTAATTCAATTCTTCAATTGAAGAATTTCTTACATTAACATTGAATCACATCTTTTCAATGTCAAACAATTTGTCATTGAAGTCAAGTAAAATCATAAACAAACAACGTGTGTGCGGTTGTTTTGTACTCTTTGGTCACACTAGATCATCTTTTATGCATTCCACATCTACATCTAATATTTAAAGTATTCGTAACCTATATAAATAGTATTAAGAAAAAGAAAACGTATATAGTTTTTCGACAATTTATTATTATAAAATTGCTATTTAAGTTGAATTTTGGGGTTGAGTAGAACAAGGGCTTTGTAGAACTTTTTAATATGATTTAACTATAAGTGTAACTCCAAAATGCTAAAAAAAAACAAACGTTTTTTTTTAGCATTTTTTACTTTTTTCACATATTACCATTTCAACTAAATCAAATACATCTGAAAAGTCTGGTTTTGACGAAATATAAAGGATGGTGCATTAGTGTGTGGAAGCTCGATATATCTGACATTATAAAAGTTTTCAAAAAAAATTAAGAAGAGGGAGGAATAGGTATTCTTAGGTTCCATATTTTAAAATTAGGTACATATATACTGGATGCTTTATAACATCGTACTAGATCTAACTTATTTTTTTTTAATGGAATTCTTTACTTCTTTTTGCATTATTAATTTCTGTCTACCTTTATGAGCCTCCTCATATAGAATTAGTTGGCACGACGTTATAAAACAACCTATATGTGTACCTAATTTTAAAATTTTTTTTCATCTAGAATCGAAAAAAAAAATGGATATATCTACGTATATAACGAAAATCAACTGATAATTATCGTTGAGCTTTTAGAACTTTAGAAAGTATTTGTATTACATTTATTATTTTTATTATAGAAATATCTCTTATTTTAAAATTGATAATTACCTGTTGCCGCGATCTAGTAACCAGTTGCGGCAGCTTTATTTGAAACTTCAGTAATATATTAATAGATAGCGCTATCTCCTCACCGAATAACTTAAAATAATCTTCCTAGATTATATTGGATTTGGTTGAATTATAATTTATAATTGGATAACGAACACAATTGGGTATTGTTTTGCAACTTTGTTGTGGCTGACAGGGTTGACATTGATGTAGAAGCCTAATATGCGTTTATATGACCGTAAACAGTTGAAAACTCCCGTCATTTCCGCTGTAAGTACGTACGGAAAATTCATTAACAGAAAATTATAAGAGTAAATTATGTGGAGAAACGGTTTTCCATTACGTGAGACAAAACCGTACAATAAACCATTGTATAGTTGGGAAACAATTAAGCAATATTTAGTGTAGTTTGCCTGTAAACATGCCTGCATTAATTATTTATAACGGTGTAAAATTACTTCATTTATGGGGTACATTGTCTTTCTTTAGTTTTAATATTGACTGTTTATTTATAAATAGGTGATTAAACTTAGTTTTTTAAGTCTTGTAGTTGTAAAATTGTTATGACTTTCTCACAGCATTTTGTGTGTGTGGTAGAATAACGACAGGCTACTATTAATTAACGACCACGTTTCATTGATATCATTCCATTGTTACTAGTCGCTAAGTCAGATGTATCTCAGTAAACAAAATTCAAATTTCCCGCAATTATATTCAGTAACTTCAACTTAAAAGTATTCAAATAAGTGTTAATGTAATACAAAATCCTAGGTAACTTCATGCTTCAATGTTGAAGTTACTAAAAATAATTACAGGAAATTTGTTTATTAGGATACATGTATACACTACCGGCCATTGAAGTTAGAACAACTGGTATAATTTTTTTTTTCAATATTTAATATTGAAAAATTAAATAATGTTAAAAGTCATTACTGTAGAAATTTCTACAATAAAGTAAGCATAACAACAAAGTATTTAAGACCGAAATCATCATTAGAATAAGCGTATTAAGGGGAAAATTAAATTTAATCTAATAGCTAGCAGGTAATAGAATCATTACAAACGATATTTAAAGGAACGCCGACAAGTATGTTTACAATAGAGGGGTGAGTCGACAGGATCGTAAAATTTCACCTGGGTATCTCCTAAAGATCTCCCACTATAACAAGGAATAATTGATATCGCACTTGTGAATTATTCTATTAGTAAACTAGTTACAATACGGTTGTTCAATTGCGGTGTTTGTGAAAATAGTATTCAAAAAATGCCGAAAGAAGAAATTCACAGAGCGCCTACCAGGAGTGGTCTGGACCGTAATGAAAGCCAAAAGAGGATTCTTCGACGAGAAGAAGGTACAACATTTTAGTGAGAATGTTTTGTTTTATTTATTCTTGTTATTTGTTTATATTTTTGTTTCTACGAATACTTCTTATTTTCCTTCGAATTAATGTCGTTTTTATTTAGTTAGCTGTAATTTACTAGTTGTTCTAACTAGAATGGCTGGTAGTGTACCTATAAAATGGTTATCCGAATTAAAGCAGAGATCAGCATTGACGGACAGGATTCTATTAACTTTTAAACCAAGAAAACTTTTTTCTTTCTTTGCTCCAAGGTGCATGTTGAAAATTCTAGACATTTTTCTTGGGAGGTAATTTAACAGTTTTCCAAATATTCATTGTATATCTGCAGAGTGCTTGTGAGATTACAATTAAAATTTCCGTTCTAATGTAAAGGCACAAAATTGTGATAAGTTCGTATTTTTTTAATAGATAACATTGCTTGTACAGAAAGTGGCACATTCTTCCTAATCAAAAACAAATTCTGCAGTGGGATTACGAAATCTAGTATCAAGTAGATACGATTCTAGTGTATACAAACCGCAGGCATATCCAGAGGAACACGTATATTCAATTTTTGGTTCGTAATCACACCCTTCGAATAAATATGGCGTACTCGAATCGTTTTGTACTTTGGCAATCCCGGAGCTGTTCGTTTCTTTCATTAAATTAAAGTATAATATCTCGAACTTCAGAAAAGAAATGTTTATCCAATTCTTCGAGCACGGGTGATTCACAGGGACGTATTCACAAAGATTACTATATATAAAAATATTTATCTTTTATCTTCATTTGTGGACAAATTAAAAGCATTTATATTCGATTTTAAAACATATTGGTATGCATACATATTTTTAACAAATTAAATACGAATCTAAGCTCCACAAATCTTCGATTATTTATGCAACCAAAAGTACAAGTACTGCATACCTAGCGATGCGTAATTCAGAAATGTTCGCAAATAATTTTGAATTCATATTTTAGTGTATTGTAGTTTCGGCTGCGTAAACAATCGAAGATTTGTGGAGCTTTGATTCGCATTTAATTTGTTAAAGATGGTATTAGGATCATCTTTCATATGTGTTCGGCGAAGACAAACTTTAGGGAGAGGGAGGGACGGGGGTGTATCAGGGTAAAAATTAATGTAATGAAATCAATCATTCATTCATTCAGTACTGGGACTTTGTTTTAATTCTACATAAATGAGACCCTGTGGGGATTTCTCTTGTCAAAGGAGGACAAGAGGACACAGTCTCAAAACGAGGACAAACCTCGCGAAACGAGGACGGGTGGCAACCCTAATATGTACTTACATTTTTAAGGTAAATACATGTTTCACATTAAATTTAACTTAAATACTATGATCAGTGCATTTCTAATGTAATTGTACCTTATCGAGTAAAAGTAATCGTCTTGAACATTTTATTTTCAAACAGGTGGTAGACCCAAATACAGCGGAAAACATGCCTACATATCAAGTAAAAATAACAATGAATATAAAAAAATGCTATCAAGAGATTGCTTTCAAAATTAAAATTAACTAAATATAGATCAAATAAAGAAAACGAGAATTACATAAGCAAAGAAAACTAGTTTAATTTTCATCCATTGTTACTTGTCATTCCTTGTTTTTCTTGGTAAATACACCATTCTGAACGATTTTTTGCACTGTTACACTAACATAACTATTCTTAACAATAGTCATCTTTTGTCCATAATTATCACGTTATAATCTATACATCAGGATTATCTGCTGTGTTTCAGTGCTCCAATGATTTCTGGCACTATCAACATCGTCTTCTATCGCATCACTACTTTCACTTGCCGAAATATTACTACCCGCGAATACATCGTTTAATGAATGTTCATCGGCAGTCCACGGTTTTCACATGTTTTTTGTTTCACAAATTTAAATATCCATACTTTGCGACAATTGTCTTTCAACTATAGTATCTTATTTATTATCTTCTTGTATATGTTGGTTTGTACAAATTAGTTAATTGAGCTAATATTTAAAACACCATTATACAACATTCTTTAATACAATTAATTACAAGTAGGTATATAGATATAATCTTTTAACATTTAATAGTTTACTTTAGAACAATAAGATTTAAATTGTAAACGGTATGGATTATGTTAAATGAAACATACTTAATCTCTACCTAAGAAATGTCAAATTTCTCTTCATACGACCCATTACCTCATTTGCACAACTTCTCGGTACCTGCCGCGACAGATATTTGATAATCCCCGCTTAAGATCATTAGTCAAATGGTTAAATCTATGGATAGACTATACATTAATAGTTATTTACATTAGAATGCGGTTGGTGACATATACAGTTTCGAGTTTCACACGAATTTGTATTAGATTTTTGGCCCAGAAAAATATTTAATAAATCTTGTTAAAAAAATACAATAACTAGTAGGATGTGTGGATTGGTATTACTGAGTTTTGACAACTCAACTACGCTTCAATGATAGCCAGCACGTTATCAACAAGTAGTGACCACAAACTAGGAAAAATAGTTAATCCGAAAGAAATGAAACGTGCACCAGTGCATCTGGTATAACCCCAATGAACAAACCATATCATGGTGTTTTAAAGGACGTATTTCTACGTTTTCTAAACACAGAAATGTTGTTCTCAAGATTACCAAATAAGGAATAATGAAACAGATACACTACCAAAATATTTGTTCTATTTATTTAGACTACGTAAATATTATATCAGTATTGTTTTGTCTGTTGATTAAACGTACGATACAAACACTCTTACTATTTACAGTTACGTATACGAACACAAATATACAGTAGCTCAATAAAGTATTTGAACACTATGCAATTTTTTACATACAGACACAATGACAAAAATATTAACGTAATTAACTTGTAAGACATTTACAAATTGCTTATAAAACTCTATACATTACAATTCAACTCACAATCTCAAATGGCAAGCCATTTATTCGATTAAAACAAAAATTCCAAGTCATTAAAGTATTTGACCAAATACAACGTACTTTATAAAAAAAAACAACCAATAACTCTGCTATAATTTTTGTTTTAACATTTTATTGATAAACTATTATTATCCAAGACATTTTTTAGTATGTTTGGCATAGAAGCAACTAGCTTTTATAACTGACAGCCAAGTACTGAAGGCATCCTTTCAAGCTATACTTATTTGAATTTTTTCTTCCTTAATTCTGCACTGAAAACCCGATTTGTTCAACGGTACTAAAATTTGGTTATGGTTACTAAATAGTAGAGTTAAAAATGGTCCAACAAATATTTTTTTACCTAAACCAAATTATCTAGACATCATATTTTGGTTAAATCCATTTCATATATTGTTAACATAACTAAACGAAATATTGCAATGATATAAATTATATGGTCACATGGACCATGTTATAACCAAAATTTTATTCAAAATAATCAAATCATATTATGCTTAAACTTCCCGAATTTCAAACATTGCATTGAAATATAAATTGAATGAACTATAATCATCTTTTTTGATTTAATAAAGCACTTCTTTGAGTGCATAGTATGCAAGGCGTACGGTTGATATTTTAAATGCCTATTGGAAGTTGATTATAGGAATCACTCCGTCACTGTAAGAGGCGGTGAAGGGAGTCGCGCTTTCAATAATTTCGGCACATATTAGATGTTTATTTAGTGAATATACCAAATCCAGATACTATGTTATAATTGTATTTATGATACTATTTATACCAAATATGTTCTGTTACTGGAATGGATAAAGAAGCGCCATCTATGCGACAATATCTGTAAAACACACAAGTGTTTTACGTATTTGCTATACTGTTTGGGGAGAAAACTACTATAAGAAAATAAGAAAGATGTTTATGATTGGCACTCCGAAAAAAAGCATTTTATTGATTTAACCAAAAATAATGTTACGGCGATGCAACGAAGTTGTTTTCAGCAATTTAGGTAGAGAGCGTTGAACGTCTAAGATATTTTGTTAAACAACAAAGTGATTACCTTTTGACTAAATAGTTTTGTTGCTGCAGGATTGGGTTTAATCTTAGTTTATTTGAAATGTCGAAACATTTTGTTGAATTAACTCAGTGTTTCTTGACAAAATATATTTTGTTGCCGCAAGTAAATCGATTTTTCTGTGTCGACACTTTTATTTTCTTTGTATTTTTCGATGATGTGTACTTTTCTATGAGGTTTTCTGACATCTGCGACAATTTGTCACAAACCTTTACCCTGCTTATGCAGTACAGCAATAACTTGTTTCTCAGCTTCACCAGAGATAAGTTTTCTCGGGAGATAGGCAACTCCCTTGTTAATAGTTTTTGTTAAAAATACCAAGGGACGTTTGTAGATGGCGTGCGCCAAACAAATATTAAAATGTACTTTTATTTGAAATTTTTCAATTTTCATTTGAATTGTATAATTGAACAATGTATAAAGATGTACATAAAAAAACGTGTGCGTAAAAATAACATTTATTGATTACATATTTAAAATTACAGCATAACTTTCAACGATTTAAGATTTAAATTTTAAATTTATAACAGAAAATGTTTCCGTATTGCTCTATACAAATCGTAGTAATTATTATTATATTTCCAAACATTACAATATAGTTAACCTACCTTTTATATCCTCAAGGAATACTTATGGTAATCTATGATCTAACTACACCTAAAATTAGAGTAGAATTAAAGTTAATTAAAAAAAAAAAAAAACGTACTCCCTAAACTATCCTATAAATTTCACTTTAGTAAAAGTTTGTCAAAATGTAAACATAAACCACCACCGGCACTGTTTAAATACCACACCAGTAAAAAAAACACAAACACTATTATAAAAGTAATCACAAGCAAATCGAAACTCCACGTGTATTAAAAATTACCGAAATGCAAATGGCATCCTTGTGATTGTGCTTATGAAAACGGAACGGAAACAAAAATGAAGGCTGACGTACCAGTGCCAGCAACCTAAATTTGTAAATGTACCTAAACAAAATAGTTTCCTGTAGTTTGTTACTAAACAAGAGTTATAGCGCCATCCACAAACGTCCCTTGTAACTACTAGAATTTTGTCATTAAACTTACCCATCTCCGATAGTATAGTTATCTCTGGCTTCACTAAGTTCTTTTATTGTCTGACACATGTTACGAACTGCGTACCACCGGTTTTATCCCTTCCTAATATGCTTTTAGAAGTAAACACATTAGGTTTTCCCCCCATTTCTAATTCAACTACTCGCTTGGTGTTCCCTATTTCTTTACCAGAAATCAAGTGTTCTTATTAATAATAATACTTTATTAATAAATGGTTTTCCATTTGAAATTTTGAATTGAATTGTAATGTATAGAGTTTTATAAGCAATTTGTAAATGCCTTACAAATTAATAATGTTGATATATATTTTTTTTTCATTATGTCTGTACGAAATAGATGCACGGTGTTCAAATACTTTATAGACCCACTGTAATTCACGTAAATATCCAGCATCATATATGCAGTGGTTCATCGTCTGCACAGTTCTTCGTTCTTACGGTATTACCCCCGTTCGCGTATCTGACTTATTAAAGCGTTCATATAATTTTATTGATCAACTGCAACTACTCGTCGTCGAGGGGTCACCAAATCGATGGTGCTGCCCCTAAGGATGGAAGAACGAATTTCTATTCCGTTTATGGCGTTCGTAAATGAAAACGCTTCAGTTTCGTGTACGCATTCATTCACGTTATGATCGAATTAAAGTCGTGGGCGTTTTCCGTTAATTATGATGTTGATGTGATACACTAAATAAAAAAAAAATCCATTATGCGGTGACAGAAATGTCGAGTGCTAGATTTAGTGGCGTAGAAATGTGTGTGAGTGGTGTTTGTGTACATGAAGCAAATAAATCGGAACACTCGGTATAATCTTTCTTATTTTTGAAAAAAAAAAAATGATATGCGATACTTGTGCTATACAAGATCTTACAAGAATTTTCTTTTACGTAGCATTGATTTTCTCTACCAAGCTATCCACAAATTGACGATGAAATTCAATTACGAGTATTATATATTTGAAAAAAACAGGGAATTTCAAACCCATTGTTAAATTTTATCACGGGCTAAAACAATATATAAGTATGACTGGTTACAACTTACCAAACAAGCACATTTTTTCGTAATAAATAATATTAAGTATTTTAAAATATTTTCAAGTTGAAGTCGTTAATCAGCAGTAAGATATACACTTTTATGAGGCCAAAGACATGGAGTTCAAATATTATCAGAATAATATTATCAAATCATATTATAAATTATCTAAATTTATAATCGGTGTGAGTATATAAAGAAAAAACACTGTATTTTTAAATTAATGTATATTTAGCTATACTGAGAGAAGAAAATCTGTTAAATTAACGAAATAGGGATCCAGCAAAAAATTTCCGGTTAAATATAGTCAGACAGTGGAGGCTCGTAAGTTATGAAAGAGGGTGGGTACAAAATAAGAACTTGCCTATTTTTTGTACATAAAATCCATTCTCCTATTTTTCATGCTGGAAAACACGTCTATGGCTTTGATATAAAAATGCCTTCAGTCGATCTTCTGACATTGTGTTTCTTAGAAAAGTTTTAATGCGTTTGAGAGTGGAAAAACGTCGTTCACATTCTGCTGTCGACATGGGGGCTATACAAATAATATCCAACAGTATATGTTTTTTTTAACTTTTTTCAAGTTGTCTGTTATGAAGACTAAAAGTGGCAAAACACCACGTAAACCTACGTCACACATATCATCGCGCTTATAAATTACTAAAAGTTCACTTTTCAATTTTACGCTGTCCAACATAGGATAAGATTTCGCAGTTTTTTGTACACGTAATTAACCGACGCAAATTATGACGATTTTTTTTCCACATCTTTGTTGTAGTTAATTTTATGTCGTAAATAAGCACTCTCCAACTATTCACCACTATGTCCACTTTGCCTTGAACATTAAAATCCACACATACTTTCAAGTGAGAAACGGAATTTTCGTGTTTCTTTGCCCTCTCTGCGATATGCTTTAAATCTTTAAATCTTTTAACCCTTGTTTATTCCACGCACTGACCTCTTTCTTAAAAATTAAGCAGCTAAAGCAAAATAGTTTATTTGTTAGTGAACATCCGCACATCCACTCATATCTTTCATATATATTTTTATTGAATAGTTTATTGTAAGTTCGAGTTTTACTTGTCGAAGTGTAGTTTATTTGCAGATCAGGAATAGGTCTTCCTTTCTTTTTAATTAAAAGTTTTTCCTCAAATGAGAGTGAATTTATTTAAAGATTTTACACGCAATCAACTTCCATCATTAATAATAAACGTCACTTCAAGCCTTTGAACGCAACGAATGCAAGATGTTAACTAGAGACACGAAATTGCGTGCCCCAAAGCGATCGTATAAGCGCATATGGCGAAGATAAACGGAGCCGGCCGATTCATACGCGAAATAGGTACATAAGAAATAGTGCCCCGGAACATAGTTTTGAACGTTCGCATATATTTTTTTGTTCACTAAAGCTTCCGTCATCTATATTCGATATTTGATGATAATTTAAATTGACAAAAACTAGATTTTTGACTCCCTCAAATGATTCCTTATGCAACTGCTTTATCCGATTATAACTCAAATCATTTTTTTCTATAAAGGTGTTTCCGAACCAACTTGAATTTAGATCCGTCAATTGATTGTTACACAAATATAATAATGTAGTATTCATATCCCTTAAAGCACCGTCAGCTATATATCCAATGAGATTAGAATCCAAACGCAAATCTTGCAGATTCAGTCGGTTAAACACTCCATACTGTATGACTTTTATACGATTTTCACTGGCGTATATGTTTTTTAAGCTGGAGGAATTTACAATGAACGACGGTTTCAGCTCTTCTAAGTATTGGTTGTTTAGCGAAAGGCTCTTCAATTTTGTCATATTAACGAAAGTAAACGGCTCTAAGACCTCCTTGTAGAAGAAGTGTTGTGACTTCAGGATCATTGATGCAACCTTGTATCTGCTCTGAGGAATTGGTTGTCGCAGACCATATAGAAATCTGTAGGGTTTTGGTGTTTGCACATTTTGCTGAGTTTTCACTAGCACACAAACTGACTCCGAATAATGTAAGTATTATGCAACTGGTGTTTAAAAGGCGCATCGCTAATTTAAAGTATTACCTCTTTAATTGTCTATTCACGTTTAAAGAAAAATAGCAGATTAGTCGTATAGATATGTGAAGGTCACGTTTTATAAATAAATATCAAGGCTACAGTTATCCAAGTGCTTCCCATCACGGTACTAGTGAAATGGTTGATCAAAACTAGTTATCATATTATATACTCGTTGATTCTTAAATACAAAAGCGAATAAAAAGTATTTCGTTGAGCATACGGTTATGCAGAGTATGCAGTTGGCAAAGGGAAAAAAAATGTATTATTAATTTTACGACAAAAAGTCATTCTTTATAAAAAAAAAAAAATTCTGCTAGTTGAATAAATAAGCTTACCATCAAAAACTTTAAGATTAAATGTACAAAATGTGCATAAATCAAGATAATATAAAAACGTTTCAAGAGAGAAGCACCATTTATTGCATCTTAAAGTTTTGCTGTTAATAGAAAAGGTTCATTAAAAACATAAAATAAGTTAAAATACAAAACTTCAAATCTAAGTAAGTAAATTGTTATGGTTTTATGTTGTTAAGTTGATTCCTAGCCATTCGGGCGTGAGGGAAATGAGGTGGCGGAGAATGTAGCCAAGCGAGGTTCGTCAAGGCCATTCGTTGGAGTTGGCTCTTCTTTTGGCATTATCAAATCGCAAATTTAAAAAAAAAGCATCAATCAATGGATGCATAATCCATACAGAGAGTGGTGCGAAAGTCACTGGGATAGAGACAGGCAAAAGAGTTCTTAAAGGAACAGAGGCCTGAATTTACTAGAGATTTACTGAGTAAAGATAGAAAGACTGTCAAAATGATAGTAGGTCTGCTGACTGGTTTCTGTAGATTAGATAGGCTTATGTCTAACATAAGTAGATGATGCTACTTGCAGATTCTGCAAGAGGAGGACACCATAGTTTATGTGCTGTGCCGATGTGACGGCCTGGTGAGGGCAAGGTTTCTAGTATTGGGCGTGGACAATCCCACAGTTAGAAACTACGCAATAAAGCCGCTGTCAAAGATGATGGGCCTAATTAAGAGGGAAAAATTAGAAAGCGTCTTCTAGGAAAAAGGGGATAGATCTGAAAAGGTCGCGGTGGAACAGGTCCGTGGGCCACTCCAACCCTAATCTAATCTAATGTTATTAAGTTTAATCAAGATAACGTGTTATTTTGAATTTAAAAAAAGATAGAGATGTTTCCTCACACAAGTCGATTTATAAAACATTTTTTTTGCTGTGAAATTGACTTACATTTATTATTAAAACCAAAACTAAATTTTGGTAAAAAAATAAATATAAATTTTAACAAGTATAAACTTGGATCAGAACTGAAAAATAAAATGATACGGGATAATCAAGTTTCGACAACAAGACATATTTTAAAATTCTTCGACAATTTTGCAGTTTCAATAAACTAACAACGTCATCTTTCAAGCCCGTCATTTTTTGCCCAATAATTTCAAAAAAAATGTCATATACAAATGTATTTTCTTTGCACTAAAAATTGTGTCATTTTCAATTAACTTCTTCGCAAAATAAGATTAGTGAGATCCGATACATATACCTTTATTTCAATTATTTCATTATACAATTTACTCTCTGTATTTTCCAAATAAATTATACTCTGTCATTTTATACAGCGTGAACAGGCAAATACTGTGTACCAATACTACAATGGAAATACGCATCCAATTGAATATTTTAAACCTGTAAAGATTTGTATGAAGTTGATGCTATGATAAATACAGATCCATTGGCATAGGATTGATTAACCAAATCGCTGATATGATTTCCATAACAGCAATTCCCATCAACATGTATACCCAAGAACTTTGTTGAATCTACTTGAGCTATGTTCCTGTTGTTAACCCTTATCAAATGTGACGAATCCCTTGCACGCTGGACTAAACCAAATTCAATAAAAACAGTCTTTTTACAATTCAAGTGCAAGGCGTTACTTAAAAAATAATTGTTTAACTTATTTGTTACATTTTCTACTGTCATACGTATGTCTTCTTCTTTTTTGGTTGTTTAAACGGCGCCGTTAGTACGTCAAACGTATTAACGGCGAAGTGCCGTTGGCATGCATAATCATTTTCAAATTTGGAGCATCGTTAACATAAATTATATATAGCATGGCCCCAATATGCTACCTTATGGAACACCTCTGCTCATACGACCCTGTAAATAACTACCAAACCAATCTAAAGTCTATCCTCTGACACTGCAGCACTCTAACTTTGCAAGCAAAACATCATGTTTATACTGTAGAACAGGGGTGGCCAACCCGAGTGATCTTGTGGGCTACTTTGAAAATGCATTATAGTTCCGCGGGCCGTGTGTACCACATTTCATATGCAGTATCTCAGCCTACAAGTCCCTGATCATACTTTTGTTTTATTTACAAATATCTTTTCATAAAATTCGATGTTACTTATTATAACGTTTCCATTATTGAACCTGTTATATTTTTTTATCACTTCCGGTTCTTGGTTTAGTTGAAACATTGCAGTCTCAGCCTAGGTATGTAGATATCTCAGTACAAGATTTTTTTTTGAGAAGAAAAAAAGAAGAAATACACCTTTAATTCAAGAGATTAGTTTTGGTTGGGAAAAGAAGACTTTTACTTGAACTAAACATTTGTTATTTTGAAAGAAGATTGTAGTTTTATTTACAACAATATTGCTATTTTCTAACATGTATTTTTTTATATGTATAAAAAATTAGTGGTAAATTTTTATATATAAAAAAACAATTTTAGAAAATATAGCAGCCTTGTAAATTAAACCAGAATCTTCTTTCAAAATATATTTAGTTCAAGTGAAAGTCTTCTTTTCAGATTGGTTTTACATTGATTTACTTACCATAATAATAATGTTACTACTATTATAACATCATTTATATTTCAAAAAAAAAAGCAAAAACAGCTATTCGGAACATACATTTATTTTTTATTTATAATTTTGGCGTTATGGGAAAAAACGTATTACAACACTATATCACACACCTCACAAAGAGACTACACATTTTCTAATTTTCCGCAACTTGCAATCGAATTTTCTGGATCCTTTAATTATACCTTAATCTTCAGCTATTCTTCCCAATATCGGCAGTCACTTGTTGCTCCTTTATTAACATTTCAAAATCTTCGGGTATCTGAAGAGATACATTATTTTCGAATGAATACATATATTTCACAATAAATAGTAGATAAGAAGATGTGGTATAGTAGTTGGTATATTTTTACCAATTTGTTAGTGCAACTAAACATTCGAATGTATGATCATGTTGTTTTTATTTTTATTTGTCATCTCAATTAAACCACATAATTATAATTATTTATTTATTAATTTATACAGCTTATGGCTAGGAAACATTCTATACTCTTCTAATTATTATGTTTTAAAGGTTTGTTGCAGACCAAGAAAACTTAAGATTACTTAAATCAGAGAAATTAGGAAATTAGACAGGATATGTTGATTTACAAAAGCAAAACACACCTTCGCGTGGATAAAAATGCAGTTTTGCTTCCAAAGCTGGTGTTTCCAATTTTTTTTTTTTTTTTCGACATTTTGCAATCTCGTTAGAGGCTGTAAATGCAGAGGAATTAAGAATTGGTAGGCAAATTTTAAATCTGTAATTAAATATACGTTAAGTAATTCTATAAATTAGCAAAAGATAGTTACCTTTCAAAAACTTTAATTATCAAGAAGCTTAAGTACGGTTCTGCAGTTTAAAAAGCAGTTAAACCTTGAATTATTACCGACTATACCTAATATTATATATACAATTTAACGTATTTAGCACCACCGTAATTCACATTTCTATCTTCGATGCATGCACACAACTACTGCATTATTGGTAATCGTTCGAGTGTCACGTAGCCAAATTCACCCCACCTCAAAAATGACATATTTTTTAAAACGAATTTTCACCTTGACATAAGTACTTGTAAGATTTATCTCAAATATTAAAACCCTTAATAAAAGAATTTATTTTCTTAACTCAAATATTTGATCCACTCTTTCGTTGCCTATTTTATTTCTTAGATCGAAAAATTTGTTTCTTGGAGAAAATATATTTTATATATAAGAATATTATCGATTACAACCAAGTAAAATATTTGTATCTATACAAGAATTTTCTTATTTCAAATACAGATATATTTGAAAGAACTAAAACTTTTTAAAGAAATATATTTACTTCACTGAAGAAATCCTTTTTATGTGCGTATTGCTACCTTAACAAAAATTATATTTATTTTTAAAATAATTCTGTAAACATAAAAGTATACTACAACCGTTTTTTTTCCGTGCTTATATTATAAGCTCAACCGTTTCACAAATCCAAATGATTATTTACCAGAATCTCTCTATTCGTTCTCATTTTTATACTTTTATCTTAAAAATATCTTACTCACGTCATTTTGCGTTCCTTTATTACTGACACGAGCTTATCTTTATAGGTAAACTCACTACGGAATAAATATGATGGATCCAACCTGAGAAAAAGCATCAAATGTGACACAATGGCTGTATAAAAATTAGGCTGTGGCTCTTGTTTCTAACACATAGATTATAATAACAAAATATATTTTCATATACCAATATACATATAAGAAGTCATCAATAATGTCTTCCAACGGAAAATTAAAACAATTGTCCGAGGAGAGTTTAACCAGACAACCAGAAGAGGTCTTCGATATAATCTGCAAACTCGGCGAAGGTTCCTACGGTAGCGTTTATAAAGCGGTGCATAAAGAATCGGAACAAGTCGTGGCCATCAAGCAGGTTCCAGTGGATACGGACCTTCAAGAGATTATAATTGAGATTTCGTTCATGCAACAGTGTGACAGCCCGTACGTAGTGAAATACTATGGGAGTTACTTTAAAAATACCGACCTGTGGATCATTATGGAATATGCGGCGCTGGATCCGTGTCGGATATTATAAAATTGCGCAAAAAGACGCTAACAGAAGACGAAATCGCTACCATCCTGTGTGATATCCTTAAGGGCTTAGAATATCTACATTCAAAATTGAGGATACATAGAGATATCAAAGCGGCGAATATTCTTTTGAATTCGGAAGGACATGCCAAACTGGCAGATTTTGGTGTCGCTGGTCAATTAACAGATAATTTGGCTAAAAGGAATACCGTTACTGGGACACCGTTTTGGATGGCGCCAGAGGTTATTCAGGAAATGGGTTACAATTGTGCGGCTGATATTTGGAGCCTTGGCATCACTGCTTTGGAAATGGCGGAAGGCAAACCTCCTTATGGGGATATACATCCAATGAGGGCGGTGTTTATGGTACCAACTAAACCTCCTCCTTCTTTCCGCGAACCCGATAAATGGAGCCCAGAATTCATCGACTTCGTTGGTGCTTGTCTACTTAAGAATCCAGACGATCGCGCCACTGCGTCACAATTGCTTCAATACGTCTTCATAAGTAACGCAAAATCACCAACTATTCTTTACGAAATGATTGAGGAGGTACGAGCTTTACGGGAGAACAGAAATCCAAATCAACGAATTTCAGACAGACTAACGGAGTCTACGAATGAAGACACTTTAGTTTTGAGCAAAGACGACATGGTACTACCAATCACATACGGCAAAAACTCAGTCGATACCTCTGATTTGGAATTGGGTACAATGGGGTGGTAATAGCGATGTAGACGTAGCACAAGGGATACAATACCGAGCGATTCATACAACTGGTCTACAGCAAATTGAAGCTAAAGCTACCGGTAGAGTTCAAGCTGCGTCCACAACTTACATGTGTGATGCTGCCAAAGTGGAGGACCACCTAAAAATGGAAAATCTGCAAATAAATCCCCCGCCTTTATTCCCCAGATCTCAACAAGTGCCATTTATTAATAGTAAAGTGGCCAATTTCGAGTACTTAAAGTATTTCAATTATGAAGAATTGCAACAAAAGATGGCGGTGTTGGACGCCGAAATGGAATTGGAAATCGACGAATTGCGCAGACGTTATCAAATAAAACGACAGCCAATGTTAGATGCTATAGATAATAAGCGCAGACGTCAACAACACTTTTGAAATGTTTGATGTCGTTGATTCATTTTTTTTTCAATTCGTGCAGAACTGAAGAGATCGAATATCTGAAGACTTCCCTACATTCTGTTCTCTTAGATCTTATACAACTTTTTGCGTGGAGCAGGTGGCAGGCCCATTTCTATTTCAACACGTGCCATAAGAATGCCCTTATAATATAGTTCCTATGTGAATTATCGAAAAATATCTCAAACAATCCTTCAATATTTAGTTCTACAGTTTTAATTATTCTTCAATAACTTGTTATTTGTACTTCATTGGAAACGTTTGGTTCTTCCTAATTATTCTTAATTATTATGTATAATTAGAGGTTCTCTTTATTTACTTTCTGAATAAGTTGTATATTTTCAAAGCATCTTCTTTGCACGAGTGCTTGTAAGGTATTCCAATAATATTTTATGTTATTTTGTCTTTGAAATGTGTGTTTATACGGTGATAAAAATACCTTTGAAAATAATTTCTTAGTTTTTTTTTTTCTTAATGGTAACGTTGATAGCTGTTATATAATATATATTGAAGGAGAGAGGTAATAAGTTTTAATTGTCTTCAAAATCCACCATTACTCTCAGGGGCGACTCCCGTGCTATATGGCTAATGGGTTAGAGCCTCCAACTTTCGAAAAAGAAAATCACATAAACTCTACTAGTATACATTACTATTTTCTTTTAATAATAACAATGAACGTCATTAACTGCTTGTTTCCTAGTCAATGTCATACTATCGCTTTACCGCTAAAAGAATCACCACGTCGGGCTATTCGATTGCGAGCACAGATAGTAAAAATCTTCCTATGTAAAATTATAGACAAGGAACGATGCGCGCCGATCATTGCCGAGGGCTTTACGAGACAACAAAAACATGGGGTGTGGGCTATGAACGCGAGAACCTACAGCTACAGCCAGTGTTGCCAAGTCTACTGATTTTTCAGTAGATATACTGAAATGTGCCATGAACGCCCTCAAAAATCGGTATCCCTTCTTTATAATATCTATAGCAATGCGTTCATTGTTTTTTTTTTTCTAATATTAATACGGTACCACATTTAATTTTTTGAAACGTTATTTTCAAAACATAGTTCAACATTTCAATGAAGATAATAATAGTAACTAAAAAAAAATCTTCTCTAATCTTCTCTAAATAGAAAAAAGCAACTATTTTTATACATACATATTCATACAAAAGTCTTCTATATCTATCTCATTATTACCAATCTAACTGATTTCTACTGAATTTAGCAGCTGTAGTGAAAATATAAATATAGAACTGGCAACACTGCTTACCAGATCTACTGTTGAAACGATATTTCTACCGTTTCCAATTTTACTCTTCCGTTTCGAGTTTGCAATCTACCGATTTTAATTTTCTTTAGTAATAATGTCGATAATATATGAACCTCTTATTTCACTGCATTGGAAAAACCAAACAAACTTAATATGTTTCAGAATCGTAATGCTAGGTGCGCCACTTTTTACTTCCAACACAGAAACATACTGATTGCTTCGCCATCTGTGTAACTATAGTCAAACTAAAATAATTTCTGCTATGGCAGATTTCCATAAACGATATACAGGAACCAGCTTTGTTTTTCAAGTTATTTATAAAAATTGAATTGTTTAGGGTGAGTTTCATAACGTCACTTTAAAGCTTTAAAACTACTTTCAATTAAAGTTCCCATAAATAATAAACAGATCTTTTTAAATTGCTAAAGCAACATTTATTATGAAACCAACGGTTACTGTGTTATTTTAACGTGCTTTTTAATATTACTTTTACAACACTTCTCTAGGCATTTTACATTTAGTTATTTTACATTATATTGCAACGAATCTATTGTTACGAAGTAATTTCATATGAAAGCATTGACCCATAGTCTGAGTTGTTTACAATAACTTTTGCATTTATTTACAGTTTCGTTTTCAATTCCTTTTGTGTATGTTGTACTATTTCGGAGTTTTTTTTATTAATCTTGCGTACATACAGTATTAAAACAAAATACATCGTTCCCCCTTGATTTTAATGAATATTAAGCAACGTAAGTGAGTCTTCCGGATCCATTCGCGGCGAAATCAAATTGATTGTACGGAGAGGATAGCGATACAATTTTAATAAAGCTCTTGATCAACTTTTAGCACTGATATTTTACAAAGCTTTTATGAAATATGTACTATACTCTGCTTGGCTTCCGGGCTGAAACCGCATTTTGGATCTTGTTCTGGCTGACGTTTCGTCCACAATCACAAGGGACATCTTCAGGGCCCCTGCTACTGCTGTTGACCTAAGACAGTTTCAGGAAATGTCTTAGACAAATGTTGTACAAATGTATGAAAGAGCTTATAAGGTAGCGTATTATTATTCCTGTACCTTATGTTTTTGTAATTAGGACATGGGTATTTTCTCAAAGAATTAATTTATTTATTAATTAACGAGTAATTAATTTTGAATAAAAAAAAAAGTGATGTTTTCCCCATGTGATCTAACAGTAATTTTGGGCAAGATAAGCGCAGAAAACTAAAAACATCATTTCTATTTTCTATTTTTTCGTAAAGCATATATCCTCCAAAATTTAGTACAAATGAATGTATGAAGTAGCTTAAAAAAATAATACATATAAGTATGTCAAATTTTATCAAAAAATTGTTGATTTTGGGAAAATGAAATGATGTCATCTAGTGAGGCTCAAATATTAAGAAACTATTTTGTGAATTGTGAGTCAATTGATCGAACGAATACGTAGAATTAGAATGACAGAATGCAATTTATTATTTAACAATTGTGCATTTCTCGAACCCGATGTACAAATCAATTTTTATCTTCTGGCGAACTGATGTTATTATGGGTGAGAATGGTGTAAAAACCGAAACGTATAATAGATTTTTACGAATAAAAGATTGGAAGGAACATTTATATTCTTGGTTCTATATTTTCATTTAGGATATATTTAACAATACTAGTAAACATTTTCCAGAAATATATTAGGGGGAAAAAAACTAAGAAATTATGTGAGGTTTTTTTTACTATCCCTTTTAGGCTGTGGGCTTTCTTAAATACTTTTATTTTCTCCTTTCCTGTTTGAAGTGTAATTTAGGAATTACGTGTCATTATCATATCTCTATGTCTCGTTATATCGTTATTTTATACAAAAATTACCCACATAACTGTGTTATTATTTGTCCTTATTTTATTATTGATTGTTTTTTTCGTTATTTTATCAGGGTTTATATCTACTGCTTGGAATGTGTGTTATTTCTGGGATTTAGATGTCGATTTTATGTGACTGTTTTGCCTTATTTCTATTATAATATAACTTTTTTTTAATATTTTTTTTTTCTAATTTGTCTATCAAGGTCCCTTCACACCATTTACATACTTTTTGGATTTCCAAATTTAACCTTCACAACAGTTTCAACTAACAATTCATTAGAATTTCTTTACTCTCTTCTTCATTGCGATTTCTTTCTTAAAAAATCTTTTCAAATGAATTTTTGAAATTCATCTTTCGTAATGTTACCTATCCATATGATTGGGACCATTTTATTGTATAGCTTTATATATTAATAGGATTAGCACATATTTATACAAGTGTGAAGTGTTTTATTGTTATTTTGTTGTTGTGTTTCAATAAAAGTTTAATACTTATGAATTGCATTTTAATTAAAACAGATTCAGACGAACATAATCACCATATTATTATCTGTTTACATGGCACCTTCCACTAGCAAATTGGTGAGCAACTTTTGCGTCAATCCTAAAATGCTTAAGTGTCGTTTAAATGCCATTAGCATTCACCCAATGCAATATAAAATTTAACATACCCAATTATGTATTATTGTTTTCGATCGAATATGTACAAACATGTTCGTACATAAAATACGTCTCTATACCTGGTGCTGTTTATTCATGCTATTCATTTGCATTAAAATGTTTCATTCGTCGTTCCTATGTCGTTTATATTGTCGACCCAGAAACATGGTTCCGTTTAGCTAAATGCATGAATACAATATGCCCTCCTGGAGGTAGCTACATACATATTTTACTACATGGTACTATATAAATATACGATACGGCATTGATAAATTTACCTACTGATTGGTTCTCTTATAGGGAAAGTTTGATTTGGCACTCAACTACATGTATTGTTGAAAGTGATCATTTGTAACATTCTTTTTAATATGCCTAATGCGTCAAAAATATTGTAATGTTGCTTCAGCTATTAACAAAAAAAAAAAAAGGCTCCACTCAATTTTTCAAAATTTTAAATAGAAAAATTAACTTGAATTATATTTCAAAAGTAAATTTGTGTACAAAACACAATTTGGCAAATAATAGTGAACAAATTTAAAAAATACCTGAGTATAGCTTTTAAAATATAAAACAATCCATTTCAAAGATTCTCTTCTTCTTAATGTATCTCCAACAATATTCGTCCCTTTACTTTATCTGACATCAACCGACAATCTTTTTCTTTCAAACATAAATTAATAATCTTTTTTTTTCCATAGATACATACATTTTTACTCATAACTTGAGTTTTCCGAAACTTATTTAAAAAAATATAACTCAAAATTGTAATGATTCACTGTTACAAGAAAAATAAATGAAATAAAAGTTAATAAAAGATATAGGAAAACATCAACACAAACTAAATAAATAAAACTTTCGGACAAATGTGAATGAAACACAACAATATATTCTCCTTAAGTAGTGCTCCACCAAATGCTCCAATTAAAAACGAACCACCCGGAATTTGTTTGAATATTTCCTAGAAATATGTTTGAAAGTCCACAATTAGATTATACATATATTTTGACGTGTAAGATATAAAGTACTTCCTGATTATTTTTGATTATTTACTACAATTTTTCTGCAACCAGTTTCGGTTTTAACAAACCTTCATCAGGCAGATTTTACTTGTAATACTCGGAAGATGAATAAGTTTGAAAGCTACGTAAGTAGAAAGCTTTTGACAAATTACACCGTAGTTTGCGCGCTAGCGAGAATTGGTGGTCGCCAAATTTGCCCAAAATCCAAAGAATATAATAACAAATTAATTGGATTTGTTAGTTATAATCCGCACGTCTCATATAAATCTCTTCTTGCGCCTAATATAACGTACTGCCTGATTTATTGCAACTAATTTTGCCTGAAAATTATTGCAATGATCCCCCAATTTAACTTTTGATTCATTGAAATATGTTTCAATGCCCTATTATAAACACCAAAAGTCGCCTCTGTACCACTCTCACCTTTCGACTCATCCGTCAAAATTTCTATATCCTCTCAAAACTTGCCTATAAATGTAAGTGATTTAAGTAACACTTCAAATTGCACGGGCTAAATTCATCTACTCACCTTTTGAAATCGTCTGGTTCTAATCTAATTCCCGTTGCCGTAATTAAACCTCAAACCCTATTTTATTCGCGTCCCTACGAAAATTAGGTTCTCACAAACGTAAATCTGCTGATAATAAACCGAAATAACGCACGCCGCGTCTGCCAAAATAGATGAATACGCGTTCGCGTTAATACTCTTTCCATCCCAATTATGTTTTTCGTTTCTTTAATTTTACACGTGTCTGCCCATGTTGTACCCACGTACAACATTACCGGTTCTGTAACGTTCCTGTAAATAGTACCTACCGCATTACCTTTTAAACCCCACATGACTTTAGCCGATGCTCTAATTTTGTTATTCATTTCACGGTAATATAGTGATTATGAGCTTTAAAATTTAAATTATCACCGAAAATAATATATAATATATATCTTATAATAATAAGATATTTGTTGCCTTGGTTTTAATTTAAAATTTTATAATTAAAATTTAGTTTAAAATCTAAATATTAAATAAAAATATTAATAATAACCTATATATTACGTAGATGAAATTTTCACAGTAAAAAGTTGCAATTTTTGTTATGCAAAATCCTTTAAATTTCAGTAAATCAGTAAACGCTTCGACGTACGTAAATTTAATTTAGACTAACAAATTAATATATTTCTGCTTTTAACTGTAATAATTAGGAGTAATTTTTCTCAAGAAAAAATTTTCTCCTCGCAGGATTCGAACCTACACCCCCCCCGTCTCACTGTAAAAAACTTGCAATCTTTGCATATTTACCGTCCTGCCGGCCTTTCAAGATCTAATATCGACATATGTTCGATTAAAACGCTCGAACCTCGTCCTTTACTGGCTTAATTGGTAAAGCGTCCGTCCGGCAATCGGGAGGATGAAGGTTCGAATCCTGCGTGAGGAGAAAAATTTTTCTTGGGAAAAATTGCTCCTAATTATTACAGTTAAAAGCAGAAATACATTAATTTGTTATTTTCTCACTGTAAAAAACTTGCAATCTTTGCTTAATTTAGACTGTCCCAAAAAGTTTTGCTGCATTTGTTTTAATAAGTGGCAGTTACCACGCGATTTTGACATTTGGAAGGTGTCAGTAAATGTGTTGGTGAAGTACAACTAATCTTCGCAAATAGTAAATATTTCAAATGCTTATTCCGAAATTATTCATATTTTATTCGAAAATTTAACACAAGTTTGGTATTCCTAAAAGTAAAGTTTCTAGTAGAAAAATTTGTTGTACAGTTGTAAATTATTCACAGTTACAAATGATTTTTATTTTGCTTCATTTTTATCAGCTCATCTAAGAATAAATAAATCTTTGCTACCGTGATTCATTAAAGAAAATTTTGTCTAAGATAACTTATCTCGGATTTAAGCAAAATTCAAGGTGCAACCATGTATTTAAGCTAGATAATAATCAGAATGGATATTCGTGATAAAAAAACACATGGTGGTAGTAAACATAAACGAAGTGATTGTTAACATTAAAAGTGATGAAGTAACAATACCCTATAAATCATGATGGACTCGGATGGATCGCTGGAAAATCTGTCGAAATCGGAAAATGAAGACCGTTCAACCACCAGGAGTAGTTTACCTGAAATCTTGGAAAGCCAGGACTACGAATACACGGGATGGCGTAAGTTTCTTTGTCATAGAACACGTAATTCTCCACTAATGATGAATATATATAAATTTGATCTGTAACGCGTAAGGTATCTCATTGAGCTGTTTTTTTTTTAGTTTGACTTTGACGCGGCAACGCTAGAAAAGGAACAAGTTTAACCAGTACGCGTCCTATAAGTATCAGCCTCGATATTTTAATGGGAATTGCGTAATGTAATATGCATAGTTGTGATCATTCGAAATGATAATGTGAACGCTATAGACGGGGAAACGCTTTTAATGCGGATGGAATCCGAGTTCTTTGCGCTGAAATAAAAATAAACAAAAGACGAAATTCCAAAGTAGATACTCGCGTATGAAAAGTAAATGCCGTGCATGTACATACATACATGGCGGATATTCATAAATCTTTCGCACCTGGAGTTGTACATTTTTAAAGGCTTCCTCTGGCTATCGTGTGACCGTGAATTCCACAGCTCCAAGGTTGTGCGACTGAGCGCATCAATACCACATTAAAGATAAATAAAGAAGGATGTACCATCCATAAAGTAAATGCAAATAACATCTGTTTTTTTTTTTATTATTTAACTTTATTACAATTCTACTACTCTATAGGCAACTCCAATATCAGAGTTGTATTTAAAGTAACATAAACGAATTATTTGGGAAAAAGCACATATACACCTATACTCAAAATTTATAGTACGGTAAATAAATCATACACAAACTGGCGTATTAGTACCTATGTGGGAGCTCAATATATCTGACATTATAAAAGTTATCAAAACTTCATATTTTAAAAGTAGGTACACATATACATGTTGTTTTATAACGCCGTGCCCTTATAACAGTATACTACTAGTAAAGACGAGCTCGCTAATTCTTTTGTTATTTTATGGTCCGTTTTCAATTACCTTCAAACCTAGTTGCCATCTTGTAAAGCTGTTGCCGGGAATTTTCAAACACGTTATATTCTAAAGGGAGTCGGAAAATAGATTGGAAATACCCACAAATTTATGCGTTTTTTATTCTAATTTCATTGTAAATATTTCTGAACAGCTTATAGTAATAAAAACACGATTCTAGTAAAAAAATCTTTGATGAAGTCATACATCTATTTGCAAGTATTTTACAATAATTAAGTTTACATTCTTTCCTTTTTGTGAAATTAAATCTTTATTTATATATTTTATAGTATAAAATATTCTTCCAGGAATAAATATGTTGTGGTTCTTTCTGTAATAAAAATGCAACGACTTCCGTGGAAGGGTTTTATTGTAGAGTTTCAAATTTCTGACACGAACACACTTATAATTAGGGTTCAAGAGTTGTGACTATATCGTTCTGTGTAATACAAATACTGTTCCTTTTTATTCGTCTAATTCATTTCTAACATCCGGCCCTGCAAGAATGATGTCCGAGATTGCACAAGTGGATATAGTTTCAGACGTACACTAAATAATATCCAGTTTTCTATAATGTGAATAAATGTGAAACGTTAGGATTAAAATTTATACTAGTGCAATGCAGTTCAGACCAAAATCACATTATTTTAAAAAGTGAACATAAAATGAATTAAGTTAGTTAATTGATTTAATGTGACTTAGGAAATTCTGTACAATGACATAGTTCTTCTTATCCATATACTTTCTTAATTCTTGTCATGTTGTATATAATAGATTCATTCGGAAATCCAAAGAAACTGCGACCATTAGAATTTATCTTGCAAGAGCGAATGGCACAATAGCATGATGCCCATTGGCGTCTTCTTTCACGGTTATTTCATTTAAACCTAAAAATATAATATATAACAAAGTATGTAAATGTTATGGCCATTAACTTTACGTTTACACAATGTACCTTATCAAGGTTAATTAATTGTTTTTAACACTGCAATGGGCAATTTAAAACTAATAAAACACCTAAAATAAATAAACAAAACAATTAAATCATGATTACACGGATGAGTAAACTAATTTATGTAGATACTAATGTAAACAATTACAAACTGCCTTATTGGAAAGCTGTTGTTTGAAGTAAAGTTAGGCTTAGAAATTGAGACCCTGAACACTAATCCATTGTCCTTACTGTTTATACTTAAATGGAATACTATACCTTTTTGCGTTTTTAATTTCTGTTTACTTTTGCGAGCTTTCTCATATAGGGTTTGCATCTATTTCGAGTGGTTAAAAAAGTGATGATCATTTTTATGTCTAAATTGAGGAGTATTAACATTACTTGGTTCGGCTAGATCTTCTATTTTTGTTGGTTTGAGAATTTAATAAAAGAAATATTTCTTGTATTCAATGTGAGTCAAAACTCGGATCCTTAATTTTTTCATTAAACTTAAATGGGACACTATAATATTTATGTTTCGATAGATATTTATCGGCTCTTCATTTTTGTTAACCATTCCCTACACCTATTCTTGGTTTTAGTAGATATTTAAATTAAAAATTGGTTTTGTTTTTTTAAATTTTATTAATCAGCTAGTTACACGCTGTGTGTTATTGATACAAAATCTTATTCTTTTCATCATATCTTCTTCGTATCTCGCTTCATAAACTTGTTAAGAACGCAATTGTGCGAACGTTCGCCCAATACCCAAATCATATCTATGTATTAATTCCTCAACTGAATAGTGCATTTGTGGAATCTACAGAATTTTAAAGAAAAATAAATATTGATCATATAAATTGAATAAAGCAAATGAAATATTTCCTAACGACAAAAATAACAGATTCGACTTTTGTGAAGCAGTTACCGAACATTGCTTCAATGACGAAATCTTTTTAAAAAAACATTTTACTCACTGGTGAATCCTCTTTCATGTTACATGGACGGCACAATCCCTCTGTTACACAATTAGTCTAAATAAAATCAAAACATAACATACACCCATATCCTCAAAAGGTATTTTTATTTTTAAAAGGATTATATTTAATATTATTTCCCTTATTTCTGAAAGCAGTTTGTTGTTTGGAAATGATTTTATTTAAAAAAAAATGTATTTAGTTTTATTTCTCTTATATATCTATCTACGGGAGAATATTTATTTAATTTTAGAGTTGTTTTAGCTCCATAGAAATAGCAATTATAAATTACACTGACTGCTACAATAGTAGCTCGTACTCACATATGAATATTTGCATTTAATGGCATTGCATCGTTACGAGTATCGTTTGCTCCAGAACTGAACGCGTCTGTGGTGTATTGCAACTAATAGGATTTTAAATAGTGAAGTGTTCCATTGACAATGCTTTCGTAATAATGTATTCATTCATTTGTAGTTATGGAAAGAAGGTGATCAAGCTAAGTTTATTATTAAATGTTTTATCAATAAAATAATGTATCAGTTTTTGCTTCCTTAACACCTCTAAACTTACCAGAAACTAAACGATTTACTTCACTAAAGCTCTGAAAAGAACTTTTGGTAAAAGAAATATTAGAAGTAAATAAAGAAGAGCAAATAAACAGTAAAAAGCAGATGTCAAATATCAACGGAGTGGTAAAGTGGGTTAAAATTGCGTGGTTGCATGCACTGTAGTAAACATTACGAAAGCCCTTATATACGCAATACTCGACCATATTCTATCTCATCTCAACTAGTTTACTGATACTTAATACGGACATATATCTTAAATCGCTACGACTTATGTTATATCCTTCTATCGGGCTTGTGTATATGAATGCTTCCAATTTTTAGAAACTACACTTGTCTACTTTACCGACCAGTTAATGACGTAACTACAAACATTCATGATTTTCACTGCATGTACTTAAATGAACTGAAATGGATATATTTATGTATTATGAATACAAGCTTCAAAATTCCAGATAAGGTTTACGTAAATATATATGACTTATTAATATTTATACCAATACATTTTTTTTATTAATATTCTTGTGTTGTTTCAGTTATATACTTATTACAATAGATTTACACAAACACAAAATTTCTTATTAGCACACATTTCATTTTTACACATTTTTTTTTGAGCATATGTGTGCGCATATTCAACAATGTTTTTGAAATGAATCAAAAGGTCAAGACCTTAGTATCGTTGGATTTTCAATAGTATCAATAATACACACATGTTATCGCTGAGAATATTTTTGAATCGAATTAAATATGGTTACCTAGAATACACGCACAGTGCAAATTAGTGATGTGTTTCTGTGAGCTCCATTGTTTCTACCTTTGCTATTTACGAAGCTGTGATAAATTCTGTGATCTTATTGTTGCAGTAGCGCCGATAATTTGAATTACTATTGATGACGAAACGGATGAACAGCCTATGAGATGAGCTTTTATAAGACTGCTATACAAAACGATCATTTTATGAATATTTACAGTAAGAATAATTATATTAAGAATTATGTAATACATAAGTACTATTCCTTATTTCAGTGTTTAATGAAAGGTATTATTAGTAATGGTGATATTAAGTTGAAAAAATGTATTATAAAAGATCTTACAATCTTCAATAATTTTTTTTTACACTAACTTTTAAGTACTATATTGATGTATACTATTTTCTCTGAAAATGTGTGTATTAATAATTATTCATATGCATACCGCCTAGGTTTTTAGTCACTTTTTTTAAAGATTTGTAGTAATTTAGATTAAATATAAGTAACTTGAATGATTTTTATCAGATCATTTGGAAGATTTAAAAAAGAAAACTATTTTGATTAGCAAAGCTAGTATAACAACCAGTGTAGTGATTGATGAATTCCTTTGAAGAGTAAATGATTAATTTTATTGAATATTCTAATCTTTTTCGTTATATTCAAACGAAACTACAAAATTTTAATCTGAATTTGTAATAATATTGCCACATCTCCGATAGAATGAAATAAATTAAAAGTTATTCTGATATGAATGTTGATTTAACAAAGTTTATGTGCATTAATTTAAATTAATTAACTATCCAATAATCATGAAAATAAATGCAAATTATATTGTTATGGAATTACTATGACATTTCCATTTTGGTATTATGTTTTTTTTCCCATTTAAAAGTGTTTTATACAAGTTGGAAGGAACTAATGGATAAATTCGTTAGCTTTATTAATATTTGAAGTCTGGCGATTTGTTAAATTTCAAAAGAAAATAAATTTAAAAATCCTTAAAATTCATATATTGGCCTAAAAGCAACTAAATAGATTAATCCTTTCACTACGCATAATTTGAGAATTATGTTTGTCGCTTGCGAGTATACTGGTCTTGAGTAGTGAAAGGGTTAACTACAAAAAACTAACGATAAGATCTATCACAAAAATAAACACAGAAATAATGGTTTCTATTATACTAGATGTTCAAAGTGACCACTCTGATAATATCAAAGAAGATTATTAAATTTATTTCTTACATTCTGCAGAGTTTCCGGTAATATTAATCTAATCTGATGTCGAATTCTTTGTTCAAGATATTTTAAATTATTTGCTCAATTTCTATAGACTGCTTTTTAAGTTCCGCCATAGAAAAAGTCTATTGGCGTTAAATCAGGGGATTTGGCAAACTTCAATTAATTCCAATTGTAAAAATTGAAACGTCATCATCTGTTTATACATTTCTAGTCTATGGTCAAAGTCATCTTTTGTCAGTCATATGCGCCAATTGCAGCTTGTATGACTGAAACCATCAACGAATGAATGTATTTCTGCTAATTACTGTAATAATTTTATGAGGAATTTTTCCCAAGAAAAATTTTCTCCTCACCCAGGATTCGAACCTACATACTCTTTCATTTACCGGACGAACGCTTTAGCATTTAAGCTAGCGAGGCGTGTATTCGTACGGAAATCGACTCATATCGATTACAGATATTGAAAGGCCGGCAAATCGACGAATTATGACGAAAATACATTACTTCGTTAATGATTTCATACTGTAAGGCTTGTAATCTTTGCATATATGGGTGAAGCTTCTGAACAAAAGTTTTAAAACTGAAGTATGATTTGCATCGTGCCCCAACCAATGAGCTAATCCGGGTACTCTAAAAAGCTAACATGCACTCTTACTGATGTGATCTAACTCTGTCGCCTTGACCAATTAAATTATTAATACATCAACTATGTTTGTCATTTTATTTCTTTTTATTTTCATTTTCAATTGCGCAATTTTTATATACACGGTGGCCAGAAAAAAAACAAATCACTATTTAATTCTGAGTCGATGATCTTAACTGAGAAAAGTTATAAAAAAAATTGACAACTAGTTTTTACCTTCAAACAAGCAACCTTACTGTACCAGGTTGCCATATGTACTTTAATTTAAAAAAAATCCCAATGAAGAAATGTTAAAAATACAAAATATTGGTATTAATCGATTAATTACGTGAATGAATTTTAGACAGTTCCTTGATTCCTTGAGTTTCAAGATTTTACATAGGTAAATTTAACAAATTTTGCTAAATTTTAGTCGTACACATTAAGTTTTGATGGGCTCGTGTGACTTAAGAAAGGACCGTATAACTTTCTTGAATTAAGATTATTGCCTCAGAATTGAACAAAGAATCGCTGTACCTGGCGCTTATCCACCCTTTTCTGGACATCATGTATAAAAAGAAACATTTACACTACTTTAGAACAAGGAAATAACATCTATTTTATTCTCTTAAAAAGAAAAATCAAATAAGATATGAATAGTTACTTGATAATTATATCACGTTTTAACCCATTTTAAAGTGTATTCAAATTTGTCGTTTATTTATTTGTATGTATACGGTTTTATTTTAGGTATGTTTTTTACATCTGGACTAGTTTAGGTATATTCATATATCTGTTCTCCTTAGTATTCTCTCCACCTTGAAGTTTGAAACATCCATATAAAAAAAGAAACATCACGCGCAAAATTTCCCAGCTATATATAAATAAAATACATTTTATTAAATTTAAAACACAAAATTTTATCAAATTTCATCTCTGGATTTTACAGAAATAACAAAACGTAAGTTTATTTGTTGTTAGTATTTTGTTTTCTTTGCTTGTGTTTTCACTTTATTGTTATCTAAATTTAATTCTAATTTTAATTAAACTAACTTAACATAATTATAAAACTTATTAATCCAGATGCCTGACGATGGCCTAGGCCGAAACTAGTAGCATGTGTTTTTTTTACAATTAAAGGGTTAATTGAATCGAACAGCAGTTTTTGTGCTATCTACTATACATTTATTTTATTGTTTAAGTACTTCCGATATCTGCAATTCAGGGTTTCTTTTATATTCATTCTACGAATTTAAAAAATTCTTAAAATTTGAACTTTAAAGCGATAACTTTAAGAACAAGGGAAAAGATGAAAATACTAGCATCATCCAAACAAAATTCCTACATCCTTGCAAGATTTTTTCAAAACAAAAATAATATTGATAAATCCAGGGAATTTATCCGTGTGTTTTCGCCGGCTTCATTTTTTTCTTTGATTTTTGAAAAATGGTTACTTACATTGTTTGAGAAAAGTGGTTGTAATTTAACCCATTAATGGCCAAAATATCAAAAACGAACCGTTAACAAAATATGGTTTTTGATTACTTCTTTTTAAATAATTTTTGTGGAGCGAACATTTTACAGCTAATTAGTTTTAATTCATACATTTTGCCAAAGTATCATTAACGAACCATTATTTTTCATGTAAAAAATGAAAAAAATTATTATCGTTTTGTATTTTTCTCTTAATTTTATGGTAAATAAAGCATACGTATATTTTTTTTTTTACGAAAATGTTAATTTTTTTATGCTTGGTCATTAATGGGTTAATTGCCACTTGCAGTAAGGGAAGCAAATTTTAAAATATCTCTTATATATTGGATGTTCATTATTAAAATAAAAACTCAAATAACTTTAATTGGAGATATTTCTTTTTTTTTATAGAACACCTGTACGTGTTTATATAATTATATGCCTGTTAAGAAATACTTTGATTTTTATTATACATATCCTATGTCTAGCTTTTCTACTTTTCCAGTTATTATGGTTTTTATGTTTTTGTTCATCCTTTATAGTCTAAGACGATTCAAATTGCAAAGCAATCCATTTCATGAAACTTTCGTAGAAAACAGTTTTGTCTTAATATAGAAAACAAAATGACAATAAAACGTTTCCTGTTTAGTAATCTCCTAACAAAATATTTCATTTTCTTAAAAAGCTTTTCAAATAAATCTACTAAGTTGTTTATCCTCATACAGAGAGCATCAAAATAGCCCAGCTGATGGTCTAGTGACTTGCTCGCTTGGCTCCTCGGTTCGAACCCGACGGACTACTCTTAGAGTGAGGTTTTCGTGGTTTTCTCACTCCTTGGCGAATGCTGAGAGACGAACATCTTAAGTCGCTCCACGGGCGCAGGCGTCGTAATAACTGATGACTGGGTCGATGCCTCCTGTAATTGGCGAAAGCTGAAGGGGCATGAATTATCATTATTATTATAAATTTTACGAAATAAAAAACGGGGACTCGTATAGAAAATTTATTGTTAAAATCCTCAAAAAAAAAAAGAAAATTCTAGTTTCAGACAACAATATTTTAAGATTGTAGATCAAATCATCTCAGCATTAGACCACTCCTTTCCCGGTTTCTTCTGTGCTTTTTATACACACAGGATTTCTTTTCTCTGGTTTTAGAAAACCGTGATCGCTTGTAGGTACTATACAAATAAAATCAGTCCTATTACTTATTGTTCTTAAGTAAAAGGAACATGAATGCGGGGAGAGAGACAGTTTTCTGTTTTTGCGGCTTATATATGATCTATTAACCTTTTCGAAAGACATAGCTGAGCATTAGTGGTTGAGGGTGCCCTTAGAGTTTAAATCATAAAATAATCACCTCCCAAATTCCCAATTCTTTTTTATATGCATGCTGTGATTAAGTCATTGTTTTTAAAAATTAATTCAGGGTTCGCTTGATCCAAAAAATCGGATTGAAACCATTCAGTTTAGTTTAACAGGGTCAAAGATACAAAAATGCATTTTTTAATCCCCCCTTAACAGTATGCACTGGGTCAATGAATACATTTTGCTTATCGTAAATAAGTTGGCTGATGTTCAGTATGCGTGTTCTTAAAAAATGACAAACAACTTTGGCAAAATATTCATAGAAATATGTGGAAGAATAAATGAATGAGAATTTAAGATGGAAATCTCATTATTAACGTGAAGATATTTGCTAAATTGCCGATCTGAAACTACAATATGTATCCATAAAGGATAACAATAATTGTAGGATGGTAGGTAATATAATTAATATAATAATTAATTAGGGTTAGTTAATTAACGCAAGTACAGTGGCTTAAAGTCGTCCTACAATTATTATTATCCTTTATGGATACATATTGTAGTTTCAGATCGACAATTCAGCAAATATCTTCACGTTAATAATGAGATATAATTAATATAATAATTAATTAGCGTTAGTTAATTAACGCAAGTATAGTGGCTTAAAGTCGTCCTACAATTATTGTTATCCTTTATGGGTACATATTGTAGTTTCAGATCGACAATTTAGCAATTATCTTCACGTTAATAATGAGATTTTCATCTTAAACTTTCATTTATTTATTCTTCCACATATTAAGTATATATCCCGCTTTCGGCGTATAATACATTAGGTAAGACCAGTAGCACTGATGATCCTTGGTAAGGTGAAACATATGTATGCTAATATCTACCTAGTGTTACACACGTTTTTAACGTCACCTATTCATAGAAATGTTCAGCTGCATTATAGAACATTTTAAAATTGTTGGCCAAGTCACCAAGAACAATGTATCCAGATTTTGTTTTAAGATAACAATTTTAAATACAATACAATACGCTATTAAATCCTTATTTTTTTACATTTGATGGCGAATTGTATGATCGATTCGCCTTCTATTTACAATACTACTTCTAATGTCTTCCATTTTTTTAGATACAAAATGCAACTGATGCTATGGATACAACTACGTATTGTACTCATACAACAGAGGCATTCAGCATTTACTGTTGCTAAAACCTCCTTTTCTTTGTATTTTAAATACCATAAAACAAAAATCTTGGTTCTTTCCAGATGAAATGTTGGAAGCTGAAAGTCGAGGGGTTGCTGGCCGCGTCACCGATTTGGAAAAACGAGTCCTCGAGCAAGGAGATGAATTGGTCTGCCTCAAAGCTACTCTCGCGGAAGCCCTGCGCAGGCTGAATTTATTGGAAGGCATGCGATTATCCACACAACCAAATGCGCCTCAAATACCCACCACACCAATACGTAACGGCTTCTCCAAAGATGTTCGATTAAGGCCTCAAAGCTACAGCACACCGCCGAACAAGTAAGATAACTCAGTAGAACCACCTTCACCACCTTTCCATTTTCTAGTAGTATTTACTCCTTTTTCGTTTACACAGCTTACAAATTGAATCTCGTCCATCGACACAACGAAGCTACGCAGGTTCTTCATTGCCTCAAAGACGTGGCGTCCACTACCAGTCAACTGGATCACTTCATAGCGACAGTCAAAGTTCTAGTAGCGTGTCCCCTATACCTTCCCCGTCACCAAGAGCTACACCGCAACCTTTGCCCAGGAGGACGGTAGCTAGTCCACAAAATCAATCCACAGCTAGTCTGCATAAAAGATGGAGTTCAACTGGCGATTTTAATCAAGCCAATTCTTTACCCAGTCCACAGGCCAAGTAAGCAAGCGGGAGAGTTTTATCGAGATCTTTGACATAAATTTAGTTTATCTGGATTAAGCTGTTACGTCTCAAAATGATTTTGTATTTGTTGTAGTTATTTGTGCAGTTTTAAAAGCTTAAACCAGAAAACATTCCAGTAGCATGCGTGTATGACTCGCAATAATGCATCCGTTATTTACAGCTTGCTTTTGTTTTATAATTTTGCATGAAGTTTGTGTTTTTCTTTTCTAGATTCTTAAACAAATCGTACTTAAATCTATTTACAAAGGCAAACCTGTCAACGTCGAGTGTAAAGCACGGGTAGGTGTTTAATAATATTATTTTATTATGTACCTAATCTACGGTTTTAACATCTTGTTTACATCGTATTTTCTTCTTTAATTACATCATACGTACACGTTAAAAAATAGAGTCGATTGTGGGTGTCACAGCTGTTTTTTTTTTAATCTTTTTAAGACGAGGAAGTCCATATTGATCGGGTCAATTGTGTTTTTTATGGCGTCGCCAGTTATACGCCTAAATAAACGTTACATCATAACAGTTACTTCGCCATCAGGTGGTACTTAAATCGCACGATTTTAGTGACTGGCGACCAATTTGCATGTATATAGTAAACAATATACAACACTGTTTGTATCCGGAAAAATCGGCGTGTTTTTTAGATGGTGCTCGAAAAGTGGTCAAAAATGTGAGTTTGTTATTTTGTTTGTATGGTCTATGGAGGTTGTGTGCGCTTTTAATGGGGTAGTAATGAGAATGTGTTAAGGCGTGGAAATGTTTGTTTGTTGGTGTTGATAGTAGGTATAGGTGTCAAAAGAAAATTATTGCAATTAAATATTTGTATTTAATTATACGTGTGATGATATCAAATATAATAACCAGTGTCGGTTCCAGAGGAGGTTATAAAGCGCCGATACAAATTTTGCTAGGCGCCTTAAGTGATTAATAACATTTACATATTACAGTATATTTTCATTAGATACTATCAAACAGGTAATAAAAATACTTAGATGCCTTAGTGTCCTTAGATTGATATATAGAGAAAGAGAAATGTTTATAAAACGCACAAAATTGCAGTCCGAATCAATCTCTATTTATAGTTTTGGCCAAAACAACAAGCAATTATGAATAAAATAATACTACACTATAAAATTTGTAAAAACTTACAATGTCAATCTGGAAAACCTCGATATAAATGACGTTATAAATTAAAACACGCTCATATTAAAATTTTATGTTCAAATTTAAAAAGACCTTCCCAGTTGAGTTTTTAAAAAAAATATACCTAAATATTACTTTTAATGTATTTAATTCAAATGTGAATTATTTTATTTATCGTATATCATGCTACAAGAGATACTGAATCTGGAAACACATAAACAACAAACTACATGTAAAATTTCTGTGCAACTATGAAAAGTTTTTTTAAAACCCGTAAATGTTGTAAGATATCCTGTACATATGTATGTGTTTACAATACTTCAATGAATATTATTATAAATATAATAATTTAATATGTAATTTATACAGATGACAAAACTTTAATGAATATACACATTATATTAACATCTAACAGTTATAAAAAAAGAGTAACAGTAACTAATTTTTAAAGTTTAAATTTCATTTTCAATTGATATAATGCAAACTTTAGCAATGGTCCCACCTGATCCCAATTAATTAATTTCATAAGATATAAAGAACATCGCAATTTGCAAATAACGCTGGGAAAATCTTAATGCAAGCGTCAGTTTTACAGAAATTGTTTCCAAATTATTAAAATATAAAAACTGAATAACATTTTAATTTTTTACATTTCTTGCAGATGTGAAAATATTAATTATTATTAACAAATTGGCATCATATTGTGTTATTGGTAAATTGTATTGGATGAATCATAAGTATATTGAATAGTGGCGATCGTTTTTTTTTAATATTATGTTATGATGCCATTTCAGATGTTATCTATTATTATTTTATCTTTATTATTGTATTCCATTATCGCCAGTAAAATTGATATAGGTTTGTCACTGGTTTTGAGCAAGAAAAAGAAATATGTCAAACTAATCATCCATGAGATAAATATAAATATTTTTTTTTTTTAATTCGGGATAGATACTAATGCCTAGGCAATTAGTTGCTTATCAAAGTACACGCCCGCAGAGCCAAATCTCTATCCTAGTCATCATTATGGCCCCGGAGAACACCGTAATTGACTAGAGTGAGATTCGAACCCGCGGCTCCTCCTACTAGTCGACACCCCCTAGGGTATCCGGCTAATATAGGCATAAACATAAAATTTATTTATTGATTAAATAATAAGATTTATTATTTATTTATGTTTATCTTACAGATGACCAGTTCGACACATTTATTTTTTTCGCTCAAAACCAATGACACCAAATTCACTGACAAAAATGGAATACGTTCATAAAGTTTAGTTTTATTTAGTTTGGATATTTATAACGATAACCATTTTAGTAGCTAGACATTCAACTTATGTTGAAAATTTAAAATTTTCTGGTTAAAGCTAGCAGAAAATAATACTTTTCTTAGAATAATAGTTAAAATCTAGGAGGGCATTATCTATAATATTAAAGAAAATGGTTGATTGATTCAGCGTACTTAATAATAACATATTACTTATTGCAATAAAAAAAAAAATTACTGATTTTTTATATTTTCATACATTACATTACATTCCACATTTTATTAACTTGTAAGTAGTACATTTATAGATATGTCATTGTTATTATATTTTATTCATTGTCTTATAATTACGAAAAATGTGTAATTTTCAATGAAATGAAATTTCATTATCACCTTTTCAATATAATTTGGTGAATACATAAAAGCAACTTGTTTTTTTCAAATAAATTTTATGAAAGAAATTAAAATCTAAAAAAATAAAATTATTTTATTCACAATTATAATAGTAGGTAATATAGCTATTTTTAACCTCTATCGGGTTGGAAAATACGTCACTATTGGACGAAAAATGTTTCTCTCAGATTGAAAGTAATCATTTCCATCTCTTGAGCGGAAAGTGACGTTTCTATCAATAATCAAAAACATCAAATGGCAGTTCAACGTTTAAGGCAGGGTTCACACTGGAGTGATACGATCGCAATACGACAAAGCGACACAACCAGCAACACGACACCTACCCTGTAAATTTAAGTAGGATGCGTACCGGAGGAATACGACACGCAATATAACAAGCAACACAACCAGTAGCAACATAATTAAATTAAATTTACACGGCACGTGTCCTGTTACTGGTTGTGTCGCTTGTCGTGTTCGTGCCGTATCCGTGTCGTATCACTCCGGTGTGAACTCCACCTTAGTGTTATTAGTAGTGAAGAGCATTATTCAGGCGCATAACATGGCTGGGATACCAGAAATATTTTTATAAAGAGTGTATATCAACATATACAATTCCTAGTCCCACGGTGCAAAGCAGTTTTGTTTGCTCCTTATATATACACCCTATGACTACCTTTATAACCCATAGATACAGCCAACATCTCATAGCGAACAAGTGAGCAGAAATTGAATTAGTCGAGTGGAGCAATAAGAATCAGATAAACACATTTCTTTGAACGAAAACACGTGCTGCGGAAACATACACACATAGACGCCCGGATGAAATTATTATTTTACATCGTATTGAATAGTGACCCGTACGCTTTTACGAACAAAGAGCATATAAACTGGGAGTAAACATAACATTTTTTTACCCAAAACCTGAATGGTGCTCTTCTTTGGTTATTAGTAAATAATTTTACATGATTTTTACAAATATATATTCACATATACAGCGACCGCCAGAAAATATAAGAATAGGATATGACAGCTGTATAATCTCGATCAATTCTGTATATAGGGGGTAACTCCGATAAAACTATTAAATTTTATTTTTTTGCTAAAATTGAGCGCAAGTTCATATTTGAATATAGCGTTGAAGTTTAAACAACATTTATTAATAAAAGAATCTTCTAAACTCAAAAACTGAAATACTTTACTCTTAGCGTAGTTTTATATTTTTGACCTTCCCTCGCATCCAATTAAATTTTCTGCAGATTTGACGAGTGTTATTTTAGTATCAAAAACATGCAGAGGTAATTTGTAAGAATAAAGATTTACTAAATTCAAAGACAAAAAAATTTCTCATGCTAAGCACTTTCTGCCGGTCACTGTATAAACAAACTACTCTAAACCTACTATATTCGATATGACGTACACATCAATAATACCAAGTGTGTTTATTAAATATTGCAGAAAAATAATATTTCAATTTCAAACATATTTAACATAATTACGAATAGCCTGTCCTTCGTATCCTCGGTGGTAATTTCATTCTTGGCTATTCAACATGATCATTCCACTGTAATGAAACTTTTTCCACTTTGCATGTAAAATATGCAATTTGTAAATAATAAAACTTTTTTTAAGAAATCAAAAAATGTAACATATAAATTCTTTTTACAGTAACCCACTTGAAGTAAAACGCAGGAATTTGGTGATATTTAAGTAATTTTGTAAGTGTTTGTCAAATTTAAAGATTTGAAGAACCGAAAAAAAATTATCTAGCTTACTTTAAATAATTAAGTTTTTTCTTAGAAGGAAGCAGACTACAAAGCATTTTATAAAATAAAGATAACATCCCAATAAAGAATATAATTCAAATACAAAACAAGAGCTGTTCATTCCATTCTTAATTTATTAACATTTATAAAAACTACATGTTTCGGCCAAAACTGGCCATCGTCTGGTTCTTATAACGTCAAAGCAAAAAAAAAAAAACAAATTAAAGTATTGTCACTAATTTGTTTTTTATATTTGAAATAAGAGCGTTGGAATGAACAACTCTTGTTTTGCATTTGGATATATTTATCCACTCAAGTAGAAAACATCGAACAAAGAATATAATTATTACCAAGAACTAATATTCCTTTTATCCAATATTTCTAACATTTTTCAAAAAAAAAAAAAAAAATCGGATTCATAGTGTCTAATGATTAACGCAAAATAACTATAAATATATAATTGCATATACATATATTCTATTGAATAAGATGTTTAACATCTTTATTTTACTAAATCAAAAGAAAAAAAATACATTCTTTACTGTATAAGCCAAAATTCTTGCAGCTACTTGTCTAAAAACTTCTAAAACTAAAACGTCGAATTTTACAGGTCAGTTACAGATAACAAATAACTTAGAATGTTGTAAAAAATCAGTATCTATTATCTCATTTATCTCCTATTTCCATATTTGTTTCTTACGATTAATAGACAATGATGATAACCGTAATAACTGTTAACTTTATTTACTATTTGACAGTATAAATTGAATAATAATCTACAGCTATTCTTAGTAATATTAGCCTTGTAATTTCAGCGACGCACCACGCACAATTTTCCTATATGTATTTATTTTATTTGTTTTGTTATGTAAGTCCGTCACCTAGTAATTTTAGGCCATTTAATTGACAATCGTGGGCGGACGTTCAAGGCTTAAACGGACTCTTTCATCTTATTCACTCGTCATTTACCTACATAAATCATCGGTTAATGCGATTTAATTAGGACGAAAATAGAATCTCCGTAATAGAAGATGTGAAGCATTAAAATGCAGATGCAATGTGTAGGTATATCATATTCCCTCCCATCAATATATGTATTACAAGTATGCTGAAAAGATTTGTCAATCGTTTTCTTTAATATCATGTAATGATTATGCCATTCTAGATGTTAAATATTATTCTAAGAAAAGTATTATATTCTACTAACTTTAACTAGAAAATTTAAATTTTTGGACATAAGTAGAAGCTCTTGCTGCTAAAATAAATAAGCAAATTAAATGAAACTAAACTGTGTGACTGTATCCCATTTTTTGAGAAAACTGTTTCAGATGAATACAAACATGCATACAGAATACCAATTTATTAGAAGAGTGATAGAAAATGTGCGAAAATTGTTTAGTTGCCTTAAAAGATCTATGACAGCCTAGCGTGATTATTTGAAGTATCAAACAATACATTCATAAATAAAAATTATGTACATGAATATACACATCTAATCAAAGGCTTTCCTACCTCTAAAGTGTAAGGTGATAGTATGAAGTACTCTAAGTAAATCAGTTGTTTAAAGATTTCCTCAATTCTTTCGTACCAGGTATTATCGGCTTTCCCAAATTTCTCTGCCAAATACTGAATCACTTAATCTGTGAAAGTGGTCCCACCATCCCAACTGTCTCTATTTGCTGTTTTCTCTTTCGGGTAACATAGCGATATGCCATGATTGGGCTATATATTGTCTTAATACTTAATTTTTTTGGTTTGCCTCGATATTTCCTTCTTATTTATTACTCCTTTGCTTAGGGCATAGTAAACTTTATTAGCTTTTTCTATTCTGTTGTTTAGATCTACTTCAAGATATTAAAAACTATTAACTTTTAACTATTTATTATTCACTAATTCTGATGTTAGTGTTGCCGTGATTTTAGTTTTAACTACATTACTATTGCAATTTTTGCTATCTTCTCTTTTGAATAATGGTAATATTTGTCGCGTTTTCAAGTTGCTTGGTATTGGTATTTCTTCCTATGTCCATACTATTCATCATCTCCAAACATGATTATGTTTTCCTCTTAGCCCATATATATTTCTACTTCGATTGTAATTTTAACGTTGTAAAAGAAACTACACAAGAACTAATTAAGGAATTGTATAATGCTGCAATGGCGTCCCTAAAAATACAGTCAATCTTAATCGGGACACATTGGGCCAGAACCTTTTGGCCCAACTAAGCGGCTGTCCCAATTAAACGAAGTTCTACAGAAAACTATCTTTTCCTGTAGTTTAAATAAAAACATATTTCTGATAGGATCTATATAATGAGAATATAAGCTCATTTAAGCATAAGCAATAGAAAATAAAAACGCTTTTTTACATGTAAAAACAACTAAACTTTAATTACGAAAAAAATCATGAAGTATAGCTTGCTTTCTGTGTTTGTATGACTGTTTTCGCACAAAAGCAGCACATGTATCCAGTGCGGGCATAGGGCTGTCATCATTGCCTTCCTGCATAAAAGAACGTTGCCACATGGCCATGCATTTTCCTGCTTCTTGGGTAGTAGATTTTCATCGTCAAAGTCAGTATCCTCATCTCCTATTTGACGTTTTGATTCAATGACCTTCAATAATTGCATCCTCGTAGTTTTCAGTTTCATCATAAGATGGTAAGTTGTTATCTATTGTTAAAAATTCCTGATAATTACCAATTGGCACTTGGTGCCAAATCAAATCAATATCAGGTGAAATAATGTCGCTTTCTGTTCCATTTAAATTTTCTGAGGCATGTAAAAGACTAAAGCCAGAAACAGCAAAGTAGTTTTGCTTGGTTTTGATTTTAATAGCTCACCGACTATCAGTAAGAAACTATAGTTCCTGTAAAAGGTTAATTTTTGCACTAATACCTATGGCAGTCGAGGAACTTGTTAATAAATTGTCATCAATATCCTCCATTATGTAATTTACTAATTCTTTGGTACAACGTCTTGAATGATGATTATGATTCCTATGTCCATTGCTTGCATTAATGATGTGGTGTTGGGTGAAAAAATTCATGTTTTATATTTTGTAAGTTGTCCACATGAAGATGTGTTGCACAGTTGTCAACAAAGTACCATAATCTTTCTTTGTTGAATTTGTAATTCTGCATTCCTACTGGTTAGCCACTTACGGAAAATTTCAGAATTCATCCACGCATTTTCATTTGCATGGTATCCTACAGGTAAAATTTCTATTCTAAATCCCTTAAAACATCGAGGTTTAGCACTTTTCCGCATTGTATGTTGAAATCCATGAATGTAGTACATAATAAATAATAAAAAGAAGGAAAAGGTCCTTACATTCAAGTTTTTAAAAGTATATTTAAGGCAACATGTTTCGGCCCACAAATGCCATCTTCAGGTCTTAACACTATAACGTTTTAAGATCCGAAACATGTTGCCTTAAGTATATTTTTAAAAACTTTGGTGAATGTAAGGGCGTTTTCCTTCTTTTCATTATTTATTACTTTTCCCCATTATGAGAAGTTTGCGTTTGTCTGTAACTGACATATTTGCACAACATGCTGTAATGCCAAGGAACATCTCAACAAGAAGGGCACTCAGCGTGGGCACGTTTGATCTTCCGGGAGAGAAATTCGGAAACTTTAGTCCATTATACTTCTATTGGCTAAATCTTAAAAAGTACTCAAAAAAGATGGCGATTCCGCGCCTACATTCAAAATTTGCTACTGTCAAGTTGACATCTTCCTCATCGGCTGTTAATTCGTGCGTGATAACCTTACAAATAACCTCAAACAAAACCGTCAAATGTCCTGTCAAGAACTGTTTTTACAAGAGTCGAACTTGGGAGAGCTTGACTTCCTATTGGCTAAGGAAGTACTCAAAAAAAATGGCGGTTTCGCGCTAACAAAATTTGCTAAGTGCCCGTTCTTGGTTGTTCCTTGGTAATACGCTCTATTGCTTTTTTGTATCATGACAGTTCAATGCGTTTATAACAGTTTATAATATAAAGAGCCATCTGATGTGACACGGTAATAGAGAGTGGTTGCATTAGGATTGTATATGTCAATCTTATGGCCGTTTTACACCTTGTTATTTATTGTGCAATTTATTGGCCAATTTAAAATTTTACGTGTATTATTACGATTAAATATGTGTTATACACGTAAAATTTTAAATTGGTCAATAAATTGCGCAATAAATAGCTAGGTGTAAAACGGCCTTTATAGGAAAGCTTGACAAATTGGAAACTTCAAGACCTACAGTGTCTTAATGTAAATATAGTCGAAATAGAACTCGCTTTAACTCCCTTTGGACAAAATAATATTTTATGGGAAACCATTTCTTCTTTGGTTCTGCTTGCTTCTGCGCCCACGTTGCTCCCTATAAATTTTTCTTACTGTATTAATGGCGGCCTGACATAATTTTTATTATTATCCCAGTTTTAATAAATAATTTTTTCTACCGTAATACCTACTTCCTAATTGGACTACCTATCTACATATCTATCTGTCTATCATTTGAGAGTTTTTCCCCCCAAATCAAACTGTTGTTACTCACTATTCCGCTTATCATTATCTCTTCCTATCAGTCCGGCACGTTTATATAGCTTGCGGGAGAGTGCGACGGCGTATTTCCGAATATAAAATGTGATTTAGTATAGTACGCGCCGGCTAAAGAGAATAGTTGTGTGGCGGTATATGACGTTTGTATGTGACCAAAAACCACACCGAATGCGGCTTTCTTCATGAATCAACAGCGCAAAACCATTTCGCAAAATTCGTTTAGGAATAGGACAACAATACGACGCCTGAATTGCACAAAGAAACGGTACGATTAAATGGATTTTGAATATGCGCCTATTTGATACTCGTCAACATATCAGATAAGTTGCATTGTAACTAAGTTGGTATGATCGGTATTGCACTCGCAAATATATTATTTGTAGCACGATGAATTGGCGATTATGACGATAATATTAATTATTTGATTATGGCAAGCATGCTGTTTTAAACGGTTTATATTATAATTCACTATTATCAAGAACGTATGCATCAAGTAAGGAAATTTAATTCTCTAATGTTACCTGTTTTCAGTCAATTTCACACTAAAAGAAGTGCTAAAAACCTAACACACAATTTCTGCATGAGCGCTTCCACACACACAACACAATGCCAAGTGTTATTCTGTTATAGTCAAGGATAAGAGAATTTCGTTAATTATTTGGATTTTAATTTGTTATTTATGTAGCAATTTTAAAATAAAAATACACATAACCAAATTATTATCACTGGCGTTTATGTTGAACTACTTTAGCAAGGGAAAGATTTTATATGGTGAATGTACGCATCTGTTAATAAAAATAAAAGTAGCACATGGAATAAATTTACACAAATATTATTTAAACTTTAACTCACTGTAAAATGAAATCCTTTTTTTGACACAAGCGGGATAATTTTGGTCCCTACCATGGGGACCTTGTTTAAATTTGGAAAAGTTACTAAATTTTATGTTTTTTTTTTTTAAACAGCCCTGTGACAAATGACGAAAAAGTTAATTCTTTCCTTATAGCACCTTTGTTTGTCGAAAGAAATTAAAAACACAAATTGTTTGAAGACAATTGTCAATCGCCTATCTAATGGCGTATTCAAATTTTTACATAACATTTTGTTTCTTCTGGTTATCATTAATTGATTGACTTTATATCGGCTCCGATTTGTCTTTTGACACCACTAGATAAAGTTCCCTTTTTTTCTGATTTTATACATACATATGTAAGCCTATCATTTCTATCCTTGGGCGTTGAGAATAACTGGTTTAATATTTCTTGCTAGTTTGGGCGAATATTCGCCAATTTTCTCTATCCTGAATGAGCTTCATTGCCTTTTTTCCCCATTTCGTTTTATTCTAGGTATGTCTTGTTTTCTCTCTTCTGATTTACCCTAGAGGTCTGGCTCTCCAGGACACTCTCTTGACTTTACGAGTGTTTTGCATTCTAGTCAGATGCCCCAACCAACGTAGCATTTTTTTTCGTTTTATCTATTAGTGGTGTAGTGTTTAGCTTTCTTATTCCTATATTTCTTTTCTTGCCTATTCTCCTGACATCTAATACCTTCCTAATGCATTTCATCTGAAGTGGAAGTCTAACCTTTTGTTTTTCTATCAGAATCCAATTTTCGATATTGTACAGACATTATTGGTATTAAGTTTGTAACAATTTTATACTTTATTTTGTAGCCATAAGCGAATAACAACAATACCTAATAACAATAACCAACAAAAGTAAATCAACAATTGACTGTCGATGAGGAATTTCCGGAAAAAAAAACAAAAAACAAAATAATTATATTTTTTCAGGAACTCGAAGAGTCGCCACAAAATAATTTCTGCAGTATTGTCTACTCATTTCGCATGACATCTGTTATTTTTCCAATTGCTGCGTTATGAGTCCATGTGCCGTCTTGTGGTCACCATAACTCCTGTAATTAGTTTTATGCTTACTCTCATCTATAAAGTCAGATACGTACAACAAATTAATGTATTTCTGCTTTTAACTGTAATGATTAGGAGTAATTTTACCCAAGAAAAATTTTTCTCCTCACGCAGGATTTGAACCTACATCCCCCCGTTTGCCGGACGGGCGCTTTACCAATTTCGCTCTCTAGAGAACGAGATTCGAGCATTTAAACCGAACATATGTCTAAAGATTGTGTAGGTATCTTTCCTTATTTAATGCGTCTTACAACATTAATGGCCCTATAAGCCGATTGCCCAAAATGCCCAACTAAACTTTTAAACCGAAACAAGGTAGTTTCTGGGCCCTCTTTCCTTTGGAATTCTGTTCGAGTTTCTGTAAAAAACTAGAAAAATGCCAAGATGCTATCGATCATTCCAGATACAATTTTAAATATTTTGTATTCGCTATTGTTATATATTTTATTGGATTAAAAACAATACCTAATACATCTCTTTTCTCTCGGGCGAATTAGAGAACTCGCTTCGCTCATGCTCTAAACATCGCATTCGAGAAAAGTTCACTTCAAAGACTGTTTTGTAAATGTCTATTGTTGTAAACATATTTGAAATCACGAAAAAAAAAGTCTTTCTGATGGTGTCAAAAGCACACGTTAAAGAATTGAAAACGTCATACGAAAATTTCAAGCACGCCGTTAGATAGTAGGTCGCAAACGGCCAATTGTTTCTGATTTTTCCCTGCAATGCCAAACAAAGATGCTAGAGTCAAAAGAAAAAAAAGAGTTTTCTGTTTAATAAATTTCGAGTGTCATTTGTCATAGCCCGGTTTCTCTTCGAATGCAAAATAAACGCAAAAATTGGCAACTTCTAAATATAAACCTTAATAATAAGAGAGATTACTCTCTATACCTAAAATCAGGGTAATGGTCAATTCGCAAAGGATTTCTTTTAATTTCCTATTTGTAGGAGTACATAGTTAATAATAAGAAAAATATTGATAATGTTTTTAATAGACCTCTTATATATTTTTTACACTTTTTAGAAGTAAATCAAAGAAACCACGTACAAGATGGTGAATAAAATATTAACGTGGCCACGAAAAATACATCACATTGTATAATATGATAGTACTAGTTGGCTTGAAAGTGCGTTTACGAAACACAGAAATAGTTGACCATTTCATTACTCTATACCATTTCTAAGGATGTCTGTTGTATAGTAAGCTAATAAAACAGAGTTGCAATTTTGCAAAAGTGTATATTTGCGCAATAAATGTACCATCTAGATCTTACTCGAATAATTATAGAACATCACGAATTTGAAATCTAATTTATGATGCAACACTTATCAGCAATAGATTCAAAACAAATATAGTAATACATAAACACGATAAAGTTATCCTGCATTTGAATGCAAGTTTTCAGATACAGTGAAATCTCATCTAAACGACACCTCTTTATGGAGACTTATCCTTGGGGGTAATTCTAGGATATTTTAGACCGAAAGTACAGGAAACCAATATACAATAAAACTGGATAAAGGACATCTATGTAGAAAAGTTTAATGCAAATATGTTATATTTACAAAAAAATTATAAATGAATCATAAAATAATAATAAAAAAGTTAATTACGCAAATACTAGTGCTAAATATACTTAGTTTTTATAATTTCCGTAAAAATTCATCTGAAATAGCAATAATATGCAGGATGATTTTAGCAGTACGTAGCATTTCTTCATCCTGACAGTTCCTAACATCCAGCTTCTAATCCGAGTCTAAGAAGAAATTATCTTTCAGTAAAAGGTTGTTACTTCGATGTAATTGTAATTGTATTATATATTATATATATATGTATAACATATTATTGCATCCAATGCATATACACTTTTGGGAAGTGTTTAGTGGAAAAAAGCATATCTTTATATTTGAGAGATATAGTTTTATACGGTACGTTGCGTTGCCCATGGATAAAGGATCTTTCTATTACCCCGTTTCGTTTATTTATTTAGGTTTTCTAGCCATTTCTCCATTATAATGCTTGTCATCCACGCTTCCCAATATTTTGTCAAGCAGCATGGTAATTATTAATATTTGCATTTTCAAAACAATGTAGGTTTCTAATAAGTAATGGCTTTAAAATTCTTTTGTAAGCAAAACATTTTGAACTTTTCTGAAGCTATTGCTAGATGACAATATTTCGAAAAGATATGATCTCTCATATCTTTTCGAAGAAAAGACCTATTGCTCTCTCTCGAGAGCAATAGCTCTGGTGTTCGCTATTTTAAGACTTTTTGTCGTCGAGAGTGCGTGCTAAAATAACTTTGTAAAGTTAGTTTTTTATTCTACATATATTTATATCTGCATTAAAGGTATAATCGTAAGCAATTTCCCTCACAATAAGCGAATAAGAGATACTTATATTTTGTATTTCTTTTTTTGTTTTTCTCTCGATGAACTAAATACACCTTTTATTTCTGGCCTTAAATACAAATTGGGAGATTTTATATATACCATACTTTTTTTAGGTATAGGCACATATTTTTAATAAATATTTCTGTACATCTCTCTACAGAGGGAAATCGGTCGGACTCGTGAAGGTCTGCTGTAGAGAAGGTTCACTGTACGCATTAGCATGCTTAACAACAGACATTTTTGATGTATTTAGGCATTTATTTATGTTATAAATATATTGTAATATGCATCCTTTTTTGTGGGGGGCGTCTGCTTCTCCAGAAATGCTGTGGCCCCTTCGCTTTGTTTATTTCATGTGTATTATGTATCTTGAATACAAAATTATTCACTATGCTTCTAATCTTTACATGGTTTACAGTACAAAAGATGCTACTTACAACGAAGAAGATCAGACACTCAAAATACACCTGCGCGGTAAGCAGGTTATCTTACCCGCCCCCTCTGAGGTAGCCGATACTTACGACATCACCAAAGTCGAGACAGCGCCTCCGCAAAAACTGAAACTGAATTGGGTGTATGGTTACAGAGGCCGAGATTGTCGCTCAAATCTCTATTTCTTGCCGACAGGAGAAATGGTGTACTTTGTAGCGACCGTTGTAGTCCTTCATAACAACGAGGAACCGAATCAAAGACATTATCTTGGACACACTGATGATGTCAAAAGGTGAGATTTACTTTATCAGCTAAAATCAAGGTGCCCGCTCTTTTGATTGCCTTTCGTTTCTAACAATAATAATAGGAATTTATTGGTTGAAATATGTACATACACAAACATAGAATACGCCAAAAAGGGTAAATCTTCTTAGGATGATCTTCTCTCAGCTTTCCATTGCCAGTTAATGGAATAATGTGCGGTTACCCTTTTGGTCTTAAACAATCGAATAACCGCTTTTTAAGGCGTCTTTTGACCAGTACATAGAACTTCACCACGTTTCTGCATTAAATGATTCTGTTCTGATTTGATAAAAAAAAATCTAAACTGATGAATAAGAAAGAATACCTTGAAGGGACGTACAAATTTTAAAAATATTCGTTTCAAAAAAGTTAAAACCAACATTTATTGTATACCGAGAATATTTTTGGATATACAACTTAATGGCAACATTGCAAACTTGCCTATTTTATGCTTAAATATAGAAATTCGGAAAAAAACTTACATTCGATTGTATTTTAGACAGGTTTGTTGGGGAGATGAATAAATTGGAAGCAAAATTTAAACAAGGAAACATGTTCTCTTGTTGGCATGTCTTCACACCCTCATGTTCCTTTATTTTTTTCAAAAACAATTGTAGCAATTTAAAATTTGTCATAAAAGTCCAAATTTTTAAAAACTTTCTCGGGACGCCTCGTATTTAACACTTTGGTATGAAATGCAACTATAATTGTTCAAAAATATTCATTGGTTTTGAGAAAAAGTAACATAAAGTGATTTATTCCAAACGTTGATCGAAAGACATAACTAAGTGCTACGTTTATCAAAAAGAATTTGTTCACAACATGCATTAATAGTTAATCAAATAATAATTTGGCGTAATCGCAAAAAAATAACACTAGTTGTCAAGGAAGAAAGATCAGCTGGATTAAAACGGACGTAAGTGGCCTATATGTTTTTATTTTTACAATATATAGAATTTATATACCACACATGTCTACTATATAGTATGCACGTATTTATAATGCATAAATTTATGAGTTAAATTTTCATTTGTTTCCATTAATTCTACATTGTTTTAGAAGTCAAGAAAAGACAGAGACAAACATTGTCCTAACTTTACCGAACTAGAGAAAGAAACATTGATAGATGTTGCATATAAATTTATATAAGTCCATTAATAAATCCATTTTACACACTTTTTTATTCGTTTTTTACATCTAAACCAGCAAAGCTTTCTCGCGTGCCTTCCCACCATTATAAATAAAAGCAATGAGGTTATGTTAATGCAATACATACCCATTAACTTGAGGATAATAATTTATCGGCAGAGTCAAGTAACAGATAACTTTTGCGCCACATATCCGAAGGATAACATTTATCAATGAGTGAAGAAAATAAATATTATCACTTATCTGTCAGTTAAACTTATCGTATAGTTATCCTTGACTGAAGAAATTGGCCCTAAAGCTTGGTAGTTACCTAATATTTTTCTTTGGAATTCTAATTATTGACAATATTTGAATAATTACCTAACCAATATCTATAAATACTGTTAACAAAATCTCAATGGAAACTAATTACCAGTAATTCATCTTAATGCTTAGCTATTAACACCTTTCTAAATCAAAAGAGAGGGAGAATAAGTAATTTAATTATTAGCAATTATGAAGAACATCGTATTTTGGCTGTTTTTGCATTTTTTTTTATAATCAAAATTTCTTTTCACATGATTTGCTTCCTATCGCGCATAAAACCCAGAATCAATGACGAAAACTGCTGTAATTGTTTTCGTGAAAACGACAACTATGTGTACAATACTAAAAAAAATCCACAACAAATGGAACAATTTTTATATTTTATGTATTTGGCTTTAGCTTGATATTAAATAAGGGTTAGATTTATTGACCCAGACAGAAAAGGTTGAATTAGCGACAAAAAAGGTGTTTGAAACGCCATATGTACGGAACAATGTAAAAATCTTTTACACCACCAAAAAAGAAAATGTCCGTTGAAAGCAATGCACGACAGAATAAGACTCAGCACAATAAAAACGGCTCTAATGCGAATATGTTTTAAGGTTAACTTTATCCAGACAGAAAAAGGGAAAAAAAGTTTTGAAACGCCAATAAAATAAATCGTCCGTCAAGAATATTTTTGTTTTATTACCACTAATTTTTTTTTCTATCGTGTATTGTCTTATTCTGTTGTGCGTTGTCTTATTTTGTCGTGTGAGAGCTGGCGAAAATAAAATTATAGTTGTCATGACGTTATTTACGTATTTTATATGTGCTTTCTTGTCGTGCAAAAGGCTTATCCTAGCGCGCCAGTATATCTATTCCCCATTAAATAATCTTGAAATTAATTGAGTATAAATATTTCTTTGTCAAAAAGTGTTTCAGCATAATACCAATGTAAAATCAAATATTTAATATTTACAGATATGTTGCTATAATAGTTTTTTTCTTTCGTTCGTCAGTATATTTGTGTTTAATCCTAATTCAATTCTCAATCTTACAGTTTAGCCATACATCCAAACAAACTTCTGGTAGCCAGCGGTCAATGCGGCAACAACGATCCACATTCCAACTCCAGACCACACATCAGAATCTGGAATTCCATCTCCCTACACACCCAGCCGTAATCGGCATGAACGACTTCACCAATTCGATTTCTTGCATCTCCTTCAGTAAATCAGACGGCGGTTCCCTGCTTGTAGCGATAGACGACTCTTCAGATCACGTAATATCCGTTTGGGAGTGGATGAAAGGCGAACACGGCCACAAAATAACGGAAACAAAGGTAGGCTATTCTACATTGGGCAATTTCGAATCCAGCGCTATTCGCATCCTTATTCCAGTGTTCTGTCGATCCAATCGCGGCTGTTGAATTTCATCCGTTCGAAAGGAACGTTATAGTGACCTGCGGGAAATCTCATTTGGCATTCTGGACTTTGGATGTGGGCGGAACGTTGTATAAGAAAATGGGTATCTTCGAAGCGCGGGAAAAGCCTAAATATGTTACGTCGATTGGATTTCTCCAGTCGGGTGATGTAATTACTGGAGATTCGAATGGTAGTTTAGCTATATACCCGCGTGGGAGGAATACAATAGGGAAACTATACAAAAAGTGCCATGACGGCGCTATATTCTCAATATGCGTGCTGAAAGATGGCAGCATCATAACCGGAGGGAAAGATGGACGCATTAGACATTATGATTCCAATATGAAAGAATACTACGAACAAAAAGCGGTAAAAACGATGAAAACACTTGTGATTATATTCACGTTATGATGAAATTTAGATTCCAGGGCATTATGGAGCTGTCAGGATCATATCGGAAGGAAGGGGGTCGCTATTATTCGTCGGAACGACTAAGAATTGCATCCTAGCCGGAAATAACAGCCTCGGCTACGAACCTACAGCGGTACTAGGGCACAGTGACGAAATATGGGCGATAGCCGCTCATCCTAACTTGCAACAATTCGCTACCGCCGGTCACGATAAGATAGTACAAATGTGGGATTCCCTATCTCATAATATATTGTGGAGTAAGGATATTGGGGTAATAAAGCATGAAATCCACTTTTATTTGTCTATTAACGTGACGATAACTTTTATTTCTAGGAGCAAGCGCATAGTGCAGCTTTTTCTCCGGATGGCAATGTATTGGCAGTAGGCTGTTTATCTGGTCGTTGGATGATATACGATACACAAACTCGGGAAATGCTATGCAAATTCCTGGATGGCGAAGGTACCGTGCAAGTTATACAATACGCACCAGACGGTAATACCATAGCGATTGGCTCTAAAGACAGTAATATTTACATATATCAAATCAGTGAGGGTGGTACCCGTTATAGTAGAATAGGAAAATGTTCAGTAAGTTTTACGATGCTATATAGTTGCAATTTGATAAAAATAAATTTTGTATTAACCCTTAGGGACATTCCAGTTATATTACGCACATCGATTGGGCGACTGATAATCATACAATACGATCTAACTCCGCTGACAACGAAGCATTATATTGTAAGTAAATTCTCGCCAAAAAATAATTTACAAATAAATTCCATTCATAATTTGTTATTTCACAGGGAACAGCATCACATGTAGGCCTATAACACAATTGCATCCAATACGTGATTTGGAGTGGGCTTCAAACACCTGTACGGTAACTTTTAATACCATCGGGATCTGGTCTGAGAACGCTGATGGTGCTGATGTGCTTGCTTGCTCTAGGAGTCATAATTCAAAGTTACTTGCTACAGCTGACGATGCTGGAAAGGTTAAGTTGTATTCGTATCCAGTTATGCAACCAAAGGTACGTGTTTCACCATATCCTCTATCCAGTGGCGGCTCCCCGTAAAGGGCTATGGTTACGGTACGATTCTGAGTACAGTATAAATAACAGGATATGCTTACGCGTATACAGAAGTACGTCATTGCGGAACAAAAATTGCACCAGATATGTAATTATTATTATATTTTGGTCAGACGAAAATCGATTTGTGAGGGTCTTTTTAATGGAGAAAGTAGGTTTAGAATATATTTTAAAAGGGTTAAGGTGTTTTTAAGATTCGATTTTCTAGAAAAAGCGACGAAAATACTTCACAAACACACACGAAATTTGTTGAAATAAACGCTAGCGCTACTTGATAGCGGCAAGATAGATAAAGTAAACCTCAACCTAATCAGGCTTTCTAAAGCAAAGCTGCATTTGAATGACAGTAATTAATAGTTGTGAATAAATTTGCATTGATTATATTATTGCCGGGTGAAAAGTTGCGAGCTGTCGATTGCATTCTGGGCTACTGGAAATGGGAAGGACTGGAAGCTAGTGTTGTAAATATTTAATTAATAATTTCAATAATCGGAATATCGGAATTGGAAGGCTAAAGTCGTCGGTTCTGAGAAAATTGCCGAAAAAAAGGTCGTCTGCCTTTTCAATAAACATCACAGGAGAAGTAATTACTAAAAAATAAAAAAAAAGTTGTACAATATGTATAGACATCGTGGGAGGAGTAATTACACAAAAAAAATCAGAATCATCCGAATCGGAATCATTCGAATATTTTAATAATCGGAATCAACGAATATTTTAATAATCGGAAACTCACAACACTACTGGAAGTCGCAGCGCAGATTTATTAACGTTCGGCGAACTGTTATAGTTCAGCCAAATTAAATTGAGTCTGATATTCTTTTTCTCGCCTTATTTACAAAGTTTGTAAAAGTAATATTAAATTCCACATTACATTTGTATTAGTGTATAATAATACTTATTCGTATAATAATACTTATTCGATAACTACAATCTATTCATGCTTCTTTTTTATTCATACTTATTTTTATATCGAAGCATCAGATAATGTAAATTATAAATTTCAGTGACAGAGCTTATAAACAACAAAAATCAAATAAAATAACAAACATAGATTTTAAAAAAACCTAACAATAGTAAATTGAAAAAATATTAACTTTCGGGATAAATTCATGAAATTCCATGCGAAAGTAATAATCGTGGAGTAAAAGCTCTTGGAATGTACTAATTTTGTGTAGTCGATATTTATTCTTATGTAAAAGGTTTAAAACTTTTGCCCTATTATTAAATCCGCGAACAATTTGTTTAGATGTCATACAAGGATTTTATTCCACTAATGCACAAACTTATTTCGATTTCACTGTCATTTTTTGCTAGGACATTTTTATTTTTGTTATTTATTAATGTGAACGTCGGAATGTATTATGAATAGTATTCGGGCTAATTGATTTTTCGGGATAATTTACTGCAAACAAATCGTGTGTAACTTCTGCTGAATTGCCACCGTAAAATTGTTTCACAATAAAAAGTTTTACCTTGGGCGTATAATATTCCATTTTTTTATATATAAAATTACTGACCACGATTAAAACTTACTAACCGTTACAAAATTTGAGGACCGTACCCTAACATCCTCCAGCAACGCCTTGTTAAGAAATGAGCGAAATGAATCGAAGGCCGGCTAAACTGGAAGTAAACCCCGCAGTACACGGAGTAAGGGCTAGGTTGAATTGATTTAAAATGAAAAGATCGATGTGGTGATAGCATTTTGTAGTAGTTAGACAAGGGTAGAGAATAGCAGTGAGTGCTTGCCATTAGACAGCGATAGCATACAGATTGGAGATGGTAAATCGAAGCATATACTGACACGCAACTGCATATTTTTGTAGTAGTTAGACAAGGGTAGAGAATAACAGTGAGTGTTTGCCATTAGACAGCGATAGCATACGGATTGGAGATGGTAAATCGAAGCGTATATCTGACACGCAACTGCATATTTTTCATGCTTCTTTTATCATATTACGGCAATCGACAGATCGAAAGTGAACTCTTGGTAGATGTAGGTACTTCATCGTTTTTTATGTGCTCCGCAATGACGTGTGCAGTGACATGTGACCAATTTAGATTCAAATCCAGCATACCGTGTTATTTGTACCTTTTTATCATGATTCTAAGAATATACATTCTCAGACGCGGTATCAGTAAATGTTGTTTATATGTTTTAACTTGTACGTAAGTAAATCGTGAAATAACTGTTTTGTTTAAAATTTTGCATTTTTTACTTAAACACTCTTATTCTCTCCCGTAATTTTTCTTTTTAAAATGGCTTCTAAATTCGTCTACATAAAATTTTTGGGGCGGTATTATTTTGGTTAGCAACCAACGATGTAATAAATTACTGTAAACCGAGCTACAGTGATTCAACACTTTGTAAAAAGTAATAAAACAGGGGGAGGGGGAAGGGAAAGTTAGCTGCATCCACCCATGACGTAGTTACTAACACCATTTAAAGTTGTTTATAAGGTTTAAGGTTTATTGTTTAAAATGTTGCATTTATTTCCTTAAATACTTAAACACTGTTTTATTTTCTCCTGTAATTTATCATTTTAAAATTGCTTCTAAATTTGTCTACTTTTAATTTTTGGGTGGGTATTATTTTGTTAGCAACAAGTTATTGTAAGCCCAGCTGAACTGATTCAAAACTTCGTAAAAGTACAGGGGGAGTTGTCCCAAAATTGGTCCCGCCACTCAATATTATCACGAGCCGCCACTGCCTCCATCCGGATTTTTACAATTGACGATACGAGGATTGGAACCCCAACCCAATTAGTTTTTTGATATTGAAATTAAATCAAAGGCAAATTCGTGTTCCAATCCTTTTTATTATATTATCTTATCGCGAATTAGTTTTTATTTTATGCATTTATTACTAACCTATCACAATCGTTTCATTTTAGTCCTTACATCATACTTACAATGGACACAGCTGTCATGCAACTGGTATAGTTTTCCTCCACGGAGACACTAGAATTATCACCGTCGGCGGCAAGGACACCTGCGTCATGCAGTGGACCGTTTCCTAAACGTAATTGCTTACATTCCGTCCGAGTTGTAAAATGCACGCCTTTCATAGTGATAGATGATAATAATATAATCGTAATGAGGCCTAGTTCTCTTACGTATTACCTTATTATATTCGCATAAAACTGCCCACGTAACCATGTGGCCTTCTATATTCCAAGCCGATTTAAAGTTATCTAGTATAAAGTGTTATAAATAGACACATTTCAATCATTCTACAGTATGTTATTATCCGAGTTCAATATTGTTAAAATTCCACTTATATAGGTACAATGTGTAAATAAGTAGGTAAACAATAATATTAGTTTGTTCTTAGATGTTTCGACGTTAAGTGAATTTATTGTCTTTATTTATTGCATTACGCCCTTGTACGTGTTTTTAGTGTATAGGTACATCTTTGTAATGGTAAATAATATGTTGTTTTGTTATTGTTCCATCATGATCTTTGTGCAGTCAAACAATTCAATATATTTAATAATCGAGAAATGGCGTGTCTAGTCTGTTTTTTTTTGTTTTTTTAAGTAACATATTATTTGCATTCCGTATCTTACATTTTGTATTATTACTATTGTTACTATAGTATAGAATTTTCATTAATCAAGAACGTGGATATTGTGCTTGCATAAGTTTATTATTAATACAAAACATATTTTTTGTAACGTTTACTCTATAGATGTGATAAAATATACTGATATAAATAGAATCGTGCTTTTTTACCTTTTTTTACTATACAAGCCATTATAAAAAGTTTTAATGATAATGATATATTCAAGAACAACAAAGAAAACGCATACTTATTTGTTTTCTAGTGACTGAAAGGATTAGATGCGAACAGGAAGTAAGTCCTGTCACGTCTCAGATCAGTCATATGAATTGATTACCCTACTTCGTAATACGCATATCTTCCTGTGCATGCTTTACACACTTCTTCTTATATCGTTTTGCTGCAGATTCACGTCTAGTGTTAATTACCAACTAATTAAAACTGCAACAACAAAAATGTTAAAACCCGACCAAATTCAAAATCGATTATGCACCTTGCACCTCTTCCAAGTTTAAGGACGATTAGATTATATTTTAGGAGCATCAACCGACTAAATGATACGTTCGCTCGTGTGTTCACAAATGTGTTCGAACAATAACGACATTTTTTAAGATAAGTTGCTCGATTGTATTTAAGAACGCGTTTTTCTCTCATCAAGTGCATGGACAATCATTCGCACAATTTCAAAATATTTCCATTATAGCAATTAAGAGGAATGGAATGTCTAGAAAGATAAATGATGAATCGAACATGTGTAAATTCAAATTCCATACTTTTTTTAGCTAAATGTGAAAAAAGGGTGTGTTTCAAAGCCAAACGAAGAGCACTATCTCTGTGGTAATTTAAAAAGTTTGTCGATAGATTATACCGTAGTCGATAAAATTTAACTTTAGTATAGGGATAAAATGACCTTGCATCCTTGCGATATACACCGACACCAATTTTGAAACGATATTGGGCGTGGTGAGAGACGGACCTATGTCTATCTCTATTTTAAGGCGGCGCACTGTTTCCTATACTTTAGTTAAATTTTGAAGATTATAGTATGCATATATTTTAAGAAGCTAAATTGCTTAATATTATTTTATACAGGACTAATGTCAGATAACGAAACACGAGAATAAATATATGGTGTTCGGTAAAGATGTTTTGATTTTGAGGAAGCATATAAAAGATGTCATTATGATTGAAAAAGTCTATATACGCTTTTGACTTTTGAAGTTTCCTTTAAAAGTTACAGCTGTTTTATTTTTTGATTTGGCAAACAAAAACTGATCAAGCAATCAGTTTGGTCTAATATCACGAGCTGTCACTTTTCAAATTTACCATTTTACGCAAGTCCTTAATCCAGGAACAATGTGGGGAACACGTTCATAAGCCCGCATATTCCCATCCAAAAAATAAAGGGTATATACACTTTTTAATCATAATCACATCCTCTAACTGCTCCTTCAAAATCAGAACACTTTTACCAGACACCCTGTATCCATACTCTTCCCCTCCCTCTCTCTTCTAACTTCTAGGTAGCGAACTGGCAGTGTCAAATTATCAGTTGTCACAAACCCTATTAATGTTGTATAGCACAACCTTAGCCACGTTCGTTGCATCATCTTGTTGGAGTGGACCTTGGCGTTGAAATCGCGGTCATGCGTCACGTACAGAAAAATGACGTTCGAACCATGATAACTAGGGTAACAGTGAGGTAATCCAACGAACAGATAAAAGGAAAATCTTATTGCTGTCGCCGCTTTTGATGTTTTTGTCTTCAAAAAATGACTCTTACTCTCTTGTTGTCAATGTAACGTAGCATTGACGTCTAGACATTCAGGCTCAGGGCATTAAGTGGGAGAAAACACCAGCCGCAACAGCGAATAGGCATAACTCTTATACCTCTTCGCATCAGTATGCCGTGCGCACACCGCGCGATACTCCTCCACGGTACCTACTCCCACCTCATGGCGTAGGCTTGTATTTTCATAAGCGTTGAACATAATTGAACACTTTGCTTCGAAGACTTATTTGCTTCTGTTATAAATACTAAAACATCTTTGCGTTTGCGTAGTTGCCCTCTGTTAACTAGTATTTTGGGTAAGCATCCGCATGAAGAAACAAGAAAGCTTAAAAATGTGTCAAGCTGATAGACATATTCGGTTCATAACGATAGCGCTTTAGTAAGAGTAAAGATGAAAGTAAAAACGCTTAGTTGAGCAAAATTTCGTGCAACTTCAATGTATTACAGTCTTGCTCGATTTGCCGTCTTTGATTCATCTTTATACGCATATTTAAAAAAAAAAAAAAAATAAGGTAGCGGTAGATCAAATTTCCCGCTAGTAATTTGTAGTTCGAGTGGACTCACGCTATGTGGTGTCTATCCCTTCCTGGCCAGAAATTTTGTATTAACATTGCTATCTATGTTTATACAACGTATTTATTATCTGTGGTTGACACATAGTTAATTCTGTGTCTTTACTAGAATAGTAATCTAAGTAAAAATTTTGGAATTTTGAACTATTTATATTAATCACAATTAAAAAAATCCGCTCTAATTAAGGCGGCAATGACCTAAGGAGTTAAGCGAGAAGAGATTTGTATTCTTCACTTTGTTTCCAGAGATTGCTGCTATTTAGTTTCATCAACTTAGCCTGGTCGGTGGCGCAATATCATTTGTTGGAGTGAGCGTCTGTATTAGTATTTGGGGGGTTTCCATTGTCTATTATTCAAATCCGCCGTTTCAGCAGTGATGCTACCACCGCGATCAAGATAGAAGACTGAAGACTATTCTTAAGGCTACATGATGACGCTAGTAGAATAATTGCCGAAACGTCGGTTTTGAACAATCCCATAGACGCTGTACACAGTCCAAGTACCAACAACGTCACGAGTTAAGAGTGGGGGTATTTTCTAACATTTTGCATGTCTACACCTAGCATCTACTTTTCTTGATTACACGACTGCCTACACTAAAACTGCAGTCTGCCCATCTACCGGCTACGCTAAAATGAATGAACTACACATATGTAAGGACATGTATAACAGATGACTTACTAATTAATAACCCCATTTACTATTTGTACACTGGTGAGCTGAAATATTGAAATGAAATAGAAAAACGAAACAACCTTTCTCTATAACATTAGTAAGTGTGTGGTATTGATGGATTATTTCGTGTAAATTAGATTAGGTTTGGGATGGCCAAGCCTATGGTGTACATATATCTATTTAGACGAGAGCGACCAATCAATAACCTTACTACCTCTGTTCTGTTTAGCTGAACTAGTTCAGTTACAGTACTGCACTAATTCTGTACTAGAATTGGCTGGTACTGAACGAGGGCACCGGTATTACACGTTACGTACCGAACTAGAAATTAAAAGAACGCATTGGTGCAGTAAGAAACATGACGCCTTTTCTGATGCCACGTTCGAATCCAATCGATTTACTTTTTTAGCTCTGAAGGGTTCTTTTATTTACATCAGAGTAAATGGAGCAAACTCTTGAGGCGGTCTTATATTAGCTCTGAGGTGCTTTAGTGTAGATTTCTCTGCTCGGATTATGATCGGAAGTTCGCAGATTTTGAATGGTAGGGGAAAGGTACCTATATAATATGAACTCCCTGCTCCGCTCGCTCGAAGGAGTGAAAATTCGAACGTAGCATGAAAGTCTGCTATCATATCGAACTGCACCCTTGCACTAACTCGAGACCTAGGGCAAGTAGTGCAGAGAACTATTTGAACTGGGTGCCGATAGCACTGTTAAAAAGAACAACGTATCTGACATCACTTGCACTAAAAATAACGCTTCAGTGTACACCACTTGAACTATTTCATATAACAAGAACAAAGCGACAATCATTTTAAAATCTTCCTGCCCTTACACTATAAATCTTTGTTCTTCTAATAACTGTTTCGGCTATCTTACTGTGTATCAAGCAGTTAATAATTTTTATAACTTGTGATTTGGGAATGCTGAACAAAGAGTCAACTCCAACGAAAAGCCTCGACGCTATTTGGGCATATCGTTTGCCGCCTCATTTCTTATCGTCTCCGCGTGATTGACAACCTCATTGTCAATTGTCGTATAATTTCTTTATAATTTTTGTTAATTATGAATTAAGTTAAATGAGATAAGCTCTCTGTTGTGTATTCAAGAAGAAAAAAAAGTACAATTTTCGAACATTTTAGAATAATCACTTCTCGCTATTTTTATCCCTTACTTCTCCTTTTACAGTTCTACCAACTCTCTGTTACGTTCAGCTAAAGTACAGGCACATTTAAAATAACAAATATAACACTTTCTAAGTTTTTTTTCCATATAATTCGGCTCCTTCGTCGTTATCAGTTTTGGCGCAGTTTGTATATCAACTGCTTGTTTCGTGTAGGAAGGAAGAAAAATACATTAACAAAGATAGATTGTAAAATTTGGCAGGGTGGTACGACTCATATTTATTATTGAAGGCTTGAAATTGTGTTTTATTTGGAATACACCGGAAATACAATCGCAATCTTACATCACGCTTGCGCAGTCTATTCTAAAATAAACTATTAATTTGGAACAGCTTATATCACAAAGACTAAAGATAAGATATGTTGCAGCCAAGCCGAAAATTATCTAAGAACATAAGTAAGTATAAATAGCATATAGTATAATGATCCCAAACAAATCGCGAAACAACTATTATTAATATATTTTTTGGAAAATTATTATGAAAAAAATAATAGCAACAGATTTTTTATCTACAGACGCGCAAATTTTCCCATTATATCTTAACAGTTCTTCTGGATCATTGATCTGATCAAGCAGTAGCGTATCCAGCGCAAATAATTTTCACCTTCGTTCATATTTACTGGTATATTAAGCTAAACAGTAAATAATAAAGGACATAGAATACGCCCTTGCCGTACCCCATACTTTATATTTAATTTTTTTATGAAAGCTCTGCCATTCGGCAAGGTGTAATGTGTCAATTCAATACAATCACACCAAATTTAATACAGTCGCGAGCAAATGTTATAGGCACCTGCTTTGACAAAATTAATGGGTTTCATGTTTCTTGCATTTTTTTTGTGACAGATATTTCAACGTTTATATAATCGGCTTTATGGTTACAATAGTATTTATAGATACCTTTTGTAAATGTATTATTTCTTTTTATATATTTTCAAGTCTTCAAGATGTCACTTTCCCCCTGCCATCTAAAAAGTATTATAACTGTAAAAAGCACTCTAATATGCAACAAATTAATAAGATCCCTTAAAATACTACATATTTATAATGTATTACCTACAAGTTTTTATTTTTCCATTTTTTACTGTAATATTCGCCCAAAATTTAGGGTGCCTATAACATTTGCTCGCGACTGTATACTCCTTTGACGCCGTAGGATTATCGGGCAAAATATCGTAACTTACTTAAACCAAAATATTAATCCTTACTCAGATCGTACCTAATTATATAGGTACAGATGTTTCACTCTTTCACTGAGGACTGAATGATCTTCTATTGAAAATATCTTAGTATGTATGCATTTATTTGCTTTTGGGATACCCTGGGTAATGGAAAAAGATTGAAACCTGTGAAGAAAGCTTTTTTTCTCTAAAACAAAAGGTCTAATTTCCTTCACACCCACACAATTAGTATTATACAGTGTCTGTGTACTTAAACCACCTATTATCGTTATTTCAAAGGAAGGGTAGCAACAAATGTCTAATATTCTAACATTCATTATAATATCAACAAAAGAATACGCATTTTTTTTCTGATTATGTAGTTGGAACTACATAGAAAATATTTTATTGTTAATTTTAGCAGACGTTATTCTGCTTAAAAGACTGCTATATTCCTAAATCTCTAATTCGTACAAGCATCACAGGTCAAATTATTTCAGTTATATAATAATATGAGGAAAACATAACTTTTCCTTAAAAAATAGTAACAAACTAGCTTTTCTTTAAACGACTCTCTCTCATAACACAATGTATAGCGAGTACATTTGGTACTGAATGAATGAAATCCTTATGACGCCCCGTCATTGCTGGATCACCATCTGTAACAACTGGCAAAATATTTCGAATAGGAATTTCTTTCTTTTGAAGAAAAAAACGTGCATGATATTAAATATGGATTCTCCCTTTGTATCGGTTTCCAATTTTTTTGCAAATAATAACTCTTCACATTTTTTTTCTTCTTTTATGAATCGGACGTAAGCCAAGAGTAGTGCTTCGCTATTTGGTAAAGTTGATTCATCGAGTTGAATGGAAAATTTGGAAGTCTTTAAGTAATCACATAATGACAGTTCAACGTCTTTAGCCATTTCATCGATTCTTTTTTGCACTGTATTATTACTCAAAGGATTTTTTTTTTGATGATATCTGATGCCGTCTTATGTTTAAGACCAGTTTCGACTACCTCTTTGACTGCCGGCATAATTACTTCCTCACCAATTGTGTGTGGTTTTCCCGCTTTTGCGATTAATAATGAAATATTATATAATTACTTCCTCACCAATTGTGTGTGGTTTTCCCGCTTTTGCGATTAATAATGAAATATTATATGAAGCTCGTAGTTCATCATCTTTTTGTTTAGAACACGATGCAAAAAGGTTTGATATAGTTGGCTGTTTTAAATATTTCTTTTCAAGTCCTTGAAAATAGGATAAATCTTTGTCCTTTTTTCCAGCATGTATTTCATTCAAATGCTCTTGGAGCCTAGAAGACTTCATGGCTTCATTCATCAAAATATTTTTTGGCAAATTAAACACATAGGTAATAATTGATTTGTTGGAGATTGCGTAAATCCATATTTCAAATACTCAATGTTGTACTGCTGTTCTTGGTTTCAGACATTTTGGAATTCACAATTTCAATACATTAACTTTTCAACCGATTTATAGAAAGTTATAAAACTAATGGCTATAATGACTTCTTTACTTTATCAGTCACGCGCGAGTATGGATCACTGCCGAAACACACAAAAACAATAAGACATTAGAAGAGAGCTATCCCTACCTTTTAAAGATTTGATTTCGAGCACGCAACAACTTGCAAGCCTTTGTTTGTTTGCGGTGCCCCGGTGCACTTGCCCTGCAAACAGGTTGTTACAAGTTCCCGTATTTTTGTCGAAACATGCTTGATTGCGTATATCACGTCTTTGCTTACCAACTTGCATAGACTAGTTACCGACAGTCCTAAACCGAAGCAATTAGTTATTTTATACTTAATGCTTATTTAAATGTCTTAGTGTTTATTTACGCCATAATAATAAGATGAACATCTTATATGGCTAGATAAAATGTTTTTTCATGAAAATAGATGTATTTTCGAAGTATTTTATTATATCAAATTTCTAATTACGTAGGTACGCCGCGCTCGCCCTCTTGACTGTCATAACGTCCCTCATTTGTCTTTGGACCCGCTACCGCCCCCACGAAAAGCTTCAGAGCCCACTAGGAGGCGGTACCGCCTCCGATGGGTATACGTCATAAGATTAGATATATAAGTCTTTACTTGACCACGTTATGATTGCATATGTAGTAACTAAGCAATTCCGACATTTAACAAACGTGGAATTCAACACACCAATAAAAAGATAGATAAGTGCATTAAAATTGGCGGCGGCGGTTTTTGAAAATACTCTTTATCTTATATCTACCTTTTGAAGTTCATTTTTTCTAATTTTCTAATTTCGTTACAAAAAATCCCACTTGTGTTAATTTCAATTATGGTTAATAAATAATTAGACTATAACTTAGGGTTTTATTTTATTATTTTGTCCACTTGAATCTACCAATAAAATATTTTAGTTCTATTATCATTTATTGAATGCTTATGTGTAAAATTGATGCTTTGTTTTTTTTTTTAATTTCTAAGTGGACGTGTATAATGAATCCTTATCACAAAGTGGGAATGATCAGAATAAGGTTTGTTTATTTTTGGAAATACAAACATATCGCACCTTACCTCAATTAGTATATACTATAATTTTACTTATCTATGTAATTAACTGCAATGCACACAAGTGATAAACCTCTACGATGTGTTTAAGTGATAAGATTACAACAATATTGTATGCCTTAGAAATAGGTATAAATTCCCAAAAAAAAAGTAAATTATTGTGCAGGTGTGTACTGATGGTATCAATAATGTGTAGTTATCTTTTTTTCTTTAAAGTAAAAGCTACCCTTGCCTTTTTACTATTTTATAGATGCGAAATATTATTTTATGGTGTACAATATTTTTAAAGTATACAATAATGCCAACATCAGATTCAAAAGGAATAAGTAATACAACACAACAGAGATCCAATTTAGTAATTTACGTAATCTACCTATTTGAAGCTAAATTAGTATTTGTGGCATTGTAATTTATTCAAAAATAACCGCTAATCTACATACGTTATAAGCACTGCTAACATTCACTCACTTCTCAGCTTCTCACACTTAACTTTAAGAGGAGCATCAGCAACACTACAGCTGGAACTGTAAAAGTAAGGCGAAGGTAACTATCTTATAATTTTGGTATACAATATCGCCCTATAGTTCGGCCCTGTCCTGTTTACATGTTTTTATCAACTACAAAAATCGATATATTTTTGTCGCGTTCAGCGTTTGCGAACTATACTGGATCTCATACTACGCCCGCAACTCTGCACTAGCTGCAACATGACGTCCCACAAGCGGTAAGTTTTTCTTAAATTTTATTACGTCTAGATTATTAATTATGCAACTATTTTAATTTACTTATTATTAACACCAGAATTATATAAGTACATTTTTTTTTGGTTTTGTAAATTTAGCTATACTATCAATTAAAAAGAAATAGAAAAGTCCGAAATAATACTTCATAACTTGATATTATTGTAATGTGTGTGTGTATATATTGTATACTTAATTTATCACGTGCTAATATATCTAATTTCCGTTAGCGATTAAGCGATAAGAGATTATTTTTATTTATATATAAAACATTAACACTCTCTAATAATAACTTCAACCTTTAAAGTTTTGCTTTTATAATTAAATTTCTTACATCCAAGGTCTCAATATACTTCCTGCAAAGCATATGAAACTACCACGATAGCAAATTAACATAATAATAGTCCCTTACAAACACCGTTGAAGTTAATAATGCATTCCATTAAAATCGAAAAGAGTTATTTTATTTTACTACTAGAGAGTAAAAAACAGATTATTTTATATACGCGGAAGCAATCGCACTTAATATTCAAAAGAAACTTGAGATATTATTTAAACACAACCAAACGGAAATCAACAAGGAGAAAACTAAATGGGCATATAAGAATATAAGTAGAACAGAATGCGACAAAATTAATTTGACTGGCGCCTTCACCATATTTGCATGTCTATTTTTACGTAAAATATATTTAATTTATGGTAGGAAGCATGATACTATATTTATAGGCTGAGTTCTCTTTAAACAAAATATTTATATAGATATATAAATGTTAGTCCGCAAATAATTATTTTTTTTTCGTCATAAATAAAAACAATATTGTATTTAAATTTCTTGATTAATCGTCTTTGAGAAAGCACTATATATTTCATGATGCGGTTTCTAATATCTTAAGCAACATCCTAAACGTTTTATGTCAATAATATAATAAGCCATCAAATGTCTGGGCCAAAAATGTTGGATAACTGTTTATAATGCCCAAAACAGTTCAATAAAAAAGTTATATTGGTTTACATCTGGTATAATAAACGTAAAAATATATAATACTGAAATTCAACGTTTTATACACCGGTTATTTTATCGTTTATTATATGCACTATAAACTAATATTAAAAGTTTATTTAACTATTTTGGCATTGTAAACAATTATTCTACGTTTACGGTGCAGCCATCGTTCATAATGCTCAAAATAGTCCATTAAACGTTTAATATTGGTTTATATCTGGTATAATAAACGTAAAAACATGAGTGTGTATGATAAACTGTAATTCAACGTTTTATACACCGGTTATTTTATCATTTATTACACGCAGTATAAATTAAGATTGAAAGTTTATTTAACTATTTTAGCAGTACAAACGATTATGTTTACGGTGCAGACATTATTCATAATGCTCAAAAATAGTTCATTAAACATTTAATATTAGTTTATATCTGGCATAATAAACGTAAAAACATGGTGTATGATAAACTGTAATTCAACGTTTTATACACCGGTTATTTTATCATTTATTACACGCAGTATAAACTAAGGTTAAAAGTTTATTTAACTATTTTGGCATTGTAAACGATTATTGAATGTTTACGGTGCAGAAATCGTTCATAATGCTCAAAATACTTCATTAAATATTTAAGCACCAGGCAAGTGCTTTGTGGGTGTCTGTCGAATAAATTACATGTAAATATACATCCTATGTATAGCATAATAGTGAAATGAGAACAGCGCCATATGTACGACAAAATCTGTAACACAATACATTTAAGACATTTTCAGAGCTAATCGTAGACTTAGAAACTATTGATTGTATTGTTGGGACCAAGAATTAAATAAAAATAAACAAAGTGCAGTTAGGATGTTGAACATTGCAGAAATTACATTATCATTGTAATATGTACTTTGTCATTCGAATATCACCTTTGCATTTGGAAAATATAGCAAAGTAATATATATATAAGGTAATGTCATTGCAGTGTATTTTATAACCGGATTTTGACATTATTCTAGCAGGTAATTGACCGAAAGTTGTTTCAGAACCTTGTTTGTTAGTTGGTTTACAATCTTATTACCTACTGTCTTTATGCCCTGCCACCCACATAAAAATAAGTTTTCTATTTCGAAGTCCTAATGAAAGCATTACGTAATCGAAAACAGTGCTATAATGGAGTTCATTATAGCACTGTTTCCGGTTTCTTTTTAATTTTGGGGTTGGTACATTCCGCAACTGTCAGCTTCCATAAGTAATACATGGCTGAAGGCAACTTCGCAATCCAAAATAGTATATTGTAATGTATTGGTAATATAATGTAGCTCATTATAGCACTGTTTTAATGTCTTTTTAATTTAGGGGGTAGGTACATTTGATACTATTACCTGCGGGAAGTCATTTTGTGGTTATTTTGCTGTTGGTATTCACCACAGAATTGCAAGCTGATGATTATATTTAAAACGGCAATCTAATATATGTTTTTATTATTGATGCTTAAGGGAATCTGCAACTTTGTGCGTTTGAACGGATACACCGTAAAAATGTTCTGTATCAATTCCATTATAAGGCCTAGAATTGTCATTTCTTTAATACAATTATATGAGCCCTGCGTCAAACTTTACACATTACAGTATCAAATAAATCTAATAGTAAAAGAACTATTATTCAACTATTTTGTCAAACGATTATTCAACGTTTACGGCATAGACATGGTTTATTACACAACATAAAATATTGCTTGAGATTCTAAATAATTATTATATCATCAATAATTCCTCGGTTACACTGTGCCATATATTTTTTTTTACTTTCGGTCTTCAGAAAACACTTCGTTTTCTGGTGACCACTCTGATGTCGGAAGTAAATTTGTATCCATGTAAATTTATCAACTAATAAAGGCGTAGAGAAGTCACCCTAAAATTGAGAAATATTTCCCCTGTCTTAGTGGTTTACTTTAATAAATTTTCTGATGCATATATCCACAAAAATGTAAATTTATAACTCCTAAGTTAGATTTAACAAAATAAGGTGAAATACCGCTCAAAGAGATAAACTTCCAAGATTCCCAGTGTTGTAGTTCTCAACAGTCGTTTTTTTTTCTTCAACTCTACATATTGGAAGCATTATTCGTACGGTAAAAAAAGTACGATCAATCCCTTTAAGTATACGATTCCTTAACAACAAAATTAAACTTGAAACTTTTTCTCCTAAAAAGGGTTCCTGTAACTTTTGTACTGATTTTTTTCTCTTTTAACCTAGAAACTTCGGATTTTTCCCCGAATATGAGATGCAAGTACTACTATGTTCATCTTATCTCCTTACTCCCCTTTCAAAACTCAACCTCATCAAATAGTCATATCTGGAAGTGATTGAAAATTCTATTAGTAAGTCTAAATCATTATTGCATCATGGCGTAGTAGTATTTTAATTGATTTTATCTCTTTATTTAGCCAATATTCACTTTTTTCCTTCCTATATTTTCATTTTTATTTACCATAATTATTTAATTGGTTTATTTTCCTTGATTTTTTCCTCTATAAAACTTCCATTGTGACGCATTTTATGATTGTGTATCTGTTGTTGTATATTTAATTTTCCTATGAATCTTTACGCATAACATTTTGTGACTTATTTCCTTTTATATTTATACCGACGTTTTTAAGACCTGAAGATGACTCATTTATAGCTGAAACATTTCGTCTTGAAATATCTTTAAAATTAAATATTTGAATGAAACAGGATATTTATCTTTACATACGGTTATTGTTTTGTTTTAGGCAAGCTATGCATTCAATCAATAAATATATTGGGAGAAAGAGTAATATTTTCCTGTTGGATTTTCGATCACATTGCATATAAAAGCATTTTTGTGTTCAGACAAGTGTTTTAATGCACAGAAACAAAGAAAAGGTAATATTGTCTTGTAGCGATGCAATCACGCAATGAATATTTTTTCTTTTTGGAACTTATCCATTAAGATTTTCAAAGTAAGTTATCGCATTATAAATAGTACCATTAATTTTGTATATAAATTCACCTATACATTATTAGCGTTACTCTAGATTGAAGAATAAGTATTTCGATAATAGAAGAACCAAAAGCTAATGTTAGATGTTTTTGAACTCGTGTAGAAATAAAATACGTAAATGTTTCATCTAAAATTTCAAATTTAGTTTTATTACATATAAAGCCAAGACCAATAAAAACTGATAACATAGATTGAAACAGTTCAATATTAGTATCTACAGTCCAAGTTTAATTAGAAAAATATTTATAAGCAAAGTTATAGGCTAGAATCTAACTCAGTTTGTGTAATCGTATAAGCATGCAGGAAATCGCAAAAAGTTACTGGAATATTTATCGATTTTCATACTCTTTATACTAAATCGAGGGTAAAGGAATTCTTATTTGCCATATTAATTAATAATAGGTAACTAGGTTTTTTGTAATGTAGTGTTTGTATGGAATGTATTAATAATTTAGTTACCACAATGTGAATCGATATTAGCTGCCTAAGTAATTAAAGTGTTTGATGCTACATGCATGACTTTAATTACATTTTATATTCATTGACCGTTAATAGGTCGCCCTTTTGATATTGATGGAGGAATGCCTTCTCATTAACATTATATTTTATTGAGAACACGTGTCAACATGACTAATTTATTTTGGTTGATAGCTAGCTAACCCTGTGGATATCAAAGATTTATATCAACTATTTTGCGTTAAAATGTCTCCATCAATATCAGCGACATTTCACGTTAAAAATGCCTTTTCCACGCGTGGTTCCCGTCTACCAACACGACACCAAATATGTATTTAAATATGAGTTTGATACATATTTTATAGATTTAATATAATATATAGTTTGTACTGCTTGGGTTGTTACCTGCTTGAAGAATTCTAGCAGACCATTCTATCATTTTTCTGTTGCTTTAGAAGTTATCGCGCCTTTTGGTTATCTTCTCTGATATAGCGCTAGCTGATAGCACATTATCAACTGTTTGTGATAAAAAAGGCAACACATAAGAATATTATGTCGGCTGCTAAATTGAAAGGCCTATATATGTTGTTTATTAAATATTTCAGTTGTGTTAATCAACATTACTCACGAAAGGTTTACTTCATAGTTAAAAATAAGACAAAAATTAATAGCGGTGGTTAATTAAAGGAAACAAACCAGATAAAATTTATTAAAAAAGCAAATATCATTATTGGATTCTACTTTTCAAGATAAATTGGACAATGTTAAATCTTGGGTTCAATTTAGTAATTTTTTACAATACTTTATTTTACCAAGTATAGGAATATTTAAGAATACATCTAAATAAAGGTATAAATAATTGAATAGAGGTATACTATTTTAACAGAGTATTTCGAACCATATAAAACATTCGTCAATTCTGTAGGTTGTTAGATGTAGTGTCCATAATCGATGATTTCCATAATTGAATGATTTCATAATCGATTATTCATAGTTTACATTTGAAGGACCTTTCTTTAGTCAAACATTTCACAATGATGAAAACAAACCCATCCTTTCTGCCGTCATGAAATGTTTGTCTTGAAAAAAGGTACTCTCCAATATAGAACTGTCTTTGTGTTGTCGGATTGAATGATTTCATAAATATCCAATTATGAACATTTCATTCGATTCTATCTTCTTCTCATCACTTAATATAATCGGATGATCATTCACAATTGAATAATCGCCAATAACATCTAATTTCTGAATGTTTTTCATTATTGGATTATGGCCATCACTCATTGGAATCGACTGATTATAGAGAATAATAATAGATCTCAGTTTCAGACACAATTATTGCTAACCAAAAAAGAATGTTTGTGCTAGAAAATTCAACATTACTAAAGATTATTGTTTTAGCATGTTTTTCGATTATCAGAAAAAAAAAAAACATGTACATTGTTTGAATAAATTCTAAGGGTTCACTATTTCGCGAATGATGGAAAAAGTTTATGAAAACCTTTGGGAAATAAGAATTGTCTAAGATCACAAGAAACATGTTTTAATGTGATATGGTGACAGAAGCAACATGAAAATTATCAGTGTCCAAGTAATTTAGTCAAAAATCAAAATTTCGTGTGAAAATAATGGTCGAGAATAAGCGACGACATCATCTCAATAAGCGAAGAATTGATTAACCTACGGAAGGGCGAAGATCAACCCAAAAAGCAAGGCTATAGGAAGGACACTCACGGGTGATATGGTCTTTTTGACAATATATTTTAAATGTAGTACATACTTATAGTTGTCAATAAATTCTATTATTATTATTATTATTATTATTTATTATTAGGGGTGGCAACTCTTAAAGAGCCACAGAGCCATGACGCCACCATTGCAAATCACAAATCAATCATTAAAAAGCTTTTATTTTCTGTAAAAATACCGATAAATACACGTACACACCACACACATTTACAGTCCCTGGCCATAATATTAGACGCACTTGAATTTTTTCAGTTATTTCGACTGTTGACTTTATAACATCATTACTTTGTTATAAAATGTTTTTTTTTAATTTCAATCTTAGTAGCTAAACAATTAGAATAAAACTAATTTAAACTTATAAAAAAATAAAATCTTCATCGTATAAATTTTAGAAGAAAATCAATATTTGGTGGAGCCACCTTTAACGGTGATTAACGCTTGAATTCGCCGTGGCATGCTATTAATTCAGTTCTGAACGGTCTTCTGCATACGTGGGTGACGATTCCAGACATGTATAATTTTTTTCTATTAACTGGGTTTTTGTGGTAATGGCTTCCTTTGCCACCTCTCGCTTTACCAGCTCCCAAAATTTTCGATGGGTTATGTCTGGGGAATTGCCTGGCAGCTAAGAAGAGGATGTTACTCTGCTGCAAAATGTTTTAATGGACCGAGCAGTGTGGCAGGGGGCTCTATCTTGCATAAAAACGAACGGCTCTCCATTTGGAAACCAGTCCTTCAACTGATGGATCATGTGGTTTTGGAGGACTTGATTATACTGGTCCTGTTTGCAACCACAAAACACATCAAAAACCGTTTGTATCAGTCAAATATTAACGTGTCTGAGCGTGCCATTTGGCGGAAGTTGAAGGAATTGGGTTTCAGGTCGTGTTGACCAGTTAGGAAACCAAAGCTGACAATGGCGATGCAATCCAAGCGCTTTCAGTGGGCGAGGGAGCACAACGACAGGGACTTAAAATTCTGGAAATCGGTATTTTCGTTACAAATTGTTTAAATAAGTGTAGGAAATATCGTTTTCAACTTGTTTTAGGTTTGTTTCAGCGATGAGAGCACATTTGAAGTCATGGAAAACAAAACACAATTTGTGCGTCGCCGTGTAGGGGAAAAATTCAATGTGGACTGTGTCAGACGAACAGTGAAACATCCCACAAAAGTTATGATTTGGTCTGTTATAAGCGGCAAAGGTACAAGAAGTCTCTACATCGTCGAGGGTATCATGAAACAGGACTAATATAAGAAAGTGCTCCAAAACCACATGATCCATCAGTTAAAGGACTCGTTTCCAAATGGAGAGCCATTCGTTTTTATGCAATATAGAGCCCCCTGCCACACTGCTACGTCCATTAAAACATTTTTTGCAGCAGAGTAACATCCCTCTTCTTAGCTGGCCAGGCAATTCCCCAGACATGAACCCAATCGAAAATGTTTAGGAGCTGGTAAAGCGAGAGGTAGCAAAGGAAGCCATTACCACCAAAACCCAGTTAATAGAAAAAAATTATACATATCTGGAATCGTCACCCACGTATGCAGAAGATCGTTCAGAACTGCATTAATAGCATGCCACAGCGAATTCAAACGTTAATCACCGCTAAAGGTGGCTCCACCAAATATTGATTTTCTTCTAAAATTTATACGAATGAAGTTTTTAATTTTTTTATTAAGTTTAAATTGGTTTTATTCTGTTTGTTTAGCTACTAAGATTGCAAATTAAGAAATAAAACATTTTTATAACAAAATAATTATTGTTATAAAGTCAACAGTCGAAATAACTGAAAAAATTCAAGTGCGTCTAATATTATGGCCAGGAACTGTAAGTACGGAACGAACGTTTCGATTCCCATGATGAACTACCATTCATATCTTTCTTATGGTAAAAATTATGAAAATGAAATAATAAATATAATAACGAAGTTATTTCTGAAAAAAATCATCATAAGTGTTTTAAGTAAAACAAAAAAACCAGCCATTTGCTTAGACAAACAAAAAAAGAAAACAAAAATTGTGTCTCCCATTCTTTGTAAGAAATACGTCCGCTTATGCTTAGAATATCCATTATATTTTACTCGACGATCTTCGCTTAAATAACTAATGTGCTCTGTATTGTGTTATGTTTTCGTCGATATAAAATTACAAAAACACCTGAATAAGTTTACGTTAGTTAGGTGGGGGAATGCAAACAAGTGACTCATGTACGTGCAGTTTAAAAATCAAATATATACAATTCTGAAGGAAATACGTTAGTATTTATATTTAGGTAGATAAGTATTCCTGATAACTTAATGCATTTTCCATTTTAAGATGGCTTATAAATTTATCTACATTAATTGTAATAATAACTAACTCTAAACGTTGTAAAATTAATAAAATGAGAGTTTGCCCGAGATTGGCACGACCATTATCACGAGCCGCTACTGTTTCCAATAACGAAAGAAGTTATTTTTGTAAATTATTGTTCATGTCCATGACTCACAAGTAAATTATCATTAGAGTTGGGCAAATTTTCCGGCGAGGCAGGTACGTATTCAGTTCGTGCGCTCCAACTCATGTACTCCAATAAAGCAGATGAACCGTACACAGATAAAAAAGTTTCTTTAAATCAGTGAAATATTTCTTTGCTCGTATTTAAAAAAAAAACATTTCTTTTAGTTAATACATATTTCCTTTGGTTAATACGAATTTCTATCATTGAAAGAAATATACATTAACTTAAGAAAATTGTTCTTTTAAATACGAGCAAGGAAATATTTCTTTGATTTAAAGAAATCTTTTATCTGTGTAGAGTTACAAGTCAGTATCTATTTAAGACGGACGTATAATTATCAAATATGACGGATGTGCAGAAGGGGAAAAGGAGAGCATCGCTTGAGGCGGTGCGAAAATTTATTAAAGAATTTCCCGATTTATGTTATGATGGTGCTAAGATATACTCTAAAGTTTGCGATACATCGTTGATGTGCTGGTACAAAAGCGACTGTAAAAATTATATGAATAGTGTACGACACCAAAATAAGGAAAATAACCAATATACCATCACAAACGCAATTTATATTAGATTTATTGTTCATGATGATCGCCTGTGATTTGAGACTTCATCTACTCGATAAGCAACCGTTTCATGACTTCTGAAATAAATACAATCCCAACTGGAAGCTACCATCTCGGAGAGCGTTGCAGAGAAGTGTGCCTACTGTGCGTAACGTCATCGAAAACAGGAACAAAGCTGTAGTAAAAGATAAGCAGCTGTAGCTATGTCCCGACGAAACGACAGATTGAACAAAAAAATTCTATTTTGCGAGCGGTTATTTTCTAAATATAATAAAAGAACATCTATTCGGCACTGCGTACGAGGCTTTCGGAGACAAATGTAGAAACTTACGTCATGGTGCAGACTTTTTTTGACGCTTATCCAAATTGCGCTACGGAACGAAAGCTGTGAAAAAGTTAAGCACTTAAGCGTAGTGTTTCTAAAACATAATTAACATAAAACATAAGTGAAATATATTTCAGAAAGTGGGTGTTTATTTATGTATGTGAATGATTAATAAAAGTGATAATATGATGCATCAAGTTCAGTTGATTTTTTTTTATAAAATGTGCACAACTCTATTAATATGACTTATGTTTTATAAATACATACTAAATTACAATAATACGATTGATCTGTTTTATATATGCATATTACATTATTTGAGGCCCGCGTCGCAATACGTCTCTGCTCCGCCGGACGATTGCCCAACTCTAATTATCATCGTTAGAACCTGTCAGAATCACTTCTTTTTGGCTCACTTCTCAGTGCCTACATTTGTCTACGGTACAGTTACAGTCATAATAAAAAATTACCTTTTTTCCCAGTTAAAAGGGAACGTGACATTTTGCAGTTTTCCAAGATAAAAACGCTCCAACGGTTGAATTCAAAATGAGGAAGAAAACGGCTAATTGAGCAATGTTTTTATATTCACTTATATGATATAAGTGAATATAAATTTATATTTATATTTTGCTGTTTTGTGTAAGGTTGGCCACTTTTCTAATTGATTGTAAAAAAAAATCATTCTTCAATCTTATCGGTCTCTTACTGTTGTCAAGATGATGGTTATAGCAAGTTTTTGTACTTAAGTTACGCATAAACATATTCCTTAAAACATGTCAGTACAAAATTATAACAATAAAAAGACCAAAAATTATGCTGACATGCATATACATATATAAAGGCATTTTTTGACAACGTAATTGTTTGTAAAAAAAATAATCAGTATAGTAAAGCATTAAAGTTATTTTTTGCAATAATAATAATAAAAAAAAAATTAATGATAAAAAATATAGACATAAGACAATAAATATTTTTATTACAGAGGTATATAAGTAAGAAAAGTAATGACGTTTTACTTTATTTTTGTGGTTAGTATTTACTAACTCCAAAATGAACTCAAAACTGAAATTTTTTTGAATATTCATAAAACGAAGCTGAAGTAACCGTAATAATTGAATACGTTTAGATTTATCAACGTGAAATTTTTAGAAAGTCATCACGCTAATTAAACTTTATTGCAAAAACTCCTTCGATTATTCATCCTAATAAATATTTCAATTTACAAAATTACACAGACAAACCTAACAGTTAGTATCGAACAAAACACCTTAATACATTTACTTCAATAATTGCCGAGGAAATCTATAATTTTATGGTGAAACACCGCAACGGAGAGTTTACGCAGTAGTCTTGAATCACACGGTTGGACGTTGGTTGAGTTCAGTGTTGTTACGTCGCACGATTGAGTCAGACCCGGTCAGATCAAACCTTCGAACGGCCTTGAGCAAAACATCGCAGTAAAACAATCATCTGGCATTATGTCTGGGTAAGGAAATGCCTATTTATTGTTTATCTTAAAACAATTTCCTTATGTAGATTGCGATTTTCATTATTTTATATAATTTTTACAAGAATTTGTAGTTTTTCATTTATTGTTTCGGAGAACATATAGCGATTCGAGGAAAATGTGGAGAAATTCCTCTTCGTACTTGTTGCAGTTATTGCCCTACATTTCAATGTTTTATTTCGTTTAAGAAGTTTATCGTTTCACAAGTCGCACTCTTTATCACAGCGATATTTTTTATAATCGCAAAAGGCTTAGATTCTCAAGAAATAATAAACTTTTTATCTAAATTTGTTTATTGTTTCTATAAATATTTAATTTTGTAATTCATAATGTTTATAAACACGACATTATAAATGTCGCAAATATTTCCAGGAATATAAAATTATTTGCAATTTGAATAACTTCAATTGTTTATTCGTAGCGAATTATTTCTCAAAAAAAAATTGAGTTAAACAAGCGATACGCCGGGTACTGTTACAATCGACTATAATCTAACATAAGAGTGCATTCCATTGGGAAGTTAAATCCTATTCATAGAATGATAATTCAACGGCGCCTCCAAAGCGAGTCGTTTAAATTTTAGGTAAATGATTAAAAATAATTGAATTTAATGTTACCAATAGATTTTGGTGATTATTTTGATGTGTTTGCAGACATGCATCCAATACAACATCTTATTAAAATAAAGTAATTTATTTATAACATCAATCACTTGTTATTGTATTAGTTCGCTAAATAATTAAATAATATTAATGAAGATGGAATTATGTTTGTTAAGGAATGGATAAAGTAAATAAATAATGGTAACCTGATTGATGTGATCTACCTTGAATATGAAAAGGCCTCCGACAAAGTCCTGCATAAAACGAATATTAAAATTAGAACGTCAAGGTATAAGAGAAAATATGCTGGGATAGATAGCTTAATGGAATCTATTACCGAGAGTTTCACAGGACTCTATACTTGCGCCACTGCTCTTTATAACATACATACACCTATATTGCAAAGTAAAGACAAATATTACTTTTTTCGCAGATAACACAAAATTATTCTGGAATCCCATAGTACAACTAAATAATTTTTTAGCAGATTTAAAAACATTAGAGGAATGCATCAAAGATTGGCAAATAACACTTAACTTAGATAAATGCTTAGTTTTATATAAGGGAATCAACATCAATAACTGAAATAAATGGTACTGGAATCTGAAAAGACCTATGGAAAGTTATAAAACTGCTTACTGAATTAATAGGTCTACTCTATGTTGATAGACTTCAACGACTAGACTTAACAACTTTGAAATCTTGAAATTTGATTGAAGCATAGAATACACTTAATTGCTGGGTATTATTTTCCAGAGCTACAACTGAATTTGTTTAATAAAAAGTCTAATCGGAATCTTTGAAATTAATTAAAATTAGCAGAAAAAAAGTTTACTGGATTAAATACAAAAAAATTTCCGGACAAACATAGTTGTGTACCAGTGGAACGTGTTTCAAAAACCAACAATATGAGCACTATCTAGAAATACTTTTAAAAATAGAGTAGAACAAAAATCTACAAAATGTGAAATTAAACTATGTACATAGTTTAATTTAACATTTTACTACCGATGACATCTTATCCAGAGCTGACAACATACTAGCTTTTTGTGACTTATCAATTGTGAAATTTTGTGGTAATCATCGAGACTTCCAAAACCAAATTATATTTTTGTAATATTCAAAATGTAATGGTAAAGCCGATGCGAGTAAAGGCCTGGTTACACAGTGCGAGCTAGCATCCGAGTTAGACTAGTCAGTTAGTGCAGTGCAGCTACTCGCACCGTGTGACCGCATCACACGAGTAACTGTCATGTGCGAATCGGTTAGTACCTCGCATCCGAGTTACTACATCTTTTGTTTTTAATCGGCTCTTGTCTTCCCCCACTACGGCACAAGCTCGCATGCAACTCGGACGTCAACTTGGTATTGCGAAATGACAGTAGCTCGTAAACCGACGAACTAACTAGCTAGCTAGTTACTAGCTACTGAAAAGATGCGAGTACACACGTGCAATATCTTCTACTTTGACACTTGTGTGATGGGGTGGGGCGAGTCGAGCTACTGTCATGTGAGTACATAGGTGCAGTAGCTGTCCACTGTTACGGCAGCAACTCACATTGTGTAACTAAGGCTTTAGTACAGTGTAACTACTCGTATCCGAGCTACTACATTTTTTTTTGTTTTTGCTCATCACTCGCTTTCAGTAGCTCGGATGCTCGAACTAAATTGCAAAATATTTCTGTTTGCGTCAGTGTCACTTTCAGATATGTTATATTAGGAAGCTAGTTTATTTAACGGTTCTTTGAATGTTGTACTCGTTGCCCTTAACCCTCTCTTTATAGAGGCAATTCTTAAGCCCAATACTCCTTTTTTTCAGTACTTGATATCCGTATATGTATACTGACACCACATTTTGCAATTGATTACTACCTCGGGCAGTGGTTGCTCGACTATATCGTGGCAGTTACTCCCCAGATAACATGCGAGCTTACGACAAGCTTTTCATTTACTCGACTTTCAATTGTCGACGACAAGCTTGACAATAAAATGTTATGACAACGTTATTGTATTATTTACGCCAACAAGCGTAACAGTATGAACATTGAGACAAGGTTGTCGTAGCAACAAGATTTACAGACCCTTCTCAATGAAAACGCTGAGGGCCGAAGTAAGAGCTACCTGCGAACAGTGATAATAAAAAGTAGGAATAAATTGTAGAAAGAAATAAATAAATGCAACAAATAAAGTATTGAAAATAACAATTTTTGGTACAAAATGCGTAAAAAGTCCAGAATTTTACAAATTGACATGTTTTACCGGTCACTTACAATTAACACGTTCTCTTATATATTCTTCGTTCATAGCGGCTCAATTTTTGTTTGTTTGTTTCTGTCATATAGCCAAATTGGCAACATGGCTGTGTATGTGCAGTGGTGATATTATTTAATGTCTCGCCTTATGACGGAAAGAATATTAAAACTACGGTCCCTGGATGTTATAGACAGTTCGGCTTCTGTCCGTTTGCGCAGGTATAAGCCATCCTTAGAGAGTATATAAGCTTAGTATCGCATACGTAAACTACCATTCCACTAGGGGGAGACATTAATTAAGACTATCACTGTACATATGTAATGTTTTAGGTCCAAATGAGTTTATATTTTTAGCATGTAATTGTTAAATGTTGGAATTCCAGATGTACAACTAATAGGAAAGTAATATAAAAAATACAATAGGCGTTTTGATGCTATTGATCAAAACGCCTATTGTATTTTTTTTATGATTTTGAGAAATGGACATGAATCAAAAAACATTTGTGTCTTACATTATGCTGTTGGACAGCGCTAATTTTTCTCAAAACAACTATTTGGACTTTTTACCTGTGTTCATATTAAAAAAAATATGTGAATAAGATTGCGTCCTTCTATTATAGAAAAGAATACAGCATATCAGATTATTTCGAAACCTGAGTTAATAGATATATGGGAGAGGAGTCTCTCAATATTATATATATTTTGGAATGCAAGTCGCTGCTTTTCAACCTGTTCAAGTATCTTTTTTCTTTTTAAATATCGATTCATAAAAATATATAGTTTATGCAATTTGATAATAATGAGAGACTCGCTCAGAGCCAAATCTCCCTTGTGATCATCATTACGGCGCATTATTGTTAATTTTTTTTTTATTAAAGCTGCAAAATCGGTTTAGTAAGGATTTAGGGTTTTTAGTGCCGATTAAACTACCTTTTTGAGATAATAGCTTTGTTTTTAATCGAACATCCATATATATCGTTCAATATTTTAAAATGCAATATATTTTGTGACATAGAAGTCTTAGTGCGCAATATCTTAAAGACGAACAATAAAAAAGATTTTAATTTAGACCAAGTACATAGATTTTTGTGTACAAAAACGGCAGTACCTAAGCTTACTTTACCGCAAAGTAGAACAAATGAATGACGACGAAATTCTACCAAAATGTTACCATTAAGCTGCTTTATTTATATTTTATTATTATTATGTTTATAAATTAATTTTATATCTTTAAAATATGTTAAAACCGCTCGAAACCTTGTGATTATTACATTCCTATGTTTATATTTTTTTTCCTTGCATCAACCGATGTAGACGATTAATTGTGCTGAACCTGAATTTTAATATATAAAGAAAAATATTTAGATCAGAGAAAAGAATTGTTAGTTCGATATTTCTGTTGTATAAATACATAAAATAAAGCTAAACTGTAAAAAATGCTTCTTTTTGTTGAGGAATTTCAATAAAGAGTGCATTAGAATTAATCTTATAGCATTCTTGAAGCGAGCTTGTTCGCCTTTTGCCAAATTATTGGCGAAATCAATAAAAGAATTGGATCACAAACAATATATAGCCCATTATTCGGACAATGCCCACGCTAAAGAAAGTGTAACACAAAGAAGATATTGATCTGTTCATGAACTCTACCAATGAAACGGCTTTGATTACTGAACTACAAAATGTTTGCAAATCTAACTAAACTATATACATGCACTAGTTAAGGTGTCGAAGTAATAAAAATTTGACTTTTCTTTTTCATTACAGCAAAGACGTTTCGTACAACGATGAAGACCAAACTCTCAAGATGTATTTGCGCGGCAGACCAATTATTATGGCTGCCCCATCTGATATTGCCGAAAATTATGATATAAGCAAGGTAAGCCCAGAACCTTCAAAAACCTTAGAATTAGAATGGGCTTACGGATACCGAGGGCGGGATTGTCGTTCAAATTTGTACGTGCTACCAACTGGGGAAGTTGTATATTTCGTTGCTGCCGTTGCTGTGCTCCACAACGTCGAAGAAAATACCCAGCGTCATTATGTTGGTCATACTGACGATATTAAGAGGTAATGTTATTGCTATTGCTACCTGCGAAAATTAATTATTTAGTGTATATCCTACAAAAATAGTAACTTTCATCCATTAGTGTCTTCAATTCTTTAACCTTTCGAAATACGAAACTGTATAGTGTTCGTAAATACTTTTTTCTTAAAAATTAATGCGATCAATTATGGTCAATAATGACAATTACTCTTAAACGAATTAAAAGGTTTAATTAATTTACCATCTACTTCGTGTTGTGACTGTAAAACGTTAAGCATCAATTTATTGTTTGTATCCATGTGCACATGTATCCTCGGAGTTGCTACAAGCATTTATATTGATTAACAATTTGTGGTGGAATTACAACAATCATACGACGAATCCAACATTATTACAGTTTATTGTGGGTGAATGTATCGATTCAGCGTGAATGCCAACACTGTTTGCTTCTATTTTTTATGAATATCTTTTCTACATTCCATCAAAAATTGGTACCCACTCTCACTTCCACTGCTGTATCTCCTACTTTGTTACTACTTATATGCGTTTCTAGGTATTTTGTTCAACTGTATAAAGAAATTACTCAAATTTATATAAATGAAAATAATAATTTTGTTTGGTGGCAAATATATACTATTTATACATATATAGATTTATCTTTAGTGATAGTTTAATTTGTAGAAGATGTTTAATAAGATACTGACGATTTGTAATAAAAAATGACACATTGTTATTATTACAATGAATACACCAAATAATCACCGAAAGGGTGAATTGTATACATAAATCAATGCTAAGTTCAAGGTTATATCTACAACGCAGTGATAATAGCTTTCCTATGAAAGATATTATTCACCTAATGGTAACGTAAATAACTGGAGGAGGTTAATTGAAACCCATATACAGTTCACACCCATCAAAATAATCTATAGGAGAGGTTTAACGATAAATGTTATTTCAAATAGTGGATTTAGTAAGAATAAAATTAAATAGAATGTTTAAAGCTGGCACCACACTTGACGGTAATCCGCGACGTAAAATTAGGCGGCATATTTTGTTTACGTTTCAATACAAGTTTTTAATGCTAAAATTCAAAAGCCGCCGCTCTAGGTAGAAATTTCGTCCATGCTAATTTCCTGTACTGAATTTACATAATGGAATTTATTACAAATTTAGTATCAGACGATTAATTGCTGAATCTGAATTTTAATATAAATCGCTAGTTCGAGCTATTTCTGCTATATAAATACATAAAATAAAGCTAAACTGTACAAAAATGCTTCTTCTTGTTGAGAAATTTCAATAAAGACTGTATTGGATTTAATCTTATAGCATTCTTGAAGCGAGGTCGTTCGCATTTTGCCAAATTATTGGCGAAATCAATGAAAGAATTGGATCACAAACAATATATAGCCCATTATTCGGACAATGCCCACGCTAAAGAAAGTGTAACACAAAGAAGATATTGATCTGTTCATGAAACCAGAAGCTGCCGTTCTAGGTAGAAATTCCGTCCATACTAATTTCCTGCACTGAATTTACATCATGGAATTTCCTTCAAGTGTAGCATTAACTTAACAGAATATTCGTTTGTTCATTTTCGGCAGATAACCAATTGTAAAAGTGAAAAATTAAGAATTCCAACTCATGTAACATATAGTAACCGAACCAAAGATATTGTGATGTCGTTGGCCGCTCCTTTTTCTAATGTTGTTCAATCATCTTTTTTGACAGCAGTATTTTAACCACAAATTGGGTATCAGACGATTAATTGTTGAATCTGAATTTTAATATACATAAAATAAAGCTAAACTGTACAAAAATGCTTCTTCTTGTTGAGAAATTTCAATAAAGACTGTATTGGATTTAATCTTATAGCATTCTTGAAGCGAGGTCGTTCGCCTTTTGCCAAATTATTGGCGAAATCAATAAAAGAATTGGATCACAAACAATATATAGCCCATTATTCGGACAATGCCCACGCTAAAGAAAGTGTAACACTAAGAAGATATTGATCTGTTCATGAAACCAAAAGTTGCCGTTCTAGGTAGAAATTCCGTTGCGTGAATGTCCGTCCATGCTAATTTCCTGTACTGAATTTACATCATGGGATTTCCTTCAAGTGTAGCGTTAACTTAACAGAATATTCGTTTGTTCAGTTTCGGCAGATAACCAATTGTAAAAGTGGAAAATTAAGAATACCATATAGTAACCGAACCAAAGATACTGTGATGTCGTTGGCCGCTCCTTTTTCTAATGTTTTTCAATCATCTTTTTTAACAGCAGTATTTTAACTTTTAACCACAAATTTAGTATCCGAGTATATGAACATTGCACCAATAACTAATCAGTTTACCCGTCTAATGATAGCGGTCCTTCAAATCAAGATTCTACTTATTTTAAATAAACCACCTAATGAACATATTCAATCTAAGGATGAAAACTGGCACTCTCCTTGATTTATGGAAACTGAATCGGGTTGTGTGCGCCTATAAGTGTGATGTCCGTCAATGTTCTAGCCACTTGTTTTAAAATATTTGAGCAAGTACTTTATTTCAAGCTGTGTTGCTTTTGCGCGCAGTTGTTATTCTAGAGTAAATTTTAATTTTGCTGATAAAAATTCCAGGATAACTTTAATTGCTTGAGGTATCAAAAAGTTAGTGAATTAGGAACTGGTTTGGTTAAAGATGTTTTGTCATATTTTCTAAGTGCAGTGGGCATTGCAGGATCATCAAAACAAAATAATCAACTACAATGGTTTTTATGCGAATTAATGAAGCGAGGAATTGCTTGAAAAAGCAATTTGTGCTGTTTTAAGTTTTATAATATGCAAAATATATCATATTATATATTAATTTGTGCAAATCCTTTCTGAATTAAAAAATCTAATCTAAATGTACCTAACATGTAAAATTCAAATGTAATGTTAAATATTTGTTCACGACATGTTTTGGAAGTTAACTGCCATCTTCAGATAAAAATGTCAATATCTGAAAACACAATTAAACAATTATTATTATTATATTTATGCATTTTATTGCACACATTTCTCCATTTAATGCCTTGCTACCTGTAGCATTAATTGCAGCATGGTCCCTGGAGAGCGCAGTTGTAATTAAACTTTAGATTTGTATTCAATTCATTGCCAGTGATCTCGTAATCAATTTGATCTACGTTTAAAACATCATGTCATGGTTTAGATCTTTGTAGCATATCTCATCGAAAAAAGTTTCTAGAAATTCTCAAAAAATGCGGTTAATTATTTTATGCATAAGAACTGATCACCAGCTTGTTTCGTTTGCACAAGAATAAGTAAGAGTGGAGTCAGCTTCAATTTCTGCCCAACTCACGACAATCTTTCGTTCATATCGACCATCTTTCTGAATAGTTGCTATTTTCGTTTACATATTATCCACGCCCTATCTTCCAAAATTTAGCATCAAACTGAACCAAGATCAATTAGTGGAAGGTAGTCTCGTTCGTGTCTTCAGCTTATTCTAATTTCAGTTCGTAATTATCATACAATAGCACACGAGCCATAACAAAAGCGTCGCATTTCATCTTTAGTAATCTGTTTCCAACGATTTGACCACTGATATTTAACTAAATGGATATTTCCGAGTTTATATTATTTTATTTTGGGTCGCTGTTCGAATTCCATTACAAAGATCTTGCAAAGGCATACAAATATATCATGTACAGTAATAACTGTGTCTTCATAATGTTGCCACAATCCAAAATAGTTAATGCCTTAAGTCTCGTGACTTTAATAATCCCAAAAACATGAAATTGAATGCTGCATGGATAATTAATTAGTCAAATCAATGCAAAAGCAAGACCGCATACAATTCGATGTAAATATCATCTTCAGATACACACAGGTAAACAGTGGTAAAATAATTGATGCCTAATGCCTAAGAAGTCACTTTGTAGTATATGGAACGACAGTAGTTCTTGGCATGAGGTAAAAATGTTTATATTAGCAAACCTGTACATTTTACACGAATAGCTTGGCTAAACCAAAGTAACCTAATAGTATTTAACGCACTCATGAAAATCTCTGAAAATTTCCACTAATGTGTTACCTGCAATTCATCCTCATTATGTGACATACTATTAAAAAAAAGTATAGCCAGGACCAATAACAAATCAGCTACGCCAAAAATAAAAACCAAGCCTTTTTAGGCATGTCATTGCTCCTTGTTGTTATCAAAATTGATCATTTTTTTAAATTTTCTAGCTTAGCTATACATCCAGACAATGTTTCTATAGCATCTGGTCAATGCGCTGGTCATGACAAACGTTCAGCAACTCCTCATATAAGGATTTGGCTTTCAACAACGTTAGACACCAGAGCGATAATTGAAAATAATTTTATCGGCGCCGTCTGCTGCCTTTCATTTAGCAAAGCTGACGAAGGATCTTTGCTGGCCGCAGTAGACGAATCAAACGACCACGTGTTATCGATTTGGAAATGGGAGGAATCGCAGAAAATTGCTGAAACCAGAGTAAGACCATTAAACCCAAGGAGCCACTCATTTGAAACTATCGTTCACATTTTAGAGTTCCACTGAAACTATTCTTGCTGTGGAGTTTCACCCTCAAGATGAAAATGTGATAGTAACGGCCGGCAAGTCGCATATAGGATTCTGGAACCTCGAAGACGGCGCTTTAACAAAAAAGATGGGTATATTCGGAAGCCACGATAAGCCGAAATTCGTTAATTGTTTGGGATTCCTGGAGTCTGGCGATGTAATAACCGGTGATTCGAACGGTAGTTTGATAATATGGGGAAGGGGAACGAATAAAATTACCAATTGCTTAGCCAATGTTCACGATGGCTCAGTATTCTGTATTTATGTTTCAAAGAATGGAAACGTTGTAACTGGTGGAGGTAAAGACGGCTGCTTGAAATATTTCGACGCGAACATGGAAAAACTAGATGAAGAAGCTCAGGTAAACTAACATACAATATAAATAGAAGTGATTAACTGAAAAAAAATGAAGATTGAAGGAAATTTTGGCGGGGTGCGAATGATTGCAGAAGCTAGTGATTCCCAACTATATGTTGGAACAACAAGAAATTATATCCTGCATGGTAACCCTGCTGATGGTTTTAAACCATTTGTAAAAGGTCATTCAGATGAACTATGGGGCTTAGCTGCTGATTCTTCGTCAGCCAAATTTGTGACTGCGGGTCAAGATAAACGCTTAAAGATTTGGGACGCCGAAGCTAAAGCCATGTGCCTTGATAAACATTTAGAGGTTTACGTTCTGAATTTATAAAAAAAAAGTTCATAACACCTTAAATTAACCTTAAAATCCGCCTTTTTTAGGAGCCAGCACAAAGTGTGGCATGTTCACCAGATAATAGTGTAATAGCCGTAGGACTCATGAGTGGAAAATGGATAGTTTTAGACCGAGAAACTCTAGAGATTTTAGGAGAATTCACTGATGGCGAGGAACCTATACAAGTTATTCAGTTTGCCCCGAATGGAGAGTTGATTGCGATAGGATCACGGAACAATAACGTTTATTTATATAGAAATCTGATGACGGTGCATTTAGTAGATTGGGAAAATTTGTTGTAAGTTATTATTTCTGTTTCTTATATACTTATATATTTCTTTTTATTGGAAGTATGCTTTCGCAACTACATTGTTTATTTGTATGGAGATTTTTCTATGCTATTCAACTTTAATGCAAAATAATTTTGTGTGAGTAAGGACTTGGATTAATTATGCACAACTATTTTCATAGTACGAAGTGGGCAATTGCATTGCCTAATCATGTATCCATAGTATTTTTTTTAATACATAACTAAATCGAGGCGCTAGCGATGATTTGCGCTTAAACAATTTAGTATAACAGAACAAAGATATCACAAAACCTGTAGCATAGTAATAGACACATAAAATATCTGTCCATTCTGGATGTATGAGATTTTATGAATAAAAAACAATCGTTTCGATAATACGTGGATATTCTGACGCGGCCTCCCATTCTCAACTGATGACCGAATGCATTAAGAAAGAAAGAATTAAGAAATTAAAGTAAATAATACTGAATTTAAAATGGGTCAAATATGTTCAATGTTTGTTTACTTTTCCAAGACGTCCCGATACCGAAATTGTATGGAAATGGAATATATGGTTGAGTTTATAAAATTAAAAATAATTAGAGTAATGTTAGAGTCGCGGAATATAAAAGACTAACTTCTCTATGTATGCATCGAAATCGTTTTCAGGTAGATGAGAAGTATTTCGAACACTCGCAAATTGAGTATATTTAAAACCGACTTTGTTAAATTGTCTTTCTATAAGAGTCCGAAAGACTGAAGTAATATTTTTAAAGAACAGTATTTGGACATTTCACCTCGCAAAACACATTGAACAATTTATATTGAACACAGTTTATATTGAACAAATAAAATGCGCTATCGGAACTAGGTTCAAGGAGCACATAGCAAGTTATTGCTATGGAAGACTTGAATCATCCAGTGTCATACAACATATAAACGATATCGGACATAATATCAATATAAACCTTGAATTAGTGAAGAGTATATCTTCACAGAAATTAGAGGCATACGAAACCATATACATCAAAAAAACATTCGAACAACTTATTGAATCGGAAAGTTGCATCCCTTCACCAGCCAGGATTAATTGATCTATTGAGATTTTACAGCCGTCGCTAAATCTTGAGTATTTTAACAAGTCAAGTGTACGCAGAAAAGCTCTGGTAAATATTTTCTTTTTAGAGGGAAATAACGTTACATGTTTAAATAGATTTTTTTCTTAATTAATTCGGTTTTCTATGAAGAATGGGATATCCACGTATTCACAAAACAATTGTCTCGAATTAATAAATAAAATTTCGTATAGCGCGAAGTGAACGAATGTTTTATGTGTCTGGTATTGTTGTAATAATTTTTGAGTTTTACAAAGGATAAATAATGTTACATAGTACCAAAGATAACTTGATGTCTCATTCAATGTATTATTTTTCATACCGATTTTGGACCCTTATTTTTATATACCAGCTCCATTCGCATTTAGCTTTATGATAGATAATAATAGTATTGACGTAACTGGGGTTTAAATATAGCATTTCGTTATTCGTTAACAAAATAGAGTTCCACTTTCTTTGATTAATCTGCCTATTTAGTTCTTTACGTATTTATACACATCTAGAAATAATTATAAGTTCTTTTCATTGCCTGATTTTTGGAGGTTTTTAAATTTTGTTTACAGATTTAAATTAAATTTACTTTTCGAATTATCGATAATTACTGGTCACATTAAAAGGTGTTAAGGTAATTGCATAGTTCCGATGTGTTCATTAATTGATACTTGTAAGCCGATTACCTCAAAATTAAAAGCAATTCGTAATAATTGTATGAATGTGGTGGTATAAATTAAAAAAAGTATTTAAATAGGCACCGATAAATAAACAAGCCGCTGACATCTTTGAACTTGGGTAACATACGTGTCAGTGAAGATACAATCTTCCCCATTTCATGGAAATTTAAAATCAGACGTTTCAAATCGCTTTATCAGTGCCACCAATCCCAGTTATTCGCTTAGGAATATTTATAGTCACAATTCTATAAATTATCGACAATGACACCCCCGTAGCCTTCGCAGCTTCCGATTTTAGTCAATCAATTTTCTTCTGGAAAACGATCTCTAAAATAGCTAAAAATGTTAGCAACAATTTTGTAGTTTTGTGCACTAATGGCACGTCCGCCTAAAGAAATTGATGTACGTTGCATTTTGACCGGCACTATAGCCATACTGTACGATTATTAACTATGAATAATGTATTCATTTAGAAATAAGAGAATGTATGACGGTGTATGGAAGCGTGAATTGTTTCGAAGTTGGAGCATTTCTGATTTATCCAAAAATTGATTTGCTAGTTAGCTACTATAGGTATTATACCAATGGCAGTTTTTATTGACTGAAATTTCTTCATGGCAGCCTTTTTCGCAAGAATACTTCCTCGTTTGTGTAAAGAAGTGCCCAGCTACCCAGATTAGGGCCAGATTATTAGTTGTCGCTAATATATCCAGTATTTGTACAGATTCAAATCAACTTCGATTTGCATTTATGCAGCTCTAGTACTTTCACAACCACCTGACTGTCACTGACAACTTTTATTGATGTGTCTAATGTTTTTATTCAACATATCGCAAACATCTCAATCGTATCTACGAAAATATGAGATTGGTTCCATTCGTAGATATATCTCTGATTATTAAATGTAATAGTTCACATATAGTGAAGTTGATACTTACAAGCAGTACAAACTTTGCAAGTGCCAACGTCACCATCTGAATTAGGCTATTTTGGTTCAGAATACCTGGGACTTATGCCATTATTTTCCTTGTTTCTGTTTAAACTATTGTAGATAGGTATGGAAGGGCGAATATTTTCGAAATAAATACCTATTATTTCTATACAACTATACGAACTACCAAAAACTAAAAAAAAAACATAAGTACGGGGTGTCAATCAAGTTATTTATGATAGTACTTAAATAGTACATGCTATGGATATATATGGAAGATCTGCCAAACATTTTTAGCTGTACAAAAGCTGCTACGAAATATGTTTAGTAAGAAACTATACTATACGTTCTCAAAAAAAAAAAAAAACGTTTATTCCCTAAAAACCCCTTTTTTAAAACTTCAATATTGTCAACCATATACACTGGTGTTTGAAAAAAACAAATACAACACCTGATCTCACACAGTAATTTCTTCTAGACTGAAGGGTTCAGGTATATCTACTGTGGATTATTTTCACATCACTTTGTTAACCAAAAACCGTTTCAAGATGTTCTAAAACCCAAGCACAAATTTCAGTGGATTCAGTTCTTCCACAATCTTGTAGGCGTAAACCCTTTAGCCCCTTTACCCCGACCACGATTAGTATATTTGGAATCTATTTGCCTGGCTGATGGTCTAATGGCTCGTACGCTTGGCTATCAACCACAGGGTCCTCGGCTAGAACCAAACGGACTGCTCTCAGTGTGAGGTTTCCGTGGTTTCCCTCCTCACTCCTTGGCAAATGCTGAGAGACGAACATCTTAAGTCGCTGCACGGGCGCAAGCGTAATAATAACTCAAGGCTGAGCCAATGCCTTCTGTAATTGGCAAAAGCTGTTGGGGGATGCCAAGGCATGAATTATTATTATGTAACATTATCACTTTTATCTTTAACATCTAGGTGGTGTGAAACATAAGTTCATTTCAGTTTTTTCACGATTTGAAAAATAACAAGAACATTTAACCAGAATAAATAATCAGGTATGCGGCGTATATTAAACAAATTTAAATATCAAAATAATTATTATTGAAAACACTTCTTGGTATTTATGATAAATATCCACAATTTCAGATTGATGAATAGATATTTGTTGAAACATCAAGTTTCAACAAATATCTATTTTTATTTCCCAATTTCAATGTTACTTCCGTAATGCAACTTTAACATTGACAATGATCTCAGATAGATTCTTTTTTTCCATATTCCTAATTAGTTTTACTGTGAGGATATTTCCTTGGGTAACAACCGTTCCAGAATAATGAAATCTTATATCTCCGTGCAGAAAATTAGTTGCAAACAAACAACAGTAACTATAAGAATTCCCAAAAAAATGTGTTTATATTTTTTGGCCATATCGTTCATAATTATTTAACGACTAAGCCCTATCGCTAAAAGTTTTTGGCATGACCCTCGTAATTTGCTTATTTATACACACTTAATATTGAGTATATTTCTATTCTTCGCTTTTTGCCTTCATGTTACAAAATGGATTTGAAGTGATTATTAATTGTTATATTGTTATTTTGTCTATAATGTAATGTATGTAATGTTTTACATGCACCTTTTGCCGAATTTAAACGCTTTGCTGTTGTTACGTGCCATGCAGGGAGAATATGGAAGCTCGGTAATCAAATAATTCAGAATCAATATTCTTTTCATAGAGATAAATAATATTAATACAAAACTTATTTTAGGGCCATTCCAGTTATATAACACACATCGATTGGTCATCTGATAGTCAGTATATACGAACAAACTCTGGGGACTATGAATTATTATACTGTAAGCACTATTTCAATACATACGTAGACATATAAAATCTGAAGATGCTAAATTGTTAATATTGTATTTGTAATACTTATTACATTTATTGTACCGCTCCCCTTCAGATTTATATGTTAATTTATAATTTATACTCAATTGTTTTAATGGCAGCACTATCCCTGGTGATTGTGAGGTACCTCTACTTTTTATACAAGGTGCCATCGAACTGACCCTTTAGAATTTTTCGAACTTCTAACAAAACATCGATTTTGAAACTTCCAAGGTAGTCTTGTCCAAGGAAAAACTTTCAAATTTCCAGAAATTATTTTTAGTAATTTAAACATCGAAATTAACGAAATTACCTGTAGCTCCGGCCGACTATTTAAATAAAATATTATCAATTTTATAGTATTTTCGACTTACATGGTGTGGATAACTTAATTATACTACAGGATTTTCCACGGAAGTGGCTAGTTAGAAGTTTGTTTCAATATAACGAAAACCTTCAGTTTTAAAAATTTGAGGTTTGCAACAGTTTGGTACTCACTTCCTTGTTAAGATATTTTCACGCTTCTTACAGTTCCGGTTAACGGAAGTCGCCATGAGCTTTATTGTCTTATATGGAACACACTTATATATTATTACATTTTTGAATTCAGCATAAAATTCTATGACGATTACAACTAAAGTATCCTATATCTATCTTCAACTGTTTCTAAGATATTACAGTTTTTGTGAAAATGTTGACATTTGCACTAAATCCGAAATTGATTAATTTTCACTCTCTTTAAATGCCAGAAGTTTGCCGTTTTAAATATACCAAGTACTTGCATTGTTTTATCAAAATGTAGTAAAAACTTCTCGTAGTCTAAAAAATAGTGACAGAATTGTGAAAATTGCAAAACTTACTTTTTTCTAGTAGAACAACCTGTATATTTATGTCTTAGTGACTGTATACCAACTTGTACCACTTTCCACCGGTCGATTGCCGTTATATGAATGAAAGAAGGATGAAAATATGATTTCTATCAGTTAACAAAGTCGAGAAATACGCATGTTATTCTGCTGGGCGATTGTGTGTCAGATATATGCTTCGATTTACAATCAGTGACAGATTGCCCTCAAGCTCTTATACCATCTCACATACATACATAATTTCTATTGTCTAAAATGTGAGATAGTGACAGATGTGCCTCAATCCTTCTATCTTTTTCGGCCCCAACCACTGCAATATGTTTTCATAGATAGAAGCCGTTTCAGTTATATAGACTTCACTTTGTTATGTAGTGGTTCACGAACTTTCAAGTTGCTTGCAGTTGGTATAGTGGATTTTTTTTTCATTTTCATTGTAAATAATATCCACCAAATGGGGAGTAATTATTTCCAACAATGAAGTTAAGAAATGTTAAACTGACTGGTGGAAGAGGGAGTAAAACAAAAGATCTTCAATTTGTGGTCACCCATTTTTTTTAAACAATTAACAATTTTAAAATTAAGATATAGGTTAAACATTATGCTAACTTTAAACCATTCAGTGTGTAATTATTTGCTATATTCTGCACGTACTTTTCAATTTTTACATGTTATTGTCGATATTTTTTCAGTATAATTAAATATAAAAAAAATTAACTACCCAATTATGACAAAAACCTTTTAGCTAGCCAATTCCGTGGAAAACTACAATTACTTGAGTGAAATTTTAAATAAAGCTTTAAGACAATTACAAACATCTAAAAAATGATTGAGTTTAAGATTAGGAAATCCTGATATACACTGGTCACAAGTGAAGCGACAAATTCATACAACTATAAAAATTATACTTGCAAAGTCAAATCCCTACTAGGAATTTGAAAAGTTCTAATGAGCCATAGTTCCGGTTTTGTGTCGTTACATTAGCATCACTTTATATGTTTTAATTTCATAAATTATTATTAAAACTTGCACCAAAGATACCATATTAACCGGTTTTTTTTTTATTTACGACAAAATCACAACTTTGAATGTCACTTCGTTGGATTGTAAGAATCTTCTTAAGTTATGAACACCATTATCACTTCAATTTTTTAATTTGTGTATAAATAATATGAATAAACTATTATATACTTAAAAATTCACAGGGAATGCAGATACCCGAAAACAAGAAACTCGATCTTCGTCAATGCGTGATGTAGAATGGGCCACTAATACTTGCACAATAACATTTACCACAGTTGGAATTTGGCCTCCAGAAGCCGATGGAACAGATCTAAATGCCTGTGACCGCAGTCATAATTCCGAATTACTAGCTTCAGTTGATGATTTTGGGAAAGTTAATTTATATGCGTATCCTGCAATTCAACCACAGGTTTAATTTATTCATTATAAGAGAAAGATTAGATCTTTTTTAACTGTTAATAAATTTTCAGTCAAAATATCACAGCTATGGTGGGCATAGCAGTCACGTCACGAATGTGGCTTTCCTTCATGATGACAGTAAACTTATAACCACTGGAGGAAAAGACACAAGCATTTTGCAATGGAATATTTGTTAATATAAATTTGAAGATTCAACAGCATTCCAATTTAATGTTCCAAAATGAGCTTTAATAGTTCGCTTATGTGTGGACACTTTCTATTTTAATTTATTTAGCACCTCAGCAAATAGTACCTTGAGGAAACCTATTATATATATTAAAATTTCGCTTGACTGATTTTAAATGTCCTAGTCTGCAAAATCTTAACATTTGTATTTTTATGAGATGTAATATGTTTTAAATTAATAAAAGAGTTTTAATGTGAGAGTTTACTTCTGCAAATACCCAAACATATAACATTAAATAATGTAATATAAATATATTTCCTTTTGATAATCTTATTTAAAATAGTTTTATTAATTACAATCATAATAGAATATGTTTATCTTATAAATTTGAGATAATTCTATGTTTTAAACATATGAAATGTACAACTTACATTAGATTGGCAACAAAAAGTTTTATTTAGGATTCCGACTTCGACTAAATATATTTAAATATTTGCCCCTGGTCATTTCCTTTGATTCTTCTAAACCTAGCTGGTAAGCCATATCATGTAAATCTTTAACTTTAGATATTAATCCAGCCGTTGGTAAAGATGCTAGTTCTAAAAGAAAATATTATAGGTATGTTCGATCCCCACACAAAAGTTAATACACACGATGTAAGTAAGTTTGATCATCTGCCGTTAATTCCTTGGAATATGGCAACTTCTTTGTAGTTGGGGGTGTAAAAATACTTATTATTTCATTCATACCTGGAACTGTTTGAATAAAAATTCGATATTCTATAGTTATTATGAAAACATAACTTACTTTTTTCTGGCCATAATTCGGGAGAGGATCTGTCAAGGTTTTCCATACTAATTAGACTTTCTTCAAATTCTATGAAGGCAGATTCTTCTGCTGAAAAATCAATTCGTATTTTGACAGATTATAAACGTAACCTTGAACTGTTTGAAATTTGTTATCCTCAAAATATCCTGCATCTTTTTGGGCTGAATGCATACGTATAGCAAGCAATTATAAAACATGAATCAACTTTTGCATAAGGTGATCCGAATAAAATTCTATTTGAAACAATAAATAAAAATTTAATTTACCTTGTTGAACGCTCCCGGGTTTCTCAGCCGCCATCTTACATGTATGCCAATATAAAAATTAGAATCCTAATTTCACTTCGATAAACTTCTACATCAAAAACTGTTTGGAGCTTGTTGTTAATTAAAATTAAATAATAATTGTCAATAACTTCAAATGATTTTTTGGATATCGATAATATTTACGTATATCTAATGCTTTAGGACAACTTTATTTTTGAATTTACCAAATTCAGCGCTCTATTGATTTTGTTTGTGTCGCTGTATCACGTTGTATCGCGAAAAATAAAAGAAATTGTTAAACTTCAATTTCCCTAGTTTTAACCTGTGTATGTTGTTCTCGTGACATTCGTCAATAAAAAAATGACTAATTAGTTTGTTAATTCTTAGGAAAATCAAACAATAACATTTTATATGTGCTCCAAATTTATTAGTTTCGTTATGAATTTTCAGAAGTTGTAAAAATCGTAAAAATATAGGTAAGTTTCCAAGACAGTAAATATGTTACTTTTTAAATTTGTAGTAAAATGTGTCAGAATGCTACACCACTCAAATAAATATCCACACGCGTTAGTTGTTTCTGTAAGTAGGTAAATTAATATTCTTATTTGTTTACAGAATTGGATCAGATAATTTTGTAGGCAAAGACATAATACTATGGGTCTAACATTATCAGAACCCGTGACAGCAAAAGATACATCGTGCTGTCAAAATTCTTCATTCCGTGTGGGCTCCAGTTGCATGCAAGGATGGAGAATAAATATGGAAGATTCACATTCTCATATCCTATCTCTACCAGATGATCCTGGTACAGCATTCTTCGCAGTTTATGATGGACATGGCGGAGCTAAAATTGCTGAATATGCGGGCAAACATTTACACAAATACATAACAAAACAATCACTATATAAGGAAGGAAACGTTGTTGAAGGTTTGAAACAAGCATTCTTAGAAATTGATAATGCTATGTTGAATGACGAATCACTGAAGTTTGAACAGGCAGGATCAACAGCTGTTGCTGTTGTAATAAAAGACAATAAATTGTTCTGTGCCAATGTAGGCGATTCTAGAGCTGTTGCTAGTGTTCGTGGTAGAGCGGAACCACTATCATGTGATCATAAACCCACAAATGAAGGAGAATACAATAGAATCACAGCGGCAGGGGGATGGGTTGATTGTAATAGAGTAAATGGAAATCTTGCCTTATCAAGAGCATTGGGTGATTTTATTTTTAAAAGGAATGAAAAGAAACCAGCACAAGAGCAAATTGTTACAGGTGAATATCAATTTCGCTTAAGAAAATTTAATTTTTACCACCTAATTTTGCTTGTAGCGTATCCTGATGTGGAAGTGAAAGAAATTACACCGGATTGGGAATTTATTGTGTTAGCCTGCGATGGCATTTGGGACGTAATGAGTAATCAAGAGGTAGTAGACTATATACGTGAAAACATAGCAGCAGGTGTTGAACCAGAAGAAATATGTGAAACTTTGATGATGCGTTGTTTAGCTCCCGATTGCCAGATGGCTGGATTAGGATGTGACAATATGACAGTGGTCATCATTGGGTTATTGCAAGGTGGGACATTTGAAGAACTCTCAGCTAAGTGTGGTACACCGAAGGAAACTGAAGATGTAACAAATGCAGAAGTCATAGACAAAACAGATGTCAACTTACTATAACATTTATTTATGTGTATGTACGTACTTTCATATTTTTTTACCTTTACCTGTAAAAAGAGCATTTTTCATTATTATTTCGACGATGTTGTCAGTAATATTGTATATAATATGTATATGAAATCTTTGGCATTATAAAACAACTGTATCATTGTGTTCATTTACTATATAGAAATGTACATATTTCCTATGGTGTATTAGAAATTGTATTAAGTGGTTTTTGAGCGAACAATATATAAAAAATGATAAAACCAAAGTCAAACATCACCCAGAAAATTATACCATTTAATAATTTATGAATAAAGCATTAGTGATAAAAATTAACGCTTGTTAATGTGTACAAAACGTCTGGAGAAATAAGTTTTTAAGTATTGAAAATCCTAATTAGACACCCTAAACCATAAAAAATGTACAAATCCTATATAATCCAAAACGAAAATGCTCTATTCCATTGTACTAAATATTTTATTGGATTTATTATAATGTTTACTTCCTATAACACAAAACCGCTAAGATAAGATTATACTTATCTGAAAACAACATGTAAATATTTGCTAAGTGCAGTTGCAGTTCTTATTTGTATATAAATAGTTTCAATTCTAATATTACTCTTGAATACAAGCCTAGTTTTAAATGTAGAGCAACAAATACAAATTTGAATACACTTGAATTTCAGTGATTTTATAAATATACAGGTGTCCCATCGAACTCAATAGAATTTTCGAACTACTAGTAAGAATTTAACTTTTGAAGGATTAATCATAGTCGACTATAGTCTATTTAGAGAACATATGTTCGGATTTGTAGCACATCCGCTGTACAAGGTTGATGACATCAACTTTCTTATTTTAAAGGAAATCATACAATGTTTATCGATCTAGAGAATTTATCGCGTCATTTACAGCCAGTTTGTATTAGGGTTCATTATCCCCAAACTTGATCGTTTTTAAAATATTTACACTTTTTTCGAATAAAAATAAATATTTGATAGGATATTAGGTATTAGTGTTGGAGCTACCTAAGTATTTATATGTAAGATATTTATTTCCGTTTAATTATTAAGTACTAGCTAGTCATGGCATACAACAAACAAAAAATATTTCTTACTGGTGACTATAAAGTTGTTAAGCTTACGCAATGTTGACAAATAATATCATTTGTATTTAGGTGCCAATGCTCTAAATGTGAATCTTAGATTTGGTCCCAGTTGATAGTGTGGACTCCTTGGAGTACTTTTGTAAAATATTAACCGTAAATGGCCAGACGGATTTTTTTTAAAGTCCAATATAGTTTTACACCTTGCATAAATACGCAACTAGTTTACAACTCCGTAATAACGTAGTGGTAGGGCGTCGTCTAGCTTATAATATTTATTCATTTTCAATGTATTTATCATTCACAACGATGTGAAAGTTAAAATTCATCACAATAAGCACTACTCAAAATTATAGTCTTTTTTCTGTTTGGTCTTAGATAATTAACCCCATCCTGAATTAGAACCCACTTTTGGAGGAGGAAAGGAAAGATTTGTATAATCTGTTATTGTTTACTTTAATGGAATGATTTAATGATTATCCGATTATTATCTAATGCGGTCAAATAAATTAAATGTTACTAATTACTAGTATTTACTCTGTCATATGTCTAATTAAACAATATTACCCACAAAATGTGTCGGTAATAACTTGCAGTAGATAAAATCCCAATAAAAATAAAACAAAAGGAAATTAAAAAAGAAGTTTTAATTGCTTGAAACTGGAAACTTTGAAATAGTTTAGGTAATTTAAATAAATAAAGTGTTTATACTTCATAAACTATCAAGAATAGGTATACCAAACAATTATCCATATTGAAGCTAAATTTTTAAGGACACTGTATGTGATTTATTGATTATTAATATAACGCGAAATACTTATGTTCTTATATTTGCACCGACATTAGTAGAACATTAAATGTCGAATACCCTGAAAAATATTTAATTTTATTTGGAAGAGCGTAAACACAAAAAATTCAACAAAATTGCAAATATTTTGAAAACGATTGAATTTAGGAGTGGGAAACATGAATACCTAAATGCGAACAGATCGATTAAAATTGTATTATTTGATTTAAGATAAGAAAGTCAATATCAAGACTCTGTATAACGGAAGTTGACAATATTTTCTTTCAATAAATCATAGTTGTTTCTATTCCTCATAAGTTCCAAAAATTCTAAAGGGTCAGTTCTGTGGCACATGCTGTATAGCAGCAATACATGCAATATAAAATCACAAATCACAATTTATCGTATGTTATAGGTTATAGCTACAAAAAATAAAAGCAACTGCGGACATTTTCAATATTTTTTTTTTACATATATGACTACGTATTATTCTTTCTTAACAATTATGTGATTATAAGTTAAGGTAAAATTGATTAACTGCTATCACTAGAAATTATCAAATATATATGTGAAGACCTACGTTAATCACGTGAAAAATGCTGAAAAAAACACTGTGACAATCCATGGAAATCTGTAACTGTAAGATTGCTTCAAATAAAGTCAAATTCTTTTTGCTAATTAATGTGTTGTTCGCAGATTAATAAAGATTCTTCATTTCTAAAACGAACATTCAAAATAATTATTTTTTTATTTCTTCTGTATTACGAAGTAAATACATTAAAATGCCTGCCCTGGTATTTACCATATTATATTTACATACTTGCACTACTAGTGCAAGTAAGACTTGGAAACTGCGAACAATTTAGCAATATTTCAGTTATATTTTTTGCTATTTGAAATTATTCATTTTCAATACAGCTTAGATTTCATCAATTCTATTTTAATTGCGGATAATGCATTATATAATGGGCATAATGGAATGATCATTGGATTATTACTCATTGGAAGAATAGAAGGTGGTTGTATTTTCTTTTTAGTCATCCTCATTTCCTTTTCTCTGCATTCTTTCTATATATGCTAATTATAATCATGGAACACGATTATTTCAATAAAATTCATAATCGATTATCATTCATATAAATCGTTCATAATCGAATATTATTCATATAAATCATTCATAATCGATTATCACTGATAATTCAAACGTCATGATCGAATTATCGAATGACCGTCAATAATCAAATGATGCCTTTTTCGTCATTCGATTGTGCCCATCACTAGAATGGAAATAGGCCAGATATCCTGCGTAACTTTTACTTGGATAGCGTAAAGTAGTTTGATTTAAAAATAATAAAAGTAGCAACTCAATTCTGTTTCGTAACGTATACCAGACGGTGTTGCAGAAAACTCGTTCTTATCTTTCTTGCGACAATTCGACAAAACCATTCCGGAAGGTCAAAACGTTGGAAATTGGGTTTAAATAGTTGAGCACTGGTATAAACACCTGTATCTTCGTATTGGAACAGAATTGACCTAGAGTGAACTCAAATACAGAAGTACATATGTCGTTGTTAAAAGCTACGTGGGTGAGAATCCACAATCCACGCTATTGCCAGCAAACATTTATGTTCAATACAAAAATTCGAGTTTTGCACTGTGATAACGTATATGTACTTCTCTGTTGGGTTTCACTCTGCCACGTTTGTTAATTTAAGTCATTGAATTAAGTCTATACTTCCAAAGTTTGAATAGAACGATGCCAGACACCACGTGTGTTTATGTAATTTATTTTGGGTTAATTGCTATGTAAAGCTATTATTGTCTTTTCGTAGTAAATAATAGTACGTATAGGCATTTTCGGCTACACCTGAAGTTATACTACTAGCCTAGACATAGGTTTTCGATGTTTAAATGGTGCCCTGTGTTTGTTTGGGTACTTTTATTTGGGATAACATTCCGGGTACAATCATTTTATTACATATTTGTAACTCTGTCGAAATTATACATTTCTCAAGATCTTGAAAGTACCTAAAACGTTTAGTTGTTAGTGAGATCGCCAAACATGCTGAGAAATAATTTTACCAATCCAAATAAAATATGATTGTACTCGGAATGTTACTCTGAATGTAGATAGTTGAAAATATGGGTGAGTGCCATTCGAACTTCATATTCTAGGTCAAACCGAGAGTCACAAAAGAATATTCACACTACTGTCAAATAATGCGAATTTATGCCACTTTCCAGAAACATCCAGTATTAATAAAACTGTTACGCTGGAAAGTTTCACTTAATCAGTTATAATTTTCTTTATACACGTTAGAATATACACATGTTTATGCAATATATAGGTAAATATAATGGGTTTAGATAAATTTGATAATATTGGTAACTAGTCAATCATTTCATAAACATCGGTTCTTTGTATTTTTTTTTAATTATTGCACTAACATTATTCAAACAGGTGGTTGGTGACAATTGCGAATTTGTGATCGACGCGCATATCCATTCAATTGGAAATAAAACTGTTTGTTTTTTAAGCACTAATTTAATAACTTACATAAATCGTTATAGCTGTATGAGTCTTTGTCTACTTTATAAAAGTAAGTTTTGTTTATAATGTTAGGTGTGTTTAGTTGTTTTATAAGGAGTTGTATTTCAAGATTAAAGATAAATTATAAAACAAAGAAATACAGGGGTAATGTTTTATAATAATAATGATAGTAATTCATACTTTAACGTCCCCCAACAGCTTTCGTCAATTACAAGGGGCCGGTCATGAGTTATTAGATATTGCGCTCGTGTCTGCAGGAAGTATAGAAGTTACCGGAAGCAGGGTTTACTGCTCATTAGGGCCTTGAGATATTTCGATATATCATTTGAGGATCTCGCTTACGTATAATAGCCTCAATTTTCCGAGATCCATGAGATGTATTGAAGCCTTGTCCACCATGCTGGGCACTACTGTTAACCATACTTTCTAATTAGTATATATGCACACAACACGGAGCTGTTTATCTTTTTTTATTAGTTATTTCTAATTTATGAAAACTGAAACAAATTGGAAAATTTATAAAAAAAATATTATCTATTTGTAACTAAAAAAATAGATTTGAATTTCTTAGGCATATATTATAATAATTATACATCCGTTGTCTAACAATGTAAAATCTTATCAGCTCCAGTTTTGTTATGACATCTTGCAAACAGAAATAAAGTGCTCTAGACGTCTCGCAGGTGTTGTATAAAATAAATAGTGTCTAAAAAAGTTAAACAATGAATTCTTGGAATAATTTGTTTCATCAAATGTTAACCCGTAATTCTTTGCCAGCGATTCCAAAAAACAAAATATGACAAAAAGTCCAACTCAAAGGACGACGAGTGGGATCTAACCGGGTCTCGATGACTAAGCGAAATGTATCGAAGGCTTGGCGCGTTAATTCGCGCTCGACTCTCTGTGTGACATATATATTTGAGTCAGCTCGTTCGATGCATTGACTTAGCGTGTATCGGGATATTTCTGAGGCGTCTGCTCCGCCTGTTAAATCCTAACCGCAAGTATAAGGGATATTTTAACTTTACATCCATTTTATTTCTTCAGAAAACGCTTTTAGTTGTAAGATCCATTTTTTTTTCTATTTTGATGTTATTAAAAGTGTTTATTTATATTACACAAGTTTTTATTTTTTAATGTAATACAAAATGTAATTTTATTGTGGTATCACAGTAAAAATATGGTTTATTTATACTTTTTACATCTTTTTATAAGTGAAAATGTTTATTAACGTGTGAAAAACAATAATTATTATTCCTTATTTCCCTTGTCTAACAAATGCGAATTTTTAACCAATCAGCATGTTTGAAAACTGTTCGAAATTATCAATTAAAATAGGATAAAGCGACTATATTGAACACCGTGATAAATAATCGACTTTTTTTTAGCACGATAGCTAAATATTCACTTTGACTGACACTAAAATGTTCAAGTTAAAATGTGACATTAAATTTTCTTTCGTCTCGGGAAATAATCTTGTAAAATAAAATGATAAATTAGCTTCTATTTTTATTGTCACTAACTTTCTTACAATTTGTTTCGGAGTCATTTTGATTTTAACAATCAAAGATTAAAGCTCTGAAGCTTGGAGTTAAAACCATGTTGAAGCTCTCGGGCTTTAATCAGATTCTTAATGTCAAAACCTCTCGACAAATTGAAACTAAAACCAACACAGGCAATTTAGATGACTCAATAAAAATAGTCGACTATTTATCAAGTTCTTCTTATATTAGTATTTATGACTATAATTCGATTATTACATCACATGTCCGTATGTCAGTAAAGTTGATCCCACCGCAAATGCAAAATTTGTGAATTTACTTATTTTATATAATCTCTATTTTATCCTAACCGTTGCCGAATGATTAGCAAAGAGCACGAACACTCAATTTTTACCAGAGTTGGAATTTTGCCCTTGTTTGAGCCCCCGTTTTAAGTGCGCATGCGTCTGACCGTTTCGAACGATTGCCAACTATCATTTGAACAAAGTTAGCTTTGTTAAGACAATGATATTATTGGAATTAGTATCAAAAGACGTTTTATTCATCACGCTGAATAAAACTATATACATGCATTCGTGCCCTACGAATATGTTATTGCTAAAGGAGTTGGGCGTCACACTAGAGTTGAACATATAAAGATAATGTCGGTGATGTAATTGCGAATCAAGTCATCAATTTCATAAAAGGGTAATATCGGCTACTTCTTTGTTGGGAGATGTTACTTATAACACTATTAGTAACCTGAACTTATTAATTTTTTTAAGTATTTAAAATGCAGTTGTCGATATTACTGATTGCGAAATATAACGCGATAAATAATGTCACCTTTATCTTCTTTTACTTTTTTTTTCCAATAAAATAATTATGACCACATACTTACCGCACTTTATTGTGTACATCTGTATGCATACAATATTATATTTTTATACCCAACTTAAAAGAAAAGCATATTTGTATACCTTGTGATACTAGACTACAAACTTCAAATAAAACTGGTTCCACTGAATTCTTTGTTTGTTTTCCAATAATTACAAACCAAAAACTCGACCTAACAGTTTTATTTATTAATTTTATATTAACAAATTTATTATATTAATATATGTACACGTTGACTCCTATATAATTGAATTAAACAGTATATTACATTCCCATTTATTACGCAGAACTGGTTTTTCTATTTTTCAAAATACTTGCAATGAAAAATTCGCCAGCTTTATAAGAGCTTCGCACCAAAGGTCCACTGGCGACATACAAGAATCCCATGTCATTTCCTACTCTTTCCCAATGCTGGTATTTGGCGGGAGTTACATATTCGACTACTTTTAAATGTCGTTTCGTGGGTTGCATATATTGGCCTAAAGTAACGCAATCCACGCCATTTTCTCTCAGATCTTTCAATGTTTGCTCAACTTCTTGATCAGTTTCACCTAAGCCCAACATGATTGAGGATTTTGTTATTAATTCGCCATTGAAGGACTTAGCTGCCTTTAACATAGCAAGAGATTGCCTGCAAAAGTATTTATTAATATCAAACAGGGTTCACTGGTAAAATACCGGGCAATTAGTGGGACTGTTAAAGCATTATAGAACCGCAGAGAGTCTCTTACATTTTCTTTTATTTTACAAGTGTCTTCAAACAATATTGAGTGGTGTCCCCACCACTCAATATTGTCACGAACCGCTACTGAGTTTCAACATAACCGCATTAAAGTCATTTTTTTTTCTTAGTTACCGGTAAATACAAGTTGGTAACACACCGGTAAGTAAATAATTTAAAGTACGGTAAAAGAATCACGGAAACGCTGCGGTTATAAAAGAGCTGTTACCGCCTAAAATTCCAGTTTGAGCAGTGGTTGTCAGCCAAACTTACCCTACTGTACTTATTCTATACATGGTAATCATTAAAACTCAGTTACTCGTTACAGGCATCCCATTTTGGGCACAGTGGTATCGGAGTTATTAATATAGATAGAGAGTTGCAGTTTTCGAGATAGTTTCCTATTTTTGTGTAAAACAAAAGATGCCGCAAACATAATTTTCCTATCCCCTTTAGTTTTTGCTACAAAAGCTAATAAAAAAGTGCAAACGGTGTATGATTTAGGTTTTTACGTGAATTCCAGTGGCGTAGTTATTATTTTTTTTCTAAGTGCAACAGTTTTCGAAATATGGATTGAACTTATAATTGTTTAAATGGAACACACTGTATATTATTTTTTATTTCAATAAAACCGTTTGGAGATATCAAAAATATTTAGTTCAGATTTATTTTAACAAATAAGCTAAACATTTGATGCTTTTTTAAAATTCAATATACATAAGGTCGAGTTATTATGGAAATAAAAGAATGTTCAAAATTTGACAGATTTCTTGTTGTAAATTATTCTTATTACTTAGGTGTTTTGTACGGAAGTTTTTGCTTGTTTATTTATCCACAATGGCTATTATTATACCAATAACGAAACCGATTTTTGACGAAACAAACAGATTAATTAGAGTTTTCGAGAATATATTAACTTCAGCACTTGTTAATGTGACGCATGTTCAAATTCAAATTGACATTTTGCTGTCATAATCGTACCAACCGAAGAGTAAGCGTTTTCTCCAAAAAGATCCGGTAAGCGGCGCTAGCGGTGAACAGGTGCAACTCATGATTCGACAGGCCGTATAAAACCGTGAAAGTTATTAAGCAGATCGTGTTTAAAATAATAACCTGAGAGCATTTAAAAATATGACGTGAATAACCAACAATTCGTTTGCGAACTTGAAAAGCCTATAATAATAATATACTATTAACTTTCGTTATAAATGCATACATAGTTTCCTAATACAAGGATTAAAAACGAAAAAGTTAAAATGTTATTTATCCATTCAGGAGAAAAAAAATCATTCTGTAATTATATAGGCGTCCCTTAAGTCTCTATTTTAAATATTATACCTGTACTTAGCTCTTCTATCTCGAACAAATGGAGTAAGGGCTTCAACAGTTTCAATATTATGAGCATATACATCTAATCCACATCTTGCTATAGTTTCAACTGCTTTCAAATCACCAGCAAAATCTGGTACTAAGCACTCCACTAGTATATTATTATTCCTAAAAAACATTAGCAGATACTTTATTAAACCATTTTATTTATATTCTTCTTACTGTCGTTTAATTTCTCTTACAGTTTCAGCAAAGTGATTTGAACCACCGTCCAGTAAATCTAAAATGTATTATTTAATTACTCTTGCTATTCCTAGAAAGCTTGGAAGTAATTACCATCCCTATCTACAGATGTCAATACAACATAATCGAGGCCCCAAGATGCTATAGCAGTTGCTGTGTTGACTGGTTCATTAGGATCAGGTGCTGGTGGTGCCCTAGAAGTTTTTATTGAGCAAAATCTGCACCCCCTTGTACATGTATCACCAAGGAGCATAATCGTTGCTGTGGCAGTGCCATGCTCTCCTCCACCCCAACATTCTCCTATATTTGGACATCTGGCTTCCTCACAAACTGTGTGCAAATTTAATTTTCTCAATTGTTCTTTCAATGCACTGTAGTTTTTCCCAGTGGGAATCGTAGTTTTTAGCCATGGAGGTAATCTTAGTCGTTGACTTTCTCCCTTTGCACGTTTTAATTTTCCGTCGTAATTTTCCCATTGAGCTGGATCTTCTTTCAATACCGGCTCTGAGATGTTTATAAAATCTTGCAAGGTTGGTCCGTTAGCAATACGGTGTCTCAGTGCTTCGATTTGACTTTTGTGTTCTAACCTACAAATCTAAGGAAATATAAAATTACCTGCTTAAACTTATAGTCACCCAATATAAAAAAAAACTCACGATTTTGTAATAACTAAATGGTTTTAACAAGCACTGTGTGTTCATCTCAGTATATTAATTTTCCAATTTAAGATATTTGTTTTCAAATAACATACGTCAACGCATGATGGATTACGAAATTGTTATTAGTTGGATTCAGGTTGGATAATATCTTAATCTATCAAATAATTCAGGGAACTAAAAAGTGGCTAGTTTACATTTATTTCATGTTATTACCATGTTGCTTACAGGAAAGAATATGAAAGTAAACCTAATTTGTTTGAATTTAGCGCCTGTTGTAATGGTTACTTTTTTGGTGAATTTTACTTTTACAGCGCCTCTGCCAATCGCCAGAAATTGAAAACATTTAAAATAAAAATACTTTTTAACTGAATTTTCCATAAAAAATAACGGCACGTTCTGTTAAACATTTGTAAGGATTCTGATGACGATATCTATATGGTGATCCTTACATATTTTGTAGCATATATGGCAAATATCGTTTATATATATAAATTAAAAATTGAATTTGCCGCCGTTATTTTAAGAACAATTTGTTCCTGGCTTGTCACTAAAATAGGATAGAAGATCCACTCGTTACGTACCTGAGAAAGACAAAATTTGCACCAGTAAGTTTGTTCGCGTCGCATGAACTATTTGCACCTTTATGCACTTTTTAGAACTTTTGTGTGCAAAAGTGCATACAGGTGCAAATAGTTCATGCGACGCGAACAAACTTATTGTAATTGGTGTAACACCAACGAACAAATCTTAAAAGTGTGGAGAATTTGAATTTTGCTTTGTATAGACAACAAACTTTTTTTTTCGGGAAAACTATTTTGGTATTTGATCGCCTGGGAGATTGAAATTTGTGCATACTGCTGATAACGAATGAACATATAGCGTAAACAAAAGTTTAAGTGGCATATATCTAGATACAACTTGGCGGGTTTTATTTGATTGTTTGATATGATAGTTTTTACTACTTATATTTTAATAACAGGGCAAAGACTTTTGCTATTTTAGGTATTGATATGGGTACAACAAATATGAAATATCATTTAATTTTGCTGTGTAATTTAAGTTGATAAGTACCATATAAGTATTTACTAGATACAAAGTTACATTTTATTAATTTTTTATTAACAACTTGTATGTACAAAATAAATAAACAAGCCTAAAATATATCGGTGCCAGTTTGTTTGGCTTTCAACAATGCTTCATCACTACTCATTTTCTCTTCAGTAGAAGGTTCTTTTGGAGTACCGTCTTCATTTAATTTACCTTCCTGAAAATCTTTAGATATTTTTTGTGCATATACTACATTGAATAAATCTTCTGCGGTAAATTCAGATTGAACTACATCAGGAGCACGATATGATACATAAGGTTTTAACTATAATTAATGTTGCAGTTTATAAAAGCAAATTTTTCACTATAGGATATTTACCTTAAAGTTAGTGAGATCAGGAACAATGAGTTCAGGTATCATTTCTGGAATCTTAACGAATTTATTATTATCCTTATATCCAATCTCTCTAACACCTCTAGCTGCAAAAAAATATTTTCTGATAAATTAAAAATGAAAGGGTGCAAAATTATTACTATCAATGGGTATATCAGGATCAGGATTCGCTTTTTGTTGTTCTTTAAATATTCTGGTGCCCCGTTTATTATATAGTGAGAATTTCTTAAAATTTCGTTTTCCTTCACGTATTGCCGTTGTACTTATTGTCCTTTTAATTATTAAATTCGAAAAGGACATGTTTAGGTATTTATTGAAAAGCTCTATAAATGAAAGGTTAGAAGTATAGGTTAGAATTTTGATTAAGGTGGGAAGAAGAAGAACTGTGGCGCTATAACAATCGGCGTATTTTCGAACTACAATGGGAAACTACGGTGCCCTGATGAATCAAAATTAGTTTGTTTGAGTTTCGAAATAAGCAGGCTGATCCTAATTATACGTTTCGTAAATTTTGTGATTATATATTTTTTTATAACATATAGGTAATATAAGAGACTTTATTTAATATTTTTAAAATGGTATTAGCGGAGAAGAATTCTGAGAATGCACGAAATGGCCGCCGGAGTCGGGGGCCGAGCCCTAATGGACACGTACAAGCGGAATCCACAAGCGAAGATGAAAGCACAGGTATGGCTTTGGTTCACGTTTTACGATTTGTTGATAATTTTTGGTATCAAATTTTGTTATACGAATCATAAATGCTTTTTTATTATTTCGTGATTTCAAACTTATGGGAATTTAAATATGATGGTTTATTACAGTCCCTGTTGATAAAATTCGAGTGGGGCGAGACTATCAAGCCGTCTGCCCGGAATTACAACCAGAGTCTATGCGAAAACCGGAATTATTGGCGGACCGAGCTCTTTTAGTGTGGTCACCGACAACAGATATACCGGAATCAAAACGTAAGTATTTTTTTTGGTTTACTACATCAACACCTACTTTAACTAATATTTTTGATGTGTAGTTGAAGACTACATTGTGTTAGCAAAAGACAAATATGGCTACAATGGCGAACAAGCACTTGGAATGCTATTTTGGCACAAACACGATTTAGAACGAGCAATTCTAGATTTAGCAAATTTTACCCCATTTCCTGATGAATGGTCAGTGGAAGATAAAGTACTTTTTGAGCAAGCTTTCCAATTTCACGGTAAAAGCTTCCATAGGATACGGCAAATGGTAATGACTTATTTGGTTGTTTATAACATTCAATATTAATCAATCTTCTGTGATGTTTCAGTTGCCTGACAAAAGCATCGCCAGTCTAGTAAAATACTATTACAGTTGGAAGAAGACGAGGTCACGAACTAGTTTAATGGACAAACAAGCACGTAAACTACAGCAACCGAGAGAAGATGGGGCTCCTTCAGAAGCAGGTTCCGAGGGTGGTTCAAATGAAGAGTCAGACCATGACGAAAAGGTAGGGATAAGAGTCATTTTTAAAGATTTTATAGTATTTGGTGTGTGGTTTTTGATCTTGGACAATAAAGGTACCAAGCATGGGTATGGTTGTTCCAGTTTTTTTTTTATTTAATTTTAGATGTCTTGTGCATGATGGTTTTTTAGTAGACTTCTTGTGTTATATATTAAGAATTGTTGTGTATAGACATGATCAATAGTTTAAAAAAATATTGTATAATAATGATTTTCAGGGAACCAAACCAATAACACTCTCAAATTCTTTTTGAAACAAAAATAATAACTTTCATATTATTATTATGCAAATAGAATTGTGGTGATAAAATTTTTGTAGAACAAAGTAACATTCTTATGGGGGCAACATTTTGTTCTGCAGATATTTATATAGTTTTACATCACTTGACCATATGCTTAATATTGTATGTAAGCACTGAAATGAGTCTAAAAGTTTCGAAGCAATAGTTAATAGTAACCAACTAATGATGATATTTTCAATTTTCTTTGAAACTTGGCAAGGAATGATTTCAATTTTTTTTATGAAATATCTTGTGTAATTTCGCGCGTAAAAAGATATACTTTCAAAAATGTATATAGGTCATTTTTGGAAAATCCCATTGAGTCCTAATGTCAGTCGAAAGGCGGTTTGAATCAAATTTCATTGGGTATAGTGCATTTACCCCGATGTAGCAGCGACCTTCGTCATCATTAGTAAATGACGGTATTTTTTGAGCGTTAAATTCACATGTTGATACAATCAGCTGATAATAATCAAACAAGTTATAATTTTAGATAATGAAAATATGTAAAGTGGTAGACATTTGACAGCATAATTCTGTCATGATTATAGACATTACACAGGTTACAAAAGCAATCTCGCTAAAGCTACGTTTTTATTGAAGCAGCACTAAGAAAGTTCTTGTTTCGTTGTGTTTCTTCTTGTTACCAAAAATAAGAAACTTTCAGGAACATTTAGAAACTTCAAGCAACAAAATTGTCAACAGTCGCACGATGTTTTTGGCAACATAAGCACAACACAGTGTTTCCACTAATATCGAATGTATAAAAAACGTACAGCAGCATCAGACTTTTTCATGTTGCAATATTTCTTCCTTTCTCGATAGGAAAGCTGAAATATTTTTAATTTTTCTCTTCTGTGGATTGGATGTTGTTTTTTTTTTGCCAGAGGAACCCAAGCATCATTTTTGGGGGTTTTTCATTGGAGTTCCACAAACAAATTTATAATTATGATTCGATAAATAATTAATTAGTTCACAAAATATATGTATTTTTTTTTACTTTTAGCGTCAATATGTCAATATATTGAACAACTAAAAGCAACAATTTTTTTTGTTTTTTATTTGCTTCTATTGCACAACAACTTGTTTCTGTTTACTAATGTTGCTGTTTTGCTCTTGAAGTTTTCCGCTCAAAATGCAAACCGGTGGCAATAAGAAACAGTCGGAATATGTTGCGAAAGCAATGAGGAGCATTATGGAACTTTTTCGGGAACAAACAAAAGAAACACAAAAATTTCACAATGCTCTTTCAGTGAAAATGTAGCTTATTGCTATGCATTTGAAAACACTTTAGGACAAAAGTAGTTGTTATAAATTTGGAGTCAGCTACAATTGCGCTACATCAATAACATACAATGGACCGGTCGCCATTTTGTGTGGGGGAAACCGCTAGTGATATGTAGCATGTTCGTATTCTGAACACGACCATTATTTCTAACTCCAACAGTTTTGAATGACAGCACTGACAGCTAGAATTGGCCGAATATAGTGACTTTTGTAGCCAACCGCCTACAGCTGAATCAGTTGGACTCTGATTCCGCCATATTGTGTCTAAAGAAGGTTCTTTTCTCTCTAACACATTGGTCCAATGAATTGCGGTACTTTAAATATCTAGTGACTTTAACAGATTCCGGTAACTATCGACACGATGACGTTTGAGAACATGATAAGTACTTTCTTTACACGTCCAAATGATAGTAATGGAAAACACAGCTGATGACAATCTGGTTTATGTTAAAACTAAATAGTGCGCAACTATTAACCAAATAATTATACAGCTGAAATAACTAATAAGATGTGAAATACAACTTTAAAACCTTAATAGTTCGGTTTTGAACGAAGCAAACAGGTTATTTAGAATAATTTTGAGAAATATTAACTTTGGTACTTGTCAAAAAGTGGGGCGAGTGGTGAACACGTGCGACTCATGGTGCGACAGGCCGTATAAAGCAGCCATCAAGCAGGTCGTTTAATATATAATTAACTTAATGTGTATGATCTAAGCTTAATACATATATTTAAAGACAACGCCAAATTTAAGGACGCATGACATCGTATTGCCAATATAAAAGCATATTGGCAATACGACACTACACTTTTTGTCACATCTTAGCCTTGACATAATTGATTAACAAAAACGCGTCTGCCGTAAAATGTCAATTTTGGATTTAACATAGTTTAAGTAAACTATAGTTTAGTAAACTATGTTAAATCCAAAATTGACATTTTACGGCAGACGCGTTTTTGTTAATCAATTATGTCAAGGCTAAGATGTGACAAAAAGTGTAGTGTCTCAGAAGTCTGAGGTACAGATATGTATACGCAAACTTAAACGCACTCCATCTAGCGTGTTTATAACTTTACATCAAATTAGAGAAAGATATTAGCGATGCATATTGTCCATAAGAGTCTGCACTGTAAGTTAACAAACAGAGATTATACAGTGTATTCTCCAATTTAGTTATAAAGAGAAAAAAACGAAGATACTGTTTGATTTCTCAGAATAACGTTTATTCTTAATAATAAGTTAAAGTTCTGCTGGTATTAAATTTCCAAAATTCAATATTACTTTATTACTGCGTGTTACGAGAAATTGGTTCTTATGTGTTTTGGAATTTCAGTAAAAGTAAGCCCTGAATTAAGTTTGAAGTAGGCGAAATCTTTATGACATGTTTAGATAGCCGAGTCTTTTTTTAACAAAGAATAATATTAGCTGAGCAGCGATGTTAATATTACAGCCAATAATCTACTTGCTTTAATACTATGGTACAGGTGAAAACAGCTACCATGCAGTAATAGCAAAATTTCTAGAACAGTTTGAGTTGACATTTCTTATATTGGTGCACGAAAACTTTTAACGAGGATTTGGTTATTAATATTAGGGAGAAGAAAAAAGTTATAACGAGGACGACGGCGTGACCCTCTTAGCATAGGAATCAATAAACGAAAATCCACGAACATCTCTCGAGAGATGAGTATTCCAGCTACCAATGAGTAAATCACGTCTGGAAAGTATCGTCAAAGATAACAACATTGTGGCTTTCAAACCTCCTAGATAATATGATAAAACATTTAGATTTTTGTTTGTTTTGATTGAAAATGAAATATCTGCGGACAGAGGCTCGATAGCATTTTCATATTTTCAGTCAAACCTAGGCAGTTATATACCAGGATATAATCGAACCTTATTTTTTGAAAAGCTGTTTAAATCGAAACAGTCATGTTGGAATTGTATATAATACTCGTTTCTTTTTTTTTAGAAATTTGACTATCACTGATTTATGCAAACTTTGCATATTTGGGAACATGATGGCTGTTCGGCCCATAATTTATAATTGTACGAGACTGGATAACTTCTAAGTTTGGAGTAAGATGGATAAGACGCTATGATTCTAATCTATGGCCATGTCGCAGTTCATATCCATCAATTTTAGATCTTTATTTATCTTTGAGAAAGATCTGGGTAATTTGTATGAAAAGCTCAATAATTAAAAATCATCCTAAACTCTGTGCTCCACCTAAAGATACTACACGAGGCTACCTATTTTAGGTACTATATGGATTCCATAACAATTGAAATGTTCCTACTCTCACTAAATGCTTTCCCTATGATTGTTAATAATAAATCGGTTAGCTATTAGTTGTTTTTATGTTTGCGCCCATGGAACGACTTTAGTTACAGATAGCCAGCAAATTATTATTTTGCCTTCCTAGGAAGCAGCTTCCACGTCCCCTCAATTCCTACAGCCGTGCCTTCATGTAGCTCTGTTTTTCACACATCATGAGTTTGAACAGAATAGACCCGCGTAATGATTTATAAACGAATAAAACAACACCAGTGCCTATTCTGCGATAATTTAACACTAATTCAAACCACTGAAGAGTATAAAATATTTATTTATAAATAGGTACTACCCTACTAACTATCTAAATATCGTGCCGTAACCTATCTAATTCTTTAGCAGTGTTACTAAAAATATCCCACCATTCGAATGTCTGTTTCGCGTCGTGGCCAATTTAACTCCTTAGTCAATGCCCTAACTTCCGTACGCGATCGTCACTTATCAGTGATGGACATTTATATAAAACATGCTTCATACTTTACCACATTCAGAATGCGAATCATTAACCCTCCCAATTCTACATAAATATGATTTAAAATTACCGTGATTCGTTATTAATTCCACCGCCTGATACCACATGTTGTATATAGTATAATACAGCTATTCATTTTCCTAAAACGTGTAACGTTATCGATAAATTTCCTAGACCACCTTCCGTTTGAAATAATATCCTACCTACCCTGCCAATTATTTTCAAGTTGATCCCTAGGGTTTTTTTTAACTACACTAGCCGAAATGAACCCATACCTAATTATTGCACTATTCCCCCTAGACACCGCCTCTTTCGCTAATAGATCCGCCTTCTCATACCTATTTTACCTACGTGAGCCCTAGTCCAAAAAATTTACCTCTCCCTCACGCAACATATCCCAAGTATCTAATAACAACTCAGTCGGATTTTTTAAATTCCTTAACGCCTCTAATACAGATAAGCTGTCTGTTATAATGCGCACGTCTCGTATAAATTTCCACTCACGCCTAATATAACGTACTGCGTGATTTGTTGCAACTAATTCTGCCTGAAAATTATCCTCTCATTTAAATTTTTGATTATGCATTTCAATACCTTTATTATAAACAACAAAAGGCGCCCCGGCACCACCCTCACCCTTCAAACCATCCGTAAAAATTCCTAAACCGTCTCCAAAATCGTGAAACACAACACAGGTAACAATACAGTTATTAACTCTTCAAGAGATATGCAAAAGCTGTAAGTTCGGGATCCAGTTTAAGCGATAAGCTAATAAAGACGATGCCTTATTTTAATAAGCATTTTCTTTTTAGCGGGAATAGCTTGTTCAACGATTAGCAGCGGTATTGATAACGTATTGTTTTGGTGAACACAGTTACAATTATCAGTAGAGTGGTCAGACGTGTCTGCTTACACGGGCCGCACTCACCTCGCGCTATGCAGAACGTGTAGCCATACTAGATCTTCAATGCAGTAAAATCACTCCCTCCGATTCGTGTGTCTAGTATCTAGTATCAGTGTTGGTCGAGTCTTGAGGTGACATAGTACAATTCTCCGTTAACGTTTTACGCATTGTAAATGTAATACAATGTCGGGCGTAGAAAATCCCAGAAAACTACCATTGTTTCATAATGTAGAAAAGTATATCGGTGAATACCAGGATTTACATTATGGTGGTGTCAAAATAGTTTGTACAGTGTGCAATAAACAGTTATTGGGCTGTTCGGTCTACACATTGGTTGTGGTGCATCTGATCCGTTATTTATTTATAAAGATTATTTTAATTATGCGTATGTTCAATCCGTAGGTGTTGAACCCGGTTTAGTGAGAAAAATTCTTGGAACACTTAATGCTACAAACTTTTTAGCAATTCTAGATCATTTCTGCTACTTAAATGGGGTAAGGGGCTTATACTGTAGTCGATAAATTTTAATTTCAGTATAAGAAAGCAGAGAGTAGGAAAGAGCACGCCGCTTCAAAATAAAAACAGACATATGGCGCGATTGCCAAAACCTATATTATGTCGATGTGTGAAGATACAAATAGACAAAAAATGCTCGATTTGTAGTGGGAGATTGTGGGAGATGCCGCTGCAAAGCTGAGGGAAGAGGGAGTTAGTATGGTTCTTACGCTGCATGAGTGGACTTCGCACGTATACAATTCATACGTCGCTAATTCTACGATCTAAAACCTAGATTAAGACAAATATGTATTCGTTCTGTATCAGGATGTACACGAAAACTTATATTCTCCGCATATAAATAGACATAAGAAAAAAAGAAATGTTGATTCTAAAAAATAAATATGAATTCTTGTAGAAGAACAGTTAAACATAAACTAAATATAAATTCTAAATTAAATGTTTAAATAATCCGCTCCCTGTTTCTTAGCAATATGCTAATCTATAATAAAATTCTTGGCGCATATTGCTGAGCATATCAGGTGTTACTGTTTTGAAGGCGCTTAATATTTTACCAGGCATTTCATTTAGATCGTGTAGTCCCTGGTGAGCATTGTCGTACACCTTCTGCTTAATATATCCCCATGAAAAGAAATCATTGGGTGCTAAATCGGGCGATTTTGGCGGCCAATTGATTGTACAGTCTTTACTTATAATGCGATTGCTGATGGTGTTCCTCAAAAGCGCCTTCACATTCCTCGCATTATGCGCAGGGCAACCATCTTGCTGAAACCAGATTTCTTCGAAATTAATGTCACGAGCGAACAGTAGGAATAATGTTATTATTTAACATATCCAAATATTTATTGGCATTCAGAGTGCCATCAATAAAAAAAGGACCGACAATTGAATTGCCCAATATACCGGCCCATACGTTTAATTTTTTAGGGTATTGCGTATATACACGTGCCTTGAGGTGGCGATTTTGTACAGACCAATAGCTAGTTATTTGGGTATTGTGATGTCCGTGCAAAGAGAATGATGATTCATCGGTAAACAAAATATTCTCTATAAATTGTTTACTCTCCCCAATTTTATTCATAACGGTATCATAAAATTCTAACCGGCCATACATATCCTCAGGAAATATCTCCTGACAATCCTGAAATTTCTTTTTTAAAATACGTTGTACTGTTTCCTGACACTGTACCTACTATGTATTTGCGTTAAACGTTAATATATATGAAACTTAGTACTGACCTGGCGTGACGAAAGTTGACCACTCTAGTCATGAAAATAGCAACAACAGGGCCGGTTCCTAAATGCTTTTTTTGTGAACTTTATGAAAATGTCACGTGATCTATAACCGCTGACGTTACTGTGGCTGTACCAAACAACGATTATTCGCCAAAAATGCTTAATGCTTCTTGTTATTCTTTGTAACATTTATGCTTTGTTTAAATAAATGTTTTTGTTTAGTCTAATCTTTTTACCTAACAATAAGGTCTGAAACACGTAAAAGTCTATTTCTCTTTACACACATTTGATGGAAGCAAAAGATAAGCAAAACTTATTATTTTTTACCGATTTTATTGAGGTTAAATTTTTCGCATTTTGTAATTCAGTCGATTAACGTACCGTATAATCGCGATAACGTTATAACCAAGCACATTAAGATTTCTTTTTCTAAATAGCTTACAATTTCAACATTTCATCCAAATTTGACACCAATTTAACAACGGACTGATATCCAAAACATCATGAGCGATATTTTCCAAAAATGTCCTATTTTGTTATTCATTTTTTTTCCAATAAGTCTTTTCCCCAATATTTATTTTATTATGTTTTGAAGAATTTCGCTTAAAAACAATATTAAGATAGCATCATCTGCTAATTGTAATAACACTAGAATTGAAAATATCAACAATTGTTTTAATCACATCAAATTTGAATAAAGTGCATTTGTTTAGCCAGAGAGGTAATCCACCTTCCCTGGTCTTTATACTAACCCGTATATGAGATGGTTATTGCAGTCGAATGACAAGAGTATATAATATATTTTGGAAATATTTATATGTTAATTGTCAGGTGATTGAACTTGGGATTGGGAAATTCTTTTTATAATATGTACGTACAGAGTATGCAAAATGTAACGTGTTTTTTTTTTAGAGTTTCAAACAAATGTAAATCTTTGAAGTATTTTTCCATATATATATATATAGTAGATTCTGGTTGATGAATTTATGAATACTGCATGTTGCCAAGTTTACTTGTTATTTGTTAAAAATTTCCAATAAATATTTTCATTGGAAATGTTCGTACTTCGGGATCTGACAGGCATTAGCTTTAATACAGGAATAATAAAAAGCCATTTGTTACATTTGGGTTTTGTTTCTCTTTAAATACAAGGTGGCGCAAAAGTAATGTCATAATTTGAATAGGCCGCCATTTCTGCAGACGGCGCCAAATGTCACTGTGCTTTGACTTGCACCGTCGGGCAAGATTAACTTATTGCCATACTCTGTTGAACTTGGTGCAAGAAGAGGATGATCGTATCAAAAATCATAATGAGCGACGAAGCCCATTTCCACTTAAGTGGTTACATTAACAAACAAAAGTTGCGTTTCTGGGGCTCACAGAATCCACATGAAATGCAAGAAGAGCCCTCAAAGCCCTCCTTCATCCCTTCAATGTGATTGTTTGGTGCGGCATTTGCAGTGAAACAGTGATTGGCCCTTATTTTTTTGAAGCTACTGATAGCTCGGGCAACTATGGAGATTTTGAGACACCAATTTCCAGGTCGAACGATTTCCTGTTTTGGAGATTTGAACTGGCCGTCCAGATCGGCAGACAGCACCAGACTTTTTCCTTTGGGGCTTCTTAAAATCTCGCGTTTACCACAACAAACCACGAACACTACAAGCCTGGAAAGCTAACATAGAAGCAGAAATCGCTAATTTAGAGCCAGATGTTTTGCGAGCAATGATTCAAAATGCCGTAAAAGGTGGCCATTTGAGCGATATAATTTTTTCATCAATTTTACACTTTCAAATAAACTTTTTATGAAAACAGAGCTCTTTTTTCATTTATAACAAAATGGCAGCCAATTCAAATTATGACGTTACTTTTGCGCCATCCAGTATATATTGATATATTAAATTCGAAACTTGAAACAAGCTCAAAGGGCTTATTCTATCTTTGTTTTTTCAATATGCTTACCAGCTGAATTGAAAATTTATCGGTTAACTTGAATGTAGTCTAGTGTGGAAGCATTATATGTATACAATAATCATACATATCTATGATAATTACAGTTACTTTATTATTATAATTTCTATAAACGATTTGTTGTCATTTTAGATCGGTTTTCAATTCTTTCAACATCTAGCCCTGCCACATTTTATAATATATGCAAGATATTGGTATTGGTATTAAAAAATTAGGAAAATTGTTTCGAAAATGCATGGGTATCTTATTTCAGCCGTAGACCAAATACGAAATCTTGTGTGTTTGTTTCAAAAGGTTTAATAAATTATGAGATTAATGGTAATGTCTAGTAATAGTCTTGCCTTGTAAGACGTAACTTTTCAGAAAATAACTTGGTAAATGTGTTTTTACTATTAAATTTTTAATTTTGGTGAAATATTAAAAACCCAAAAACATACAGGTTGTTTCACTTAAACAAAAAAAGCAGCCTTTCATCTTGTATCTGTAAATGATTCAACCTAGTTGAATATGCTGCGGATTTATAGTTTGCACACTTTGTATATTGATTTACATTATAAACATAATTACATCTATATTAGTTTTATATGTTGCATTATATCAAGGTAATTTTTATTTCAACAGCATTAAAATTCTGAAATAAGACTTTCAATATATGTTGGTATGTGTGTAAATGATTATATAATAATGTATAGCTGCTACTGTTGTGTTTTCAGCATTAAATACCTTTTAATATAGTGCGTCAATTCAAAACTTAAAAGCTAAAATATCATTGATAATAATGCGTGATTATCTAAGAATCCTTATTTTAGGTAGACCATGAACATGATATCTTCTTCTAGATTGTTAACTTCTTGCCGCATATAAATATACATGTT